>OY728140.1:786338045-786963045 GCA_963277665.1 Viscum album
CTAGAATTAATTTATTTTAACTTTAAATTCTAATGGTTGAAAACAGAACCTTAAAATAATTGGCTTTATACTATGATGAAAATCAACAAAACCCTATGGAATATCCCGATGCACCTACTGGGTTTGAAATTAAATACAGGTTTATTCACCAACTGCTAAAATTTAATGTATTTCTAGGTGAATATCCACATAAACAACTTCAATAATTCAGTTATATTTGTGTCAACATGAAACCTCAAGGATTTGATGCAAATCAAATAAAATTGAGGTCATTTCCTTTTTCTTTAAAAGTAATTTCCAAAACATGATTTTTCTATTCAAATTAAACTTTGATTAGAGATTGTAATAAATTAAAGATTCTTTTCCTTGATTTTTTCCCCTGCTTCCAGAACTTCTTCCATTCGAAAAGAGATTTTTGGGATTAAGAAAACTCAAGGTGAAACATTGCATGAGTACTGGGAGCAATTCAAAAGACTCTATTTTATTTCCCCCACCATTAAATTATTGACCAACTCTTGATTCAATATTTTTATGAATTATTGTGTCTTACTGATAGGATCATGATTGATGATACTACATGATGGGATTTATTTGAAAAAACACTAGCTTCTACTAGGACTTTAATTACAAATATGACCCAAAGTTCTCAACAATTTGGAATAATAGGCCTTCTTCATGTGAAATATGCCCAAGAATTCCCCACTGCTAGTTCTGAAAACAACATGATTATGAGTCAAAATTTTAATCTTACCACCCTGGTGAGGTTGATGATGTTGTCTAACAACCCACCAATCCCACCAAAATCCAAAGAAACTTTTTAGATGCAAGTCTATTATATAATTTGTTTTTCCAATGAACATTTTAGTAACCAATTACCATAAATGAAAGATACTTTCAAGAATTTCAATGCTGTTTTTACTAGAAATCCCTTTCAACCAAACCAACAAATACCCTTTCAAACAAAACAAAATTTAAACCAGGGATAGAACAACCACTACAATGAAAGATTCTGATATCCCAATCAACAAAGAATCCTTTTCCAAGGTCAATCAAGTAATTCTAAACCAAGATATTTCAATGAGCAAGCCAATGCTCATCCTGGAAGAATATTTCAGCCCACTTGACTCACTAAAAAGTCATAGAGTAACCTTAAAGAAGAAATGAGGAAATAACAAGAGGCAATGAGATAAATACTAGAAGCAACGAGACAATAATAAGAAGCCTCAAATCAACAACAGGACATGCTTATTACCTTGATGAATCAAATGGATCAACTTGCCTATGATCTTAGTAGCATGAGAAATCAAATGAGTGGAAGTTTACCTTCACAACCCCAAGTGAATATGAGAGATAAAGGGAAGGTAGATGTGAGTGCTATAGAACATAGGAGCGACACTATTTTGAATAACCCTAAAATTGGGAAACTCAAACCTATTGTTGACATTGTTAAGAAGAATCCCCCCACTGATGAAAATGATGAAAATTATGAATTTTATTTGAATTAAAACACAAATTAAATAGAATAAATTTTATTTAAAAGAATAAATAAGGATTTGAAGAGGATGTATGGTCCTTATGATTCTCAAATCAGTGCTTAAAATAGTCTAGAAACATTCAAACCACCACAACCTTATCCTAGGAGTGAACCACCGGTGAAGTCAAGTACTGAAAAAGAGTTGAATCAGGAGGTTTTGGAAACATTTAAGAAAGTTCAAGTAAATATACCTTTTATCAATGTTTTGAAACAAATTTCAAGATATTCCAAGTTTTTGAAAGATATGTGTACCCACAAGAGAAAATTCAAAGGAGGTGAAAAAGTAAAATTAGAGAGGAATGTTTCATCCATGATTCCACATGCATTTCCCATCAAATGTAGAGACCCAGGAAACTTTACCATTCCCTACAGCATAGAGAAATGTGAATTTAAGGATGTCATTCTTAATTTAGGAGCCTCCATCAATGTCATGCCGCATTATTTTTACTCATCTCTTCAGGTTAGATGTAACATCCCGACCCAGGTGCCACACACCGGTGCCCCAATCTGGTCAGTTACGTGACCTCAGGTGCACCTCCCCGTATGCCATAGGTTGCTGACTAGCAGCAAGGGTCTAATGTCGATCATGGGGAGACTATACCATCTTTACCAGGGTAATACCACAAAAAAAATAAATAAGAAATAACCAAATGAAATATAACCATAACCATAATGATACCAGTGTCACAAGATAATGAAAATTGGAAATACAATATCAAAACTGACAGTAGATATGCTATGCTAGAATATGTGCCAACCGTAAAAATGAAAACCCAAAAGTAAAGACATTGAAAACAACCAAGCAGGTCCAAAACCACATCTGGTTCCCTCATCCCAAGTCCATCCCAAATCATCCATCTAATACAGGGTCTTTACCCTTATCTTATCATAAAAACATGAAATCTATTTGGGTACTGATCAGGCAGCATGAGTAGGGTGTTAGTGAAACTCAGTAGGCCACCACCAACGACATCTAAAACAATATCCAGTCAATAAAAAGTGTATGAAATTTTATAAAGAATACATAAAATCAATAAAGGAAATAGTTTAAAATTATTCAATTACTATTTATTTAACCACATAACACCCGAGTTCCTAAGGACACCCGAAATCTCAATACTTGCTTCGGCCCATGCTGAAGTCTGAACTATCCCCAAGGGATATCATATCTCAGAATTACATTGTTACCATTACTCATCTCAAATCATATATAAATTCCATTGTTACAATTCATCATTTTAATTTACACTATGGGCTTTTGATGTGCTAGACCATGTCCCACACACAATTATCACATGTGAATTCCATTGTTACCATTCACCATTTCTTATCAAACTATGGGATTTTGATGCATTAGACCGTGTCCCACACACAATTATCACATGAGAATGCAATTATACCATTCATCATTTCTTATCACACTGCGGGATTTTGATGCAGTATACCACGCCCCACACATGATTATCACATTAGTTAATTCTCCAATTAATTAATTAAATTCAAAAATTGCATATACCCATCATTCCATTAATTAATTCAACAATTAATTAACCAATTCACAATCTAAACATCCAATAATTAATTCAATAATTAATTATTCATATATCACAATCTCAATATCCCATAATTAATTCAACAATTAATTATTCATATATCAAAATTCAATATTATGATAATTAACTTAACAATTAATTATCCCCAAATCACAATTCAATGTTCTGATAATTAACTCGACAATTAATTATCCCCAATTCCCACAATTTCAATATTACGATAATTAACTCAATAATTAATTATCTCCAATTCCCACAATTTCAATATTTTGATAATTAATTCAATAATTAATTATCCCCAATTCCATAATACCTTAATTAATTAATTTACTAAATTAATTAATTCAATTAGGAAATTAAATTACTAAAAAAACTTTATAAATTATACAATTACATACACATAATTGAAATCATGACTATGATATTTGAATAATTGACAACCTACCTCAATTTTTTGATAACGCTCACCAAAGGAAGAATCACCAATTTGAAGTGGATTAATCAAGAGCGTGACAAAGAACACGATTTGAATCCAAATCCTAAATCCAAAATTAAAATGATCAAGATCTAACAAACATAGTTCTAGATATAGAACCAAAAGTGGATACAAATCCCTCTTTAATCCAGAAAGAGGAGCAAGAGAGAGAGATAAAGAGATCTAAATGGGAAGAAATCACATACCCGTGGAGGTATAGATCTTTAATCCTCCCTTTGATTCACCAAGAATGAAGAACATGAAAATTTAGAATCTATTTGGGAGCCTCCAAAATCATGAAGTAAAGGTTAGGGTTGAATGAGGGTCGATTAGGGGTTGGGGGGGGGGGGGGGTTCGGGAATTTTAAAACTAATTTTTAGGTTAATTTAAATCTCACGCACGGTTTGCTGGGTAGGGGTGTATGGTTTCTCCTAATTGTGTGCCTTAACTGTGCACCTATTATAGGGGGGGGGGTGCACGGTTTCTCCTTTTAGGGAATACATTTTTTCAAACTATGCGCTATCCGTGTGAATCCCCTCTACCTGGGTTCATACAGTTTGCTGGGCCAGGGCGCATAGTTTGGGAAAACCATGCGCCAACCATGGACATTCCCACATCCTTCCAAAATTTCCAATTTTCACCCAAATGCACCCCAAGGAAAAAAACCAATCAAAGTTTTCTCAAACAAATCAAAACAATACCTAAAAATGAGTCTGAGACATCTCCAAAAAATTTCAGGATCTTACAATCTCCCCACCTTATAATAGATCATCCTTGATATGTACTTCCAAGCATCTCTAAGATTCTGAGTCAAAAAGATCAAGTCATTGAGCCCTCATATCCTCTTATCTCTCCCATGTTTCTTCCTTCACATGCCCATGTTACCATAATAGAAGAACTATCGACACAATACTTCCCCACAACACTTTCTTACTAGGATCAATCGCATATATCAGATGATCCTCAAGGGGAACATCTATCTCAAGATTAACATCATCTACATCGATCACATGATAAGGGTCGGGGTGATACCACTAAAGTTGTGATACATGGAAAATGTCATGCATATCACTGTATCTCTATGGAAGATCTTGTCATGCCACTAGCCCAATTCTCTCCTCAACCTCAAATGATCCAACAAACCTAGGTGCCAACTTTCCCTACCTCCATATCCTACGGTGAGCCAATCTAGGCGATACCTGAATGAATACACGATCATCCTATGTAAACTCTAGGGTTATCCAATGTCTATCTACATATGACTTATTTATACTCTAATCTATATCTATACATTTCTGAATCAGATGAACCTACTCCGACGTCTCCTGCATGAGACTCATTCCCAACAGCTCTGACTCACCTACCTCCATCCAGCATAGAGGTGATCTACATGGCCTACTATGAAGAGCCTCATATGGTTCCATCTGTATATTTTCCTGGTAACTTTTATTATAGGAAAACTCAAAAATTTCCTGGTGTTTCTCCCAAGAACCACCAAAGTCTAGAACACACGCTCACATAATATCCTCAAGAACCTATATAGTATGACTTGACTACCCATTTATCCGTGGATGGAAATCCATACTCAGTAAAACCTGTGTACTAAGTACCTTATTTAAACCCTGCTATAATGGTAGAGTAAATCATAAATTACAGTCTGAAATAATAGTCTGTGGAACCCTATGCAAATAGACTATTTCTCAAACATAAAAATCTCCCAATTTCTCCACTGAAAAAGTCTCATGTATAGGCAAGAAATACACAACCTTCATCATTCTTTCCAAAATAACCCAAATAACATCATTCTTCTAAGACATACTCAGGAGACTCACCAAAAAATACATAGTAATGTCATACCACTTCCACATCAGAATGGTAAGTGACTGAAACAAACCACTAGGTCTTTGATGCTCAACCTTCACCTGTTGGCAGGTGCAACATCGTGTCATGAACCCTGCTATCTACTTTTTCATGACCGACCACTAAAACTATCGATGTAGTTCACAATACATTTTGGTCACACCTGAATGTACCACCCATTTCGAGGCATGAAACTCATGCATAATCTCCTCCCGCATTCTCATAGACATAACGACCCAATTCCTGACATATATAATCTCATCCTCATCTATTCTCCAATCATAAGGTGACTCCCATCCTTCAAGGATTTCCCTCAAGGTCAAGAACTTCAGATACTCATATTTCCTATGTCTAATTCGGATCAAAAGTATAGACTCTACTAAAACTGATATGAGAGTCATCTGCTCCTGACTCTCCTGAACCACCACATGTATCTCAGCCAGTAAAGTTTTCATATTCCACTCAATACTAGACTCCTGAACCTCTTGATTCTAAGTTTTACTATTCAAAGAGTCAGTCACACTATTCCCCTATCCATGCATATATTCTAGATCAAAATCAAATGAATGCATATACTAAACCCACCTATACTACTGAAGATTCAAATCTCACTGCGAAAATATATATTTCAAACTCTTGTGATCCATATACATAGAAATATTTTCTCCCAACATATAATTCCACCAACACTTTAAATCATAAACCACTGTACCTAAGTTTAGGTCATGTGTAGGGTAGTTTTGTTCATGTGGCCTCAATTGCTGAGACCTATATGCCACAAGTCGATCTACCTGCATCAACACTGCTCCAAGTCCGATCCCAGAAGCATCACAAAACACTATGTACTCTTCACTTGGCTCAGGTAGGATCAAGATTGGTGTCGATGTCAACCACTTCTTTCAATCCTAGAATGAATTCTCACATGCTTCCAACCATTCAAACTTTACCCCTTCTTGGTCAAGCCCGAAAGCAGTACTGCCAATTGGGAAAAGTCATGGATGAATCTCCAATAATATCCAATTAATCTAAAAAAATCTACGAATATCAAAAATGTTGTTAGGCTACTCCCAGAAAACAATTAACCAAAATTTATATGGGTCTATATAAACACATTCCTCTAAGATTACGCGGTCCATGAAGTGTACCTGGTCAATCCAAAACTGCCACTTAGATAGCTTGGCGTATATCCCAATGGTCTCTTAGTGTACTCGGGATAATGTCAAGATGTCGGGCATGATCGTCATGAGTTTTTAAGTACACTAAGATATCATCCAAAAAACTACCACAAACTGATCCAGGTATAAATGGAAGATTGTGTTCATCAGAACTATAGACACTACTAGCGTGTTCATCATCCCAAACAACAATATGATGAACTCATATAGGCTATACCTACTTCTAAAATCAGTCCTCAGTATATCAGAAGGTCAAAATCTCAACCGATGATACCCTGATCTCAAGTCAATCTTGTAAAATATAAAAGATCCTCTCAACTAGAAAAAAAGATCATCAATATGTGGAAGAGGATACCAGTTATTCACTGTCATTTGGTTTAACTTTTTTTAATCAAGACACACACATAGATTCCCATCAGACTTCTTAGTAAAAAATACTAGAGAACCCCAAGGCGATGTACTCAGACAGATAAACCCCTTATCCTCCAACTCCTCCAATTGATTTTGAGCTCTTGAAGCTCTGTCGGTGCCATTCTGTATGGTAGAATAGAAACTGGATCAGCCCTCGACACGTGCTCAATTGTAAATTCTACATCTCTCTCAGGTGGAAACCCTGATAAGTCTTCAGAAAAACATCCTAAACCCTATCCACTACTGGTGTAAATACATCCCACTTTACACCCCTATCATCCAGCAAAAAACTAGAAACCTGGGCGGTAAGCTTCCCCAATTGCTGGTGAACTAGCCCTGCACAAAACTCCTTGATATCCCACTCTCCATGGTGAATATAATTTTCACCCCTAGGAGACATAAAAGTCACTATCCTCCAATAATAGACTATGTGGGATCAATATGCTACTAACCAGTCCATACCCACAATTAGGTCGTATCCTATCATTCCAAGGATGTAAATATCCCATAGAAAAAAAAACTCCCCAACCTCAATAGAACATCCCTTGCACAAGTAGATGTCTCTTGATTGTATTCCCAGAGGTGTGTCTATTGTCCACACCCCACTCATGAACTACACCACTATGATCAAACCATTCACAAGTTGTGCATAAATAAAAAATGAGAATAATCAATATGAAATAAGGCACTAACTAATATAGAATATAAAAGAATAGTATCTCTCATTATCGATGGTCCAACCTTACTATCCTTAAGTGTAGACTGAAAAACATGTAACTGTCCTACCCCTATTCCCTATGATATAGTCTAAGTCCCTTGTGCTACACCACTATGCTGATACGAGAGTCCTTTCCCATAAGCACCATGTCCACTGCCTCTACCTCCATGGTCAGTATAACTCTAGATACCAGACTGATATGGTGCAGAAGATCCCCTTCCCACACCCTAGTTTTGTATAGATCCTCCATCACTACTCATCTATCTTGGGGTTCTATAGAAACTTTGTATATTTCTCATCTTTCCATAAGATATGAACTCTACTGGTGGCCAAGAGAACTATCTTCATAAGTTTCCCAACATTCCACATTGGTGGTAGATCACTTGAGTAAGATCTAGAGCAACTGATCCCTCTTTCTAGGTACCCTGCTTCCCACTACTCTAGATAATATTGTCACAGTGATTCTTTTATCTCTCGGAATTTATACCTCATGATCATCTATCATTGAACATCTTCCCTACACTAGAATCCTCCCTAAGGTTCCCCTCTGCTATGAGAGCCCGATCCACCACCTCAGCAAACTTATTTAACCGAAAGAGGTTAAATTGAGACTCAATATCACATTTAAGTCTATCCTAGAAACATTATATGTAAAAACAACTCTGGATAAAAGCACCACAAGTCTATAAATCATCCATCATAGTCCATTATAGACATACTCCCCTGATTCTACCTCATGAACTTAACTTATCTCTCCCTCCTCAACATCTCTGTATATAAGTGCTCCAAGAACTTCTCCAAGAAGTACTTCCATAACATACCATCATCCTGCCCAGTATGAGCTTGAACATCCCACCAGTTCTTTGCTGATCCTCATAGCATCTAATTATCCAACTTGAACCTCTTCTCTGTAAGAGTCTCCAAATGGTTAAGTATTGTTTGGATAGACTCAATCTAGAACTAAACTCCCTCAGGTCCACCCTCTCTAGTAAAAGTTAGAGGGTGTTGCAATTGAAACTCTCATGTTAAGTTAGAAATTATCTTCACAACTTGTTCTGGGTCTTGTTCCAAGAATTTCATGAAGTTAACACAGTTATATTAGAACTGCTCTCCTAATTCCTCACCTGACACTATCGGTGCCTCAACTTTCACTACTGGTAGATCATATCCAACCATATTATCCTTTATTCCTCTCAAAAATCATCATTTAGAAGGAATATCTATACAATTCCAAACACATGTCTCAGGACACATAAAACCACTTTATTATGTTTACATAAAAGGAAATCAAAACAAGGCACAACAAGTCTTCCCCCCCCCAAACCCTCTCCACACGGTCAAAACTAAGGTGCTATTACTAACCTTAACCATCCTACATCCAGGTCATGGTTAATGAAGGGTAAACTCAATTTAAATATTCAATTTTCTCATTTATACAGCCATTTATTCATATTTTTCATCATTTTACCACTTTTAATTTCATATTAAGCACCATTTTCAATTCAACTTCACAAGAAAGGAAAAAAAGTTCAAGTTCAAAAAATTACCCAAAACCCATTTTCCCATGTGTTCCTAAAATTATGCATGTCACAAATAATCTTGAGTTCCTAGAATGATGCATTCTTACTCAACTCTCATGCCATACCAGGCCACGAGTAAAGTCTAAAAAAATATCAAAAACAATTATCACATCACACAACAAGTGCATCACCCAATGTGAAATAACATCCAACCGTAATAAAACACATCACTAACAACAATCCCACCTCAGGTACCTGGGTTTCCCCCTATACAAGGGTTTACAACTCCCATGGATGAGCTCATGACCAAGGCCTGGCTCATCCTATTCTATGGTATACCTTTCCCAAATAGTAAGACAAAATAAAAATAAAATAAAACTCTTTTAATACCACTTTGTAACATCCTGACTTGGGTAATACACACTAGTGCCCTGATCCAGTCAGTTATGTGACTTCAAACGCGTCTCCCCATATGCTAGAGGCTTCTGACTAGAAATGAGGGCCTAATATTGATCATGGGGAGACTATACCCTCTTCATCAGAGTAATACCACAACAGAAATAAATAAACAATAACCAAATGACATATAACCATAACCAGAATGATACCAGTATCATAAGATGACCAAAAAATGGAAATACAATATAAAAAATGGCAGTAGATATTTCATGATAAATTTTTTGCCAAGTGTCAAAATGAAAAACCAAAAGTAAAGACATTAAAAACTCCCAAGAGGGTCCTAAACCACATCTAGTTACCTTATCCCAGCTCCATCTCAAATCAATCATCTAACATAGGGAATTTTCCCTTATCCTATCCTACAAACATAATATTTATTCAGGTACCAATCAAAAAACCTGAGTAGGACGTGAGTAAAACTTAGTAGACCACCACCACCAACATCTAAAACAATATCCATTCAATAACAAGTGTATACAGTTGTATAAAGAACACATAAAATAAATAAAGCAAACATTTTAAACTTATTCAGTTACTCTTTATTTAACCACATAATACCTAGGTTCCCAAGGACACTCGAACTCTCAATACCTACTTCAGCTCGTGTCGGAGTATGAACTATCTCAAATAGATATCATATCTCAGAATTTCATTATTACCATTCTTCATATAAAATAATATATGAATTCCATTGTCACCATTCATCATTTCAATTTACACTATGAGCTTTTGATGCAGTAGTCCATGTCCCACACACAATTATCACATGTGAATTTGATTATTACCATTAATCATTTTTGATCATACTATGATATTTTAATACAGCAGACCATGTGCCACAAAATTATCACATGAGAATTCCATTATTATTATTATTATTCATCATTTCTTATCACACTATGGGCTTTTGATGCAACAGAACATGTCCCACACATGATTATCACATTAATTAATTCACCAATTAATTAATCAAATCCAAAAATTGAATATACCCATCATTCCATTAATTAATTCAACAATGGATTAATCAATTCATAATCTCAACATCCAATAATTAATTCAACAATTAATTATTCATATATCACAATCCCAACATCCCATAATTAATTCAATAATTAATTATTCACATATCACAATTCAATATTTCAATAATTAACTTAACAATTATTTATCCCCAAATCACAATTCAATGTTCAGATAATTAACTCAATAATTAATTATCCCTAATTACCAAAATTTCAATATTTCGATAATTAACTCAATAATTAATTATCCCCAATTCCCACAATTTCAATATTCTGATAAATAACTCAACATTTAATTGTCACCAATTATCACAATTTAAATAATCCATTAATTAACTCAAAAATTAATTATCCCCAATTCACAATTAAATATTCCAATAATTAACTTAATAATTAATTATCCTCGATTCCACAATCCATTAATTAATTAATTTACCAAATTAATTAATTCAGTTAGGAAATTTAATTTATAAACAAACTCTATCAATTCTAAAATTACTTGCATATAATTGTAATCATGACTATGGGATTTGAATAATATACCACCTACCTTGATTTTTTTTGACAATGCTCACCAATAGAAGAATCCCCAATTTGAAGTGGATTAATCAAGAACGTGATAGAGAAAAAAAATCTAGATATAAATCCTAAATCCACAATTAAATAGATCAATATCTAAAAAACCTAGATCTATATCTAGAACCAATAGCATATAAACATCCCTCTTTTGTTTGAAAAGAGGAGTGGGAGAGAGAGAAAGATAGAGAGATCTAAATGGTAAGAAATCACATACCCATGGAGGTGTAGATCTTCATTTCGCCCTTCGATTTGCCAATAATAGAGGTTGGGAAGTCTTGTAATCTTCCCAAGAGCCTCCAAAATCATGAAAGATAGGTTAGGGTCAAATTGAGGATGATTGGGGGTTTGGTAAATTTAAAACTAATTTTTGGGTTAATTTAAATCTTGTGCACAGTTTACTGGGAAGGGGTTCATAGTTTCCCCTAACCATGCACCTTAGATGAGTGCATCTTCTAGGGATATGCACTGTTTCTCATTTTAGGGCACATAGTTTGAAAAACCATGTGCCGACCATGTAAATCTCCTCTGCCTGGGTTCACACGGTTTTCTGGGATAGGGTGCATGGTATGGGAAAACCATGCGCCAACCGTGCACATGTCCACCTCTTTCCAAAATTTCCAATTTTCACCAAAATGCACCCAAGGAAAAACCTAATCAAATCATGATAAAAAAAAGAAAAAAAACCTAAAAAATCATGATACATCTCTAGAAAAGGTTAGAATCTTACAATATCCCCAACTTATTACAACTCATCCTCGAGCTGTACTCCCAAGCATCTCTAAGATTCGGATTCAAAAAGATTAGGCCACCAAGCCCTCATTTTCGCTTCTCTCTCCCATGTTTCTTCCTAAACACGCCCATGTTGCCACAATACACAAACCATCAACATGGTCCTTCCCCACAACACTTTCTCACTACGATCCAAAACACATATTGGAGATCCTCAAAGGACACATCTATCTTAAGCTCAACTTCATCTACACCGATCACATGAGAAGGGTTGGGGTGATACCACTGAAGTTGTGAAACATGGAAAACATCATGCATAACACTGTATCTATGTGGAAGATCCAATCGGTAAGCCACCAGCCTGATTCTCTCCACAACCTCAAATGGTCCAACAAACCTAGGTTCCAACTTGCCTTGCCTCGGTATCCTTCAGTGACCTAATCTAGGTGACACCCAAAGGAATAAACGATCACCCTCTATAAACTATAGGGGTCTTCGACATACATATTCATTTGAATTATGTCTAATTTGAGCCGTATCCATATGTTTCCAAATTAGCTGAACCTGCTCTGACGTCTCCCGCATGAGACTCGGTCAAAACAGCTCTGACTCACCTGCCTCCATCCAATGATCTTCATGGACTACCATAAAGAGCCTCATATGGTTCCATATGTATATTTTCTTGATAACTATTGTTATAGAAAAACTCCACAAGTGATAGGTGTTTATCCCAAGACCCACCAAAGTCTAGAACACATGCTTATAGCATATTATCAACCACTTGTATAATATGCTTTGACTGCCCATCTATCATTGGGTGGAAAACCATACTTAATAAAACCCGTGTACCAAGAGCCTTTTGTAAACCCTGATAGAATCCAAAAGTTAATCATGAATCATGATATGAAACAATAGTCCATGACACCCCGTGCATATAGAATTTTTCTTGAGCATACAAATATCCCAACTGATCCACTGAGAAAGTCTCCCATATAGGTAAGAAATGCACTAGCTTCATCAGTCTATCCATAATAACCCAACCATAATAATTATTCCAAGGTTTACTCTGGAGACCCACCAAAAAATCCATAGTAATGCCGTCCAACTTTCACTCTAGAATGGGTAATGGATGCAATAAACCACCAGGTCATTGATGCTCAGCCTTCACCGGTTTGTAGGTATAGCATCGTTTCACTAACCCTACTATCTCTTTTTTCATGCTTGACCACCAAAACTATCGATGTAGGTCACGGTACATTTTGGTCACACCTGGATGTACCGCCCACTTTGAGGTATGAAACTCATGAATCAACTCCCCTCACATACTCATAGGTACAACAACCCAATTTCTGAAATAGATGATCTCATCCCCATCTATGCGACAATCAAAAGGTGGATCCCCTCCTTCAAGGATTTCCCTAAAAGATAAGTACTCAGGATCCTAATACTTCCTATCCCTAATCTGGATCAAAAGTGTAGACTCCACTGAAATTGATACAAGAGTCACCTTCTCCTTACTCTCCTGAACCACCACATACATGTCATCCAACAAAGTCATCATCTTCCACTCAACACTAGACTCCCAAACCACCTAAGTCTGAGTTTTCCTACTCAAATCTTCAACCACATGGTTCCCTTTTCTAAGCATATATTCTAGATCAAAATCAAATGACTGTATATACTCAACCCAAATCCACTGTTAGAGATTCAAATATTGATGTGAAAAGATATACTTCAAACTCTTGTGATCTGTATACAAAGTAAAATTTTCACCCAATAGATAATGTCACAAACACTTCAAAGAATAAACCAATATAGTTAACTTGAGGTTGTGTGTAGGTTAGTTTTGTTCATGTGGACTCAAATGTAGAGACCCATACATCAAAAATTGATCTCCCAACATCAGCACTGCTCCAAGTCTGATCCCATAAAGCATCACAAAACACCATGTACTCTTCACCTGGATTAGGTAGGATCAAGATTGGTACCGATGTAAACCACTTATTAAAATCCTAGATTGAATTCTATAATGCTTCTAACCATTCAAACTTTACCCCCTTCTTGGTCAAGATCTAAAGTGGCACTGCCAATCGGGAAAAGTCTTGGATGAATCTCCTATAATATCTAGCTAATCCCATAAAGCTACATATATCAAAAAAATTATTGGGATGCTCCCAAGAAACAACTTCCAAAAATTTATCTTGGTCCACAGACACACCTTCCTCCAAGATCATGTGACCCAATAAGTGTACTTGGTCAATCCAAAAATGACACTTAGATAGATTGGCATATAGTTGATGCTCTCTTAGTGTACTCAAGACGATGTCAATATGTTGGGCATGATCATCACGAGTCTTAGAGTACACCAAGATATCATCGATAAACACTACCATAAACTGATCTAGGTACATATGGAAGATTCTATTCATCACATACATAAACACTAATGGGGTGTTTATCAGCCCAAAAAACATCACGATGAACTCATATAGGCCATACCTGCTCCTAAAATTAGTCCTAGGTATATAAAAAGGTCAAACTTTCAACTAACGATACCTTGATATCAATTCAATCTTGGAAAAGACACATGCTCCTATCAAATGGTCAAAAAGATCATCAATATGTGAAAGAGGATACCAGTTCTTCACTATTATCCAGTTAAACTTCTAGTAATCAACACACAAGCATAGAGTCTCATCTTCCTTCTTAGAAAGAAACACTAGATAACCCCAATGAGATGTACTCGAATGAATAAAAACCTTATCATATAACTCCTGCAACCAATTATTGAGATTTTGAAGCTCTTTTAGTGCCATTATGTATGGTGGAATAGAAACTGGATCAACCCCCGACATGATCTCAATAGTAAATTTCACATCTCTCTCAAGTGGCATCCCTGAGAAGTCTTCAGAAAACACATCCTGAAACCTATCCACTATAGATGGAAAGACATCCCACTTTACACCTCTGTTATCTAGCAATAAAATAGAAACATGGCTAGTGATCTCCCCCAGTTTTTGGTGAACTAGCCCTGCATGATCCACCTTGATATCATACTCTCCATGGTGAATATAATTGTCACCCTCGGGAGATGTAAAACTCACTCTCCTCTGGTAAAAGTCTATGTGGTCCCAGTATTCTACTAACCAGTACATACCCATAATTAGGTCGAAGTATGTCATGTAAAGGATGGAAAGATACTATATAAAATGATACCCCCAACCTCGAGATAACATCCCTTGCATAAGTAGATGTCTCTAGAATTTATTCCCATAGGTGTGCCTATTTTCAACACCCCACTCATGAACTCCACCACCAGGCTCAAAACATTCACAATTTATGCACAAATAAAAGAATTAGAGGCACCAATATAAAATAAGGCACTAGTTAATATAGAAATTATAAGAATAGTACCTATCACTATCGATGGCCCAACCTCACTATCAAAAAGTGTAGGTTGAACGACATGTAACTATCCTACCCCTCTTCCTTGTGATGCAATCTGAGTCCCTTGTGCTGCACCACTCTACTGATACGGGTTCTCTTGACCATAAAAACCACATCCACTACCTTTACCTCCATGGCCAGTAGAACTCCAACTGCTAGACTAATATAATTCATAAGATCCTCTTCCTACACCCTGGTTATGTCTAGCTCCTCTATAACTACCCATTTGTTATGGGTTCCTATATAAACTTTGTAGATGTCCCATATCGCCACAAGATTAGAACTCTACTAGTGGTCAGGGGAACTATCTATGGAAGTTTCCCGACCTACCACACTGGTGAAAAATCACCTGAGTAATATCTAGAGCAACTGATCCCTCTGTTTGGGTACCCTACTTCCCACTACCCTGGCTAACGTTGTCATAGTGACACTTCCTAATCTTGGAACCTATACCTTCTGATTATCTAGTAGTGACCATCTACCCTACACTACAATCCTCCCTTAGGTTCCCCTCAGCTATGAGATCCCGATCCACCACCTCATAAAACTTATTTAACCAAAAGAAATTAACTTGGGACTTAATATCATATTTAAGTCCGTGCTAGAAACGTCTCACCATAGATGTCTCATCCCCTACCAACATTAGAGAAAAGTACTGCAAGTCTGTAAAGAATCCAACATAGTCCATCAAAGACATACTCCCCTAATTAAACCTCATGAACTCATTTGTTCTCTCCTACCTCAATATCTTTGGATAGAAGTGCTCTAAGAACTTTTCCAAGAATTCCTTCCATAATATAGAATCAACCTATCTAGTCCGAGCCTGCACATCCCTCCAGCGCTTCACTGATCCTCATAGCATGTAAGCATCCAAATTGAACCTGTTCTCAGTAGGAGTCTCCAAATGGTCAATTATCATCTGGACAGACTCAATCTAGAACTCATCTCCCTCAGGTCCATCCTCTCCAGTAAAAGTTAGAGGGTTATACAACTAAAACTCTCACATTAATTAAGACATGATCTTCACAACCCACTATGGGTCTCTTTCCATGAATTGTATGAATCGAGAAAAGTTCTCTTGAAACTTCTCTCCTACTTCCTCACTCGAAACTACCGGTGCCTTAGGTTCCACTATTGATATATCATCTCCAGCCATTTTCTCCTATGTTCCTCTGAATAAGAATATTCATGGAGGCATATCTCTAAAATTTCAAACACACATATCAGGACACATAACAAAACTTTATCATGTCTACATAAGAGGAAATCACAACAAGGCACAATAAGTATTTTTCCACCAAACCCTCACCACATGGTCAAAACCAAGGTGCTATCACTACCCTTAACCATACTACATCTAGTTCATGGTCAACAGAGGGTAAAATCAATTTCAATATACAAGTTTCTCATTTAGATACCCATTTATTTACATTTTGCTTCATTTTACCACTTTCAATTTGATATTAATAACCATTTTCAATTCAATTTTACAAGGGAAAATAATTCAAGTTCAACAACTTACCCAAAAACCGTTTTCCCATGTGTGCCTAAAATGATGCAGGTCACAAAAAATCTTGAGTACCTAGAATTATTCATGCTTACTCAAATATTATGCCATACCAAGCCATGAATCAAATATTATAAAATCTTAGAAAAAATTATCACATCACACAACAAGTGCATCACTAAAGGTAAAATAACATCCAACTATAATAACACACATCAATAATAGAAATCCCACCCCAGGTACTTGGGTTTTCCCTTATACATGGGTTTGCAACTCCCATGAAAAAGCTTATGACTAAGGCTCGACTCATCCTATTATCCTGTATAACTTTCCCAAATAGTAAGACAAAAGAAAAAAAAATAAAATTCATTTTATATCAATTTGTAACATCCCAACCTGGGTGTCACACACTAGTTCCCTGAGCCGGTCAGTTACGTGACCTCAGGTGTGCCTCCCCATATGCCAGAGGCCACCGACTAGCAGTGAGGGCCGAATGTTGATCATGGGGAGACTATACCCTCTTTATCAGATTAATACCACATTGAAAATAAATAATCAATAACCAAATGACATATAACCATAACTAGAATGATACTAGTATCACAAGATAACCAAAACTAGAAATATAGTATCAAAACTGACAGTAGATATGTCATGCTAAAATACATGACAAGTGTAAAGACGAAAAACTAAAAGTAAAGACACTGAAAACTCCCAAGTGGGTCCCAAACCTCACCTAGTTCCCTCATCCTTTATCCATCCCAAATCAACCATCTAACATAGGGCCTTTTCTATTATTCTATCCTGCGAACATGAAATCTATTCAGGTACTGATTTGGCAACCCGAGTATGGTGTGAGTGAAACTTAGTAGGCCACCACTAACGAAGTCTAAAACAATATAAAGTCAATAAAAAGTGTATGTAGTTGTATAAAGAATACATAAAATTAATAAAGTAAATCGTTTACACTTATTCAATTACTCTTTATTTAACTACACAACACCCGAGTTCCCGAGGACACCCAAACTCTCAATACCTGCTTTGGCCTATGCTGGAGGTTGAACTATCCCCAAGGGATGTCATATCTCAGAATTCCATTTTTACCATTATTCATCTCAAATCATATATGAATTCTATTATTACCATTCATCATTTCAATTTACACTATGGGATTTTGATGCAGTAGACCATGCCCTACACACAATTATCACATGCGAATTACATTGTTACCATTCATAATTTCTTATCACACTATGGAATTTTGATGTAGAAGACCATGTCCCATACATAATTATCACATGAGAATGCCATTTTTACCATTCATCATTTCTTATCACACTGGGTTTTTGATGTAGCAGACCATGTCCCACACACAATTATCACATTAATTAATAAAATCCAACAATTGAATATACCCAACATTCCATTAATTAATTCAACAATTAATTAATCAATTCATAATCTCAACATCCAATAATTAATTAAAAAATTAATTATTCATATGTCACAATCTCAACATCCCATAATTAATTCAACAATTAATTATTCATATATCACAATTTAATATTACGATCATTAACTCAACACTTAATTATCCCCAAATCACAATTCAACGTTCAAATAATTAACTCAACAATTAATTATCCCCAATTCCCACAATTCCAATATCTTGATAATTAACTCAACAATTAATTATACCCAATTCCCATGATTTTAATATTCTGATAATTAACTCAAAAATTAATTATCCCCAATTTACAAAATTTCAATAATATGATAATTAACCCAACAATTAATTATCCCCAATTCACAATTCAATATTATGATAATTAACTCAACAATTAATTATTCCCAATTCCACAATTCCTTAATTAATTAATTTACCAGATTGATTAATTCAATCAGAAAACTCAATTTCTAAATAAACTCTATAAATTCTAAAATTAAATATACATAATTGAAATCATGACTATGAGGTTTTAATAATAGACCACATACCTCAATTTGTTGACGATGCTCACAAATGGAAGAATCCCCAATTTGAAGCAGATTAATCAAGAACACGATGAAGAACATGATCTAGATCTGAATCCTAAATCCACAATTAAATGAATCAATATATAAAAAAACTAGATCTAGATCTAGAACCAACAGTAGATAACCATCCCTCTTTTATCTGGAAAGAGGAGCAGAAGAGAGAGAGAGAGAGATCTAAACGGGAAGAAATCACATACTCATGGAGGTGCAGATCTTTAATCATCCCATTGATTTGCCAAGAATGGAGGTTGGGAAGGCTTGGAATCTACCAAGGAGACTCCAAACTCATGAAAGAGAGGTTAGGGTCTAATGGGGGTCAATTAGGGGTTAAAATGGGGGGTTTGATAATTTTAAAACTAATTTTTGGGTTAATTTAAATCCCGCGCACGGTTTGTTGGGTAGGGGTGCATGGTTTCCCCAAATCACGTTCCTTAACTATGCACCTCTTCTAGGGAGGTTCATAGTTTCTCCTTTTAGGGTGAATAGTTTGAATAACCATGCACTAACTATATAAATACCCTCTGCCTAGGTTCACACGATTTTCTAGGCCGTAGTGCATGGTTTGAGAAAACTGTATGCCAAATGTGTACATGCCCACCTCCTTCCAAAATTTCAAATTTTCACCCAAACACACCCCAAGGAAAAACCCAATCAAAGTTTGCTCAATAAAATCAAAAATAATACCTAAAAAATGAGCCTGATACATCTCCAGAAAAGGTCAGGATCTTACATTGGAGAACTGAAACCCTCTGGAATTATCATTCAACATTGTAATAAAAGTACTACTAAGTCTGCTGGAGTTATAGAGGATGTTCTAGTTCAGGTGAGAGATAATATTTTTCCTGTGGATTTCTATGTCTTGGATATAGATGATGGTCAGTTTAGTACCCATGTACATCTCATTCTAGGGGGACCATTTTTGAAATCTTCAAAATTAATCATCAATGTTCATAAAGGAACCCTTTCACTTGATTTTGGAGGTGAGGTTGTTCACTTTAATATTTTTAGTCTATGAAACACAAAATTGAAGATCATTAATCCCCTAGATTAAACATTATTGATTGGTTTCTATTGATATGATTCCTTATTTTTCTTGTGATGAACAACCAACTGTTGTTTTAAAATACAAAAATTCATTTCTTGATGAATCTAATAAAAAAGAGTGAAAAAGGAATCTTTTAATGAGACTTAGAATGTGAAAACAATTTTATAAGAGTCAATTGATCTCAGAATTAATGAATATGATTTTATATAAACCCTTGAACCTGTTAGTAGTTTCCCAAGATAAAATGACAATTTTTTTACATAGAATAGATCCTGAGAATATGAAAAGTGATCAATATGATGAATTTACTTTAAAATCTATAACTTCACTGAACAATCACACCCGTGAGTAGTGTTTTTTAATCAATGAAAATACCCCACAAGATCTAGACTTGAAACTAAATCATGAGAACCTCAAATATGCTTTCTTAGGTGAGAATGAACAATTTCCTGTGATCATTTCAAAAGAGATTTCAAGGTACCAAGAGAACTAACTGTTAGGAGTCCTCAAAACCCACAAAAAATCCATAGGATGGACTCTATCTAATTTAATTAGAATCAATCCATCAGTGTGCATGCATAGATTTTTTTGAAAGAAAATTCTATACTAGTGAGATAATTTCAAAGGATATTGAACCCAACAATTTTAGAGGCTGTTAAGAAAGAATTCACCACCTTGATGGCTGTTGGAATTATATTTCCCATATATGATAGTAAATGGGTGATTACTTTCCAAGTTATTCCCCAAAAAAGTGTGTTTACAATCTCAAGGAATGAATTTAGTGAGCTTTTCCCTATTAGGATTCAAAATAAATTAACAGCGTGAATTTATTACAGGAAACCCAATTTTGTTACAAGGAAGGACTACTTCCCATTTCCATTTCTTGATCAAGTATTTGAAAGACTTGTTGGGAAACCCACTATTTTTTTATTGATTGATTCTATGGTTATTTCCAAATTCATATTACATCATTTGATCAAGATAAATCTACTTTATTATTACCCTTTATAACCTTTATTTATAGGATAATTCCCTTTAATTTATGTAATTATCTTGAAAATTTTCAAAGGTGTATGATGAGAATTTTCAATGAATTTCTAGAAACTTTCATGGAAGTTTTTATGGATGAATTCACCATTTATGGATCATTATTTGAAAGTTTTTTAAAAAGTTTGGATCATGTTCTTGAAACTTTCATTGATAAGAATCTCATCCTAAATTATGAAAAAAATCAATTTCATGGTAGATAAGGGGATCATTCTTTGTCATTTTGTGTCTTTAGATAGAATTCAAGTTGATCAATCAAGAGTTTAGGTCATTTCTTCATTTCTATACCCAAAAATAGTGATATATGTGAGATCCTTCCTTGGTTATGCTAGTTTTTATAAGAGGTTTATGAAGAATTTTAGAAAGTTTGAACTTCTATTATCGAGATTGCTTAAAAAATACACCCCATTTGTCTTTTATGAGTGTTTTAAATAGGACTTTATGGATATAAAATAAAAACCGATAACCCCTCCCATTGTTTAACCACCTGAATGGTACTTTCCATTTGAAATCATTACTAATGCATCCGAATTTTCTCTTGCAACAGTTTTGAGTAAAAGGATGGAAAATAAATATCATGTGATTAATCATTCCTCTATAACTTTAGATCAGGACCAATAAAATACACAACAACTATGAAATAAATATTGGTTGGTTCCTTTACTTTAAAAAAATTTAGATGTTATCTACCAGGATCTAAAGTGGTTGTTTTCATGAACCATTCTGTAATCAGATTTTTGTTGAAGAAACATGATGAAAAAAATTCTTTTAAGATGGATCTTTCTATTACAGAAGTTTGATGTTTAAATAATTGATAGTAAAGGAAGTGAAAACCTTGTTTCAAATCATTTGAGCAGGATTCCAACTATTTTTAATGGAAAACTTTAGATCTTTCCACCAATTAAATAAAACTTTCTTGATGAGGATTTGTATGATTTTAAGATTAAAATACCATGGTTTTATAATTTTATAAATTATTTGGATGCTGATAAAGTTCCCCACTAGTTTTCCAAGAATTTTTTTCTAAACTTTTGAGTGACTCAAAGAATTAAATTTGGGAAGATCCTTACCTATGGCATGTTGGTAGTGATAAAATGACTATAAGATGCATTATAAATTCTGAAGTTAAATCATCCCTACATTTTTTAACACTTTGAGATGTGGAGGAAATTTTAGGCTAAAAAGAAGTGAACTAAAACTCTTGATTTTGGTTTTTATTGGACCCCCATTTTTAGAGATGCTTTTGGATTTCATAGAACATATAAAAATTTCCAATTTCAAGGCAACATTTCCAAAATGAATGAGATTCTACAACAAGTGATTTTGTTTTGTGATGTATTTGATGTATGAGGTATGGATTTCATGGGACCTTTTTCCAATTCATTTGGATATATTTACATATTTCTTTCTTTTGATTATGTGTCCAAGTGGGTAGAGGATGTTCCCAAAAGATATGATGATTCCAAAACTATATCCAAGTTTGTGAAAGGAATTTTATTTTTGAATTTTGGATCATTGAATTTTCTAATCATTGATCAAGGAACCTGGTTTTTTAATAGAAAATTTGAATCTATTTTTAATAAATTTAGAGTTCATCACAGGGTCTCTAATCCCTATCAACCTCAAAAAATGAAATGTATGAGTTGTTAAAAAGAGAAATCAAACAAATTCTGAAAAAACTGTGAACCCAAATAGAAAGGATTGGAGTTTAAGACTAGATGATGCACTATAGTCCTATAGGAATAGATTCAAAACCCCAATAGACATGTTACCATTTAAATTAGTCTTTGGAAAGTATTGTCACATTCTGGTTGAGTTATAAAACAATGATTTTTGGGTTGTTAAAACATGTAACATGAATATGTTTTCTACTGGAAAAGAAAGAAAATTTTGATTACAAAAGCCGAAGGAGATCTAAAATAATGCACATGAAATATTCATGTTATAAAATAGAACCAAATATTTTAATTATTGGATGATTCTCAACAAAAACTTCAAGGAAGGATCTAAAGTGTTTCTATTTGATTCTATATTGAAGCTGTTCCCAAGTAAATTTCATCCCAAATGGTCTAGACCTTTCATTGTTACACATGTTATTCCTTTTGGTGTAATCTAAATAAAATATCTAGAAAAAGGGATACCATTCATAGTCAATGAACACAAGTTGAATTTATTTAGAGAAAATTTTCAAGAGCCTCTAGAGGAGGCGATCCATCTTTATGAAGCTGAATATAATTGAATCTAGGATATGCCTTTCTTTATCACTTATTTTTTCTTATGAATTTATTTTTTTGAATTTAATTTTATTATATAAAACTACATTATAATGAGGAAATAGAACAAAATAAGTGTGGGAGAGGAACATGATGGTTAGATTAAGATTTTGTGTGTTTTTTTTTCAGTTTTTTTAAATTTGGTGTGTTTATTTTATTTTATTTTATTTTATTTTTTTGATTTATGTGTGTTTTTCTTTCAAATTTTTGTTTGTTTTTGAAACTTGTGATCTCAAATGATTATGTTTGTCATTTTTGAAACCCATTTCAATGAGTGAACCAATTTATCCCATGAAACCAAAAATAAATGAATGTTGAAAATGAATTTGTTTCAAGTTCAAAACTTTGAAAATTTCATGAAAATGCCTCTAATTTTGGATCTCATGCTGTATCTCATAGTCTTTATATTTGAAATCCCTCCTCGTGAGGCTTCTAAACCCTTTTTGATATCTTGTTCACATTCACCTCATTTGTTGAGATAACCAATATATTCTTATTTTAACTATAACTTTACTTATTTATATAAAAAATTGATGGTTAATGTACTTGAGATTTATATGATTGAGGTATTTATTTGGATTTAAAATCCCCCTTTTCAGGAGAATCCTTTTTAATTTTGGAATTCTCTATACATTTGATCTATTTGATCCCCTAGTATCCATGTATAACTTGTTAGGTTAGCCACATTAAAAGCCAATTTTCCCTATCCAACTTGCTCATTAAGTGAAAAAATCATGATCTAGTTGAACTTAAGTGTGAGGGGAAGCTGCCTTGTGGTGTACTAAATCATTTGGTGTTGCTTTGGGTGGAAACATACTAAAGAGATGTTTTTTCTATATAAAAAGAGATTTTTTTCTACTAAAAGTAGTTCCCTTATTAATCTTTCAAGGAAAATGGAGTTGTTCCTTTCTGGAGCTTCCAAAGAAAGAAAGTTGTGCCTATATCAAGCTTTTAGGAAAAAAATAAAGAAGAGAAATGTCATTTTTTTCCTACTGAAATATTTATAGTGTGGTATGTTAATGGGACTTTCCAAGATGATTAGATATTATTTTCATCTAAAGGGAGTAATGAGGAGACTATACTTGAGTCAAAATTAGAATCATGCATTTTTTCTTCAATAAGATCCAAACCCTCCTTATTTGGCCTCTGAATTTCTGACATTCAAAATGTACAACCAAAATACACTAAACAACCCTAAAAAGTCTTCATGATAATCACATTATTAGCTCACATTAGGTGGATATTTATACATTTATCAAGCCTATGGTGATTCTTTCATGAGGTTGGATGAGAAAATCCTTTTTGAAAATTTATATTTCAATGTTTAGATAAAATTAAAGTGATTAAAGTGTGTTGTGTGCATGAGAGGATAAAATAAGTGGAAATGAATCGAATGATATGGATGGAGAAATTGAAATATTTTTATGAGGCATGATATCTTTTTTTCATGGCATTAAATTAGTGGATATCATGAGTATGTGTTTTGAATTTGCCTTGATTTGATTTTGATGCTCAATTGTCTAGGATTCCAAGTGATAAGTGTGGGGGAATTGATATATATATATAATATTTAAATTCATTTTCATATGTATTTCAATGATACAATCCCCACCAATTTATCATTTTATATGAAATTTCATCATTTTTGTAACTTTGATGAGTTTTGAGATTAAAAGTAAAAATTGCTTAATTATGGAAATTTAACCATTTTCAATCACCTTTGTATTTCCAACATAACTCTTTCTATATTGATAAAAAATTGAGTAATTATTTTTTAGGATTCCTATTTTCTTGGGATATAAATTTTTCAACTAGGAAAATTGAAAATTCAAACTTCTTTAGGCCTAAAAAAATATATCAAGGTGGAAAAGTTTTTTGGATAAAATAATTAACACACCTTCATTAAATGAGACATAAATATGGCTATAGGCCTCCAAACGAGGTGATTATAGCTGGAGAGTAAATAGGACTCAAAGGTGTGTATTCATGTTAAATTTAAAGGAAACATTTTGTCATCAATTCTGTCTATGTATTAGTCAAAGTGGAGGAAGATGAAGGGTCTATTCATCTAGAAAAAGTTAACATAAGTAATTAATGGATATATTTTTTAACACATGCATAAATTCTTTGAAATTTTAAGGGAAGATAGAAAAATAAATTATAAACAACTTTATAAAATAATCCTAGTATATATTTTTCCAAGAATGAGGAGAAAATATAGAGAACTTAGGATGGATAGAAACTAGACAACATATTTCCACCCCTCCTCCTATTTATATTT
Organism: Viscum album; assembly: GCA_963277665.1. Classification (NCBI taxonomy): domain Eukaryota; kingdom Viridiplantae; phylum Streptophyta; class Magnoliopsida; order Santalales; family Viscaceae; genus Viscum; species Viscum album. Next base: position 786,363,721 of record OY728140.1, read on the forward strand.
CCATATCCATATATTTTCAAGGGTTTTTTGTTGGATTGAGAGAGCAAGGGGAAAGATGCAATATAGAGGTCAATGAAGATGATGTGAATTCATACTCTAATAGAGAATATGGGGACTGATACAGTGATGCAAGGCTAAGTGCCAAGTGGCTGTGGATGATGGAAACCAACAGACACTTTCTTCTTAGTTATGATCTTCATGTGTAATCTCTTTTAAATCTCTCTTGAAATTATATTTTTTGAATGAAATCAGTAATTTTATTTCTAAATACATTTTAAACTAGTTTTTTTGAATGGTTTTAAAATCTATGGAGCAAAATAATTGATTTCACTATTTAAATTTCTTCGATGAGGTCTTTCTATTGATCATAGTGATTTCAATTAAGTTTGATTGCTTGTAAGTCTTCAAGTAATTAAGTCACTTATATATAAGAGAAAAAAATCATATTGAGGTATTGATATGATATACTTACAAACTAGGGTGTTCATATAGAGGTATTTGGATGTTCATTGAGAAATTAAATTGAAAAATCATTTTAAAAAAGGAAGAGGGGAGTGTCTGATAGGTTTAACCTTGTCCATGACTAATTTTTCAATTATGATTTTGCTAATTTTTTTATTTGTAATCAATTTTTTTAGTTTTTGGATTTTATTTCATTTCATTTTCTATTTATTTTATGTTTTATAACTTTTAATAAAATCTCCAAATTTTTTATTCTTGCATAAACAAAATAATAATAAAAAGTGATAGTTTTGAAATTGCAATTGAAACCTCCTCAAAAGACAATCTAGGGACTGTTATATTGAATTTCTCTAGAGGATAAATTTCTTGATATTGGTTTTCACAAAAAAAAACCCAAAAATAATTATACCTATGAAAAAGTCCATTATTATATGTTCCCACTTCTATACAAGTATAAGAATATATTGTATCATACTAGATGGCCTTTTATGTTCATCTTTTACTTGCAGAAAAGTTAGGAATTTCACTAAAAAATCAATCATCTTGCATCACATAACTGACCACAATAAATGTGATTTAATTTCCTTGTACATATTCTGAATACTTGGATGAATAGACCATTTCAAATGGTGATACGCTGAAAGAATCCATTCCTAGAAAGACTAAGGAACTAAAATTCAATTTTGAAATCATAACAAAGAGTTCTTATCTTTTGTCCAATCATCAAGAGTCTCCCCACTATTTAAGTTTGACCAAATGGTGATATAGTCAGGATATTCTATCTGAGTCTATTTTACTAAATCCATCAAACTGGGGGAAAATATTAATGGGAAATATATTTCATACTCATCCTATGATTTTTAATCCAGATACATGTTATCAATCACCCTCATCAGCTATAATTGGTCACAAGCTTCTCAAACCACTTCACTATAAAACTTCTGACTCAATGTCTCTTCCATATAATTCCCTTTAAAGTGTGTGTATACTAATTCAATGTTAACCATATAAAGGTAATATATCCATATCCATTTCTTAAAGTTCAATTATCGCTGAGAAAAGATATATTTAGAACTCTTATGGTCAATGAAAATTGTGAACTTTTCCCCAAAGAGGTAATAACACCAAATCCTTAAGGCATGGAAAACTACAAATAATTCCAAGTAATGTATAGGATAATTTTTCTCGTGTCCTCAAAACTACCTCAAACCTTAGGCCACAACATAATATCTACGCATAAGAATAAAACCAAGACTTGATCTAGATGCATCACAAAATACCCATAGTCCTTAATCGGTTCTGGGAATATTAATATGGGTGACAACATGAGATGAGATTTAAGATCTAAAAATATTTTATGAAAGCTACCATTTTGTACAAATGGAATACCCTTTCTTGTAAAATTAGTCATAGGAGAAGAAATTCTGGAGAAATCTTGAACAAAGGGATGATAATATCCTACTAATCTAAGAAAACTGTGTATCTCAAAAACATTTGTTGGTGTCTACAAGGAGAAAACTACTTCAATATTCCTAGGGTCAATTGAAAATACTACTTTAGAAATGACATGCTCGATGAACCATTTATCTTGAATATATAAGTTTCACTTAGAAAACATATCATACAAATAATGATTCTGCAATGTAGTCAGTACAATTTCTAAGTACTCCTCATGGCCACTCCATCTTTGGGAATAAACCATAATATCATAAAAAAATACAATAAAAAAGAAGTATAGTTACCTATAGAAGATAAAATTCATCAAGTACATGAAGACTGTAGGTGCATTCATCAGATCAAAAGGCATGATAACATATTCATAATGTCCATAGCGACTACAAAATTCTATCTTCGGAATATCCAATTTTACAACTCTAATATAATGATATCCTGAGAATAATTCAATCTTAGAGAACCACTTGGATCCCTTTAATTGATTAAAAATGTCATTGATTTTAGAAATTGGATGACTATTTTTTTATCATATATTGATTCAATTATGATAATCAACACATAACCCCGGAGAATCATATTACTTATTTATGAATAAAATCAGTGCAGCCCAAGGAAATGTAATCATCTTGATAAAGCCTTTACTTTATAGCTCTTATAGCTAAACCTTTACCTCTCATGACTTAGCTGGATCCATTCTATAATATAGTAGTGAAATTGGGCTTTTTCCTAGGTGTAGATCGATTAAAAAATTGATTTCTTGCTCAGGTGGTAACCTAAAGAAATCATTTAGAAAGACATTCAGGTAATAATATACTACATCAAGAAGGGTTCCATGTACTATTCCATCAGTAGTATCCAAATTTATTACTAATAACATTCTTGTGATGGTTTCATATAATGTTGTTAAAGGACCTTCTCTACCTGCATTTATATCCCAACCCACTTTGATACTTTAAGATATCCATACAGGGATGTAAAAATCACTTGTTGAGTGTAATATTTTATATGGGATTTAAATCCCACCAGCCAATCTATACGAAATATTATATAAACAACACCAATCTCTAAGATCATAAACTTCCAAATAAATTGAACTGTATCAATGGTAATGGAACACTCTAGGAATTTAAATCCTTTTCACTCTCACTGTCTGAGAGGTGTATTGATACTCATGATATGAGACATAATTTCCTTGTGTGATTCCAATTGTTTAACCACATAATAAGAATGGAAATAATATGATTCACTAGTATCAATTGAGTCATGCATAATAGCTGAGTTCTAAAGGATGTTACCTTGTACTATCTAGGGACCCGGTTACTCAGTCACAATAGCCTTCTCTGATCCATAGATATATCTATCTGTTGTTGCTGAATAGCTCTTGTTTCCTTGATGATGTTTCTACTAGACAACCAAAGTGTTTCTTGGGGTTTCCTGGTTCACCGATTTATATGGATGAAAACTAGTTTGATTAGACTATTTCATCTGAGCCAAAGAGACCTGAGGCTAAGTCCAGCTTGTTCCACCAGTTGATTTATAAAGTTTAAAAATATATATTGATATTCCATTTATTTTCATAGTAGTGGAAATTACTCATTGGAATAGTAAATTAATTTTTCTTATGCCCAATAATTCCACATTAGAAACATCATACTTTTCTTTTAGATCTTATAGAAAAGTTAACTGATTTAGTGGTTAGAGTCTGAGGTGTACCACCTTCTTGAGAATAGAAATTCCTCTTCCAATTGTTTCCAGAACTATAGTTTCCACCTATTCCTGTGGAAATAAACACACTCTCACCAGTGGGATTACCAGTAAGGTCTGTTTTTTCCACTTCTACCCTGTTAACCATCTCCGTATAATTCTCAATATAAAGGAAAACTATCTTGGATCGAATCTATGGTCACAATACTGACTCAAAGATACACGCCTTCAAGGATGCACTAACAACTAATTTTGGAAAAAAATAGACTAAGTTCATGAAATTAGCTGCATATTCCATGATAGATATGTTTTATTGCTTCAATAAGAAAAATTTAGTTATTCTTGATATCTTGAAAGTGTGGGGATAGAATTTTTTGTTAAAAAATTCCTAAAAATCCTCCTACATAATCCCTTGATCAAATTTATCTTAGATAAATAAATCACACCATTGGAGTGAAATATCTTCCAATATATATATAGATATAATGAATTTTAGTTCCTCTAGTGTACTAAGGAAATCAAGAATTCTATTTATTCGGCTAATCCCCTCATTTTCTTTTTTAGGTTTAGAATCCCCTTGAAAAAATGGTGGATTCTATTTTTTAAAATTTCACCAAATGATCCACTTGATTTGGTTCAACATTTCGATACCCTCTATCAATAGCTTGAAAATATTGTACACTAATTTGTACAAGCTACTGGTTCACCTGTGAATCCGGTGAAATCACATTTTTCATAGCTTCTTCATGTTGATTTCTATGACATCTGCTAGGTGAAATTTCTATAAATAGAACAAACCCCATTTAGTAATCACTCTATATAAACTAAAGTCTTTCAAATTTTCAAGACATTATTAACAATCATCACTAGGATTTACATTTTAAACAACTAATCCTTTTAACCATTTTATTCATTTTTTAAAAAACATTAACAAAAAATGAAAAATGAATTTCTAGTGGGTAGTCTTGGTACTAATTCATGATATAATACACTCATCATCTAAACCCATGACTATGAGAAAAAAACTTACCTAGGAGTGTCTTAGAACAATTGTTTACCCAAACAACCCTGGTAACTTGAAGTTCAATATAACAAGGTTAACTACATCTTTTTAAGATATACATTTCAAGTTTCAACAATACTATCTACTTGATACCAACCAAACTAAAGAATCAAAAAATTCTGATACCATTTGTAACATCCCACCCAAAATAATTGGCTTGATAAGATGTGGAGGTGTTACTAACCTTAGGTGACATCCTTAAGGTATCAAAGGATAGAAATAATTTCTAAGGTATTAAAAGAAACTTGGTGGAAGATTTTCCCTAAGAACCAAACAGCCTGTCAAGAAAGAAATACAACTAATAAAACTAAACAATACATGAGAAAATAATCATCAAGCTCAATAAAATACCAATACAAGAACTAAATCAAAGTAACAATAGAAAAGAAACTTAAGAGTACAAGGATAATATTCCAAAGCAGAAAGACCAAGATGCCAATGTGTTACCACACCATACTAAGATGCACACACTCTCTAGCTCTATATCCATCAACCAAATCAATGATGTTAAGGAATACCACTAGTGAAATAAGAAACTTTACCCTTCCCTGTATATCAATGGATGACATATGCAGACACACCAAAGTTCCTAAGAAGGGGGTGAGTAAAACTTAGTAGGAATTCCCCAATGACTTCCCAATGCAAGCCACTAGGAAAAGAACAGATCAACACATTTTATATAAATAGGTTAATAAGAAGATAAAAAATTGATACAAGAAATGAACAAGTTCTACAGAAAACATTAAACAAATATTTAAAAACCATTTCTTATTACCTAGTATAATCATTCCAATTACACACCCACATACACACATAATGCATGTAACCATGGACCTCCCTATACCCATGAGCGGTGATTCATACTTTCACCAAGCCATTGCTTGGTGAACCCATTTTATGGTATTACTTATGCCCACAATCCGTATATATAATTACTAAAATGGTGGTACTTTCTACCATCAATCATCCCACAAGAACATGAACAAACACCAATAAATTTATTACAAATTCCCAATAAAACATTTCTTTAAACAAAAATTCCATCTTTCAAAACCAACCCTTTTGAAATCACATCAAATAGAGGATTTACAAATCAATTCCATAATGGATTTACAAAAGATCATAAACAAAAATTAGATGATTCCACCGGTTACAACCCTTACTTCCATATCTTTATTAAAACTTAAGAGGATCTCATCAACATCAAACCAACCACATATATCCAAGTATCACGATACCATTATTTGGTTCCAATCAATACAACCAAAGATATCATCATTGAGAAGGAAGAATGAGACCCTAACTGTAGTTTCTACAACTGAGTGCTCACAAATCTAATATAACCTAATCCTGAATGTCTAAGATCACTGTGAATATCCTAAAAGTATCATAGAAGTCGAGTGAAATGAATGGAAACCAAATAAGGATTTACACATGATAAAGTAAACTAAAGCTATTAGACTTGATTGATTTATGATGTCAGTATAGAATTTATGCTATAAATTATATAAAGGCTGTGTACACCCAAAATTGCAATGCCTCTATTTTTTTGGAAAGATCGATTTTATGAAATAAACTTCTCATATACAACATAAATTTCCCAATCAAAAAATTTTACATTGTAAATTAGTAATTTATGATGTAAATTCCTCTATAGAAAATTCCAGCAACTAGACTCTAGACTATTCTCTTTTGTCTTCCTCTTAACCCCTATAGTAACTAGAAAATCAACTCCAAACTCAAAATAAATGCATAAAAATATGGTGTACCTAAAACTAGGGGTGTTATATAGACCCACTAGAAGCATATCATCAACATACGTGAGAAAAATGATCAAATAATCATCCATGAAGACCTTCCAATAACACAAATTATCTGAGTTTATTTTCATAGAACCCTTTTCATCCATTAATGAGTCGAATTTCAAATTCCATTGATGTGGTGCTTGTTTCAATTCATATAGACTATTTTTAAGCTTACACACAAAATAATTATGATTATAATCAAAACCAAATGATTTCTTCATGTAAATTTCTTTTTCCAAATCACTATGAAATAACACAACATTTACTTCCATTTTTTATAAATATAATTAATCAACAACAACCAAGATCAAAAATATTTGGATGGTAGTATATTTTATTATCGGTGAAAATATCTCGAATAATTATAATCACCCTTTTTATTGAAAGACTTTTGTTACCAACCTATATTTATACCTCATACTTCTATCAAATTCTTATTTTAATTGGAAAACCCATTTATTCTCTAATTCTTTCTTTCCTCATGGTAAATTTGTTAGCTCCCAGGACTCACTAGAATACAATGAATCCATTTCCTTTTCCATAGAAAATTTAAACTTACTAGAATCATTGAGTGATTCCCATATTTTATGTTTTTAGGTTATCCTCCATATGTTATAAGTTGATAATGAAACTCATGAACATATATTTCTACCGATCAAATGACTCTTGAAGGCCTTAATAATTCAATCTGTGATTTAGATTCTTTTGGTGCTGCATATTCTGGTGCACAAACTTTTAGCACCTAAACTTTCAAAGATCTATTTAAAACCTCTATAACCCTTTAAAATTTAGGCATATCTTTTTCTAGCCTAATTTCTAAAAAACTTTCCTTACTAACTAAACTCACTAGATCTGTTAGGATTCTATTTCTCCCATACAGATCAACTTGAAACTTTCTAGTTGAATGTTTGAGTTCAAATTTATCCACTTCCAAGTTCCAATATTTTTAAAATAACTCTCATAAAAGATAAAATTATAAGCTCTTATGATCTTCTAAAGACTGTCATCCTAGATTTGATAAAAAGTTATCATCTCTATAGCCTATAAATAAAAAAATCCAGGACTTTTCCTCAAGTTCATCCATATCCTTAACATCAATGCAAATATAAGCTAAATTTTCAAAAACTTTGAGATGGTTGATTTATATTGGTTTTTTAGACCAAAAATACCCAAGAATATCCTAACCTACTAGTGATGATGGAATTATGATGATGAATTATACAATGAAATTTAGTTCTTCCACTCAAATTCCTTTAGACATATCAAAATGTAACCTCATACTGCATGCCTTATCATTCAATTTTTTTCATCTATTCAACCACACTATTTTGTTCTAGTGTACTAGGAATAGTTTTCTTATGATTTATTCCCTTATTTAAGTAGTACTACTTGAATTTAATTTTGTTTTATTCACCAAAATTATCTAACCTAAGATATTTGAGCCTCTCCAGTCTCTCTTTTAACCATTTATTTCCACTGAGTAAAAATTCTTAACACTTATTATTTTTTATTTAGGAAATATACTCACAAATTTCTTATAGAATCATCAATAAATGTGACAAAGTATAAGGTACCCCCATAAGAAAAAACAGGGGTTTGTCACTGAACATCAGTATGAACAAGTTTAAGCTTCCACCTATGAGGCTTCCTTCTATTCAAATTTTAAAAAAACTCTCCTATGTTTCTCGAGTATATAAATCTCCCAAGTTCTAAAACTGGTATGATTGATGTTCAACACACACTTTTCCATTAAAAATTTCATGTTATTATCACTGATATAAAAAAGCCGACTATTCCATAACTCTATAATTTCGGTAGTTATAGTTTTATCCATTTTAAATCCATTTGAACTTTCAGTCAGATACAAGGTCCCATTTTGAACTCCTCTTTCCACAACCACTGAACCTTAGATAATTTTCCATACACCATTATTGAATCTCATCCCATAAACTTATTTATCCATCTATTCTAAATAAATAATGTTTTTCCATAAAACTGGGATGTGTCTCACTTCCTTCAACTTAATAGAGTTTTCAATTTTTCATCCCAACATTCACATAACTCTTTTAGATAAACTTGAAGAGCCACATAATATACCAAATGCACCTTATATAATCTTTTAGATACATAAATTTTCTCCCTTTATCTGATATGGAATGAAATGATGCACCAAAAGTAATTATCCATGATTCTACCAGAACATTGAAACTAAATAACAATAGAATTAAATTTTCTACTAAATGTAAATAATTAGAACTTCTGGAGACTTATTTTTTTAGAACTCACATTATGATGCTTGAAATATTTCTAGAGATTCAATCACTTACCATAATTCCAGGAAGTAGGTTAGAATCCGGTAGATTTACCTATACTCTCATATTTAGATTTATTTTTTTTCTTCTAACTCAACTTTAGATTGGGTTACCTTCCTCTACCTTATACATTTATTATATTTTTGATAGGTTACTAGACTTACCTTCACCTGAGTTCTTCACTAAATATAAATTTCTTTACATATTCAAACACTAAGTTAGTTTTTCTGGTGGAATTACTAACTATAATGACCATCACCTCCTAACTTTCTAGTAGTGATGAAAATAGAAGAAATGCACATAAATAATTCATGAAGGTGACTTTAACTATCTCAAGTTGATTTTAGATCATGTTAAAGTTATTAACATGGTCTGTAGTTAGTATTCATTCCAACAATATTATGCTGAACAACCTAAGAATCACAAACTCTTCATTTAAAGCTGAAAAATTTTCATACACATCTATCATGTCCTCTATTAGTTTTGTTTTTGTTTTATTTTTTCAAATATTGAAATAAAAATTCCTTACCAAATACATCTGTATCAATCTGAGTGCATTACAACCCATCCATTTCTATTTATCTTTCTCCATATTCTTTGTCTTGATTCCGATTAACATTACTTCTATGTCCTTTTGGATGAGATAATATTATATCTATATCCTCAAGAAGAAAATACCTTTCCCTTAAACTTATCTATATTAATATTTCCATATTATGATTTCATTACATTGAGGAAATTACTTCCACTAAATAAAATAACAACAAGGAAGAAACTAAAATTAAGATACCTAAGTATTCTAAGAGTAATCCCTTGTCATGAACCAAGCTTTGATACCATTTATTGGGAGAAGATAAGTTCAAGATTAAAACCACCCAAACTTAAACCACAATAAATAGGATCTTTAATCCACAAAAAGTTCATGTACCTATAGAATTCACACATAATGACACATAAATATTCCCTAAGTACTCTGGATATTAGGAAGCCCGAATGCACCCTAAATCACCATGAAAACATTCTTCCAAAAAACATACAGACATAAATAAAAATAAGAAAAGGAAAGTGTCAAAGTTAGGAACCCTTTTGATTTATGTGGTTTGAATTTTCATCATATGTCAATGGGAGAACACTACAATAGTTTTATTTATCTAAAAGTAAAAATATTATAGCTAAGTGGCCTATTATCTATGTAGATCAATTAAACAAGTAATCATATTAAAACTTAGAAGTTGGTACCCCCATATATATAGAGGAGTCAAATAAGTCATATAGTTTAACTGAAATCCTACAATTAAAGGCCTCCATTCATTGAAAACCATAATAACTGATATCCTTTATCAATTCTCAAATTGACTGACTGCTTCTAGTAGACTCAAAAATCACAACATCATAGATACCCGACCCCAATGCATGATCCAAATTCCACTAAACTCATTGGAACTTCTTCCTGATCAAATTGTTATGTAAGGGATTGAATCCTTTTAGCCTATTACTTTTCATGTTTCTTAGGTTCTTGGTGCTTGGAGTAATCCTAGAACAGGATCCGTGGACTTTGGGATACAAAATATAGAACCAAGAGGAATTCATGATGTGAGAGTTCGGTTCACGGCCTTGGAAGATAAGTTCATAGTGTGTGATTCACAATGAGAATTGTATATTAATGATGTGAATGGATTGGGGTTTGGAACTAATGAATCCTTCTTTGAAAACTTACAATGTGATCATGAAGTCCATGATATTAATCGATACAGGTTTATAGGATCAAGGTGACACATTTTTTATCAAGTCTTAACAATTGAACCTTTCACGATGTGAATGAAACATTCACACCATAAAAGTGTGCCTAGTATTACACCTATAAATCTAATCGCACCCTCAGTTTTCTGAAAAATTATCTAATTTTCTCCCAAAATCTAGGAGTATAGAGGAGTTCTCTCAAGACATTTCAATGCCCTTCTAAAATGGATTGATCCCTAACTTCCTATGTTTGATTTATCGTGATCTGAGGTGAGTTTTCCCTAATTATCCTATGGTTTCTTCTCTAACCAGTTATGTTTCATCCCATTATTTATTTCTATGCTATAGCGCATGGTCTCCTTTTTTATTACAGAGTTCTTTTTTTTTGTTTATTGTCATGGTTATGACATTACATTCTTGGAGGGTTGTAGTTTCCTTACAGGATAGGTGATTAGAGTTTTGTATTTTTGTTTCGTTCTCAATAAAAAAATGTTGAAATACTTGATATAGGGGGTTAATTTCTTCTCCTATTATTTTAGGTGAAACCATAAAGTTTTCATGCTTTAACTCTTTGGGTGATGATGAAATTAACTATAATAAATATTGACCAGATTAATGAAAAAATTAATTTATAGTTTTAGAGATCACATGTTTCTACACCATGATATCATTTTACCTCTTTATTTACTATATATCATGATATATATTTTTATTATTTGATTAAAATGTTTTTTATTCTATATTTTAACATGTTTAATTTGATGAAAATGTTTAAATAACATAAAACTGATAATGATTGGTTGGATGAACAATTAAAGAGGCATATTTGAAACTGTTCTTATTATAATTTGTTGGAATCAAATGATGCTTGATGCATGTTTAATTAAATTATTCTTACATATATTAATTTAATTGGATAAATAAATTTAATTTTTAAATTTACGTTTTTGATAATAATAAATATGCATGTTAATGGAATTAATATTCCTTAAAGTTTAATGAAACTGGAAGTTATGTTTGGAAGAATTTTTAAATAATTAATATCTTTTAATAGATGATTACTTTGGTTACCCATAGTTGTAACCCACGATAAATGAACCGTTTAATCCAAGATAGTAATAAAACCAATTTTTTTAAAGATAAATGTTTGGGGGATGGGAGAGACCGTTTTCACATGAAGGTTGGATGCATTGTTTTAGGGCCATAATGCCCTGCTGACTTTGTTTTTTGTTTGCCACCTTCTATGTTTTCTCTGGATGTGAACCTTTATATGTGACATGATGTGAGCCTAGGAAAAATGATGGTAGATGAGATGAGGGTGGAGAGGCCTAGGTTTGTGTTAGAAGTTGATTCCTATGATGGCAAGATGAATGGTGATATGCATGGTGGTGTCGAGGATGAAACTGGGATTGATGGAATGGATCAAAGCTATGTTTTACCATTATTATGATGAAATTTGGATACTTTATTGATAATGTTCTACTTTTAAGTTTGTATTATCGAGTTATTTGTTTACCTGAATTCCTTTCCCCACTTCTTGAGGCAACTAGTTGTACAGGGTTATACATCTTTTTTTTTATGGTGGCTTAGGATGTTTCTTAGAGTACCTAAAATTATGGATTGATAATGATTAATAAATTTTTTAATCCATGGGTTTGGTGCATGAATGGAATGAAAATGTTAATAATCTTGTGGAAACATGGAATTGGTTGGATAATTCCTGGAGGGAATGAACTTCCTTGGTTGTTAATGAAATATGAAAGGAATAACGTAAATTTATGGATAATGAATTAATCAACATAATGTAAAATGTTAAAAAGAAAAATTAATTTAGTGAAGTCTTCTTAAATGCTTTTGTAATTATAGGATATCTAGTTCTTATCCGTGGTAGCGAGGAGTCTGAGAGATGATAATTTCAGTTGAGTCTAAGACTAGGTTAACGCTCATAGTGTGGTTGTGAGCTATATTATATCCTATATGTTTCATGATTTTATATGATACCACAGCCATGTCGGTAGTGAAACTAACTCCCAGTTGAATCTGGGATGGTGTTTTACCTAATATCCAAATTGGTGAGGAATTAATGGATGACTACCCCCTCTGACCCCCTCTCTTACGCTGGTAGTATTATGTGCTGATACGCATGGTGTTTATTTTCCCCATATATGTGTGTAGAGGGATGTAATGGATTGTGGTTATTTCACACACACATATCTCAAGTTATAGTATCCTATGTATTATTATAGGCATGACGTGTGTGGTTTGTGATAGATTGAGGTATAATACATGACATACAGACTATGGTGGCTCCCAAAAACTACTCAGTTACTACCTCGAGATGTGGAATGGAATTATGAGATGATGTAATGCACATGGTTCTTGGTATGTGATGATATGATATGATTCATGAGGTTCAGGGTATGATATATTAGATTAGGTTTCTTCAGTCTGGCTTCTTTTGGAGAGATATGGATCAGGACAAGTGACATTGGGGAAAAGCAAAAGACCATTGGGGAAGTGGTAGTAGAGTAACTTCTTTTGATATTATATTATATGATATCTTGTATGTGATACTAGGTGAAAGATATCCATGGTGAGGTTGGGAATTTGACATACTTTTTTAGTTAATGAGTTAAGCTTCAATTGTTGCTCAATGGAATTTAACATGCTCTCTTTATCTTTTGTATGAGAGGCTCTATGGAGGATCTTACTGAGTATACCGATTATGATCACTCTATGTATATAAACTATTTTTCAGGTTAGTAGGAATAGGTTGGTGATCAAGATAGACATGATGCTTTTAGCCCACCCATGGAATATTAGAGGCGGTATTTAGGTGTCATTATCTCCCTTTTATAATTTTTGTCCCTGAAGGGGTTCCTTTGGGTGAAGGGGGTCATGAAAGAGTGGTATCAGAGGGCTAGGTTGAGGGATATGATGGAATTCAGAGGTAGGCATAGGTAAGGACTATATGGGCTGGTAGGGAAAAAATTTAGTTGAATTTAGTAAGAAATGTAAAAAAGTGAGACCCACTTGGACACATGTATTTAGGGCCCCTTATGATTGGTTACACAGACCTTAAAGTTTAATGAGCATACTCACTAAAGTGATACTGGTTGTGGGGTAGAAACTTAGGAAGGATCATGTAACAATTTTATTTTTACCTATGTTTCAAATAGGTAGAACATGGTATTAGGTTAAACTTTGAATATATAAATAAATATTAAATATTCCATATTATAGGTTCTAGAGTCCCTATTGGTTTTTTCTTTTTTAGGCATGGATCCAATTTGATGTGCTCGTTAGGTTTTTTCTAAATATGTTCAACAGGATGTACCAGTAGATCACTATAGAGTTGAGGTTGATGAAGATGAAACTCCAAGATTTTAAACACCATAGTATTCAAAATTATGATGGATCCATTCAGACATAGTAAAGAGGACTAGTTAGTGGAGGTGGATATAGAATTCAGTTCGATCTATGCTCATAGGGAGCACTGGGTTTCATTGGTGGTGAATATACTATGTGTAGTAGTGAGGTATTGGTTGTTCTTATTCCTTAGGTATTGTGACAATTCATTTTTCTAGTGTTATAAGTTTCGAGATCGGTTTCCATATGAGTTTCTTTCTTCGATTGCGAAGGAAATCAGTCGTCAGGTGCTTCTTACCCTTCGATAGAGGAGTTCTAGTGTGTGGGAGTTTGGGATACATTTTCAAAACCTTCTTCATTATGCTTCAAACCTGTTTCTAGATGAGGGGCCAGGGTGAGACATTTCCAGGAGGCTTTTCCTCTAAAGATCCAGCACCGAGTCACCTTGTTTATAATATTGATGTATCTTGAGGTGTTGGTGAGAGAATATTTTGTTGATAGGAAACTAAATAGAAACATATTATCATTATAGGTGATTCATCAAGATTTCTTGTGTATTAGAGCTATGGTATGGGTTCCTAGTTTCCTAGATAAAATAGATTTCAAAAAGCTGGGGTTACATGCCTGCCCTCATCATATAATTTATCCAGGGGTGGTGTCTCTCAAGACCATAACAAGGGATCAAATACATGTTTTTATTATGGATTCCATGGTTATCAATGATGAGAGTGCCTGAACTATTTGAGAAGACAATATCCAATAGGTTTTCTGATTCAGGATCCTCTATTTAGGTAGTTTCAACTAAGGAAAAAACAGTAGGTTGCTTCTACTTTTGATTAGAAAAGAGGAGATAGGGTAGGAAAAATAAAGCCCCGATATTCTCCTCATCCTCATAGGGTATATAGAAACCATGGTAGTGGTTTTAATTAGGTTCATAAAATCTATAGAGTAAATCATTCTCAAATTCATGTTCTATATTTTCCATCACTAGGTGATCAAGATGCTGTTCAAAGAACTCTTTGATATTTTTCTACTTGGGTGCATTATTTTTTGATTTAAGAGCTATGAAATCCTTCATATTCTTTTCCCCTAGTACATGATTTGGTAATTTTGGTAGATAATATTCTATTACCCTTGACGTTGACTATGATTGCTAGAGGTCAATATTATCTTTTTAAAGTCTATAAAGACCATGAGTTAGTACTGGGGGAACACCACTCTTAGGTGGAATTCCTATGTTTATAGATACAACCATATGAAATCATCCTTGGAATGTAATAGATGTATTCGATGAAGGCCATTGTGGATTGCTTCAAAAGACATATTGTGTTCTATGATACCGATTTAGAGCCTACAATTTTTTTTGGTGAGAAATACCCTCAGATCGGCTAGAGGTGTGTTCCATCCATATATTACTTAATGGAAGATCTGGTGATTATTTATTCAGAGGTTAAACTGACAATGTTTCCTAGGGTTGTGGAAGATTACCCTTATGTATTTTGTGAAGAGGTGGTGTTGTTACCCCCTTGATGGAAGATTGAGTTTTGGATAAAGCTATATCTAGGAAATTCTTCGATATCGATGTCACCGTATGGGATAGAACCCTATGAGTTGTGATATTTTTGAGTACCAATTGATGATCTTTTGTAGTGGGGTTTTGTTTGGATAAGTGTGTCACCTTAGAGTGCTCTAGTTCTATTTGTGAAGAAAGACAATGATATTTTGAATCTCTGTATCTATTATCATCACTCGAATCAGTTGACAGTGAAGAAACACTATCCTTTTTTTCAAATTGATGATTTATTCTATCATATGAATGGATCTATTAGGTTCTCCAAGATTTATCTATGGTCAAGATATCATTATATATAGGTGAAAGATGAGGATGTTCCGAATACTACTTTATGATGTTGTTATGGGAATTACAAGTTCATTTTAATTCTGTTTGGTGTGAAAAATGCTCCATATGTGTTCATTAGTTTGATAAATGCAATGTTTAGAGAGTTCTTGGATCTATTTATGGTGGTTTTCATCAATTAAATCCTTGTTTATTTTATATTTTAGGTGGATCACATAGATTATATGTGTTCCTTTTTGGTATTTCATCATCAGTAGATGTTTGGGAAGCTATTGAAGTGTGATTCTTGGGCTCGTGATGTTTGTTTCTTAGGACATATAATGTCCCAACATGGTATAGTTGTGGATCCTTTGAAGATTTAGGCTATCGTTTCTTGGTTATCCCCCAAGATAGTTTCAAAGGTGAAGAGTTTCCTTAGTATTTCATGATATCATTAGAGGTTTATAACCAATTTCTCTTAGGTTTTGACTCCTATGATAGCCTTAACCAGAAAGGATCAAGCATTATTTTGGACTGATTAATGTTAGTAAGCTTTTGAGTATCTAAAGGAGAGTTTGTTCAGCACTATAGTTTTTCGTTTTTTAGAAGAGGTAGTTTAGTTTGAGGTTTTCTATAATGCTTCACATCTTGTTTTGGGATATGTTCTAATGCAGTATATATCATTTGTTTCTTATGGGTCTCAATAGTTATATCCCTATGAGTGTAACTATTCCATACATGATCTTGATTTAGTAGTAGTTATGTTTTCCTTGTATTTTTGGATACATTACCTCATGAGAGAGTTAATTTTGTTTTTTACTGATCAAAAGGGCCTATGATATTTCTTCTCTATGTGTGATCGGAACTTACAACAACAACATTGAATTTAATTATTATAGGATTATGAAGTCTAGATTTCATTTACATTCAGAAAGGGTAATGTTAGAGTTGATGTGATGAGAATGAAGTCACGTAGTGATTCTATGCATAAATCTAGAGATTCTTGGAGAGTAATGGAAAATATTTCAATGATGCATCCTGATATGGTAGAAGTTGGTGGTATATGATGCCTTTTTTAGATGGAAATTCAGTAATCTTTTTTGTATCAAGTGGAGTCCCAATTGGGGGATTCTGAGGTGGATGTCTGGAGAGACCGAGTTGTCTTTGGTGATGCTCATGATGGTTGGTCTAAGGATTAACAACAAAATGTGTTATTTTATGGGAGTCTATTCATCCCTTTTGTTATATGTGAGATGGTTCTCTATAAATTCCATAGATTTTTCTTGGTATTACATCTTGGTATGAAAAATATTTATCAATATCTAAGAGGTCAGTTTTGGTGTCCTGAGTTGAAATTTTTAGTTCTAGAGTTTGTGTTGATGTTTAGTCTTCCAGATAGTGAAGTCTGAGCACCGTGATCCCGACGGTTTTCTCTAGCCATTGGATGTTCCTCAGTGGAAGTGAGAGGAAATTTAAATAGACTTCATCATCAATTTACCTCAATATTAGAGACTCTTTGATTCTATATTGGTGATAATGGACCATTTCAATAAATCGACCAACTTTATAGTGATCAAGGAGTTGAGATCGGTGGAGGTTTTATCAAGGTAATACTTGGAGGAGGCGGCGAGACCCCATGGAGTCCCAAGGATGATCATCTCTGATCATGATCCTCATTTTACCTATAGGGTATGGTAATTAATTCAATATGATTTTGTATATTTGTTTTTCTTTATCACTGATTTCCATCCAAAGATGGATGGTCAGACATAGTTGACTATCCAGACTCTTGAAGACATGTTGCACGCTTATGTCCTGGAGTTTGGATGTTTGTGGGTGTGACACCTACTATTGGTTGAGTTTTCTTAAAATAATAGTTTTCAATCCAGAATTGGTATGGCTCCATTTGAATCTCTGTATGACTAACCTTTCCGTTCTCTGTTGTGATGGACTGGGGTTGGAGAGTCAACAATTCTTCAGTCGAAACTAGTACGATAATGATAGAGATGGTTTAGGTGATTCATGGGAGGATGAATGCAGTGCATGATCAACATAAGTCCTATGATGATTATAAGAGGATACCTCTAGAGTTCTATGTAGGAGATCATGTGTTCCTAAAGGTAGATACTCATAATGGGAAGTGATGGTTTGGATGTGGGAGTAAGCTTTCTCCCTAGTTTTTGGGCCTTTTGAGGTGTTGGATTGAGTTAGATCCATTGAATATCAAATAACACTTCCCCCACATACAATACATATACATTATGCCTTCCATGTATCATATATTTTCGTTTATCTTCATGAATACTCTCACATCATCGATTAGGGTGAGAACAACATTGATGATAATGTGACCTTTGAGGAGCGACCTATAGAGATCCATGAATTTCAGGATAAGGTACTGCATGGGCATGCTATTCCTTTGGTTTGTGTTCTTTTGTGGTATGGTGGTGTTGAGGATAAAACCTGATAATGTGAGTTACAGATACACAATCAATATCCAGGTATGTTTTATTATTATCTCTTCTCTTATAGCAATGCTCATTTTGTGGTTGTTGACATTTATATTTTTTATGATATGGTTTTCTCTTCCTTGATGCCTTATTTTTTGGATTTCTCTTATTTGAGTGGTATCTCCCCAAGGAGAGTATTTAGGATCTGTTTTTTTAGCATTTTGTAGATTTTTTATTTGTTCTTATGAGTGAGGTATTTGAGCTCATGTGAGGGTGAGATCCATGAGAAGTATCTTGTGGGGTGGATGTTTGGACAACCCATTTTCATTTTCTTCTCCCTATGTTTTGTTTTAAATTCTCAAGGACAAGAATTGTTTGAGAGGTATCTGATGTAAGGAAACAAATCCTTTTAACCAATTACTTTGTTTTTTTTGAGGTCTGTGGTGCTTTGAGGAAGACCAAATAAGGATCAGTGGAGTTTGGGAGATAGAACATGGAATCATAAGAAGTTCATGATGTAAACTGTAGTTCATGACGTGGGAGTTCGGTTCATGGATTGAGAAGAGAAGTTAATGGGGTGTGATCCATGATTTTTATGGTATATTCACGTCATGAATGGTCTGGGGTTTGGAATTTATGAATCCATCTTTGAAAACCCATTACGTGAACATGAATCTCATGACATAAATTGATCCATATTTATAGTGTTGAGGAAATTTATTTTTTAGAGAGTCTTAAAACTTAAACCATTTATGACATGAATGATCCATTAATGATGTAAATGTGTGCATGGGAGTGAACCTATAAATCTAATCACACTCTCAGTTTTATAAAAAATCCTTCTATTTTCTACTAAATCTAGGTTTCCATATGAATTTTCTCAAGGTGTTTTAAATCCATTTTGAAAGGTATTGATCCGTAGCTTCCCAAGTTTGATATGTGCCGATACTATGTGTGTTTTTCCTCTTTATCTTATGGTTTCTTATTTGATCAGTCTTTTTTCATCTCTTTATTTCTTTCCATACTATGGTGGTTGATCTTATTTTTTCTTATATAGTTATTTTCTTTTTTTTGGCATGGTTTTGGTGTAACGTTCTTGGAGGGTTGTAGTTTCCTTACAAGAGTGGTAATCAGAGTTATGCTTTGTTGCTCCGTTCTTGATTAAAGAATATTAAAATCATTAAGGTAGGGGATTCATTAATTATCTTATTATTTTATGTGAAATCATAAATTTATAATGATTTATCTCTTTGGGTGATGGTGGAATTAACCATAATAAATATTAAATGGATTAATGAAAGGATTGGTTTATGGTTGCAACAGTTTCATGTTTCTCTACCGTGATATCAGTTTTCCTCTTGATTTACTAAATAATGTGTTATATTTTTTATGATTTTTTTTATATTTTTTGTTATGCTATGGTTTAAAATATTTAATTTTATGAAAATGGTTAAAGAACATAAATCCAATAATGATTGATTGGATAAAAAATTAAATAGGCATGTTTATTGAAACTGTTCTTCTTATAATTTGATTAAATCAAATGATGCTTGATGCATGCTTAATTGAATTTTTACTTAATATGTTAATGGATTTGGATAAATTACTTGAAGTTGGAAATTATTTTTATTGATAATAATAAATAGGAATGTTAATGTAATTATTCTTCCTTAATGTTTTTAGAAATTGAAAGTTATACTTGGAAGCATGTTTAAATAATTAATAGATTGTAATAGATGATGCATTAGGTTACCTGTAGTTGTAAACCATGATAAATTAATTAATTATTCCAAGATGGTAAAAAACTAATTTTTTGTTAAAGACAAATGCTTTGGGTCTGAGTGAACTTGTTATTATGTGAAGGCTGGATACCTTTTTTTAGGCCCTAGATTCCCTATTGAATCTGTTTACTATTTCTGCCTTTTGTGTTTACTCTAGATGTGAGCCTTGCTATGTGACATGATGTGATCCTGATATAGCTAATGGTTGGTGAGATGGGGGGGGAGGCCTAGTTTTGGGGAAGCAGTTGACACCTGTGATATAGAGATGCATGTTGATATGTATGGTGGTATTAGGGATGACACCAAGATTTATGGAATGAGTTGAAGTTGGGGTTTTCCCATTTTTATATTGAAAGTTGGATGATTTCTTGATAATGTTATACTTTAAAGGATGTATGTATGGGTTTCTTTTTTTACCTATATTCCTTTCCCCACTGCTTGAGGTATCTAGTTGTTCTTGGTTATGCATCCATTTTTATGGTAGATTAGGATGTTTCCCAGAGTACCTATAGTTATGGAATAATAATGATTAATAAATGTTTTAACCCATGGGATTATTACTTGAATGGAATAAAATTTTTGATAATCTTGTGGAACCATGGAATCGGTTGGATAATGCTTGGATGACATTGAAGTCCTTTTTAGTCAATGAAATGTGAAAGTAATAATGTTAATTAATAGATAATGAATTAATTAACATAATGAGAAATGTTAAAAGGACAAAATTAATTTAATGAAGTATTCTTGAATAGTTGTGTTCTTATAAGATATATAGTTCTTAACAGTGGAAGTTGGGTGTCTGAGAGACGATAACTGTAGTTACGTCTAAGACTAGATTAACACCCATAGTGTGGTTGTGAGCTATACTATATCCTATATGTTTTGTGATTTTATATGATACGTCACCCATATAGGTAGGGAGACTGACACCTAGTAGACTCTAGGAGAGTGTTTTCCCCAACATCCAGGTTGGTGAGGAACAGATGGCTGACTATCCTCTTTGACCCCGCCCTCTTCTCCTAGTATTATGATATGCTGGTATGCATGTTTATTATCATTCCCCATATATGTTTATAGAAGGATATAATGGATTGTGGTTATTTCACACACACTTATCCCTAGATATAATATCCTATGGATTATTATAGGTATAAAATGTATATAATACATGATATACGGGCTATGGTGGATCCTATAAACTACTCAATTATTATTTGAAGATGTGGTGTGAGATGATGAGATAATGTGATGCACCTGATGCATGGTATGTAATGAGATGATGCGATGCATGGGGTGCATGATATGATACTTTAGCCCAGGTGTATTTGGGATGGCTTATTTTGGAGAGAGATGGATCATAATGTGTGACATTGGGCTAGAGTGGAAAACCATTGAAGAAGTGGTAAGAGAGTACCTTCTATTGATATTATATTATATGATATCTTGTATGAAATACTTATATAGACATAGTGAGGTCAGGAACTTAGAATTACTGATTAGGTGATGAGTTTACTTCACTTGTTGTTCAATGGGATTTAGTATGCTTTCTTTATCCTTTTCACAAGAGGCCTGAGGGAGGATCTTACTGAGTATACATGTTATGCTTACCCTATGTATATATAAGCTATTTTTAGGTTAGAAGGAGTAGGTTGGTGATTGGGATAGACATTACTAGCTCTTAGGTTGTTTAGGAGCTATTTGGGCTTTCATAGTTGCTTTTGAGGATTATCTTTTGGTAATTATAGCCCCCCTTTGTAGTTGTGTCATTTGCATGATATTACATGCATATACTTAAGATATTTCTTTACTTTTATCTTGAAAAAGAGTTATTACATGTTTATATCTTATCTATTTATTCTCTTATCTTAGAGGGTAATGACTCCAATATGTGTGTATGATATACCCTTAGTTATTTTTTTCTAACCCATGACCTATTGGAGGTGTCCTTTGGGCGTTATTATCTCCCTTATTCATATAACTACTTGTAATCTCATTCTTCATGGCATGTCGCTCTTCTTCACGGTGAAAAACTTATTTTCCTTTTTCTTCAGGTATACATGCTAGAGTGTGACACCATTCATCGTGACATGAAATGCGAATCCACCTACAAATAGGATAGAACTTAATAATCAGGGATTTACATCATGGTGTGACTTTATCCAGTGATCCACACTTCATGTAACACCTGATCTTTAATTTTAGTAAGTAAGATTTTCTTTACAATGAAACAATAGTTTAATGCACATAACTTCATTCAAGAACGTGATATTCCAAAATTTTGTAAATTTAATTCCATGAAATTAAATTCATTTTTAAATTCATCACGCCAAAATTATATCAGGTTGAATTTTTTAGTTTTTTCAGAAATAGTTGCTTTTTGGATGAATAGTGAAAATACCAATTTTACAAAAAAATGTCACTTTTATGACATTATAATGATATAATAATAACTTGAGATATTAAAAAACGTTTTTCCTACAACAAATTAATATTTAAGGATTAATATATTTCATATAAAAATAAAATTTTGAACTTAAAAATACATACTTAACATTTTAGGAATCTAAGTAATGTTTTTGTTCAAATAAAAACAGTTTTTAGTTTATTTTTTAATCAAGTATATAAAAGGTTATTTTAGTTTTTTATTTAGTTTAAATAAAAATGATTCACCTTTTATTTAGAATTATTCAATTAATACCATTGGAATCGACATTATAATTTTTTTTGTTGTAAAATCATTTTTTATGCTTAAAATAATCATTTTTCTAAAAAATATTTCCATTGAATTTTATGAAATTATATTGAAATTAATTTCTTTAAATTATAAAAATTGAATATTTTAAAATTTATTCCATATTTTTAACCATCATAATTAATGTTATATAATAATTTTAACTTAATTTTTTGTCATAATTGTCACGACCCGTCCCCCGAGGCCCATGTCATGACTACCCCAAGCCCGCCTTCCATAGGCCAGGGGCTGACGACTAGCACCAGAAAGGCATATCCCTAAAATCGGGAAGGAATTGCCTTGAAACCTATAAACTCACACAAACCAATCACACATCAAGACACAAGTACAAAGTAAAATAAATAGTAAATAGGGTGTGTACAGTAAGTAAAGGGGTCAGAATATAAGTCCAACTGGAAAGTACAAGTAAAATTGAGAACAAATCCTGTGAACACCTACCAAGGATCCTACCTGAAGGGTAGGTATAGATCTCGAATGGTTTTCTTTGTGGTACGCCTCGTCTTAGGTCCACCTCTGAGCAACCTCTAGACCTGGTACCCTCAACCTCGATCAGTGCTATCCGTCGTCTGCACAAGACACAACAAGGTGCAGGCGTAGCCCGTGCATGGGTGAGTATAACGATACTCAGTAGGGACCCCGAGACCCCTGAAGGTCTCTTAGAATTCAAAAAAGATAAACCACAAAGCAAGACCTCAATCTCAAAGCACGGAGCAATAGTCATCAACACTACTTTGGTATATTCCTATACATATACCTAAGTTATCAATATATACTCATCTCACACATGAGGGAAGAATACCACAAAGGTAACAAAACAAAGGTAGAAGTACCACAAAGGTAACACCACGAAGATAAATGTACCACACAGGTAACACCACGAAGGTAAATACCGCAAAGGTAATTCCACACAGAAGAATACCACGAAGGTAAGTACCACAAAGGTAACGACACACAGAAGAATACCACGAAGGTAAGTACCAAAAAGGTAATGACACACAGAAGAATACCATGAAGGTAAGTACTGCAAATGTAACAACTCAGCTCACACTAGGTATAACTTACGAATGGAATTATAGATGATTAGTTGTGTTGCTAGATCATTTTACTTCGTCGAGAATCTCTACTGTTAACCCACACAGGATCGTAGATGACCCACATAGGATCTGAAAGTGACCCACACAGGATCTGGAGATGACCCATAGAGGATCGGTATGCGCTGACCCACACAGGATCACTGAGCACTGACCCACACAGAATCCAAAGATGACCCACATAAGATCCATAGATTCTTCAAGTACAGCCAGCCACAGGGTTCCCGTACTAAGCATGCTTGATTCTGGGAGGTTCTACTCCACAGGCCATCGTATGATACTTCATCTGCCATGAAGTCCCATGAAGAAGTATCACGAAGGTCCGTCACGTTAATAGGGTCCCAACGCAATAGATGACGCGTCAATCAGATGCCTGGTTTTTAAGTTATTAGCATTTCTGTTCTGAGGGTCTGGTTGGATTCGAGTTTGATCCAACCCAGCCATACTCCAACTTTATCCAAAACTCAAGTGGAGTATACCAAAAGGACCATCTCAATCCAAGGATCCTGGTGCCACAGATGGTTCATCAAATGGACACCTGGTTTTCAAGATATGGAAAAAAGGCGTATATGGGTCTAGATGGGCCCGGGTCCGGTCCAACCCGGCCCGGCCTGACCCGGTTCGGGTTGACCCGACCTGGTCCGGGTCCGGCCCACTGGGCGCGGCCCGAACCAGGCTGGGCACGACCCACTTGGCACTGCCCGTGGGGCTCGACCCACTTGGGCTGCCTGCGGGGCTCGACCCGCTCGGCTGGGTGCGATCCACTGTGGTGGGGCCCACCCTAGCCACTACCCAGGGGAAGGTGCCCCCCAGTATTCTGAATGGTCCATTGGACCGTTTGGCTTCGGCCAACCCAGCGACACCAAGTGGCGCCACCCGCTGGCTTGTTGGACCCACCAGAGGGGTCCCGCTCGGCGTGACACAACCGGCCAGAAGACCGGACGACTCTCCTCCCAGCAACGCAACAACGCCGCTATCCTCCTACGGCCGGACAGGTGCCAGATGCCCTCCAGGTGCACTGCCGCAGCTAAGAAGCCACGACCATCTCCTCTACCAGAGGCATGGATGTGTGCTGCCCTGCCTCTACATGGCCGACCGACATGCTGGACACCATCCCCTTCTCCTGTGTGGCCAACGGGCTGTGACCTCCTCCACTACCGATGGGTTAGACGCGCGCCACCCTTCCTCCATACGACCAGCCGACATGTCGGCTGCTGTCCTCCTCCGCCGCCTACTCAAACCACAATCGACCGGTTGTCGACCGCCCTCCTCTTCCACGGGATACCGCAGCTTCGTTCTAAGCCCGAAAAATATAACAAACTCATATTCGCGTTCCTCAGGTCAAGATCTCTGTGTCCATATGTCACTCTCAACAAAACATTGTGTTTTAAGCATGCTTAATTATTTGGCATTGAAGAACGCACGAAGAATGCGCGATGAACAAATAGAAAAGATCATGGTATTTTTGCGGATCGATGGTTGTGTTTGTTTGGCCAACATCGTTGAGAATCGAGAATATTTAGAATCAACAAAAAGATAATTATAATATCTCAAAATAAACCCCTTACCTCAATTGTTGGAGATGGAGTGAGGAAGAAGATGAGGACGATGAAGATGCCAATGTTCGTTGCTCCCGTAACATGATCCCAATTTGAGCTCATGTGTCGTCTTTGTCAGAGGTTCATTCTTCGTTAGAGGATGCTCTCCCAAAGGCTCTCCCAATTCTTCTCTTTTCCAATGATCCCCCCACCACGTGAGGTGAGGAGCCAACTTTAATTGAGTTAAGTTTATTATTTCAATTAATGTTGGCACATTAATTGGGGGAATTCCAAGGGTTTCCTCACATTAAAGGGGAGTTTGGGTGGTCCCCACCACCAAGATTCAAAATGGAGGTTTTCAAGAAATAAAAATAAAAAGTTATTTATTTTATTTTTCTTCTCCCAGGAAAATCCAAAAAACTAACTCCCACCCTCAACCTACTGCGGTTGAGGTGAAGGTCTCCTTAAGCGAATATCAGCACTATGAGTTCAACGGTGTCCTCAGATTTTAATTCAAAGCACCGGTTCAAAAGTTAAAAAATACCACTCACACGTTTACTAAACGTACCCGAATAAAAAGTTTAGAAATTAATTCCGGGCCCACTGGGCATCAGAATCACATGCCGTCAATTTTGACAGACTCGTAATAATTCTATATCATTAAAAAAATTACATGGAAAATTCTGGGTCTTTACATTCTCCCCACCTTAGGTATTTTCATCCTCGAAATCCACATCACAAACTAGGGAAACAAGTGGGGGTACTGAGCACGAATCTGAGCCTCCTGCTCCCATGTGCTCTCATAGAGGTTCCCATGCTACCAACGTACGCGCACTAGAGGTATCGATTTCCCCCAAGGGACTCTCTTTTGTCAATCCTCAATCTCCACTGGAACCTTGTAAAACATATCCCCTTCGTTGATGTCCAGCTCTCCCCAATCAATGATGTGCAAAGGATCATGTAAGTATCTCCTCAACTGGGATACATGGAAAACATCGTGTACCCGGTGCAACTGAGGGGGAAGATCTAAGCAGTATGCCACCTCGCCAATTCTGTTGAGGACCTAAAAGGGTCCGATGAACCTTATATATAACTTTACACCCCATCCAAATCTCCACAAACCTTTTCAAGGTGATACCCATTGGAAGACATGGTCACCATCCTCGAACTCAAGAGGTCTCCGTCTCCTATCAGCAAAAGAATTCTGCCTACTCTATGCAGTCTTCATCCGCTCCTGGGTGATCTGCACCTTCTCCGTGGTAGCCCATACCATCTCTGGTCCCATGAGTGCTGACTCCCCAGGGTCAGTCCAGAACAGAGGTGATATGAAAGGTCGACCATACAATGCCTCAAATGGTGTAATACCGATAGTGGAGTGATAGTTGTTGTTGCACGCGAACTCCACCAAAGTCAAGTGATCCTCCCAACTGCGGTCGAAATCTAGGATGCAGGCACACAACATGTCCTCAAGGGTATAAATGGTCTGCTCTGTCTAACCATTCATCTGAGGATGGACTGCAGTGCTCAATCGAAGCTGAGTCCCGAACGCCTCCTACAATCCCTTCCATAGTCGGGAAGTAAAACGTGCATCATGATTGGAGACAATCGTAGATGGCGCCCCATGTAGCCATAAAATATCCTGTACGTAGAGGCTGTAAAGACCCATAAATTTCAAGGGAAATTTTTTCTTTATTTTCTTTGGGATTTTACGAGTTCTCAGTTTCTGACGGCACCTGATTCCGAGGCCCAGTGTGCCCGGAATCATTTTCTGAAGTTTAGCTCGGGTACGTTCAGTGAACGAATGAGCGGGTTTTCCTAACTTTTGAACCGGTGCTTGGAATCGAAATCCGAGGGCACCGATGGAATCATAGCTCCGGTAATTGATTAGGAACACCTTTTTTGGAGTTGCGTTTTCTCGGGTGTGGTTTTTAAAAAAATGGGTTAACTAAGGAATGAAATAAAAATTTGTGTAACAATTTTTATTTTATATTCTAAGTAGTTTATAACCTATTCTTGTAGGTTGGAGTGGGACCCACTACATCCTAACTCCACTAGGTATGATTTTAGTGAAGTGGGGCCCACACAATCCCCACCTCTTCATTTGCATTTAACCTCCCTCTCGTGCTTTTAATTGTGTAACACACCCGCACCCCCTTTTTAATGACAAGTAAACCCTCAAAAATTAATTGGGTTATTAAACGATATTCAATTAAGTCAATTAATTGAACATGATCTTTTGATTTTCGAAAAGGTTTGGCATGAGTAATAAAATAAGGCAAAGCCTTATTTTATTATTTGTTGAATCGTTGTGTGGAGATATTTGGGAGAGGAGAGCTCAAGTCTGGGAGATCTTCTTCTTCCACGGAGAAGAACGCGAAGAGCACCGACACGCTTCTCGATCTTCTTTTTGTGTCAAGGAGAGGGGGACGCCACATCCTTTATTAGGAGTGCACCGACGACGCCTACAGAGCCTCGTTCCGTGATGCCTTCTTCTACAATGTCGTCTTCCGCGGCACCGTCTTCCGCAATGCCGTCTTCCGCGACGACCTTTGTTCGACAACTCCTTGAGGTAGGTGTTTGAATTTTTTCATTAATAATCTTTTCCGTCCAACGTAAATTTCGTTAGCCACTTGATATCGAGTTAACGGGAGTGGGACGGACCGCACGAACACGGCCGCCCCTCCTCCCCCTTTGTTGATGTATTTATTGCAGCTCAGACGAAGGCAGCGCGGTGCAACGGCACCGCGCGGGAAAAAGGAGGAATGCGACGAAGAAGCGCGGCGTCGTTGGGGCCGAAAGAGGCCGCGACCGGAGCGGGGTCGTGGAGGAGGGGCGCAACGCCGTCAGTCTGCGCCGGAGAACCACGAAGAGGTCGGGCCAGAATGGGACCGCAACGACGTTTGAAGGTCGTCGTAGTGAAGAGCAGGTCCCGGGAGGACCGCTGGTGAAGACGACAGGCAAAACGGACCACCGGAGCACGTCCGATGGTCCGCGGAAAGCGGCAGCGGTGCGCCACCCCCGCGCGGCAGTTCCGGCAACCAATGGCGGTGGCACGCCACCATAAAAAGCCACCGCGGCTTAGCCGCGGCCGACTGAAATGACTTTGTCGTTCCGGGTTTAGGGGAGGTGGCGCGACATTAAAGTCGCGCCATTCGGTCAACCGGGGGGGGGGGGATAACACCCCCCCCGCATCTGCTCAGCCAGCGGGTGTCCAGGCCGGACTAGTTACTCTGGGCTGGTCCGCCCACACCGGCCTGATCCGCCCGTCGGGCCGGGCCCGGTCGGCCCGAGCCCAAAACCCCCTAAAAATCGGTCAGGTTCGTTCTTTTGCCCATATCTTGGGCTAAAAACCTCCGAATGATGCACCGTCAGTTGCGATGCGATCTTTGGATCGAGATGGTCATTTAGGTATATTACACTCAAGGTTTCGGAGAACTTTGGGTATGGTTGGGTTGGTTCAAACACGAAACCAATCGGGCCCTCATAGCGGAAACGCTTATAACTTGAGCTCCGGACGTCCGATTGACGTGCCGTCGACTTTGTTGGATTCCTCTTAGTGAGACGGACCTTTTGGATTACTCTGATTGAGTTTTGGATGCATTTGGAGTATGGTCAGGTTGGTTTTGACTTAAAAACCAACCGGGCCCCTGGAACGAAAACGCCAATAACTCTCAGACCGAGCGTCCGATTGACGTGCCGTCTGTCGCGATGAGTTCCTTTCAACAAGATGGAACTTTGGGATACATAAAATCCAGACTACGTGTCAGTTGATGTATCAACCTCTTGGCTCGTAGAGCAGGACCTCCCGGAAATGAGCGTGTTGTGTGCGGGAACTCTAGAGCTGGCTGCGACTGCGACGACGATGACGACTGCACTGAAATCCTCCGTGGGTTCGGCAGTGATGACGAATGCACTGAAATCCTCCATGGGTTCGGCAGTGATGAAGACCGTACTAAAATCCTCCGTGGGTTCGACGGCGATGACTACTGTTCTTTTATCCTACGTGGGTCCGGTAGTACTACTGTTCTTGTATCCTACATGGGTCCGGCAGTATTTGACTATGTACTTGTATCCTACGTGGGTCCGGCAGAGTAGCGGGTCTTGTATCCTACATGGGTCCGATAGCTTAGCTGGTTTAGTATCCTACGTGGGTCCCAGCTTAGATGAATCAGTGGCTACATATGATCATCTCTATCACCTTATGAAGAAGTATACCTGTGTGAGCTGAGTCTTGACTTTCAATCATTATCTTCGATATGATTTATTTTCTTTCCTATGTGGATTGAGCTGTGCTTTCCTGTGTGGATTGGGTTGTACTATCCTGTGTGGACATGATCGAACTTGGGCTCGGATGTTGGAGCCGAACTGGAATTGATGACTTAGGTATATCTATGGGAATATACCTAAGTAGTGTTGGATGTTACTTCGTGATTGTATCTTTCCTTTTTAGATTATCCTTTGTGAATTATGGGAGACATTCGTGGGTCTCGGGGTCCCTACTGAGTAGCGTATACTCACCCCTGCACGAGATATGCCCGCACTACGTTGTGTTGGATGCAGACGACGGACAACGATGATCGAGGTAGGAGCTCGTGGAGCTGGACGGTACCTGGAGGCGGAGCACTGGATGAGATGTACTCGGATCGGACGGCTGGAGCCGAGGAGCGGAGGAAGCTGTCTGTACCCACCCTTCAGGTGGGGTTTCTGGAGGACGTCCTGGTGGTTTCTGCTTTGTCTTTCAGTTGTTTTACTTTACTTTTCAGTTGTACTGCACTTCAGTTTGGGTTTGTATTCTGGCCCATTACTTTTCCAGCACTACTCTGTACCCAATTTTACTTAGTGTTTACTTCTGCTTGCTTACTCTGTGGTGTTTGTTTAATTTATAAAGGAAATGCCTCCCCCTTTTTTCAGGATTTACGCCTTTGGTGCTAGTCACCAACCTCTAGCCTATGGGAGGCGGGCTTGGGGTAGTCACGGCACGAGCCCCGAGGACGGGTCGTGACAAATTGGTATCAGAGGAGTTCGGTTCTACCGCAGAACTCGGGACTCTGAACTTTCTTCTGTGTGAAGCAATAGTGTTAAGGGTATTGAGTGTGGTTATCAGTCTAGGGAGTCCAGTGTTGGTGCGGCGGCTGACATATCCATACACCAGGACCCTGACTTCTGATTTCCGACTCAATACACGAAAACATTGATTGCATGTGTGTTTCAAAAGTTTTCTTTGTGATTACTTTGTGTCATCTCACCAGGTATACTGTATTGACCATGGTGCACCTGTTTCTTTTCAAGATGGCCCCATGACGGCAGCCATCTAGGGTTTCGAGCTTTGTACAAGACGACAGCCCACCGAGCGACGAGGCCTCGGTGTAGGGCCCTTTTACAGCGGAGGCACTGGAGGTACTCTTACCCACCGAGCCACCGATGCCAACAGCCCCATCCGCCGAGAGTGCACGTCGCCTTAGTGCACTACACGAGTTTCAGCGTCAGAGACCGCCCAGATTCCATGGGGAGATGGACCCTCAGGCAGATGAGGATTGGATGGAGGTGGTAGTTCGAGTTTTCAGGTTAGTGGGGACACCAGCTGACCTCATGGTGATCCTTGCAGCGAGCCTCCTGCACGCGGCAGCAGGCAGATGGTGAAGCCTGATGCTCCAGGTGCACGATGAGGCATCTCTCCTCTAGACGGACTTTGAGAGCCTCTTCCGCTCAGAGTTCTTCCCAGCCACCCTACGTGCGGTGCGCATTCAGGAGCTACTACAGCTGTGGCAGGGCAGCATGACGGTATCCCAGTACTCGGCGAGATTTTCTGATCTCTCGTGCTATTTGACGGACATGGTATGGGACCCATTCTTTTGGGCCCGGACTTTCGATCAGGGACTGAGGCATGAGATCAGAGCATCGATGATCTCCCTCAGCATTCCGACACAGGCAGGAGTACTGGAGCAAGCCGTTCTCATAGAGATATTTCTTACTGAGCCTACACCAGCAGCGAGACCTACCGCAGGGCGGCACGTAGCAGAGTCTTCTGCAGCTGGAAGTCGACGGATGTCACAGGGGTCCAGGCAGACCAGACCATCAGGAGGACGACCTCAGGACACTGGCTCAGAGGTGAGGGGCACACGATGCAGAGCCAGCCTTCCGAGGAGCAGACAGTACTACGCATGTGGCGGGCAGGGCCACATGGCTCGTGACTGCCTGAACCACCGTGCATAGGAGCAACAGACGATTGAGGGACCACCCAGGCAGAGGCAGAGGGTTGATCGTGGCGGTCTGCAGGGAGCAGGCGGATGATGGAGAGGAGCTGTCCGAGCAGCAGGTGGTTGGAGACGCTTTGAGGCCTTACCACCACAACCACCAGGAGGTCCACCCTGACCACAGGGAGCTGGCGGGCATAGGCAGGCTTAGCTTCAGGCAGTGTAGGCCTATGACCACGGCGCAGCAGAGATGATTCAAGGTACTATCTGTGTCTACTCCACCCTTGCTGCAGTTCTTATAGACACAGGAGCGAGTCATTCTTTAATTTTTGCTGCCCTTGTTCGGAGCTCGGAGATTCTGACGGAGCCGTTGACTCGATCCTTACGACTAGAGACTCCTACGGGAGCAGACTCGATGATCACTCACTGGTACCGGCAGTGTGAGCTTACTCTAGGAGGTGAGAGCTTTGGATCGGATCTTCTTGTAGCGGCGTCGAGGCCTTACGACGTCATCTTGGGCATGGATTGGTTATCTATAGTCCATGCTCAGATCGACTGTATTAGGCGCAAGGTGCGGTGTGTTCGCACCGATGGGAGTAGGTTCACCTTCACCGGCAAGAAGGGAGCCTTAGCAGCACAGGATGGACTCACACAGATGATAGGACAGCCGATCACTCATCAGTTGGCTAGCCTCATCCTAGGAGCAGTTGACATGCGGAGTCCTAGTTTTCCTGTAGTGGTGGATCAGTATGCAGACGTTTTTCCTGACGACGTTCCAGGACTACCTCCTCGCAGAGAGGTAGAATTTTATATTGAACTGTACCCCAGGACAACCCCGATGTCCACTCTAGCATATCAGATGGTTCCCACTGAGCTTCGAGATATACGGGTACAACTGGAGGACTTACAGGGCAAGGGATTCATCCGACCCAGTGTTTCACCCTGGGCTTCCCCGATTTTGTTCGCCAAGAAGGTGGATGAGAGCTTGTGACTTTGTTTCGACTATCATCGCCTGAACCAGGTGACCATGAGAAACAAGTATCCGCTGCTGAGGATTGAAGACCTCTTCAATCAGCTCAAGGGAGCACGGTGGTTCTCGAAGATAGACCTCAGGCCAGGCTATCATCAGCTCAAAGTTCGGGACGAGGACGTGCAGAAGACAACCTTTAGATGTCGGTATGGCCACTATGAGTTCTTGGTTATGCCTTTCGGCATAACCAATTCTCCAGCAGTGTTCATGAGTCTCATGAAAAGTATCTTTCAGCCTTACCTCGATCGATTTTTCATGGTCTTCATTGATGACATTTTGATATACTCAACCACTGAGGAGGAGCATGCCTACCACTTGCGGGTTGTACTGGACACACTCCGAGAGCACCATCTTTATGGTAATCTCTCGAAGTGTCAGTTTTGGTTACGTGAGGTCCACTTCTTAGGACATGTCATCTCTGAGGCATGAGTTGCGGTGGATCCTACGAAGATCGAGGCAGTGCTAGCTTGGGAGCCAACCAGGAGCGTGACGGAGGTGTGGAGTTTCTTGGGTCTAGCTGGGTACTATCGGAGATTTGTGCCAGACTTCTCCAGAGTTGCGGCACCACTTTAAGCTTTGAAAAAGAAGGGGAAACCCTTCATGTGGTCAGATATATGTCAGCAAAGCTTCCAAGAGCTGATACAGAGATTGACCAGTGCACCTATCTTGAGGCTACCGGAGGAAGGAGTGGGGTACGTAGTCTACTGCGATGCATCAGGGACCAGACTCGGATGTGTCCTAATGCAAGAGCGGGAAGTGATCGCCTATGGATTACGTTAGTTTAGGCAGCATGAGCAGAACTACGCTACCCATGACCTGGAGTTAGCAGCAGTGGTATTCGCTCTGAATATGTGGCAACACTATCTGATGGGAGAGCGCTTTACAGTCTATTCTGACCACCAGAGTCTCAGGTACATCTTCTCGCAGAAGGACCTGAACCTGATACAGCGGCAATGGATCTAGTTCCTCCAGGACTATGACTTTGAGATAGTCTATACTTCTGGGAAGGGGAACATAGTAGCCGATGATCTCAGTAGGAGGACGGGCATTCAGCTACTTGGAGAGGCAACATAGCAGCTAGCCGCTTTGCAGATATCCTTCGTGGATAGAGATGGAGCATCCTTTCTTCAGTCACTCACAATCACTCCTCCACTACTGCAGCGGGTCAGAGAGGCACAGCGTGGGGACGTTGAATGTGAGACGTGACGTGCACAGATTTCCATAGGATAGGCACATGATGGCTTTTCTATGGTAGGAGAGCACGTCGTCCTTTTCAGAGGACGTACCATGGTACCAGTTGCTTTACATGAGGAGGTGTTGAGAGAGTTTCACAATTCCCCTTTAGCGGTACATCTAGGAGTGGCGAAGATGTACCAGGATCTCAGACGACAGCACTGGTGGCCGGGTATGAAGAAGGATGTGGCGGAGTTCATTTTTCGATGCCTCACCTTCCAGCAGGTGAAGGCAGAGCACCAGGTACCAGCAGGCTTGGTACAACCCTTGAAGGTCCTGGAGTGGAAGTGGGATGGGATATCTATGGATTTCGTGACTGGACTTACACGTACTTCCAGAGGTCATGACTCCATTTGGGTGATTGTCGACCGACTCACCAAGTCGGCCAACTTCTTACCCATCAGAGAGCAGGGCTCAGTGGAGAGCTTGGGACGCCTCTACGTTCAGAAGATCGTGCGGATTCATGGGGTTCCATCATCTATCATCTCCAATCATGATAATCACTTTACTTTCTGGCTTTGGAAGGGGTTTCAGGAGGCATTCGGGATGCAACTATGTCTGAGCACCGCCTTTCAACCACAGACGGATGGTCATAAGGAGAGGACCATTCAGACTCTCGAGGACATGCTCCATGCATGTGTCCTTGACTTTGGTCGCAGCTGGGAGGATCGCCTACCCTTGGTGGAGTGTGCGTACAACAACAGCTACCACTCCACCATAAGGATGTCACCATACGAGGCAATGTACGTCCGACCTTGCAGGTCACCTCTGTGCTGGACAGACCCTGGGGAGTCAGCACTTGTGGGACCAGAGATGGTCTAGGCCACGACAGAGAAGGTCCATGTCATCCAGGAGTGGATGAGGACAGCTCAGAGCCGACAGAAGTCTTATGCTGACAATAGGTGGAGACCCCTAGAGTTCGAGGATGGTGACCACGTCTTCTTATGGGTCTCACCTCGACGTGGATTACAGAGATTTGGCTAGGGCGAAAAGTTATCTCCGCGCTTCATTGGACCATTCCAGGTTCTCAACAGGATAGGCGAGGTGGCTTATCACCTGGCTCTACCACCTCAATTGCACTGGGTGCACTACGTCTTCCATGTATCTCAACTGAGGAGATACGTGCATGACCCGACGCATATCATTGACCATGGGGAGCTGGACATTGATGATGGGGTGACTTTTGTGGAGGTCCCGGTGGAGATCAAGGATCGATAGGAGCGGGTCCTATGTGGGAGATCTATTCCTCTAGTGTGCATCAGATGGTAGCACGGGAACCTCCAGGAGAGAACTTGGGAGTGGGAGGCTCAGATGCATGCTCAGTACCCTCATTTTTTCCCCTAGTTTGTGTTGTATCTTTATGGGGATGTAAAGTCCTGAGGTGGGAGTAATGTAAAGACCCTTAAATTTCAAGGGAAATTTTTTCTTTATTTTCTTTGTGATTTTACGAGTTCGCAGTTTCTGACGGAACCTGATTCCGAGGCCCGGTGTTCCCGGAATCATTTTCTGAAGTTTAGCTCGGGTACGTTCAGTGAACGAACGAGCGGGTTTTCCTAACTTTTGAACCGGTGCTCGGAATCGAAATTTGAGGGCACTGATGGAATCATAGCACCATTAATTGCTTAGTTACACCTTTTCTGGAGTTGCGTTTTCTCGGGTGTGGTTTTTAAAAAAATGGGTTAACTAAGGAATGAAATAAAAATTTATGTAACAATTTTTATTTTATATTCTAAGTAGTTTATAACCTATGCTTGGAGGTTGGAGTGGGACCCACTACATCCTAACTCCACTAGGTATGATTTTAGTGAAGTGGGGCCCACATGATCCCCACCTCTTCATTTCCATTTAACCTCCCTCTCGTGCTTTTAATTGTGTAACACACCCGCACCCCCTTTTTAATGACAAGTCAACCCTCAAAAATTAATTGGGTTATTAAACGCTCTTCAATTAAGTAAATTAATTGAATGTGATCTTTTGATTTTCGAAAAGGTTTGGCATGAGTAATAAAATAAGGCAAAGCCTTATTTTATTATTTGTTGAATCCTTGTGTGGAGATATTTGGGAGAGGAGAGCTCAAGTCTGGGAGATCTTCTTCTTCCACGGAGAAGAACGCGAAGAACACCAACATGCTTCTCGGTCTTATTTCCGCGTCAAGTAGAGGGGGACGCCACATCCTTCATCAGGAATGCACCGACGACGTATACGGAGCCTTATTCCGCGATGCCTTCTTCCGCGACGCCGTCTTCCGCGGCGCCGTCTTCCGCAACGCCGTCTTCCGCGACGACCTTTGTTCGACAACTCCTTGAGGTAGGGGTTTGAATTTTTTCGTGAATACTCTTTGCCATCCAAAATAAATTTTGTTAGTCGCTTGATATCGAATTAACGGGAGAGGTCCGGACCGCACGAACACGGCCGACCCTCCTCCCCCTTTGTTGATGTATTCATTGCGGCTCGGATAAAGGCGGCGCGGTGCAACAGCACCACGCGGGAACAAGGAGGAACACGACGAAGAAGCACGGTGTCGTTGCGCCACGTCGTTGAGGCCGAAAGAGGCTGCGGACAGAGCGTGGCCATGGCGGAGGGGCGCGACGTCGTCACACCGTGCCGGAGAACCACGAAGAGGTCGGGTCGGAATGGGACCGCAATGACGTTTGAAGGCCGTCGCAGTGAAGAGCAGGTCCCGGGAGGACCGGTGGCGAAGACGGTAGGGAAAAAGAACCACCGGAGTGCGTCCGGTGGTCCGCGGAAAGTGGCAGCGGTGCGCCGCCAGAAAAAGCCATTGCAGCTTAGCCGCGGCGGACCAGAACGGATTTGTCATTCCGAGTTTAGGGGAGGCGTCGTGGCATTAAAGTCGCGTCGTTCGGTCAACCGGGGGGGGTAGCACCCCCCCCCCCCCCCCCCGCGTCCGCTCAGCCAGTGGGAACCCAGGCCAGACCAGATACTCCGGGCTGGTCCACCCGCGCTGGGTCGGGTTGACCCGGTTTGGGCCGACCCAGGGGGTCTCAGGCCGGGTCGGCCCGGGCCCAAACCCCCTAAAAATCAGACAGGTTCGTTCTTTTGCCCATATCTTGGGCTAAGGACCTCCGAATGATGCACCATCAGTTGCGATGAGATCCTTGGATCGAGACAGTCGCTTTGGTATATTACACTGAAGGTTCTGGAGAACTTTGGGTACTGTCGGGTTGGTTCGAACACGAAACCAATCGGGCCATCGGAGCGGAAACACTTATAACTTGAGCTCCGGACGTCCAATTGATGTGTCGTCGACTTTATTGGATTCCTCTTAGTGAGACGGACCTTTTGGATTAATCCGATCGAGGTTTGGATGCAGTTGGAGTATGGTCGGGTTGGTTTTGACTTAAAAACCAACCGGGCCCCTGGAACGAAAAAGCCAATAACTCTCAGACCGGGCGTCTGATTGACACGCCGTCTGTCGCGATGAGTTCCTTTCGACGAGACAGAACTTTGGGATACATCAACTTCGGACTACGTGTCAGTTGATGTATCAACCCATTGGCTTGTGGAGAGGACCCTCCTGGAAACGAGCGTACTGTGTGCGGGAACCCTAGAGCTGGATGCGACTGCGACGACGATTACGACTACACTGAAATCCTCTATGGGTTCGGTAGTGATGACGACTGCACTGAAATCCTTCGTGGGTTCAGCAGCGATGACGACCGTACTGAAATCCTTCGTGGGTTCGACGGCGATGACTATTGTTCTTGTATCCTACGTGGGTCCGGAAGTACTACTGTTCTTGTATCCTACGTGGGTCCGACAGTATTTGACTATGTACTTGTATCCTACGTGGGTCCGGAAGAGTAGCGGGTCTTGTATCCTACATGGGTCCGATAGCTTAGCTTGTTTAGTATCCTACATGAGTCCCAGCTTAGATGAATCAGTGGCTACATCTGATCATCTCTATCACCTTACGAAGAAGTATACCTTTGTGAGCTGAGTCTTGACTTTCAATCATTATCTTCTATATGATTGATTTGCTTTCCTATGTGGATTGAGTTGTGATTTCCTGTGTGGATTGGGTGTTACTATCTTGTGTGGACGTGATCGAACTTGGGCTTGAATGTTGGAGCCGAACTGGAATTGATGACTTAGGTATATGTATGGGCATATACCTAAGTAGTGTTGGATGTTACTTCGTGATTGTATCTTTCCTTTGTGGGTTATCCTTTGTGGATTCTGGGAGACCTTCAGGGGTCTCGAGGTCCCTACTGAGTAGCGTATACTCACCCCTGCACGGGCTATACCCGCACTACGTTGTGTTGGATGTAGACGACGGACAATGCTGATCGAGGTAGGAGCTTGTGGAGCTGTACGGTGCCTGGAGGCGGAGCACTGGATGAGACGTACTTGGAGCGGACGACTGGAGCTGAGGAGCGGAGGAGGCTGTCTGTACCCACCCTTCAGGTGGGGTTTCTAGAGGACGTCCTGGTGGTTGCTACTTTGTCTTTTAGTTGTTGTACTTTACTTTTCAGTTGTACTGCACTTCAGTTTGGGTTTGTATTCTGGCCCATTACTTTTTCAGCACTACTTTGTACCCAGTTTTACTTAGTGTTTACTTCTGCTTGCTTACTCTGTGGTGTTTGTTTAATTTATAAAGGAAATGCCTCCCACTTTTGTCGGGATTTATGCCTTTGGTGCTAGTCGCCAGCCCCTGGCCTATGGGAGGCGGGCTTGGGGTAGTCACGGCACGGGCCCCGAGGACAGGTCGTGATAGAGGCGTCCCAAGCTCTCTACTAATCCCTGCTCTCTGATAGGTAGAAAGTGGCCTGACTTGGTGCGTTAATCCACAATTACCCATATGGAATCATGTCCCTTGGAAATGCGTGGAAGTCCTGTCACAAAGTCCATAGAAATTCCATCCCACTTCTACTCTGGCACCTCTAGTGGATGAACTAAGCTTGCTGGAACCTGATGCTCTGCCTTCACTTGTTGACAAGTGAGGAACCATGAGACAAACTCTGCCACTAATTTCTTTATTCCCGGCCACCAGTGCTGATGCCGAAGGTCCTGGTACATCTTCTCCACTCCTAGATGTACCTCTAGAGGGGATGTATGGAACTCCCTCAATACTTCCTTCTTAAGCACCGTCGGTACAATAGTACATCCTCTAAATAGGATAATGTGCTCCCCACCTTCATAAAATCCATCAAGTGCATGTCCTGTGGATATCTAAGCACATCGATCCTTGTAGTTAGTGTCCCCAAGATGCACCTACCTGACTTGATGAAGGAGTGGGAGAGTGAATGTCAGAGACTAAAGATAAGCTGCTCCATCTCGATCCACATAGAATATCCGTAAAGAAGCTAGCTGCTCTGTCACCTCACTCAGCAACTGAATACCTGATCTTCTGCTGAGTTCATCTGCTACTATGTTTCCCTTCCCAGGAGTATAGACTAGTTTGAATTCATAGTCCTAGAGGAACTCAATCCAACGCCGGTGTCTCAGGTTCAGGTCTTTCTAAGAGAAGATATACCTGAGACTCTTATGATCAGAGTAGACTGTAAAACGTTCACCCATCAAGTAATGTCACCACATCTTCAAGGTGAAGACCACTGCTGCTAACTCCAGGTCATGGGTAGTGTAGTTTTTCTCATGATGTCTTAGCTATCGAGAACCATATGTGATCACTGCTCAATCCTGCATCAGGACACATCCAAGCTCGGTCCCTAATGCGTCGCAGTAGACTACGTACCCAATTCCCTCCTCTGGTAACCTCAAGATGGGGGAACTCGTCAGTCTCTGCCTTAGCTTCTAGAAACTCTATTGGAATTTCTATGACCACATAAAGGGTTTCCACTTCTTCATCAACACTGATAAGGGTTTCACAACTCTAGAAAAGTCAGGAACAAACCTTCAGTAGTAACCGTCCAAACCCAAGAAACTCCACACCTCTGTCACACTCCTGGGTGGATCCCAAGAAAACATGGCCTCAATCATCATTGGATCCACCGAAACTCTAGTCTCTGAGATGACGTGTCCCAGGAAGTGACCCTATCGAATCTATAGCTTGAACTTTGAGAGATTACCATAAATCTGGTACTCTCAAAGTGTGTCTAGAGCTATCTGTAGATGATAGGCATGATCCTCCTCTGTAGCTGAGTAAATCAGGATGTCATTGATGAAGACTACCACAAAGCGATCGAAGTATGGCTGGAAGATTACATTCATGAGTCTCATGAACACTTCTGGGGTGTTGGTCATACCAAATGTCATAACCAAGAACTCATAATGGCCATACCGACATCTGAAGGCCGTCTTCTGCACATCCTAGTCTCGTACCCTGATCTGGTGATAGCCTGATATGAGGTCTTCCTTCCGAAACCACCATTCTCCCTTCAGATGATCAAAAGGATCATCAATCCTATGTAGTGGATACTTTTTCTTCACAGTCACCTGGTTCAGGCACTGATAGTCCACACAGAGTCTCAAAATCTCATTTGCCTTCTTAGAGAACAAAATCAGGGCTTCCTAGGGAGAAACACTAGGCCTAATGAACCCCTTCCTCTGAAAGTCCTCCAGCTATACTCATAGCTCTCGAAGCTCCATGGGATCCATCCAATATGCTGTGTAGATATCGGTGACATCTCGGGGTACAAGTTGATATAAAATTCCACCTCTCTGTAAGGAGGTAGACCCGGAACATCATCAGGGAAAACATCAGCGTACTGGTCCACCACTACAAGATAGATCAGACTCTCAACATCAACTACTCCGAGGGTAAGGCTATCCAACTAATGTGTAATCGGATAAACCCTCCTCCGGGTAAGTCCATCCTGTTCTGTAAAGGTTCCCTTCTCGCCGGTGAAGGAAAACCTCATCCCATCCATGCAGACACACCGCACTTTGCACCTAATACAGTCGATCTGAGCATGGACTATAGATAACCAATCCATACCCAAGATAATGT
The DNA here is from genome assembly GCA_963277665.1 of Viscum album. Classification (NCBI taxonomy): domain Eukaryota; kingdom Viridiplantae; phylum Streptophyta; class Magnoliopsida; order Santalales; family Viscaceae; genus Viscum; species Viscum album. The sequence goes on from OY728140.1 coordinate 786,404,465, forward strand.
CATAAGGCCTCGACGCTGCTACTAGAAGACACCAACTGAAGATATCACCTCCTAGAGTAATCTCACGCTGTTGACACCAGTGTGTAATAGTCGAATCCTCTCCTATAGGAGTCTCTAGCTGTAAGGATTGAGCCAAAGGCTCCACCGGAATCTCCGAGCTCCGAACGAGGGAAGTGGCAATAAAAGAGTGACTGACACCTGTGTCTATAAGTACTGCAGCTAAGGTGTAGTAGATAAAGATCGTACCTCAAATAATATCCGAAGTGTCGTGGTCGTAGGCCTCTGCTTCCTGGAGCTGAACTCGTCCTTGTCCACCTGCTCCCTGTGATCGGGGTGGACCACCTGAAGGTGGTGGCGGTAGAACCTCAAATCGCCACCCACCACCTACTGCACGACCAACTCCTCTGCCATGTCCACATACTTCCTTCGGATCTCCTCGATCGAATCTTTTCCTCTTCCCAGGCGGTCCTTCGACCGTCTGTTGGTTGTCCGTATGACGGGTCGGGTAGTTACGAGACATGTGACCCTGCCCGCCGCACGAGTAACACTGCCTGCTCCTTTCTTGTCATGCTCTGTCTTGAGAGCCCTGCACAACTGACCCTGTATCCTGCAGTCATCCACCTGTAGGTATGGTCCTCTTGGACCTCTGCATCATCTATCTGCTACCAGCTGTATATGATTCTGCTACGTGACGTCCGGTGGTGGGTCTCGCTGCTGGTGACTGCTCAGCAAGGAAGCTCTCCACTAAGAGTGCTTTCTCTAACACCCCTGCCTGCGTCAAGAAGCTGAGAGAAATCATCAAAGCTCTAATATCCCATATGATCCCCTGCTCGAAGGTCCGGTCCATGAAGAAAGGGTCCCGCACCATGTCAGTGGAGTTACACAAGAGTTCGGTGAACCTCGCTGTATACTAAGCCACGGTCATGAAACCCTACTGCAAGTGGAGAAGCTTCTGTATACGCACAGAGCGTAAGGTCACTAGGATGAACTCTTCCCTGAAAAGGCTCTCGAAGTCCGCCCAGATGAGAGTGACCTCGTCGTGAACCTGGAGCATCAAGATCCACCATCTTTCCATTGCTTCCTGAAGAATACTGACGACAAGGATCACCATGAGATCAAATGGTGTCCCTAATAGTCAAAAAACTATAACCATAGCCTCCAGGTAGTCCTCAGCCGCTTGTGGATCCATCTAGCCCCGGAACATCGGTGGCCTATAGTGCTGAAACTCGTGCAATGCGCTCAAGTGGCATGCAACCCCTACTGCTAGGGCTGGTGGCATCGGTAACCCAATAGGTAGTGGTGTTGCTGGTACACCACCCGATGCTACAACTGTCGAAAGGGGGCCCTACACTGAAGCCTCATCGCTCGGTGGGATATCATCGCGTACTCTACCTAGAACCCTAGCTGGTTGTCTTCATGGAGGAATATTGGAAAGAAACAGGTGTGCCACAGTCAATAAGTTATACCTCGTGAGCTGACTGAAAGAGATCACACAAAAAAACTTTTCAAAAAAACATACGCAATCAGTGTTTTCATGCACTGAGTCGGAAATCAGAAGTCAAGGTCCTGGTGTATGGATATGTCGGCCACCGTACCAACACTGGATTCCCCAAACTGATAACCACACTCATAACACTTAACAATATTTCTGATTAAAATATCAAAGTCCAAGTTCTACGGTAGAACTGACTCCTCTGATACCAATTTTTCACGACCCGTCCCCCGAGGCCTATGCTGTGGCTACCCCAATCCTACCTTCCATAGGCCAGGGGCTGAAGACTTTCACCGGAAAGGCATATCTATAAAACCGAGAAGGAATTACCTTAAAACCTATAAACTCACACAAAACAAGCACACAACAAGACACAATCACAAAGTAAACTAAATAGTAAACAGGGTGTGTACAGTAAGTAAAGGGGCCAAAATACAATCCCAACTGGAAAGTACAAGTTAAACTGAGAACAAATCCTATGAACACCCACCAAGGATCCTACCTGAAGGGTAGGTACAGCTCTCGAATGGTCATCTCTGTGGTACGCCTCGTCTAAGGTCCACCTCCAAGCAGCCTCCAGACCTGGTACCCTCAACCTCGATCAGCGCTGTCCATCTTCTATACAAGACACAACAAGGTGAGGGCGTAGCCCATGTAGGAGTGAGTATAAAGATACTCAGTAGGGACCCCAAGACCCCTGAAGGTCTCTCAGAATCTAAAAAGGATAAACCACAAAGCAAGACCTCAATCTCAAATCACGAAGCAATAGTCATTAACACTACTTAGGTATATGCCCATACATATACCTAAGTTATCAATATATACTCATCTCACACATGAGGGAATAATACCACAAAGGTAACACCACAAAGGTAGAAGTACCACACAGGTAACACCATGAAGATAAAAGTACCACACAGGTAATACCATGAAGGTAAGTACCACAAAGGTAACGCCACACAGAAAAATACCACGAAGGTAAGTACCACAAAGGTAACAATACAAAGAAGAATACCATGAAGGTAAGTACCACAAAGGTAATGACTCAGCTCACACCAGGTATAACTTATGTATGGAAGTATAGATGATTAGCTATGTCGCTAGATCATCTTACTTCGTCGAGAAGCTCTACTGTTGACCCACATAGGATCGTAACCCACACAGGATCTGAAAGTGACCCACACATGATTTGGAGATGACCCACATAGGATAGGTATGCACTAACCCACACGGGATTGCTGAGCACTGACCCACACAGGATCCGAAGATGACCCACATAGGATCCAAAGATTCTTTAAGTACAACCAATCACAGGGTTCTCGCACTAAGCATGCTTGATTCTGGAAGGTTATTCACCTCAAGCCATCAGACAATACTTTAATTACCACGAATTTCTATGAAGAAGTATCACAAAGGTCTATCATGTCAATAGGGTGCCAACGCAATAGACGAAACATCAATCGGACGCCCGGTCTATAAGTTATTAGCGTTTCCGTTCCGAGGGCCCGATTGGATTCGGGTTCAATCCAACCCGGCCATACTCCAACTTTATCCAAAACTCAAGTGGAGTATACCAAAAGGACCATCTCGATCTAAAGATCCTGGTTCCATATACAGTTCATCAAATGGACGCCTGGTTCTCAAGATATGACCAAAAGGTGTATCTGGGTCTAGATAGGCCCGAGTCCGGTCCGACCTGGTCCTGGTTCGGCTCAGATGGGCTGGACCATGGTGGGCCCAACCCACTGGGCCGCAGACTGGCCCAGACTGCTAAGGGGGTGGCCCGGCTCGCTTGGTGCGGCCCGCTGGGCTCGACCCACTCGGCTGGGTGCGGTCCGCCATGACGGGCCCCGCCCTAGCTGCTACCCGGGGGGAAGGTGCCCCTCGTTATTTCGAATGATCCATTGGAACATTCAGATTCGGCTAACCCGACAGTGCCAAGTGGCACCGCTTTATGGATTGTGGGACCCGCTTGGCATGATGTGGCTGACCGACTCTCCTCCCAATGGCGCGACTGTGCCACTGTCCTCCTGCAGCCGGTCGAGTGTCGGCCGCCCTTGAGGTGCACTATTGTGGCTAAGAAGCCGCAACCCTCTCCTCTACCGGCGGTGCGGACGCATGTCGCCCTGCCTCCACACGGCAGGCCGGCGTTCCAACCGCCATCCCCTTCTTCATCGCGGCCAATGGGCCGCGACCTCCTCTGCTACTAGCGGCGCAGACGCATGTCGTCCTGCCTCCATGTGGATGGCAAGCGTGCTGGCCGTTTTTCTCCACTACCGCCTGCTCGAACTGCGGCTGGCCGATTGCTGGTCGTCCTCCTCTTCTGTGGGACACCGCAGCTTCATTCTAAGCCCGAAAAATATGACGATTGCATATTCGCGATCCTCGGGTCAAGATCTCCGCGTCCATATGTCTCACTCAACCAAACATTGTGTTTTTAGTGCGCTTAAGTATTTGGCGTTGAAGAACGCACGAAGAACACACAAAGAACAAATAGAAAAGATCATGGTATTTTGGGGGATCGATGGCTGTGTTTGTTTGGCCATCTTCATTGAGAATAGAGAATATGAAGAATCTACAAAAATATAATGATCATATCTCAAAGTAAACCCCCTACCTCTATTGTTGGAGATGGTGTAAGGAAGAAGATGAGGACGATGAAGACGCCGATGTTCGTCACTCCCGCAACACGCTCCCGATCCGAGCTCGTGCGTCTTCTTCATCGGAGGTTTGTTCTTCATTGGAAGATGATCTCCCAAAGTCTCTCCCAATTCTTCTCTTTTCCAATGATCCCCCCACCACTTGAGGTGAGGAGCCAAATTTAATTGAGTTAAGTTTATTAATTCAATTAATTTTGGCACATTAATTGGGGGAATTCCAAGGGTTTCCTCACATTAAAGGGGAGTTTGGGTGGTCCCCACCACCAAGATTCAAAATGGAGGTTTTCAAGAAAGAAAAATAAAAAGTTATTTATTTTATTTTTCTTCTCCCACGAAAATCTGAAAAACAAACTCCCGCCCTTGATATACTGCAGTCGAGGTGAAGGTCTCCTTAAGTGAATATCGGTGCTGCGAGTTCAACGGTGTCCTCAGATTTCAATTCTGAGTACCGATTGAAAAGTTACAAAATACCGCTCACGCGTTTACTTAATGTACCCAAAAAAAAGTTCAGAAATTCATTCTGGGCACACCGGGTCTTGGAATCACGCACCGTCAATTTTCACAGACTCGTAATAATTCTATATCATTAAAAAAATTACATGAAAAATTTTGGGTCTTTATGTAACATCTCATCCCAGCTTACCATCAAACCAGTGGTCGGACCGGTAGGTCACATGGACTCAAGCGCCTCTCCCCGTACGTCAGAGGCTGGCAACTAGCAGCGAGGGTCTTGGGAGGTGATAGTGGGGAGACTATACCCTCATATTAGAGTAACACAGTGGTATCTTCAGAGTAAATAATATTCAATAGCGGAAGCAGTAAACAATTGAAAGGCAGAAGAAAAAGATAGGTAATAACCATTTTATAAAAGGCGACAAATGCTAGTTTAAAATGCATGCATGTACAGATGACGATACAGTTATGAAAGCAAGAATCAATAAAGCATGCTTTACAAACAATAAAAAAATAAAGGATAGCAAAGCCCGGCGACAATCCCTCGAGCATCCCAAGCTCCCACTTGGTCCTTTTCACCTAACTCCTCAGGTACAAACAGCACAACACAAAACCTAGGTCCTTCAAGCAAGAAGGTATACTCGGGTACCCCAGTGTAATGGCGGCCTGAGTAGGGTGTGAGATATAAATCTTAGTAGGCCAGAACCACCGGTGTCTAACCCAATCCATACAGTGTATAATGATTAAACAGTGAGCAGGTATGGAGAAATAAGTAAGCAAAATTACATAAGTAAATAACACCCGTCCAGGTTCCTAAGGGACACCTGACGGTTATACCTGCTTCGACTCGTTGCCGGTAAAGTAACCTGATCATGTCACCATATATATATATATAAATTCATTTAGATCATAGATGGCATGGGGTAAGGATTCCTACCACCCATTAATAAGGAAAAGCGGCACTATGTAAGAATGCCTCCCTTCCATAATTCGAGATTTAGCGGGAACGAGGTAAGAATGCCTCTCGTCCCTATAAGTCAACTGTAAAGGAGTAAGAATGCCTCCCTTCCATAATTTGAGATTTAGCGGGCACGAGGTAAGAATGCCTCTCCTCCCTATAATTCAATTGGAAAGGGGTAAGAATGCCTCCCTTCCATAATTCAAGATTTAGCGGGCACGAGGTAAGAATGCCTCTCGTCCCTATAAGTCAACTGGCAGGGGGTAAGAATGTCTCCCTTCCATACACGTATAGAGAATAGTGAGCACAAGGTAAGAATTCCTCTCGTCCCTATAATTCAATTTGAAAGGGGTAAGAATGCCTCCTTCCATACATGTATTGAGAATAGCATGCATGAGGTAAGAATGCCTCTCGTCCCTATAAGTCAACTGGAAAGGGGTAAGAATGCCTCCCTTCTAGACATGTACTATCACACTGGCATGGGGTATAACTGCCTCCCATACAACCACGTATCTATCACTAGGTGACCTCAGCATGCACTCACCTTTATTATCATTCATTATGTGGCATCGACATGTACGCACTCACAATAAAAGAATGTCTATAGTATACTGATTATGGAATTACCTAATAAGCATTCAAAGAATCATACCACATACACATAAGCAATCACATTCACGTTCATACTTAAGGAAACCGATCTTAAGTATCTAAAACAATATATTCACATATTCATTTTACTAACATAAGCTGTGCTCATTACGTTATCCCAAGGCATGGTCATACCACCCTCGTCTGTTCCTTCCTAGTTTCACCATTACATCTTAAAGGATACATTTATCATTCTTTAACCATTTGATAACTTCTAGAGGTAACAAGTCATTTAGTCCTAAGTCGTACCACTAAGGTTACCATCCTACTAAATTTTCCTAACATGGAAAATTGACCCAAACACAAGCATCACAGCCATTTCATTCCCTTTATCTCAACAAAGCAAGTTCACATACAAAGCATCAAATAGGCACCACAACAATCCAGCAGGCAAGCATAAAAATTCTATCACTACTTTTTTATCTTGAAGACAGCGCACCTCTGATTGAGGGGTTTTATTATTAAATTGTGAGTTTAGTTAGCAGACAACCATTTTTATCTTATTCCTGCAACTCACACTATTTTCACAGAAGTATTTATTCAAGACTAACTTGCAGAATTCAAATACTAAGACCGTGCAGAAATAACTCTTTACTAATTTACTTTAAATTAAAGGGAAAGGAGAGGAACCATACCTCAAGGTGGATCCATCCGTCCACTCCGTCTCTTGATGCTTTCTAACTAAGATCTGCTGCTTCTCCCCCACGAGGCATATGTGATTTCACATACGACCTATGCCTATACAGGCGATTCACCTTGACTTTGGCGACTCAAAACCACACCAAAAACTTCAACGCACTAACAGATAAATACAAGGAACCTTAAAACACTTAAAAGAACCCTTCTAGGTGCTGAAAAACCAAAATCATAACAAAAACCTCACCTCAAACCAAAGCCAGCAACCAAAACCGCCCGAATCCACCTCACCTTCGGTGAAGGATGTCAAAACTCGAACCCAAGGGTCCCGATACAACCTTAGTACAACCCTATAACGAAGGAGAAACAGAAATTAAGAAACCCCCAATACCTAGGGTTCGTCTGAATCTCACGGGTCAACAGAGAGGCCAAAATCCGACCAGAAAACAAGAGGAGAGGGAAGGAGGGAACTTACCATGGAGGATCGGAGAATAAACCAAGAGAAAATCCTAAGAAAATGGAAGAAGGAGGAGGCCGTAAAAGGAGGGCGTCATGCGACTCAAAGGGGGAGCTCCCTGGGTACTGCGTGCGGGTTTGGAAAGAGAGGAAGTGAGGGAGGGATTTATTTTGAAGTTTTACTTTTATTTTATTTTAAATTTAATCAAATTCTTTAAATAGACCGGCCTGTACAGTTTGATCCACATGGTTTTCCAAACCGTGCGCAAATCGTGTGATACCCTCTGCCTAATAGAGATCCCTCGCATGGGCTAGGATCATGGTTTGGGAAACCATGCTCAATCCTCTGGCCCCTTGAATAAGGCTGCACGGTTTTCCTGCAATGGGCCGCATGGTTTGGTCAAACCATGTGCAGCCCGTGTACCTTCCTCTGCCATTTAAAAACCAGCCTCTCTCTTGGGACCGAAGCTCCCGAGACCTGTCGAGACACTAGGGAAACTTTGCGGTCCTTCGCCCAAGCCCAAAACCAAAACAAAAAAGTGTTCCAACTCTCAGAATTCCATTCCGAAGCTCGATCTTAAAAACAACCCGTTCAATAATAAAAAAAGTTCAAATTCATTCGGGTTTTAGTCCATTTCAAAATGCGGGTCATTACAACCTTCCCACCTTAGAACTTCTCATCCCCGAGAATCCTTCAGGAACAACGTACACATCACCCAACCTACAAGGGTCATGAAGCTTCGTTCAAACGATCACGTTGCATTCACAAATGTCCAAAACACCCTTAAGTATCCATTAAACCCTACGACGCTTAAGCCACCAAAACTCGATCCAACACTCATTTCCCAAACGAAACACCAAGATGGCTCTTCCCGAGCCCATCTACCCATAGACACGAACCCATCATCATCTCTCCAAGCATCCAACCACAGGTACTTCCCACCTTAGATTTTTCACATTAAGCAACCAACTCCAAACTACAGTTCAGACCACCATTGGAATTAACTTTCAAAGCACGCCCCAAGCGTTCCCACAACACTCCTAGCGTGATTTGAAACAGATCAAACGGTCGATTCCCCATCGACCTCAAGGCCCAAGTCGAGCCGGTTGTTCATACCAAGCACCGGTCGACACAAACCAAACTCACCTCTACCTGACGATGGGCCAGAGAACGGTATGTCACCAACCGTAGAAATTAAATAAGAACCCCGAGTCAAGCCATCTTCGGCTGACTATTTACAAGAACGCTCGGCCTAAATGGCCGACGTATTTCAAACAGAACCACAATTCCTTTCTCCAAGGAACCTTACGTTTAGCAAAAACACGTTCATCAAATCCTACACCCGACTTCCAATAACGTTTCCAAGATCAAACCATACAATAATTTCATGCATCCCACATGTAATGCTGAAAGAGAACCATCCGATCAAGCCCAATGGCTTAAAATCATTAGCGTAGATAAGGATGACGCTCTCTTAGTGCATCTTGGATGAGGACAAGATAGGGGACATGTTCGTCGCTAAACAGAATGCACTAAGAGGTTTGAACGGATTCTAGTTAATAATACCAGACTACTGGAAGGAAGAACAAACAAACCTCAATTGGTCAACTTCAAGGAAGGAACTCGGCTTCACCTACCGACACATCCACGCGTTTTAAACTCGCATGTATCACAGGAATTAAGACACAAACAACCCACTTTCAAAGGCATTCTAAGAAAAATCCATTCCACGTGAAAGGACACATTTACCAGATTCGACGCGACGCGCTCCCAACCTTAGGAGTGTCCTAGTCGCCAAAGGGAAAGGTGATAACCTAGCCTAGCACAAGCGCGCTAGTACACAAACAATGAAAACGATCATGTGGCGCTCCTCCACCAAAATCACATCACCAAACAAAAGAAGAAGATCCAAACAAGGAAAACAGCATGTCTAAACACACGAGTCATTCGAAATCCATCCCGAACATTGGGACGAAAAAATTATTTAATGCCAGGCCACTCTACTGAGGAGTTGACCCAAAGCCGCAATGAAAGTCAAAACCCAACGACCACCCATCCAAACAAGGGTGTATTTAAAAAAACAAGAGTCCAACAAGGGACAAAGACACCCGAATGACACCTCACGTCAGAAACCTCATGGTACAATCATGGAACTGAAATGATAAGGGTGCTACCTACCACGAGCTAGCCCCTCATGAAGAGAAAACATCGACCCTAACGACGGGTCATGCCAAAAAAAGTCATTCGGCTCAAAATACAAACATTAAAACACCGCTAAGGAGACAACACCCACGGGAAACACCTACGGTCCCGTTCCAAGGAAACTCAAATAGAAACTCAAAACTACCCCTTACACTAGGGTTTCAATGCGCTACCACGGTTTCCATTACCAATACCTTAACATCTTACCCCATTTAAACTCTAACCATTTAAAAAATTCAACCACGCATCAGGAAAACATGAAAGTTTCACAAAAACTTCCTTTTAAGAACATCAAACATTCACAGACATCCTGTCTTTGTCAATCAATTGAGAAAAACAACACCATTTAAAAAAAAGGGTGACCTAAGAGGGTCCCATTTTATCCATGCTGAGTTCTTCAAAAAGAAACCCCAAAGCAGTTACCCAATTCCTTTAAAAAAACAAACACCCCAACCGGGTTATCTCATAAAACACTTTCCAACTAATCTAATTAGGTCCAGTTGCACATTTAATAGTTAGTCAAAACCTTTCAATTTCGAAATTAGGCAACATTTTCCATTTAATCATTTCACAATACAACAGGCCTTTACATTTAATACAGGTTTCCATTTCCCAATTCATGAAGCACCCATACACTTCATGGATTGAAAATTGACTCCCTTTTTTTATCAAAACCAGATTTCAACCTAGAATTTAACATGCTCACATACAACGGCACAAGTATATGGGTGACCATATACCAACCTATAAAGCGCCCATACACTTTATAAATTGGCATTTGGCTCCCCTTTTTAATCGAAATCAATTTACTTTAGAATTTTAAACTTAGCATTCTTTTACAGTAGTTCGAATACACGGGTTACCTTTTCCCAGTTATAAGGCGCCCCTACACCTTAAAACTGAAAACTAGCTCCCGTCATATTCACAACCAACAGATTCAACTCATGCCATCAATTACATATATAAAACAGAGCATGTCACTACAAGCAGCTAACACCGAGGCATGTTATAACACATAGACATGGAATATAATCAATTAAGCATATTATACAGCCAAGCTAAGATGCAACTACATGGAATGGCACATGCATGACATGTTAATTCCTATGTACCTAATATGATGCATGGAATGCAGCTTTCTTGCCATATCAGGCCAAGGGAAAAATTCAAAGAATTTCATAAACCATAAGTAGCAGAAAATACAACAGTCACTCAAGGTGAAATCATATCAACTGTAATAGCACACAACATGAACAACAATTTCTAGCCTTGGCCACTTGGTCATTTCCCGTACGTGGGGTGATCAGTCCCAAGCATGGATATTGGCCAAGTGTTGACACTTTCCTAATCTCCTATCTACCAACCCAATGTAGTAAGGAAAAAGAAAAGAAACACCTTTGATACCACTTTGTAATGTCCCGACCCGGCTTACCATCAAACCGGTGGCCGGACCGGTAGGTCACATGGCCTTAAGCGTGTCTCCCTGTACGCCAGAGGCTGCTGACTAGCAGCGAGGGTCTCGGGAGGTGATAGTGGGGAGACTACACCCTCATATCATAGTAACACAGTGGTATCTTCATAGTAAATAATATTCAATAGCGGAAGCAGTAAACAATTTAAAGGCATAAGAAAAAGATAGGTAATAACCATTTTATAAAAGGCGGAAAATGCCAGTTTACAATGCATGCATGTACAGATGACGATACAGTTATGAAAACAGGAATCAATACAACATGATTTACAAACAATACAAAAATAAAGGACAAAAAAGCCCGACGACAATCCCTTGAGCATCCCAAGCTCCCACTTGGTCCTTTGCTCCTAACTCCTCAGGTACAAACAACACAACACACAACCTAGGTCCTGCAAGCAAGAAGGTCTACTCGGGTACCCCAGTGTAATGGCGGCCCGAGTAAGGTGTGAGATATAAATCTTAGTAGGCCGGTACCACCGGTGTCTAACCTAATCTAGACAGTGTATAATGATTAAACAGTGAGCAGATATGGAGAAATAAGTAAGCATAATTACATAAGTAAATAACACCCGTCCAAGTTCCTAAGGGACACCTGACAGTTATACCTGCTTCGGCTTGTTGCTGGTAAAGTAACCTGATTATGTCACTATATATATATATATAAATGCATTTAGATCATAGATGGCATGGGGTAAGGATGCCTCCCACCCATTAATAAGAAAAAGTGGCACTAGGTAAGAACACCTCCCTTCCATAATTCAAGATTTAGCGGGCATGAGGTAAGAATGCCTCTCGTCCCTATAAGTCAAATGGAAAGGGGTAAGAATGCCTCCCTTCCATAATTTGAGATTTAGAAAGAATGAGGTAAGAATTACTCTAATCCCTATAAGTCAACTGGCATGGGGTAAGAATGCCCCCCTTCCATAATTCAAGATTTAGCGGGCATGAGGTAAGAATGCCTCTCATCCCTATAAGTCAACTGGAAAGGGGTAAGAATGTCTCCATTCCATACACGTATAGAGAATAGTGGGCATGAGGTAAGAATGAATCTTGTCCCTATAAGTCAACTGGCAAGGGGTAATAATTCCTCCCTTCCATACACATATAGAGAATAGTGGGCACGAGGTAAGAATGCCTCTCATCCCTATAAGTCAACTGGCAAGGGGTAAGAATTCCTCCCTTCTATACATGTACTGTCACACTGGCATGGGGTACAACTGCCTCCCATCCAACCACGTATCTGTCACTAGGTGGCCTCAGCATGAACTCTCCTTTATTATCATTCATTATGTGGCATCGACATATGTGCACTCACAATACAAACATGTCTATAGTATACTACTTATGGAATTACCTCATAAGCATTCAAATAATCATACCACATACACATAAGCGATCACATTCACATTCATATTTAAGGCAACCCATATTAAGTATCTAAAACAAGTCATTCACATATTCATTTTACTAACATAATTCATGCTCATTATGTTATCCCAAGGCGTGGCCATACCGCCCTAGTCTGTTCCTTCCTAGTTTCACCATTCCATCTTAAAGGATACATTTATCATTCTTTAACACTTTGATACCTTCTAGAGGTAACAAGTCATTTAGTCTTAAGTCATCACACCAAGGTTACCATCCTACTCAATTTTCCTAACATGTAAAATTGACCCAAACACAAGCATCACAACCATTTCATTCCCTTTGTCTCAACAAAGAAAGTTCACATACAAAGCATCAAAGAGGCACCACAACAATCCAGCAGGAAAGCATAAAAATTCTATCACTAATTTTTATCTTAAAGACAATGAACCTTTGATTGAGGGTTTTTATTATTAAATCGTGATTTTAGTTAGCAGACAACCATTTTTATCTTATTCCTACAACTCACACTGTTTTCACAGAAGCATTTATTCAAGACTAACTTACAGAATTCAAATACTAAGATCGTGCAGAAATAACTCTTTACTACTTTACTTTAAATTAAAGGGCAAGGAGAGGGACCCTACCTCAAGGTGGATATATCCGCCCACTCCGGATCTTGACGCTTTCTAACTAAGAGTTTTTGCTGCTCCCCCATGAGGCATATGTGATTTCATATACGACTTATGCCTACACAGGCGAGTCGCCTTGAATTTGGAAACTCGAAACCATGCCAAAACCTTCAACACACTAACAGATAAATACAAGGAACCTTAAAACACTTAAAGGAACCCTTCTAGGTGCTGTGAAACCCAAAGCGTAACAAAAACCTCACCTCGAACCAAAGCCAACAATTGAAACCGCCCGAATCCGCCTCGCCTTCGGCGGTGGATGTCAAAACTCAAACCCAAGGGTCCCGAGACAACCTTAGTACAACCATAGAATGAAGGAGAAACAAAAATTAATAAACCCCCAATACATAGGGTTTGGCCGAATCTCGCGGGTCAACAGAGAGGCCAAAATCCAGCCGAAAAACAAGAGGAGAGGGAAGGAGGGAACTTACCATGGAGGATCAGAGAAGAAACCAAGATAAAATCTGAAGAAAACGAAGGAAGGAGGAGACCGTAGGAGGAGGGCGTCGTGCGGCTCAAAGGGGGAGCTCCCTGGGTGCTGCGTGTGGGTCTGGCGAGAGAGGAAGTGAGGGAGGGATTTGTTTTTAAGTTTTTCTTTTATTTTATTTTAAATTTAATCAAATTCTTTAAACAGACCGTCCTGCACGGTTTGATCCGCACAGTTTTCCAAACTGTGCACAAACCGTACGACACCCTCTGCCTAAGAGAGATCCCTCGCATGGGCTAGGCACATGGTTTGGGAAACCGTCTGCAGCCCATGCGCAATCCACTGCCCCCTTGAATAAGGCCACACAGTTTTCTCAAATAGTGCGCAGCCTGTGTGCCTTCCTCTGCCTTTTAAAAACCAGCCTCTCTCTTGGGACCAAAGCTCCCGAGACCTGTCGAGACACTAGGGAAACTTCGCAGGCCTTCGCCCAAGCCCAAAACCAAAACAAAAAAGCGTTCCAACTCTCAAAATTCCGTTCTGAAGCTCGGTCTTAAAAACAACCCATTCAGTAATCGAAAAAGTTCAAATTCCTTCGGGTTTTAGTCCGGTTCAAAACACGGGTCATTATACTTTACAATAATGAATAGTAAAAATAGTAAAAATTTGTTACCATGGTTAGGTTTAAAATGGGTTTACTAAGGGGTGGGGGGTTAAACTAAAAGATAAGGGTAAAAATGGTTAAATATATTTCAACTATATATTATATTTCCTTTGAATTCATAGACATTTTTTCCACTTGAACAAGAAAACGACTTTATATTATTTAAATATTTTAATAAATTTCATTTGCATCCCTCCCTTCGCTTATAAATGAGAATATCTTCTCCTACATTATTCACAAACAATAATCACTATCTATTAGCCAAGAACTACCCAAAAAATTACTATCTTCCTTCCCTTTTTTATTAAACTTTTTTTATTTTCCTAAAACCATCTTAATAAGGCTTAAGGTGTAAGATAAAGGAGACATCACAAAGAAGAGGTAATCATCTTTACTAACTCTATCAAAGTTTATTTAGTCTTATAATTCATATAAATAATATATATATATATCCTAACATAATTAATATAGTATAATAAATATACTGAGATGTTATTATTAATATGTGGAAACCATTTTTTTCCCCTTTCCATCTAATAGGAAATGAAAGTATCGCTCGTGCGTACGTGTGGATTGCTGCATCCACATAGAGATATGATTAATTTTACATTAACATATTTAATGGTTGGTTATTATGATATATTTAATGTTTATATATGATATTTATGACATAATTATGCCTCTATAATTATAATATATTATTTACATTCTTAACTTTCTATCTAATGGGAAACGATAACATCACTTGTGAGTACATGCGGACTACCACCTCCACGAAGCGATGCGATTCACTTTTCATTTATGATTTAAATGTATGGTAATAATGATATATTTAATGAATAAATATAATATATTTTATATAATAATAATTATGGAAAATTAAATTATTACTTACATCTTTTTTTCCATCCATCAAAAAGTGGAAACATCACTTGGTGTATGTATAGACTACCATCTCCACAAAGTGATATAATTCATTTTTCATCACCTCATTATATGAATGGTTATAGAAGTGTATATAATGATAAAATATTATACTTATGAAATGATTAATGTTTTATAGATGATTTAACTATGATAAAGATTCATGGACTGAAACTACCAAACCGAAACTTACATGAAAAATAAAATAATTAACACTTGGAAATGATGATTTTAATAAAGGATTGTTAATAAATAAATGTTGAAATGTTATAAGTGGATAATATATGGTATTATAAGTATTTATATAGTTCAATTATATATGTATAATAAATATAAATTTATTTTATAGGAGTTAAAATCACTTAAAAGGAAATTCATACTTGAGGTAAGGGTTTATTTCACAATCTCATCCATATTCAGGATTGTTTATATTTAAGTTTTAGTTGGATGAATTATATTATATTTTTATCTTAAACCATGCATATTTCCTTCTAAACTGGTTATTTATATAAATTAAAAGTTTTTTATTTCATTTACCCCACTCTAATTACTCAAAAGTCTAAATGAATGTTTTTAAGGAAAACAGATTTTGTTCTTCTATTCAGTCAAAAATATTTTTCTTCCATGACTATATTTTCATTAAAATTCTTTCAAGAATGTTTTAACTATTCTATAATGATTTATAAAAGTCATTTTTAACCATTAAAAACTTTTTATAATTTTTTTAAAATGAATCTTCTTGTCATTTTCTGAACGAGGCACTTTTTAGCGAATGTATGAACTCGTTCATTATTTTAACACTTACCACACTAATTAATTTTCCTGCCAGCATGAATATGATTTTATTTGAAGACTCATTTAAAATTTTCCATATTTTTTCTCAAATAAAATATTTTCCCTAATATTCTAGAAATTTTTAGATAAGTGATTTCAAAATGAAAAGAGTATTATCCTCAATAAATTTTTCTGGGACATTTTAAAAGTATTTTCATCTATATCAACCTCCTTTGATGAATCTTATGATTTAATAGGGATGTAATATAATGATACCATCCACCGTATTACTATATATATCATGATCTTATTTATCTAGTGGTTTACTAGGGAAAATATTAACATTCAATATTTTCATTTCTAAATACGAATGTTTATGTTGATTATGTATTGAATTATTATTCATTTGTTTCAAATGATGAATTCATTGGACTTAGTAAGTGATGTGCGAGGACTTTTATATCCACTCGATGCATCAGTATTTCTCATGATACAATCTAGTTTGGATATTTAGTGTACTCCTTACCTATTTATGTATGATGTCTTGGAACAAGGATTTGATGGTAATATTATGATGTCCTACATTATGAATTCTATCATTATGAAAATAGTTTTTATTATCTATGCGATTATTTATGTTTCTATGGAATACATGAATTTATTCCCATTTTTTTATGATATTATTTATATGGAATATTTTATTATTTTTTATATTTTCAATATTATCCATGATTTATTTATCCTATGATAGAATCACTTGTATTCTTTCCATTATTGAGCATATGATTGCACCATTTATTATGTTTTCCTTTTCCCAGGTTACCAATAAGGGATTTATGAAGTATTTTAGGGATATACTAGAATAAGTGATAAATTTATAATGATAATATTAAGTTTTATTTCATGTTTTTTAAATTCAATGTGAGAATAATATATATATATATATATATAGTATTCTAAGTCTACTAAACTATTTGATCCTTTGGGATGTGATCTATTATATATTTTTCTAATGTAGTAAAATAACCACTAGCTTAAGGTAACTGGAGTCATGGTGTTATAGTTGGTATCAAAATAAGTTTATGATAAACCTTGGTAACTAGATTTAGGAAAAAATATATTAAATATCATAACCCTATGAAATACTCTGAGGATATGTATAAGTATAGAATAATACCATAATGTTTTGGTAAAGAAGAGATCGTGTGGTTTTACTAGAAAATATATCCCTATATAGATACTGGAAAGTGGATACAACTATGGGACAGATGCATCTAGGGTTAAACAATCTAAAAGGGGTAGATTGGTTAATAACTTTACCATCAATAGTTAATGATGAGTGGACCTGAGACTACACACCAATATAGAAAATTTCGAGGGATATTTTTTGGTTTATTCACATTCCTTTTACAAACCATTATAAAATATTTGAAAATAATTTTTTTTATTTAAGGATATTCCCAAAGATATTAAAAATATAATTATGAGATTATCTATGCATGAATTTTCAATTTATATTAAGCATTACACTATATTTAGAATTGTATAATTTGATTTAAAATTCATAATGTTATGATCTAATTTAATATATTTCATTTTTTAGAAAATGGAACCTAGAAGAATGAATAAAAACTATATGAATTCATGTAATCTATGGAGGTATTTACCTCTTGAGAAAGAAAATGAAGATGGATCTGGAGTGGGAGCTAAACAAATTATAACTATATTAGGGAAGCTGATAGAGGTTATAACCAATAACCTTTCCAGTATAAATAAACCTACTTATCTCCAACAAGGTACAACAATATTGGTCCTCTTTATGTAAAACAAATCTCCATTATTCATTGAGATTACTAATCAATTAGTATCTGAGAAATGGATCAAGTCCCTGGAGAATATATTTCTCTCTTTGGGAACTAATGAAAGAGAGAAAATTATCATAATAGTTTATCATCTTAAAGTAGATGATGATCAATGGTGGTCATTGATCCAAAACACTAAAGAGTTGGAGGAAATAAATATTATAGATTGGAATACTTTCAAAAAGATATTATTTGAAAAAACAATTCCTCATGAGTAATGAGATGATATGGAGTGATAATTACTCAATATAAGGAAAAAGGAAGAAGAAAATGTTTCTGAATATGAATCTAACTTTACAATGTTAACAACTCATTCTGTGGATTATGTATTTAATACAAGGATTAATATTAATCATTTATTTGATAGGATAAATCCCAAACTTCGAAGGGAATTAGTATCTTAGAAAATTTTAATATATGAAGATATAATATCAAGTGCCCTAAATGAAGAGAAATAATTCCCCAAGTATTATTTTGTCTAGGTAAAACAAGAAAATAAGTGGTTGGTTGAGCACTCTGTAAAAAGAAATATGAAAAAATATAATAATGTAAGGGTGGAATTTCTAACTTGTAATAATTGTGTAATAAAACATAGTGGAACACGCTTGATGGGAATGGGAGTTTTCTTCAAGTATAGAGAGAAAGGACATCAAGATCATGATTTCAAGGGATATAAATAAGTATCCAATTTCCAATGATTTAATTGAAAGTAGATGAGGAATTATTCAAATGAATTCCCTAAGCATCAAGAGAATTTTCCTCAAAAAAGGCCAAGGTATCATGGACAAGATTATATAATCACTGTAGCTGAGGCTGAAGTTCCTAAAGATGTAGTGGCATGTATGTTGATCATAGCCTCAGATTTAGCTAACGATTTATTTTATTTTGAATCTTCACACTTTTATATCTTCCATGTTTTCTAAGAAAATTAGATATTTATCTATCACCTTTAAAAGGAAGTTGTCAATCAAGACTCCTGGTAGAAATATTGATGTAATAAGGATATGTCAGTTAGTTTTCATTATAACACATAAAAATACCCTATTTGGAATCTTGATTATTATACCTATGGTTTAATTTTATATAATCCTTTATATGGATTGGATTCTAAATTATAATGTAAAAATCTATTCTTGAGAGAATTAGATTACAATTTTTAATGGAGATATGGAATCCATTATCTCTAGAGGGTAGATTAAATCAACTAAATCATATAAGGATTCATCCCGAGTATCGCCCCTTAATGAAATTATTATAAAATAAGAGTAGACACAACCTATGAAGGGGTAAGGTATCCTTATAATACAAGATGTACCTATCATTTAGGAATACAATGATGTGTTTCCTGAAGAAATACCTGGACACCCAATTAAGCATGAAGTTGAGTTTTCCATTGATCTCATCATTGATAAAAAAAACTATATTAAAGAATCCCTAAAGGATGACCCCAATGGAATTATTGGAATTGAATAAATAACTGTAGTATTTGTGTGATAAGGGATTTATATTCCCCAGTGTTTCACTATGGGGATCCCCTATTTTATTTTCTAAGAAAAAAGATAGGTATATGAGGTTTTGTATCGATTACAAGGAAATCAATGCCATTAATATAAATAAAAAGTATCCTCTACCCCATATTAATAACTTTTTTGATCAACTTCAAGGATCATAATATTTTTCAAAGATTGATCTTCATTATGGGTATCATAAACTACAAGTAAAGAAGAAAGATATTACAAATATGACATTTCTTATAAGGTATGGACATTTTGATTTTATAGTGATTCTATTTGGATAGACTAATGATCCATATATTTTTATAGATTTTATAAACATATTATTCAAGGATTACCTTGATACTTTCATTGTTATATTTATTGATGATATGTTGATATACTCTAAAATCTATGATGAGTACAAGAGTCATTTTCAAATCATTCTCAAGAATCTTAGAGAAAATTAGTTATATGGAAAATTTATAAAATGTAAATTTTTTCTTTATGAAGTTTCTTTTCATGTATATATTTTCTCTAAGGATAGAATATAAGCTGATCCTTCAAAGAAAAATGCAGTGATATAATGGACAATTCCAATTAATATAATCAAGTCATGTAGTTTACTTGGATTAACAAATTACTATTGAAGATTTGTTCAAAATTTTGTTTAATTAGATAACCCATTAACCAAGATTATACATAAAGTGGTAAAGTTAGTATGGTAAAAATAATATAAGGAATTATTTTAAGAATTAAAGAGAATATTTTTCAATGCACTAATATTGACTTTACCACTGAGAAGGGATGAATTTGTGATACATGGTGACACATCAAAGAAAGGACTTGGATATAGAAATCTAGACTTTTCATACATATATATCACATATTTTTAGGTGAATATTCATTATATAACATAACGACCCATGCTATAATTATATGGGTCTAGTGCCTTTTTAAACTTTGACATATAAATAACTAGTTCATAAAAGATCAACATCGTCTCTCACTAAGTTCTTTATAACTAGCACCCTTCTTAGAAATATCATACTTAATACTTTTATTCATAACTTGGGGAAATGAAAAATAATAAATTGTGAGATTGGATGCTCAGTAATGGTAAGAAAGGGAGATATCAATGACCACTTGAGCATAATATGAACATAAGGGTATGAGAACATGATCATAACATTTGAAAATAATATAATGCATACCATATATCATAATCTTGAGTCATGAAATAAATATTACTATTTCCTAAGACATGAATCATGAAGGAATCAAAAAACATGATCTATGAGAGCATAAAATTGGTGCAAGACATATGTTTGTGGCATAAACATAAGCATAGAAAATCATTTCCTTAGTAGTAAATGATCATTTATAAGACTACCAAAGTGGAAAGGATTCACTCCCCAAACCATCATAGTAGTTAAAGTTCACTCCCAAGAATATCATAGTGGAAAAAGACCCATATTGAACTGGGTTCACCCCCCATTATAGTCTTTTTTATCTCATGATATATCAATCTTTACCCAATTAATTGGAGGGAGATATAGCTCCCACCTGTCCTTGGTTATAATGTGACCACCATCATTGGTTAAACATAACCACCGTACTTGGTTATAACATAACCACCACCCTTGGTTATAATTTAACCATAATAACATAATGAAAACTATACAAATGTGTTCCAAAATATCATAAAAAAATCATTATATCCTCACATCATAACCCATGTAATGAAAACGGGTTTTATAAACATCTATAGCATAACCCAAGGAAAATAAATGGATTTCATAAACATCTCATCAACATAAACACTAAACATATAGATAAATATTCAGAATGGAATCATTGGTTCATATTTCTAATAAAAAATAATTAACATCAAATATTTCATCATATATGAAAAATTATTTTGAAAGATCAGTTGGAACATTTATTGAGAAAAATATCCTTTTCACTTTGAAATAAACTTTTAAAAACATAAATTTTTTACAATTATTAAGGAAAATATTTTATATGAAAAGAACATTGAAAAATTATAAAGTAATATTAAAATCATTGATCAGTCATGACAGTAGGAAATTCCATTCATGCTATATAAGTTAAAACAAAACATTCCCTTTATACTTTTGTAAAAAAAATAAAAAAGTACCTCATTTGAAAAAAATGAAGATTACTTTTTAATAATTTTGTAAAAATTAAAAAATGGGTAAAAATTACTCTAAAAATCATTTTATAATTGTAAAAACCTTCTTTAAAACATTTTTAGAAAACATGGATATAGAAGAAAATGGTTTTTCAACTAAAGATATAAATAAAGTCATTTTTTCTTAAAAATATTTTTTTCAGTCTCTTGAGAACTTAAGGAGAGGAAAATGAAATGGAAAAATGTATTTTTAAGAAATAACCATAGTAGAAGAAAATTAATAAGTTTCTTGAGAGGTATATCATAATATTTTATCATCAGAAATTTAACCATAAACAATCTTGATAAACAATGATATTTTAACATAAAACCCTTACCACTTTGATAAATTTTGAATCACAAGTCCCATAAAATAAATAGCCTTTTATAAATACATAAATACCCATAATTTTAATAATAATTATTATTAAATACATTCATGTACAATATATATACTACAAAAAAGAAACTAGTGGTGTATAAGGAATGTGTCCCACATAGATAGAAGTGAGACAACAATATCTTACCTTAGGTGTAACATCTTGAGATTTTATGAAATATATTATTTCAAATTATTTGATATATTGTGTTACATGAAATAAACAGTTTATCTTTCATTACATGAAAAACCATGTTTATCTTTTATTGCATGCAACATCGAGTTCCTTTGATAACTTGTGTTACACACAAGCCCGGGTCTTATCGGACAATAATATACGATTAATATTATTATTATTTAACATGATAGTTATAACCTATCCATTGAAATAGAGGGAATGAATTAAATTAAATAAATTATGAAAATATAGTTTACACATGTTTATAATATTATTTCATTGGTTACCAATTAATTATAAATCAAAATAAAGACCAATTGAATGTAAAGGATGTGTTTTTATGAAAAATTATTTTTATAACTAGAATGTAATTTTAACTTAATAAATTAAATTAATAAATATTAAATAAATATATTAATTAAATTTATATGTTATATATTCAATAAAATGTTTTTAAATTCATATAATAAGTTTTATAGGCTTAAGATAAGAATAAATCTAATTTTAAGCATAAAAAGCTGTATTTTTCTAAAAGGCAATTTTTCCATCTTTTAATGGAACAATTGTTTTAAAATTAAATTTTGAAAATTTTATAAATTTTATTTGAAAAAATAAACTTAATTTTTGAAATAATTATCAAAATTTAATTAGGGTGAATTTTTCATATTTTTTTGATAAGTTTCATTTTTTGACGAATAGTGAAAAATATTCGATTTTAATTGAAAACTATTTTTTTGTCTAAATAATTTATAGTGTTAAATTATATTTTTAATTTTTTTAAAGTATAATTAGATAAATTCTATATCATGTAATCCAATTTAGGTAATTATAACCATTTTAATATTGATTTTAGATATAAAAACTTAGTAAAATTTTGGACTTTTTCACTTTAAAAACCCACTTTCTTGTCACATCTGTAGGATTAATTTAAAATTAAATTCTAACAATTATGTGATTGAAATTTAGAAAAATGTATTATATATTTTAAATAATAATAATTTATAATTTATAGTAATTTAAACTTATTTTTTGACAAAAAATATTAGTTAAATCAATTAAAATTAATTACAATGATTAAGGTAAAAACAAGTTTACTTAGTGGTTAAACTTTAATCTTAAGGGGCCAAATAACCTAAAAAATTGTAAAAAACCAATTTTATGGACATATTTCAAACATATAACCTCTTTAATCTAAATTTTTTCATTATTTAAGGCACATTATTTAAGGGAGTCCTCCCAACAGTGTTTACCTTTTGGTATTTACAAAAATGCCACTCCTCCACTATAAAAATGCACTAACTATCCCTACTTATTAAAATTATCAATCCTTTTTTTCTCATATAAAAACTGAAAAAATAAACTCAAAACATACCTCCTATATTTCTATAATCCAAACATTGTGTATAAATCAAACCAAGGAATTCCTTTGGTGCAAACCAAAAGGAGTTACCCCAAGAAGAGGTAACGTTCTTCAACGAGCACTTTTGTTTTTTTTATTTCTCCACCCCTTAATTATTTTTATATCATAATTATTTAATAACATAAGTATATTAAATATAATTATTTGTTTTTATGTTTAGTATATGACCTAAAACTTCACACACTTCTATCAAATGGGATATGCAATCATCATTCGTGTGTACAATGGACTACTGCCTCACAAACCGATGTCGTTTGTTATTCCATTACCACATCTCAAGGTTAGGAATAATGATGGAAATAAAGTTTTTATATGATATATATGATATTTATGATATATTTATACTTTTTTAGTTATTATATAACACATACATTTGTGATTTACTTTTTTTTTAATACAATATCATTGTTTGTGGACGTGTGGACTACCACATCCTCAAAGCGATATGATTTGTTAATGCTTTACATGGAATGTATTAAGGATGAGTTTAAAAAAAATGAAATATAAATAATATATTTATTATATTCATGACATAATTATATTTATGTACATATAATATATAATTTTATTCTTACCTTTTCACACACTGAAAAAGTGATAACATTGTTTGTGGATGTGTGGACTATTGCATCCTTGAAGCAATCTGATTATTATTTTTTCATCACAACATCAAAATAATGATATATATATATATAAGAATATATAATTAAATAATGTGTTATTTTTTATATAATTATCATTATTTAAAGATAAATGTTACATACCTTCTTTCCATAATGATCTTTTAAAAATGGGAACGTTACTCATGCATACGTACAACCTACCGTCTCCATAAATGTAACACTGGTTCATTTTTCATAACCATATTTCATTATTGATTTTAAAAGAACAATTTATGTATAAATATGATAATTATTTTATTAATATTATTATTTATATGTTTAAATAATGACCCCTATGACCATAGTTGACCTACCAAAGTTGTTTTGACACATAAACTGAATATGGTCAAAACACCCGACTTAAACTTAATTGATTAAGTAATTGTATATAAATTGGTAATAAGTGAAATAAAAGTAATAATAAACTTTAAAAAGGTTTTAAATAAATTAAATAATTAACATAAGTTTATTATTCATGAAGATAAAGACACACATGACGAATCAAACTCACGGTAAAGGACTTCATCTTAATCTCCTTTCATTGAGGCAAATTTTGATGTTATATAACCACCTTCTTTTATGAGGTGTATATACAGACCCTTTGACATATCATATCATAAATTTATTAATTCTCATTTTATTTAATGTTTTTTTTAATTTTACTCCTTCATGGGGATTATGATTCAAATGTTTCAAAGTGGTATGAGAAACTTTGATTTAAAAATATCTTTTTAAATGTTTAAAGATTTAATTTCAAAATATTTTACTCCATATAAATATTCATGATATTATTTTATATGTTTATTTATATAGATATAAAATTATTATAAATGAAATTTTATTTCCATTTTGAATTTCATTTAAAGGTTTTCAAAAGGAATATTTTTACATGTCTTAAAAGGAATGTTTTGACAAATGACAAATGAAATGTCCTATTTTAAAGTACGTCCACAATGACCATTAATGTAAAAAAAACTTTTATTTTATTTCTAGATTAATTTTAAATATTACATGTTTTATTAAAATAAAACCCCTTTTTTCTTTTATTTATAAATTTTGGTATTGAAAATGGTTTTTCAAAGAAAAGGGTGTTTTGGTATTCAAAATGGGTTTTTAAAAGAAAATGGTATTTTTATCTGAAGGTGTTTTTCATATGAGTTTAAAGGATTTTTTCAAATGGTTTTATAATAAAAGTGTTTTCACAATATGTTAATTGAGAATTATATGAAATGGGTGAGCCTGATATAGCGTATACAAAGGGTTGATCCCCATTATAGCTCATGGGTGAGACCAATCTGGCTTATATAAAGGGTAGAGCCCCATTTTAGCTCATGAGAAATGGGTGAACCTGATAAAGATTATACGAAGGTTTGATCCCCATTATAACTCATAGGAGAGCCCAATATAGCTTATACGATGGGTTATCCTCATTATAGATCTCCAATGCAATGGGTAATGATAATGTTGGAAGTCAGCCATATAGTTATTCAAATTAAAAGGGTTTTGAAAGGGTTTTATTAAAGTGATGCTTCAAGTTTCCAAAAGAGGTTTTAATTGATTTATATGGGTTTTAATTATTTTCTTTGAGAAAAATGTGTGTTTTTTTCATGTGAAAAAGTTTTATTTAAATATCAAAGAAAACATTAAATAAGTTTTCATCTGTTCATCGAACTAACGATTTTCCTTCTTTTTGTATCCCTTGTTGAGATTTTTTTCTCATCCCACATTTTAACTGATTTTATTAGTATTTAAGGATGGGTAAGGGAAAATAATAATTCAAGTTAAAAGTTGTGGATATTTTCCATGAAAATAAATCATGCTTTATTTTAAAAGTTTTTTATTATGTAAAAAATGGATACTGATAAGAAGTTTCCACTTTGCATTTTATGGTTTTGTTATGTATAAGTTACGATCTAATTACCTGAAACTATAAACTTGAAAAGATCCTCCATGTGAAAAAAAGTAAAATTATTGAATTAAACTCAATATTATGTAATGATTAAGGACATGGCCTTATATTTGGCATCAAATGGCAGCTTAGAAAACTTTAGAGGTTATGATATTATTAATAGCATGCCCTTAGAATATTTTACTTTATGACCAATTTTAAATGATATATAATTTTACGATTTCCATGTTGCTTCATCTAAAATATGTCTATTCAGAATGGTTTTCTAAAGAGAAAATATGAAAAGTTTGGTGGGAAGGCATCGAGAGGAAAATATATTTCCAAATCAGCATCCTGAGATGGTTGAGATTAGAATAGAATGATATTTTGTAGTGATGGTTTAGTTGACATAAGTTATAAATGGTGGTGGTATCCATGCTGGGGAGGAACCCAATATACCATGAAGGAACATGTATATAGTATAGAATTTCATGAGTCTATATCCCCAATCATTCTATGGATCATCTGACCTAGTGGTAGCTGAAGGACGAATCAATTCCCAAGAGAAGATATTTGAAGTCTTGGGATGTTCAGAATGCTAAAAGGTGACTCTTTCCATATATCATTTTGAAGGTGAAGCTTATAGATGGTGTTATTTGGTTAATAATACAAGGGAGAAAGATGATCTTGATGCTATGAAATGGTATAAATTTAATAATATTTTCCTTGAGAAAAATTTCCCTATAGTTGTTCAGATTAGGATGGATAAACAATTCCAAGAATTGATGCAAAAAAATGAAGAATCTATGGCTGCATATAAAGAAAACTTCATAATATTATCCAGGTATGTGTTAGAATTTATTAAATACATTGATATTAAAATTAATATATTTTACTCAAGGTTAAAATGAATCTTACGAAGAGCTTTAGGCACATGAGAATTTAAAAGTTATGAGAAAGTTGTTCATTATACTAAGAAAGTTGAGATGGAGTTTTTTTGACACTTATGTGCCATGAGATGAAAAGAGTAAGAAATGGTCAAGGTGGTAGGTAATGAAGAATAAAAAAACTAATAATTATGAAGGTAAGCTCAAAAATTATTCAAATTGTGGTAAAATAATTTTTTAGGAATGTATGTCAGGATCTATAAAGTGTTACTAGTGTCATAAGTTTGGTCACAAGGTTTGTGACTACAAAGAAAAAAGTCCCGAACAATCCAAGAATGATATAATAGATATATATTCAATGGTAATATTCTTTAGTTGTAATGAGTTGGGACATTATGCTAACGTGTGCTCCAATTTACTTAATCTGGGTGAAAATCATCATGGTTGGAAACAAAAAGGTGTGGGGAAATATTTTTCAACTACTACAGTTAATGTTGGGCCATCTGTGGAAGTGATAGAAGCTCCAGGGAGCTTAGTATTTTCTGATGGTTAACCATAATTTTGGGATTTTAGACAGCCCTTTTAAGGTTTTAAGTTATGTGATCATAAATTTATTAATAGTTTTTTGGGATATTTTTTATTGGGTTTATGTTTATGTTAGGATTTTGTTTAATGAGAAGCATGCCTTTACTTTTAGACATGAGTTTTAAGGAATTGATAACTTTTAGGGTTTATATAATCTTTGATGATTACGGTTATTTTTAGGGATGTTCATCTTATTTCTAGGAATTTTATGAGGATGAAACTGTGCTTATTAAATAGAAATATATCAACTAAGTATATTTCCTTATATTCTTAAATGGTAAAATAATTCCTAAACAATAGAAAAAAGATCTTGAAGCAAAAGTATTATCCTAGCACCTTCAATTCTGGTGAAATTATGGTATTTTAGATCATTATATATTTATGTTTTGGAGACCCTTAACTTTACATTTATCATTCACTTTCTTGTGATCAATGACCATAATCACTACCTATAATTATTTAAGTCTTCCCTCCTTTCCCACATATGTTTTCCCTATACAGAATCCTAGTTATACAGAACTTCAGTTGACCTTTATGTTTCCCAATTTCCCTTTTTAAGGGGTGTTTTCTTTATTTCATTTTTATGATGTGTATTTCTATGAAGGAATTATCAAAATGTTAAACCTATGATAACTAAGGTTAATTTTGAGGGTGAAATTCATTTTAAGGGGGTAATATATAACATCCCAAGATTTTATGAAATATATTCTTTCAAATTATTTGATAGAATACATTAAAAGAAATAAATAGTTTATCTTTCATCACAAATAACACTAATTTTATCTTACATTTAACATAACATTGAGTTCCTTTGATGACTTATATTACACACAAGCTCGAGTCTTACTAGACAACAATATACTATTAATATTATTATTTAAAATGATAGTTATCACCTAGACATTGGAATAGAGGGAATGAATTATATTAAATAAAATATGAAAATATAGTTTAAATATGTTTATAAAATGAATTCATTGGTTACTAATTAATTATAAATTAAAATAAATACCAATTGAATATAAAGGATGTGTTTTTATGAACAACTATTTTTATGACCACAATAGCGTTTTATCTTAATAAATTAAATTAATAAATATTAATGAAAAATATTAATGAAATTTATAGGTTATATATTGAATAATGTTTTTTAAATTCATCCAATAAGTTTTATAGGCTTAATATTAGAATAAATCCAAATTTAAGCATAAAAGATGTATTTTTCTAAAAGGTAGTTTTACTTCTTTTTAATAACGCACTTTTTTAAAAATATAATTTGAAACTTTTATAAATTATATTTGAAAAAATAAAATTCATTTTTTATATTGGAATGTTAAAATTTACTTTGGGTGAATTCTTGGTATTTTTCCAAGAAGTTTTATTTTTTGATGAATAGTGAAAAATACTAGATTTTAATCAAAAACTACTTTTTTGTATAAATAATTTCTAGTGTAAATTTATATTTATAATTATTTTTAAAGTATAAATATATAAATTTTATATAATTTAATCCAATTTATTTCATTGGATTCATTTTTATATTTATTATAGATATAAAAAATTAGTAAACTTTTGGATTTTTTCACTTAAAAAACCCGCTTTCCCATCACGTATGCATGATTAATTTTAAATTAAATTATACCAATTAAGTGATTGGAATTTGGAAAAATGGTTTCCATATTTAGAATCATAATAATTTATAATTTCTAGTCAGTTCAATTTAGTTTTTTTACTGAAAATATCAGTGAAAGAAATTAAAATTAAATACAATGATTAAAGTAAAAATGAATTTACTTAGTGGTTAAAGTTTAATATTAAGGGGGAAATGACCTAGAAATTTTTCCAAAAACCAATTTTATTACCACATTTAGACCATATACCATCTTTTATATAAAATGGTTCATTATTGGAGGCATATGATTTAAGGGAGACCTCCCAATAGTGTTTTCCTTTTAGTATTTACAAGAATGTCACTCCTCCTACACTATAAAAAGGCACTCAATATCCCCACTTCTTCGCACCTATCAAGAAATTTGGCTCATCCAAAACCTACCCAAATAAAATCCAAAAATACCTCCTCACTTCCTAGAAGCCTCACTTTGGGAAGAAAGAAAACCAAGGAAGTCCTTCGGTGCAAGCCAAAAGGAGTTACCAGAAGAAGAGGTAACGTTCTTCAGTGAGCACTTTTATTTTATTTCTTTATCCACCCATTAAATTATTTTTATGTAATATTTATATAATAAAATAAGCATATTAAATATACTTTGATTTTTTTATGTTAAGTGTATGACCTAAAACTTCACACACTTCTATCAAATGGGATGCAAATCATCGTTCACTTATAACGTAAGCTATCGAAGAAATTAAATTTATTTTTTAAAAAAATATTATAAAATCTTGCGGTGTTAAATTGGATATGTCCTTATATATAATGATAGAGTTTTAAACTACTCATAAAGGTAGTTAAATATTATTTATTATAATTATACAACCCATGATCTTGATTTGGAAACCGTAATATTTTCATTTAATATATGGATGAATTACCTTTATGGTGAAAGATATGAAATATATATGAATCAAAAAGTTTAAAATACACATTATCACAGAAATAACCCAATATGAGGAAAAAGAAATAGTTAAAATTACTCAAGGATTATGATTTCTCAATAAACTACCATCATGGGAAGGAAAATAAGGTGGTTGGTGGATTGATCAAGAAAGATCATGGAGTTTTGACAAAAATGAGGATTGAAAAAGATCTTATATCAATGTATTTAATAAAGTTGTATACAGTAATCATTAAGGGAGGAAAAAAATAACATTTATTTCAAATGATTGATAAAACATCCTTATTTTAGAAACTAAAAAGTTCCCAACTTGAAGATAGGAATATTCAAAAGAAAATCAAATCCATGAATGATGGAAGCTCATAGAATTCATCTATGAAGATGGTATTTTGAAATTTGGAAAGAGGCTATGTGTTCTATCCATTCTTGAGCTCAAAATAGAAACATTATATGAATCTCATAACTAAAATTTTTCTATACACCTTGGTATCACCAAAATGTATCAATATTTAAAGTAATATTTTTATAGGATAATATGAAATAGGAAATTGTAGAATAGGTATCAAGATACTTAGTTTTTTCAATTGGTAAAGACTGAGAGACAAAATTCAAAAGGAGTCTTGCAACCTCTACCTATTATTACGTCGAAATTGTATGATATTACTATGGAATTTGGAATTGTATTTTCAAATAATCCTAGAAATAATAATTCCATATGGGTTATTATTGTCTGCCTTACCAAGTCCAAACATTTCCTCTCTATAAGGGAAGATATACCTCTTGAGTGCCTCACAAAAATCTATATTAATGAAGTTGTGATATTTTATGGTGCAACTATTTTGATTGTAATTGATTGTGATCCATGGTTTACATCAATATTCTGGAAGAGTCCTTAGAAGGCTCTTGACACTGAGCTATATTCAAGAACCACCCATTATCCTCAAACTGATGGTTAGTTTAAAAGGACTATTAACGCATTAAAAGATATGTTGAGGTCATTCTCACTTGACTTTCAAGGTATATGATATTAATATTTACCCATGGTGAAATTTTTATATAATAATAGTTTCAATTAAAGCATTAAAATGGAACCATATAAAACATTGTACTATAATAGGTGTTTTACTACAAATTATTGGGTTGAAGTTGGTAAAAGGAGGCTTTTAGGATAAAAAATCACGGTGGAGACAATAGTGAAAGTGAAGACTATTTAGAATCATATTAAGACAACTCACAATAGATAAAAATGATATATTGATAACCAAATGAAGTATTTATAATTTTAAGTGGGGTATCATGTTTTCTTAAAGCATCTCCATGTAATGGTGTTATAAGATTCAATAAGAAAGGGAAAAAAAGTCTTAGGTATATGAGACCTTTTGAAATTATGGAAAGAATGGGAGTTGTGGATTACTATTTGGAAATTCCACCTAGCCTCTCTAAATTTCATAATGTGTTCCATATATATTTATAGTGGAAGTAAAAGTCAGACCCAACACATGTACTCACCTATGAGGAAACATAATTGGAACTAGATTTATCTTACTATGAAGAGCCTATCCGGATTCTTGATAGTAGAGAACAGGTGTTGAGGAATCAGACGACCCGACTGGTAAAGGTACTTTAGAGAAATCATAAGATAAAAGAGGCAATGTGGGAACCTAGAGAATTTTTGATGAAGAAATAATCACATCTATTCAAGATGTTACATTATATAATTTTATAGGATAAAATTTTTGAAGGTGGGAAGAATATACTACTCGAGCTTCAATTATAGTAAGTAAAATTTTCTTTCTAAAGAAGCAATAACATAATGCACATAACTTTATTCAAGAATGTGATTAAAACATAAATTACAAAATTTTATAAATTTAATTTGATGAAATTAATTTCGTTTTTGAATTCATAATGTAAAAATTAGCTTATGCTGATTTTTTGAGATTTTTTAGAAATAGTTGATTTTTGGGTGAATGATGAAAAATACCGATTTTAAAAAAACCGTTACTTTTATAACATTATAATGATATAATAATAACTTGAAACGTTAATTTTTTTCTATACTGAATATATATTTAATAAGTAATATAATTCATATAAAAATATAATGTTTAACTTATAAATATATGCCTAACATTTTGTAAATATAAGTGATGTTTTTGTTTAAATAAAAATTGTTTTTAGATCTTCTCTATTAATAAAATATATAAAAGGTTTATTTAAATTTTGGTTTGGTTGTAAATAAAATTAGGCCTCCTTTTATTTAACAAAATCTAATTAATTTCATTGGAATCAATATTATACTTCATTTTTCGGTAAAATAATTTTATTCTTAAAGTAAATATTTTTCTAAAAATGGGTTTCGTTGTGTTTTACACTTATATTTAAATTAATTTTAGAGACTTATAAAAATTGAATATTTTAAAATATATTGAATATTTTTAGTAATAATAATAATAATAATAATAATTAATATTAGTTAATAAGTTTAGTTTATTTTTTGTTCATAATGAATAGTAAAAAAAAAAAAAATGTTACCACGGTTAGGATTAAAACAGGTTTACCCAGGGATAAACTAAGAGATAAGGGTATAAATGCCTATTAAACTTGTATAAATATTTTTAGTTTAAGAGATATAGAACTTATATTGTCTCACCTTATAATTCCTAGTCATTTGGTTCCACTTTCATAAGAAAATGACTTTATATTATTTAAATCTTTTGAGTAATCTCATGTGTGTCTCTCCCCTCACTTGTAAAAGAGCGCCTATTCTCATCCCTTATTCAAAAATATTGAGAAATATATCTTACAAAATACCTAAAAAAACCTTCATATATTCCTTCAATTTTTTCTTGATCTACTGGTATTCTCTTAAGACTATCCTAAGATGTATTAAGGTTTAATCCAAAGTTGGTATCTCAAAGAAGAGGTAATCATCTTTTCTGAATCTTTCAAAGTTTATTTATTTTTCTACGTCCTCTAAATATATTTTATATATTATAGAATAATGAATAAAATATCATCAATATATTGAGATTTTATTACGATTATTTGGAAACCATTTTCCACATCATTTCCATCAAATGAGAAATGAAAGTATCACTCGTGTGTACGTGTGGACTACCACCTCCATGTGGCGATATGATTCATTTTCCATCACTATATGTTATGTTTGGTTATTATAAAGGATTTAATGTTTATATATGATATTTATAAAATTATCATGATTCTAGATTTATAATATTTTATCTACCTTCCTACCTTCCCATCTATTAGGAAATGATAAAGTTGTCTGTGCGTACGTGTGGACTAGTGGACTACCACCTCAATGAAGTGATGCGATGCAATTTTTATATTATGTTTTACATTACTGGTAATAAAAATAGATTTAATGAATATATATTATATTTATAATATAATAATAATTATTTAAAAATAAATTATTATTTACCTTTTTTTCATTCCATCTATTAAAAAGTGGAAATATCACTCGTGTGTACGTACAGACTACCGTCTTCATGAAGTGATATAATTATTTTTTCATCACCAACTTATATGAATGGTTATATAAGTGTATAAAATGATTTTATATGATAATTATGAAATTATTAAGGTTATGGATATTATGTATCCATGAAAAAGATGCAAGAAAAGAAACTATACAACCAAAACTTACATGAAAAATGAAACAATTAACACTTAGAAGGAACAATTTTAACAAAAAATTATTAATAAATGGGTGTTGAAATGTTATAAGTAGATAATATATGATATTTTAAGTATGAGTATTGTTTTTTATAGATGTATAATAAACCTAAATTTATAATACAGAAGGTTAAAATAACTTATGAGGAAAGTTGAACTTCAGGTAGGAGTTAATTTCACAATCTCATCCTTATTCAAGATTTTTTATGTTTAAGTTTCCATTAATTGAATTATATGAATGAAAATTAATTTTTTATTAAGATAACACCCTTTTAAGGGGTGAGGGGGAACCCAATATAACATCAAGGAAAAAGACATAAATTGTGCCCCAACAGTCCAAAATCCATTAATAACTAGATCAAGACAACAAAAGAAAGCTCCTCCCTAGCATAAAAAAATGTTACGTCTAGTTTCCAATATCTCATCACTACTTGGCTAGCTATTCTGTATGAAGCTACACGGGCCTGGTATGGATGAAAAAAGTCATACCCTCTCAAATTTCCAAATCTAGATAGTAATGGGCTGATGAAAACTTTCTACTCTGAACCTCCTTGAAGAAATTGTGGTTGTATAGGCCCTTGAACACGGAACATAGGAAAAGATGAACCACCATGAAAACCAATCACAGATCTAGTAATTCAGAATTTGAAAAATCATCAATGACATAGTCTGCATCCTGGTCGCCAGAAATGTCGTCGGAAGACAACCCCACTACAACGAACCCACAAGGCTCCCTCCGAAACCGAAGAAACCAGATGATCCAAGATGTGAGAAGCCAAGACAATGCCTCCTAGGGATGGAAGACCCAAAAACCACACCAAAGAAGCATCAACAAAGAGGGGGACCACACCGATCTGGACTGAGTAATTTTTTTTTCTGGGTTTTAAAAAATTTAAAATATGCTAAAAGGGGCTAGGGTTCGGATAATTTTAAAATTGGGTCCAGGATGCGTGAACGCCGTTCACGCATCCTTCCGCGGCGAAGGATGCGTGAACGGCGTTCACGCATCCCGGACCCCGACGGTAATGCGTGAACGGCGTTCACGCGTCCTTTGCTGACCAGCTGAAGGAAGCGTGAACGCCGTTCACGCATCCTTGCGCGGGAAAAGATGCGTGAACGGCGTTCACGCATCTCTCCGCGGTGAAGGATGCGTGAACGCCGTTCACGCATCCTTCGCGGACGAGCTGAAGGATGCGTGAACGGCGTTCACGCATCCGGCCGAGAAAAGTTATAAAAGGAGGGGTCCCCCCCCCCCCAATACCCATTGTTCTCCTCTGATTTTCGTTGCGAAGCTCTGCAGAAATTCTTTCTCAACAAATATTTGCTGCTTTTATTGAGGTAAAATTTCTATTTAATAATTTAATTGTTTATTTGTGTTTATTTATTTCATTTGTATGTTTAATTGTATTTATTTATTTCATTTGTATGTTTAATTGTGTGTATGATTTATTTATTTCATATGTTATGCATGAAATGTTTTGTATGATTTAATTTTCTTGATGTTGAATGTTCGTATGATTTAATTTTTTGAATGTCTGTTGTATAAATATTGAATGTTTTATGTTATGTCTAAACTTTTTAATGTTTAGAAAAAGTAATTTATGTTGGAGAAATTTATTTTAATGGATGGTTTTGATGTAAGTGTAAATTAAATTACTTTTATTTACTAGTAATAATATTTGTAATCAATAAAGTATAAAATATATTTACTTATATTTTGAAAAGTATAAGAATGGCCAAAAAACATTACAATTTCATAAAATTTAAAATAACAAAAGTGTTTATTATGTAAATCTCAATTAGATCAGTTATAATAAAATTTATTTAATGTTTTTAATAAATATATATATATATATATACACATGAAGTTAAATTTTTGTAAAAGAGGAGTAGTATTTAATATAGATTTTATATAATACGGATAATATAATAAATATACCAAAAAACACGGTATGAGTGATGACTGATCTTGAGACGACCGACCATGCATAATTGAAATTGCATGTTTTATTTTGTGTATGTTGTTATTCAATTTGTAATAATTGCATTTTTTCGGTATTGATGACCTGCGAGTCATCTCTCAGTAAGTGTAAGGACCTGCGTGTCCGTTTAAATTAATTTATGTATTTCATACCCCTAGACCCTCTCACATGCATGTGAGTAAATTTGTAAATAAAAGACTGACGCCCCAAAGAGGTGTCGACGAAGAGGCATCCCCGAAGAGGTGTCGACGAAGAGGCATTTGAGAACTTGTTCGAGAGGTGGCGTTGCTATTTGACAGGAGATTGGCGGTCGCTGCAATATTTGATAATAGAGATAGGAGTTTACCCATATAAATTGTGGTTAGTTTATCAGATAATGATAAACTAATCGCAAGTCTCAAGATCAAGTCATGATTATATATTCATAAGTAATCAAACTTTATGAAACATTATATTAAATTTGCTTTTGTGCTAAAATCACAATCACTATACCTTAACAGTGATAAATCAATACATAAAAAAGTCTCAAGATAATCAATTATTGAAAACCAAATTAAATAATTTAAAATTTTAATGTAGTGTATAATATTTTTAAATTGTTTTTTAATAGGTAATTATGTCTGCTCAAATATATTGCAACGGTGAGGTAATTTGTACCGAGCAGGGTTTTAGCTACAGTGTGCCACCTGTCAAAGTGGTAAATCTCCATGGTTGTATGACATTGGATGCAGTTCGTAATAAGATTCATAGTCGGTTAAAATTGAGTGGAGGACAAGCAATCACTTCAATTAGATACCGACATCTTCAATATCCTAAGCGTATGTGGCACAGCGACTACCCTATAGTCGATGATGAGGATTGGATGGAGGCTTCTCAGTTATTCAGGCAACAGTGTATTAATGGTTTGATGGAATTATTTATTGTCATTTCTGATATTGATGTGGTGCAATCGATTACTACAGAACCATGCTTTGTGACCGCTATAGAAGTTGGTCCTTCACAACAGTCTTCTTTATTGCCTCCTTCTCATTCGACTCCTGTGGAAGAATGTAATGAGGAAGATCATCAAAATTTGGAAGGAAATGTAGATGACATCCCTTTCTGTGCTGATATAGTGCAAGAAAGTTTATCTGAGGAAGAAGAATCTGGGGAGTCAGCAGGAGATGATGTGGTTGGAAATGAACCTTCTGAGGTTCCTTTGAGAGACAGACATCCACTACATCCACCAGTTAGTGGTAATCAGCCTTCAGTTTTGAGTTCCTTAGTTGGAGGAATGTCTCGTGAACAACTTTTTGATTGGGATGTCATTACACCAGCTTCTGAATTCCCTGGCATTATAGGGAATATGCCTGCATCAAATGATAATGCCATATATGTTGGGCAGGAGTTCGAAACTAAACAGGTAATGAAAAATGTGATAAAGCAATACCACATTGAGCGACATTTCACATTTGTGGTTTATGAGTCAAAGAAGACCAAATATCTCATTCGTTGTGAAAAATATGGGTCAGAATGTAAATTTCGATTAAGAGCAGTATTTGATAAATGTTATGGATGTTGGAAGATAACCAAATTAGAAGGCCCACACACTTGTCTGCATCCCAGCTTGGCACAAGATCACTCTTCTCTTGATGCAGAGTTTATATCTACTGTTATTTGTGAGATGATACGAACAAGTCAGGATGTTCCTGTTGCCCTTATTCAGGAAAGAATTCAACAGTTGTATAACTATAAGGTATCATACAACAAAGCTTGGAATGCAAAACAGAAAGCCATTGTAAAAGTGTATGGTGATTGGGATGAGTCTTATGCGTTGTTGCCACAGCTTATGGAATTGTTGTCTCTCAATAATCAGATTGTTTATCAGTTGGACACTGTTGAGTATGTATCCCAAAATCATCTAATGGATAATGGATGAATTAACAAACCTAATTTCACATATAAAAAGAAATTATTAATTTTTCACTTTTTCCTGTTAATTTTTAATGTGGAATAATGTTGATGGTTATTTAATGGATAATTGATAAATTAACAAACGTAATTTCACAAATAAGAAGAAATAATTAATTTTTCACTTTTAAATTATGGTTTTCTTATAAGATGTCTAGTTTTAGTAATGGCATCTGAGTGTCTGAGCATCCTTAACTAATGTTGATTGTGAGACTAGGCTAATATTGATTGTGACACCAAATAAAAATGAATATATCATGATTCCACTATTAATAAGTAACGATGATATCATGTGTGCAGATGGCAGGTTTTCCATTGCTTACATCTCAGGCTACTCATGTATCACGACTGCTTTTAGAGGGACGTCCTGTGGCTCCCTTGAGTGTACGTAGATCTCACCATTTCCATCATACTGCACCACCTCCCGCTATCGTCCCACATCTTCGTCGAGCTGGATTTTATGGCGTAGCGATGTGCGACTTCACGTTTCTTGATCATCAGCTCATTGCCGCACTTGTCGAGAGATGGAGACCAGAGTCGCATACTTTCCATTTCAGTGAGGGAGAGATGACTATTACATTGCAGGATGTGGCTATTATGTTGGGCCTCCCTATCGACGGACATGCTTTGACAGGCCGAGTTCCATCAGATTTGCCTGAGCTTGTTCATAGACTTCTGGGCATAGAGGTCCAGGATGATGGCAGGACCATCGTCGGTGGTAGATTGCGGATGCCTTGGTTAGACCAGCACTTCACACATTTACCAGATGATGCTGATGACGTCACCGTGCTGCGCTTTGCACGGGCATATATTTTGAGGCTGATCGGTGGCACGCTTTTTGTTGACCACTCTACTACTTTTGTGCACCTGATGTATCTATCTTTTTTAGAGGATTTGGACCAGGCAGGTCGATATAGTTGGGGGTCTGCCTGCCTAGCATATACATACAGAGCCCTATGCAGCGCATGTCGCATCGAGAAGATGCAGATCACAGGATGCATGGTTCTTCTACAGATGTGGGTATGGGAGCACATACCTCGTTTAGCTCCACATGCTCGTGCGCCATTACCCGTAGATATTGTAGCAGAGGCTCCACGTGGACGTTGGTATGTTATTATTTCTTTCTAATATCTAACTTACTTGTATAAAATTCTTTTATGAAATGTAAAAAAAATGTTATCTACAGGTGGAGTCAGGCGCATCGACATTCAGATTCTCCCAGACATGATGTTCACGCCTACAGACTTATGCTAGACAGCATTCGACCAGACGATGTAAGTGGTTATTATTTATATTGTTAAATCTTTACTCTTTACTGTAAATCTATTCATTTATTAATTGATTATTCATTTTTTCTTTCAGATTACATGGATGCCATATACAGATGCTATCCTTCAGAGTCTGCCCCCATACTGTACAGTGATGCTTGATATCGGCTCTTGCATGGTTCCACTGATTCATTTTCATATAGTCGAGTGGAATCAGACAGATAGGGTTATGAGACAGTTTGGATTCCTTCAGCCAGTTCCTGACCCGCCCAGTCAGTTGGATTCATTGCATTCCCTGAAGATGTCAGGGAAGAGAGATTTTGATTGGAGGAGCTACCATGCGAGATATGTAGCGTTATGGGACAGGCGACGAGAGTCCCAGTTGCGAGGGGCAGGGACAGTACGCTTTCATTTGATGGATCAGATGGATTATGCAGGCTGGTACATCAGGTCTCCCGTCAGATTTCTGACACGGCACGGACGGGGCTTCCATGACTTGGTATGCATTCTTTCTTTCACAGTTCAACATATTTTTTATTCAAATTAGTTAATAACAGAATTTGTTTTCGCAGGATGCTCGTATTTGTCATCTACTGCATATGTCTGATCCAGTGGAGAGAGCTGCCTTTGACCCAGCATATTTTCACAGCCTTGTACGACAGATGCTACCGTCGATGGACGAGATTTATCATGGCATTTTCTTTGATCCACCACCTGCTGCGGAGGCCGCGGAGCCTGCTGCGGAGGCCGCGGAGCCTGCTGCGGAGGCCACGGAGCCTGCTGTTGTTCCACAGGATGAGGCTGCTCAGCTTGCTCAGCCACATGATATTATTCCACTGGAGGAGGGTGTTCAGCATGACCAGTCATATGCTCCTCCAGCTTCTCAGGCACAGCCACAGGTACTTACAGACGCTGACTGGATTGAGTTCGATGTTTTATTGCAGTCATCCACAGCAGAGCAGCCATCTACTTCCTATATTGGTGAGAGTTCCAGCCAGCTTCCACTATCCTTAGATGCAGGCCAGGGTACAGGCGGTGAGACTGTACATCCACCGTCTGTCACACAGGAGGATGTGGAGGTGGCTGTCGATGAGGATGCGCAGCGTACGCCAGAGCACAGACGTAGACAGACACGGCGTGGACGCATCCAGTATACGCCTGACTGTGGGACAGAGGAGCATCCACACCGGAGGCGTAGATTAGGTTGACATTTGATTTATGATACGTTTTGTATGTGTATTACTGTTATCTAGACTTCTATTATACCTTTAATAAGTGTCTTACTGTTATCAAATTATCTACCAATGTATATATATATATATGTGTATAATAAATAATATGATTAGAAATTCCATAATACTCATATAAATTCAATAAGTTCAACATAAAGGTTAAATAATAATCCAAGGCTATTTATTTTATGAATAACATATTAAAAGACCAAGTAAAATGTTTTTAAGAACTTTAGGAGGATTTTGTTGGCCTACAATTAAATATAGGATCAAGAGAAACTCTTGACTCCTAATATGATATTAGGAAATTAGGTCACACAAGTGATGGAAAAAAGGGAAATTATGGTTCATAGGTCCAAAAAATAGTTAAAAAATGTTTAGGGAAGAAAATGATACATCGTAATGCCACAAATGGTATGGTTATTGTTCATAAACAGAAAGCAGTAATGATTGGTGTCAGAACACAAGAGCCTGTTATGTGGATAAAGATTTATTTTGGTATGAATTAGAATCAGAATATTTACTGATCTTAAGGAATAATGAGTGGTGTATTAGTGATGCACATGAATAAACCATTTATCAAATATTATTTTTGTGGAAATATGGGGAATTCTTAGAATGCTCATTCCATAGCCTTGAGGGTCACTATGTGACTTGGGACACACTATAATATTTACAAATAAGGTGTGTATTATCAAGGGAAAATATAGTGGAGTTGTTTTGTAAGGAAAACACACAAAGGGGAATCTATATCTTCTGAGTGGACAAGAAGATATGTATTTTATATCCAAGGAAGAAGAAAATAGGTTGTGGTATAAATTTATTGTTTATATGAGCCAATCATACATGGAAGATTTGTTGAAATGTGACACTGCTCAAGATCTCTCTAATTTATCATGTGATCATACTCATACATGCGATTCTTTCTAACAAGGGAAGATTATTTGAAATATATAAAAGGTTAAAGATCAATGGTCAATAAGAGTGATTGAACTAATGCAAATTGATGTGTGTAAACCTATTTCACCAAGATCTATTGATACGAAGAGATATTTTTAGTGGCCAAGGATCAATTAGGTGGTAATGAGAGGTAGGTGAATCAGTGGTAGCCTTATTTTACTAATTCTTTTTTTAAATTCAACCTATTGAAATTTGTTTAGGTTTTTGATCCACTCAATATAAACTCTCAATCATTCCTCAAGTGTAGTTGTAATGAAATAGGGAGAATCACATGTTATTTACAGGGTTATTTTGAAAATACTACTCATTTCTATATTGGTTATACCCCCAACATGTATTATTCACTATCTCCACAAGTTAATACAATGACATATAATCCATTTTTCCTCTCTATAACAAAAAATAATCCACTATACACTCTCTTTCTCCATAATACATTGGAGATTCATTCT
This sequence comes from Viscum album, assembly GCA_963277665.1. Classification (NCBI taxonomy): domain Eukaryota; kingdom Viridiplantae; phylum Streptophyta; class Magnoliopsida; order Santalales; family Viscaceae; genus Viscum; species Viscum album. Next base: position 786,445,955 of record OY728140.1, read on the forward strand.
ACTCTATAATCCAAAAGATACATCTACTTCCAAATTTAGGAAGAAGTTCTTCTTCAAATAGACTTACTCTATAAGAAATCTAGTCACTCCTACCTTGTGTACTTTATCAATAATTTTAGAAATTATTATATTAAGACTCTTTTCAGATTTTGTGCAATCTAGATTCTCCTCAATATTCAAATAATCAAGAACTCATCAATTCATCTTTCTGTATTTACCTGATACATTATTGTATCGAGTTATCAGAAATAATATTTCAATTCAACACAGAGTCTTCATCACCTTCATACACACTTTATTCACAAAACAAACAATAATTGTTCATGGGTAATATATCATTATTACATGATTTAAAATCAATCATTTAAATCCTTATTTAAATTTGTTTCGTAATAACACATTTAATTACAAATTTATATATGAATACTCATCAGTAGTGGTATCATATTTTCCTCATATTGAATGCCCCATTAGTTTCTGTGGGTATTTTGTTTCATGCAACTCATAAAGAATACTAGAAGGATTAAGGTTCCCCTCTTTCTTCTTAATGTGGTGTCTATCTCTATGAATCATTATCTATATTCATACATGTAACTCATATTTAATTACATAATAAAATACAAAAACTCATCAAAAATACCCAATGCTCGGGTCTTCTCCATTCTTCACATAAATGTTACAACTCATGTAGGAATCTGATTCACGTGGATTCATCAAAATATGATCTTCTAATCACCCGAATACTTATGTTTCACATTTCATCACATAGGATATTCATTTTAGAATAAATTTTTACTCTCATCACATGAACTATTCATTTTATTATTTAAATTATATTAATGAAATTGTAACTTCATGAATATATTATCATGATTGGATATTATAAGTTCATCATGGACTTCTTAATATGGAAGGGTCCTTGGTTTTATCCAAGGATTCCCAACCATGATCTTTGTGACTCATCAATGGTAGATAACCAATGCTCTATAAAACCCTTGAGAAAGGGAAGAAGGTTCTCACTAATTAGACAACTTGAAAAAGTTAGATCAAACTGTTGTGTAAATGTCTGCATGTTTTTAGTGGAGAGACAATGATTGTGTCACCATTTTCCCATATAATAATATCACTCGGTTGAGTGCTTCCTTATTTATTTTATCATTCCTTCAGCTTGGTAGAAGTGATTACTGGGGTACGCTCTCAAATCCTCACTGGCATCGACCCATGTTGTCTTCTCTAACACCATTCCACTGCACATGATTGAACCACCACTCTAATACCATGTGCCTCATGTGAATTCATGCTCGCCTACCATTTCTTCCCATACAATAGTCAACTCCAGTTCCCACCTCAAAAGTGGGTGCACCTAATTCCCTTATGTAGCTAGTTGGATGGATTCCTTTTTAAATAAAGTTAAAAATATGTGTTAGATAAAATATTCCACCAAATTCCATATTCACTCCAAATACCAATCCTTATTCTTCATGAAAAATATAAATAATATATTTATACTTTTTTCAAATATCTCTTCATTTATGTAATTTAATTTCATATTTGGATAATTATCCATGTTTTAAAAGTGAGAATTATTTAAGATTATCTTAAATAGAAAAAAAATGTGCAAAGGAGTTTTCAAATATGTTCACTAGGTATTCTGTGAGATGCGTGAACGCCGTTCACGCATCCCTTCTCTCGGGAAGATGCGTGAACGGCGTTCACGCATCACGCCCGGGTCCGGGATGCGTGAACGCCGTTCACGCATCCCGGACCCATTTTTAAAAATATTGGAACCCTATACCCTTTTATCAAATTTTAATTTTTTAAAAACCCAAATAAAAAAATTAGCAATCTGGACTAGTAGCACCACTATGGGCATGAATCCGAGCAGATCTTAGCCGAGGAAGAACCCGCACCGGAGGCCAAAATAGGAAAGCATGCGGGAAGCGAGAGGGGAACTCACGAGGGATGAGAATAGGACCACCTCGACAATATTGACAACAAAAAGTTCCTTAAATCCCATCGCCACCAATAAAGCCGCACATAGGAACCAAATCAAACCACCCAAATCACTCATCCTTCTAGAGCATGACACAGAAGACCTGGAACACCGCAGAAGACCAGATCTTGACCAACCTCGGAAGACCAGGATCCCACTGTAGAAGACCTGGAACCTGACCACCCTTTTGGAGCACGACAGAAAAAGGAATCTCAACCCCAACGTCGTGGAAGACCCGGATCGCGCCGCAAAACTGGAACCCAACCGCTGCGGAAGACAAACCCAACATGGAAGACCTGGATCTTGCCACAGAGCCGTGGAAGACTGGATCTCGTGCACCACCCTTTGCCGCATCTCTACAGAAGACCAGGAACCTGACCGCTGCAGATGTTGACCCCTTCCCAGAAGACTTGGATCCTGCCGCCAGGGAGAGGAGTCACAAAAGACCTAAAACCCACCATGGACCTGGAACTCGACCGTTGTGGAAGAAGACCCCTTCCCAGAATACCTAGATCATGCCACAGATCTACGGAAAACTGGATCCCGACCAACACCCTTTTCCGCGCTGCCAGACAATCGAGCCCACGAAACACGGCACTCTAAATATTTATTTTAACGCTTACCGCAAGAATTAATTTACCCTATCATGACTATTATTTTCCAAAAAGATGAAATTATAAGTTTCCATGGTTATTCTCAAACAAAATGTTTTTCCCTAAATTCTGATTTTTTTAGATAAGATGAACTCAAAATGAAAAGGGTATTTTATTAAAGAAAATTTTCAGGGATATTTTAAAAGTATTTTCATATATGTTATTGTAATTTGATAAATATTATGCTAGAGATATAATCTAATGAAACTATCTACTATATTACTCTGGATAGTTTATTATCATATTTCTCTAGTGATTTATTGGTAATAATATTAACATTTAGTATATTGAGTTTTTTATATGAATGTTTATATTGGTTATGTATTGAATTATTATTCATTTTGTTGAACCATCCGTGATATGGTTATTTTAATAATCATAAATCTTGTCTAAATGCATTTATATATGTTTAATCATGTCTACATATGTTTATCTATGATTATTTATGGTTTTCTATTGACCTGGAAGTGTTCTGGTTTGAACATACACTTGGTGCGTATTCCATGTTTTTGACTCACCGTTAGTTATTTTCTTGAGTCACTGTTAGTTAAAACCGATGAGAACAGTCGCACCAATGACAACAATCACACCGATGAGAATGGTCGCACCGATGAAGAACGGTCGCACCAATGAGAACGGTCGCAGCGATGACAACGGTCGCACCGATGAAGAACGATCGCACCGATGATAACGACCGAAATAGATGCTGATCAAATGACCTACCGAAACCGATGATGATCAAATGACCTACGGAAACTGATGCTGATCAAATGACCTACCGAAACCGATGCTGATCAAATGAACTACCGAAGCTGATGCTGATCACATGACCTACCGATACCGATGCAAATTCAAAATGACTTACCGATCTCATGACTCACCGATAGTCATGAAAACTATTTGAACTTTCTACTAACCCTTTTTAATTCCAACGGTCATATTTGCTTAGTTAAATACACCTGCTATTAATTAATGTTGGTTGTTGGATGTCAGAAAACCGTACCTCATACCTGTAAAAAGGTAATCATTCTTTTTGCCAGATCTCAAGGAATAAAAAGGAAGATCTGGACTAAAAAGGTAGAGCTGAACGAAAAGAGAAAAACACACGAAAGAAGGTGCACGTGTATGAAGTCCCACGGAACACAAGGAGAACTCGAAGGACTCCTGTAAAAACCAAAGATCTTGAAGCAGATCTTTCACCTGAAAAAAAACAAAAGACGAGTAGCTGTGCCTTATTGAAAATCATATGCACAAGTCTGAATAGCTGTAGCTGAGAAGAACAACGATACTCTGTTTTGAGTCATCCTCACCAGAAAGGACTTGACTTCCATCTACAACATCAAAACGAGTCTAGAGCATATCTGCAATTACATAGAGCTTTCTAAACTCTATTATTTCCTCTATTGTATCCCTTTTCCTAACATTCTGAGCAGTGTGTGTGTACATTTGTCTACTCTAGATACACATTGTCTCCTAAGCTGAACTGGAGGATATTAAATACTCACACCAAACTTTCTACACCTTTTGTATCCCACTGTGAGTTGTGGAAGACGTCAAGTGTGACCTGGACAGCCTGAGAGCTGTTTCTATTATTTTTCCCACGTAGAACCGTGGTAGAGGTCTTAGGACCTGAACAGTCTCTGTACTGTTGTTTTCCCCTATCCAGGGTGTGGATCAAATTTATATAAATTGTTTGAGAGGACTAAGTCTCGGCTTGAGACTGAACCTCTTGGTTATATCTGCTGTGCATCTTGGATTAAGTTTAAAGTATATTATATATTTTGTATTCTGCTGCTATTTACTTTGAAATACAAATCTATTTTAAAGTTACTCTGATAGTTAAATTAGCAAGTGTTTGTAACTTTTGTAAATCAGTAGATTAGTTTCAAAAGCTAATTTAATCCTCTGATTAAATTAACTGAGACCTAATTAATCTCTTGAGAATCTAATTGAACCTTTACAGTTTTACAAATTCACTACAATTTAACTTGTTTTTAAATTAGGGGATTTTAATAGAAATATTTTAACAGAAATTTTAATTGGAACTCAATTCACCCCCCTCTTGAGTATCCACTCCGACCAACATTTGGTATCAGAGGGTTGTTATTTATAAAGGATTTTCAAATACTCTATTTTTCAATTGTGATTTTAGTTGTATCTTAAAGATCTTAAATTTCTATTAGTTCTAAATTTTATCTCTTTAAATATATTTGCTAAAATCTAGTTATGAATAATAGACTAGAAGGTGCTGCTACCAACATGCCACCTTTCTTCAATGGTACAAATTATGCCCAGTGGAAACTTAAAATGAAAATTCACTTAGAGAGTATGGGATTCAACATCTGGACTGCTATAGAAACTCAATATAAGATTCCAGACACTGAGAGAACTACTTGGGATGAACCTACTAAAATTTCTTATAATAATAACTATAAAGCTATGAATGCCTTGTACTGTGCTTTAGGTGATGGAGAATTTAATCGCATATCTGCTTGAAAAACTGCCTATGAAATTTGGGATACCTTGGGTGTTTCTCGTGAAGGAACAACCAATGTTAAAGAAATGAGATTAAACACTTACACTATTAAATATGATAATTTTAAAATGAAGTCTAATGAACCTATTTCTGACATGTATCTCAGGTTCAATGAGATTGTCAACACTATGAGCTCACTTGGAAAGGTTGTTCCAGCAAAGGAACAGATCATGAGGATATTAAGATGTTTACTAGACAAATGGAGAGACACATCTGTTTCAATTAGAGAATCCTGTGATATTGGTGCTTTACCTATTAAGGAATTAATTGGTAATCTTATGATGTATGAAGAAGAACTTAAAGTAAATAAGGAAGAAGATGATGAACCAAGGAAGAAGTCAGTAGCCTTCAAGACATCTGCTTCAAAGAGCAAAGATAAGGAGAAAGTTCACATACCTACTGAAAGCTCAACAAGTGAAAGTTCAGATTCTGACAGTGATGCAGAGATGGCTTAGATAGCCAGAAGATTCAAGAAGTTCTACAGGAAGAAGAAATTCTTCAAAAAACCAAATTATAAAGGTAAATATGACAACAAAGGTCACTAGAAGAAAAATTGGAAGAAGTCTGATAAGAGTGATGAGATTGTATGTTATGAGTGCAAAAGGAAAGGACACATTAAGGCTGACTGTCCAAAGTTAAAGTTCAAAAAGAAATATGACTACAAGGACAATAAGTACAAGAAAGCAATGAAAGAAAATTAGAGTGATTCAGAAGACACTTCAAGTGATTCTGACTCTACTAAGGATGAAGACTCTCACAAGTCTAACATGTGTTTTATGACAAACACATATGAGGTAACACTGGACACTACTTCTTTGAATTCATATTATTCTGGAGTTGATTCTGATTCTGAATCTAAAAACATGTCTAGTGAGGAACTATTTGAATATTGTAACATGCTAGAAGAAACCTGTAATGAGATTAAGGACAAGTATACAACCTTACATAAATAACATGCTTTAACCAGCTCTGTTAAATCTACCCTTGATATAGAGAAAGAAAAGAATGCTCAATTACTTAAGGAAAATACTGAACTGAAACTGTCTAATGAGCAATTAAGGAAGGACTTAGACAAATTCATGAATGTAAAGAATACTCTAACTCAAATTCTAGGAAAACAAGTGGCACCAAAATATACCACTAGTATAGGCTATCATCCTGGAAAGAGACAGATTACTAAAAATAGATTTATTCCTAAATCTGGACAGAATGCTGATAGTTCTAGTTCTGGAAATACATATGCTTCAAATCGTTATTCACATTGCTATAGATCAAATAAAGTTTATCTTTCAAAATCTATTGATTCTGTAGATTATATGAGACCCATGAGACAAATCTGGGTACCTAAGGCTTTGCTTTCTAACCTATCTGGACCCAAGAGAATCTAGGTACCAAAATCACTTTCTATCTAAACCTGTTTTGTAGGAAACTTTTTTGAAAAGTTCTCATAAGAAGGTATGGTACTTGGACAGTGGATGTTCAAGACACATGACAGGAGACTACTCATGCTTTAAAAACTTAATCAAGGTTGATGGAGGTCATGTCACCTTTGGTGATAACTCTAAAGGAAAGATCATCAGCCTAGGCCAGATTGGTAACACTAATTTAGTTCTAATTTCTAAAGTATTATCTGTTGATGGACTTAAATACAACTTGTTAAGTATTTCTCAGTTATATGATGATGTTTTCAATGTTAAATTTGAAAATAATTCTTGTAATGTTTTTAATTCTAAAAATATTTTAGTATTTTCTGCTTTGAGAAATGAAAATGTTTATGCTATTGATTTGAATTCTTTAGATAAACAAAACATTACTTGCTTGAATGATTTTCATAAATAATCTTGGCTTTGGCACAGAAGATTAGGACACTGCAATATTCATTCACTTAGAAAATTGACTAGGAAGAACTTAGTTAGATACCTACCCAAACTTGAATTCCCAACTGACAATGTTTGTAATCCCTGTCAAAAGGGAAAGAAACATAAAGTTTCATTCAAATTAAAGAAATAAGTTTCAACTTCTCAACCTCTTGAGTTGGTTCACATGGATTTGTTTGGACCTTCTATAGTTTCTAGTTTAAATGGGAAGCACTATGTCTATGTCTTAGTAGATGACTTTTCTAGATATACTTGGGTATACTTTTTAGCTCACAAAAGTGAAGATTGTTCTTACTTTATTAAATACTCCAAGTCTATAGAAAACCTTAGTGGACTTAAGATTAGTACCTTGAGAAGTGATCATGGTCGTGAGTTTGAAAATCACAAGTTTAAATCTTACTGCTCACACAATGGCTATAATCACAACTTTTCTGCCCCTAGGACACCTCATCAGAATGGTGTAGTAGAAAGAAGAAATAGAACCCTTCAGGAAATTGAAAGAACTATGCTAAATGAATATGACCTACCTATTTATTTTTGGGCTGAAGCTGTAAATACAACTTGTTATATTATCAATAGAGTCTTGATCAGACCTGTTCTTAAGAAGACCCCTTATGAACTGTGGAATAATAGGAAACCTAAAGTTAGTTACTTTAGAGTATTTGGTTTCAAAGTATTTATTCTCAATACTAAGGATAATCTAGACAAATTTGCATCCAAGAGTGATGAAGGAATCTTTTTAGGACATTCAATTACTAGAAAAGCCTATAGAGTATTTAATAAGAGAACCAAGTGTGTGGAAGAATCTGTTCACATCAAATTTGATGAAACTGATCCACATGAACCTAAAACTTCTCTTGAAAATCTTGAAGAAGATTTGTTTGTTCTAAACCTTAATGACAAATATAGTGACCCTGTTATTAAGTCAACCAGCTCTGGAAATGTTCCAGAACCTGCTTCTAATGAATCCGAACCTAGATAAGAACCTGAAATTTCTAGTACTACCTTCACTAGATTAACTATGATTCTAAAGAATCACCCTTTATATGCTGTTGTTGGTAATATTAATAGAGGGACACAAACTAGAGCTTCTATAAGAAATCAGGTTGAACATCAAGCCTTTATTTCACTACTAGAACCTAAAAATATCAATGATGCAATCAATGATGAATTTTGGGTAATGGATATGCAAGAAGAGTTAAATCAATTTGAAAGAAACAAAGTCTGAAAATTAGTAGAAAGACTTAAGGACACCTTGACCATATGCACTAAATGGGGTTTTAAAAACAAGGTTGATGAATCAGGAAATATAGTTAGAAACAAAGCAAGGCTAGTTGCACAAGGGTATAGTCAAGAGGAAGGAATAGACTATGAAGAAACCTTTACACCTGTAGCTAGATTAGAATCCATTAGGATCTTAATTTCCTATGCTGCTCATCTGAATTTCAAGTTATATCAAATGGATGTTAAAAGTTCTTTTCTAAATGGTTTTATAATTGAAGATGTTTTTGTTGAACAACCACCTGGATTTACAAACCCCCATTTTCAAAATCATGTTTTTAAGCTTTCTAAAGCTTTATATGGTTTAAAACAGGCTCCAAGAACTTGGTATGATAGGCTTACAAATTTTCTTATCTCAAAAGGTTTTACTAAAGGAATTGTAGATCCCACTCTTTTTATTAAAATAATTTCTAAAGATATTTTGATTGTACAAACTATTTTGATGATATTATCTTTGGATCTTCTAAAATTTTTTATATACTAATTTTTCAAAGATTATGCAAGATGAATTTGAAATGAGTTTAATGGGAGAACTCAAGTATTTTCTTGGATTTCAATTTTTTCAAAAGAAAGATGGTATTATTTTAAATCAAAGTAAATATACAAAGGATATTTTAAAACGTTTTGGTTTGGATAGTAATAAGGGAAGTGACACACCTATGACTACCACCTATAAGTTGGATGATGATGAAACTAAGAAACCAGTTGATCAAACAAATTATAGAGGTATGATTGGAAGTTTACTTTATCTTACTGCTAGTCGACCAGATATCATGTTTAGTGTATGCATGTGTGCAATATTTCAAGATAATCCTAAAGAATCTCATTTACTTGTCATTAAAAGGATTTTCAAATATCTTAAACATACTACCAATTTAGGTTTGTTTTATCCAAAAGGACAATCCTTTGAATTAATGAGTTATTAAGATGCTGACTTTGCTGGTTGTAAGTTAGATAGGAAGAGCACATTTGGAACATGTCATCTTTTAGGAAAGTCCCTGGTATCTTGGTGTAGTAAGAAACAGAACTCTGTTGCATTGTCTACTGCTGAAGCAGAATACATTGCTGCTTGTAGTTGTTGTGCATACATTTTGTGGATTAAACACACCCTGTTGGACTATGGATATCAATTTAGACATGTGTCTATAAATTGTGATAACACTAGTGAAATTAACATCTCTAAGAATCCTGTGTCTCACTCTAGGACCAAACACATTGATGCCAGACATCACTTCTTGATAGATCATTATCAAAAGGGTGATATTTCTCTAGAATTTATTGACTCTGAACATCAATTAGCTGATATCTTCACCAAACCTTTGAGCTCTGAAAGATTAGACTTTATTAAACAAGAGTTAGGTATGATAGATCAATGAAACCGATTAGTGAAACCGATCAGTGAAACCGATCTTTTGCTACCATTTGTGTTTTATAGTGTTTAACACTTTTAGTGTTTATCAAAATGATGTTGTTTTACTTAATCAATATTATATTTAATATTGTAACCCTAAATGATAAACTTAATGACCCGTGACTATTTCTTTTCCCAAGAACTGTGACTTTCCATCTCCCACCAAACCTTACCTTTTCTGAAACTTGAACCTCTTGAACCTCTCAAACCTTTTTAAATCCTTCAAACATTTTAAACCTCTAAAATATCCAAATGGTAAAGCAAAAGTGACAAATCAAGGAATCAGAAGGTTCCTCTCCTATGAAACGCACTCGAGAAGAATCGAGCAGCACGACTCAAAGGTCAGTGAACCCGGAGTTGGAAACTCGGGTGGTTACAGTTGAAAAGGAAGTAAGTTCCGAATGGGTGTTATCTAGTAATTCTGCTCTCTTAAAAGTTTTAGAAATACAAGGATGGAAAAACTGGTTCTGTGATAATAACCGAGTATACTACCCAAATCTTGTGCATGAGTTTTATTTGAACTTAACTATTGTATTGGATGGAGTAGAAGCTGCAAGACTATCTTCTGTAGTCAAAGGTAAAAAGATTTATTTTTCTTCAAAGCAGTGGGCCGAGTGTTTGGGAGTACCTCATAAAGGTAGATATGAAGACTATTCTGGTAATATTCTTCCTAACACTGAATATTTTTCGTATGAGCTTGCTCTGGAGATGCTGACTGGCAATTCTGAGTCCAGAAGAATAACAACTACTGAGTTAGATGGTGAAAGTAAAATTTTGTTTAAGTTTATTCAGCACCAAATCTATCCCAGAAAGGGTGATTTTGTTGCTGTGAAGTATCAGGATGTTTTCCTGTTATTTTTATTTCTAAATGACGAGAATATCAACTAGTGTAGATATATTACTGTCCATACTGCTGAGATGGTAAAACCTTCTAAGAAAGCTACAACCTTGTTCTACTCTAAGAAAATCTCTGCTATGTTAAAGTTTTTGGGCTGTGTTGAAGATGTAGATGAGTGTATTTCATCCAGTAGTAGTTTTTGTATTAATAATGATATCTTCAAAAGAATGAAAATCAACTAGAATCCATGGAAGAAGGCATGGGTAGCTGATGAAGATAATTTGTATGACTCCTTTAATCCTTCTGACCATCCTAAGAGACCAAATGAGATGAGAGATACTGTTTTAAAACCTAATGAAGAAGTTGTTTATTCTGATGAGGAAGAGGAGACAGAAGTTCCTAAGGAAACTGGAGAGTCAAGTAAGAAAGGAATAGGGGAAGCTGAGGCTGATGATGATGTGGATACTGAAAAAGAGCCTGAGTCACCTCATGATGACAGGAGTGATCCTGATACAGTAAGTCCTAAGAAAATAAGAATGGAATTTGGACCAGCAGTCCACCTCTCAAGTTACCAGAGTCAGAACCTCTTCTAAGTGATGAAGAAGAAGCTGAAACTAAAGAATCAAATTCTGAGGAGTATGAATCCAGTAGCAAAGATATTACCGATGAAACTTCAGTAAGTAATAATGGAAATGAAAATGGTGATGATGATGATGATGATGACAATGATAATGATGGTGATGATGATGATGGAAATAATGATGATGATGGTGATGATGATGCTGCTACTCGACCAATAGATGGTCAAAATGTGATCCAAGATGATCCACAACCATAAAAAGTTAAAGAAGAACCTGTTCCTGAGGCTTAAATAACAATGCAGGCAGAGATTGATGTAGGTGAAGAAATATCACATGAAAATTCTGGAAAAGATGATTTTTTAAAGCCCTAGTATACCTCTTGTAAAGCTGCATGGGAGGAACACCTAGGTTTTGCTGTTCTTGGTTTGGATTATTCAGAGGAAGAAGAAGAAGGGGTTCACAAAGCAAGGGCAAGCCTCTCAATTAAGGCTAGACTAGTTGCTGAGAATGTGCAATTGAGAACAGAAAGACCTGGTCCTTCAGTTTCTCAATCAGATTTAGACAGATTTAAATATGAGTTGCTCCATGCAGTTAGAGAGACAATGAAAGAGGAAATATCTCATGCTCCTACTCCTACTCCTGTGAATTTATCTGAGGCTGATATGGATGCTATAACTCAAAGAGTAGTAAGTATTATCAAGCCAGACCTGTTCAATACTAGTGAATTGATTGGCAGACACATTACCTCTCTAAATCAAGCACTCAAGGATTTAGGCAATGAATTAGTTTCTCTGTCAGTAAAATTTAGATCAACCATCACTGGTATGATGGAAGCTCTGAGAAATTTGATAGAACATATGAAGAAGTTGGATTTGAGAAAGCTGAAGGCTAAGATAACTCAGGTTGTTGCTCAAGCTAGCTCCTCCAAAGTGACCAAGATTACTGGTCATGGGATCAATGCCTTAAAGGATGTTATAAAAGAAGAGTTAGCTGCACTTGGACATATTTTGGATTTGGAATCATTGAAAAATATGAAAGAAAACAGTGATCATATTCATAAGATGGTGAAGCTTTATTCAGTTGATGCTTCTCAAGATCAGAAAGAGATCAAAGAAAAGGTGGATCAATGTTTCTCTAAAATCTATACCAAGCATGAGTTGAACCATCAGTTTAAAGTCTTGGCTGACAATTTGAGGCTTCCTCCAGACACTCAATCCTTTAAGGCTCAGGTACAGTAGTTGAAATATTTTACTCCTACTCTCAAAAGTTTTATGCAGAACAAAGATGATTTTGATAAGGCCATGAAATATGGTGGTGAAGTCATTCAAGATTTTATCAATATGCTCAAACCCTATCTTCATGTGTAATCTAAGACAATTGTTTTTCCTACTGCTGAGCCTCTCAGTCCATCTGGTGTTTCTCCTGGTCAGTTATCAGTTTCTCCATCTCTCTCTAATATTCATCTGATCATTCAGCAGCTGCCTTTAGGAAGATCTTCTACTCAACCACAAGTGACTTTAGCACCCACTCTGCTTCCATCCCAAGCTGTGCTACCTCCCCTCTCCATCCGGTTAGATCAAACTTCCACCAATCCACCCTCTGGCCCATCCATTCCTCCATCTTCCAAAGGAAAATCTCCTCTACATCCCAAGAAGTAGTCATGCCTGTCATTTTTGATAGGGTGTCTTTTATGTGTTTCTTTTTCTTTTACCTTTTTCAGTGGTTATTTCAATGGAACTTTATTCTTTTTTCTAATCCCAAAGGGGTAGAAATGATGACTGCTTAAATGATGACTACTTTTCTACATGAATATATAGATAAAGGGGAGAAAAGAATATATATATAAAGGGGGAAATGACTACTTATATAAATGAATACATAGATAAAATACCTTATATATAGAGGGGAGCTCTCTGTAATCTACTGCTATGTTGATATACTATCACTTTGTTCATGATCTGGTGCATTCTCTGATGATATGTTTATCTTTGGTTATATATTTTGTTTATATAGTGGGAGCATACTAAATGTTATATCCTCTCCTCTCTCTTCATTTATGCCATAGATTTGTGATTATCAAAATGGGGAAGATTGTTGAACCCTCGGTGAGATGGTTATTTTAATAATCATAAAGATTGTCTAAATGTGTTTATATATGTTTAATCATATCTACATATGTTTATCTATGATTATTTATGGTTTTCTATTGACCTGGAAGTGTTCTGGTTTGAACAGACACTTGGTGGGTATTCCATGTTTTTGACTCACCGTTAGTTATTTTCTTGAGTCACCGTTAGTTAAAACTGACGAGAACGGTCGCACCATTGACAACGGTCGCACCAATGAGAATGGTCGCACTGATGAAGAACAGTCGCACCGATGAGAATGGTCACACCGATGAAGAACGATCGCACCGATGAGAATGGTCGGACCGATGACAACGGTCGCACCGATGAAGAATGGTCGCACTGATGATAACAGCTGAAACCGATGCTGATCAAATGACCTACCGAAAACGATGCTGATCAAATGACCTACTGAAACCGATGCTGATCAAATGACCTACCAAAACTGATGCTGATCAAATGACCTACCGAAACTGATGCTGATCAAATGACCTACCGAAACCGATGCTGATCAAATGACCTACCAAAACCGATGCTGATCAAATGACCTACTGAAACCGATGCTGATCAAATGACCTACCAAAACCAATGTCGATCAAATGAACTATCGAAGCTGATGCTGATCACATGACCTACCGATACCTATGCAAATTCAAAATGACTTACCGATCTCATGACTCACCGATAGTCATGAAAACCGTTTGAACTTTCTACTAACCCTTTTTAATTCCAACGGTCATATTTACTTAGTTAAATGCACCTGCTATTAATTAATGTTGGTTGTCGGATTTTAGGAAACTGTACCTCATACCTATAAAAAGGTAATCATTCTTTTTTCCAGATCTCAAGGAATAAAAAGGAAGATCTGCAGTAAAAAGGTAGAGCTGAACGAAAAGAGAAAAACACATGAAAGAAGGTGCACGTGTATGAAGTCCCACAGAACACAAGGAGAACTCGAAGGACTCCTGTAAAAACTAGAGATCTTGAAGCTGATCTTTCACCTGAAAAAAAAACAAAAGACGAGTAGTTGTGACTTACTGAAAATCATATGCACAAGTCTGAATAGCTGTAGCTGAGAAGAACAACAATACTCTATTTTGAGTCATCCTCACTAGAAAGGACTTGACTTCCATCTGCAACATCAAAACGAGTCCAGATCATATTTTCAATTACACAGAGCTTTATAAACTCTATTATTTCCTCTATTGTATCCCTTTTCCTAACATTCTGAGCAGTGTGTGTGTACATCTATCTACTCTAGATACACATTGTCTCCTGAGCTGAACTGGAGGATATTAAATCCTCACACCAAACTTTCTACACCTTCTTTTATCCCACTGTGAGTTGTAGAAGAGGTCAAGTGTGACCTGGACAGCCTGAGAGCTGTTGCTATTGTTTTTCCCACGTAGAACTGTGGTAGAGGTCTTAGGTACTGAACAGTCTCTATACTTTTGTTTTTCCCGATCCAGAGTGTGGATCAAATTTATATAAATTGTTTTAGAGGACTAAGTCTCAGCTTGAGACTGAACCTCTTGGTTATATCTACTTTACATCTTGGATTAAGTTTAAAGTATATTATATATCTTGTATTTCACTGCTATTTACTTTGAAATACAAATCTATTTTAAAGTTACTCTGATAGTTAAATTAGCAAGTGTTTGTAACTTTTGTAAATCAGTAGATTAGATTCAAAAGCTAATTTAATCCTATGATTAAATTAACTGAAACCTAATCAATATTTTGAGAATCTAATTGAACATTTACAGTTTCACAAATTTACTACAGTTTAACTTGTTTTTAAATTGGGGGATTTTAATAGAAATATTTTAACAGAAATTTTAATTGGAACTCAATTCACCCCCCTCTTGAGTATCCACTTTGAACAACACATTTATTTCATATGATGAATGAATTGAAATTGGTAAGTGATGGGTGAGGCCCATTATAGCCCCTCGATGCATCAACAAGTCTCACAAGATAGACTAGTTTGGGTATTTTGTGTATACCTTACTTATTTATGTATGATGTCTTGGAACAATCCTTGATAGTTATATTTTGATTCCCAACATTATGCATTCTATCATTATGAAGCTATTTTTTATTATCCATGTGATTATTTATGTTTCTATTTCATACATGGATTTTGTTCCCTTTTCCTATGATATCATTTATATGACATATTTGATTATTGTTTATCTCTTCCCTATTATTCATGCTTTATTTATCCCATGATAGCTTTTGTGGTACACTTTCCCTTACTGAGCATCTATGATCATCCATTATTATGTTTTCTTTTACCCAAGTTTCCAATAATGGATTTAGGAATGATTTCATAGATATTCTAAAATAAGTGATAAAGTTATCACTATAATATTAAGTAGGATTTCATGTTTTTAAATATAATGTGAGAATCATGTATGCATCTAGTATCCCACGACTACTAAACTATTTGACCTTTTGGGATAAGATCTCTTGTATCTTATTCCAATTTAGTGAAATAACCATTAAGTTTGGGTTATAAGAGTCAGGGTGTTACACTTCATTCCATTCAATGATGTGGCCCTTCTAGACATGACATGGAGATATCTATAATATAAATCAAAACGAAAACTTTTATATAGCCATATCTTGCATCATGGCATAATAATAATTATCACGATGTGGACCTCATTCTCTAATATCTTGTATAATGATTTCCCTTAATGATATTTAATCCAAAAACTAATAGCTTCAACATCATAATTTTAAAATAACCAAAAATATTCATATTTTAATCTGGCCATATCATTTATTATGACATAAAGATATCATACCTTATGACTATATTATCTTCTAGAAATCAGTATTCCAAAACTCTTTGGTAACTTTCAGAAACTGTATACTATGTCTAAGTCTATAAATTTTATGCATCAACTGATTCACCTTTACATATTAAAGGAATGATACGTACATATTATGTTTATCACTAGATGAACTTTACATATGACCGAAATGGACATTACGTACTACCTCTGCCTTATATTTACTTTTAAATACCATCAAACTAACCTTTACATTTCAAAAAAATTACTTATAAATATCACATTTACCTTATATTAACCATTATGCATCAAAAGAGTATCCATTATGTATTTCTATTACACACCAACGACTTATCCATATTCCCATAGGTCTAATCAGAGTTAATTCTATGAATCAGTAAGGTAACTCTTACACATTCTAGAATTTTCTATATTTCCCTTGGTATATTTAGAGTTACATTTACATACACATCAAATGCTTTTACCTTTTTAAATTTTCAGAGTTCATAAAAAAACTTCTAAATTCTTAAAATATTTACATCCGAACTTCTAAAATTACTTATATTTTACTCACTAACAAATTCTAATCATCTAGATTATCTTCAATGTATTAATTATTTCAGAAATAATTATTACAAAATTTATCTCCAAATATTGGTAAATTCTTAAATTTTTAAGAAATTTCATTTTTTAGAATCACTCAAATTATGAATATTAGATTATAGATTCATAACATAAGTAACTTTTTAATATTTTAGACCTTCAGAATTTATAGCTCCATGTCCAGAAAAGATTTTATATTTCATCCAAACTCCACTAGACTTCTCCAATCACTCAATTTTTTTTGAAATAACTCCACCTAAAATGAAAAACCATGTAATACTTGAGTTTGAACTTAATTTATGTGTTGATAACAAAACGAAATACCAGAACCATAACCCATTATTCTTTAGTCATCACATAGAAACCCCCCTAGTTCACAAAAATACCCCAAGGTCACAACCACTTTTGATATCACATTCTTATTAATTCATGGGATCAAAAGTTATCTCTAATAAGGTAGGTTTTAAGGAAACCCCCACAATAGTAACACCACATAATTAACATGTCATTAAATGTACATATCTATGAGTGTGTTTATTAGTCCTTATACTTGATATCATTATCAATTTGTATCATGATTCACATTTAGATGCCTGATGAAAGCTATGATGTATTTAATCATGAATAAATAGTACATGTCAGTTACTTTGTGGATAGTATGACATTGATTAAATGGTAAAAATCTAATTTTCCCTTTCTAGTTATAGAAGAAGATAAATCTAGCCATTTGATTGAAATGGAAGTGTCTAATAAAAATCCATGACCATGGTGGTTTGTAGACAAGTTTGTATCAGTAAGTAAAATAAAGATAAATCATGTAAAAGGATGATGATACATGTATAAATCCTACTTGATGAGATATTTGTTGACCAAGAGATTATATTACATGGTATCATTCATAATAATCCTATCTTTATTATTTCTATGGATTATCCTTTTATATATAGTGGCCATGATGCATTGTTAGATACCACTCTTGCTATATGGGTTAGACTTACTGCCACTGAGAAAGAAGTCTATATTGATACAAAATAAGTGTATCAATAAGGTCATTAGGTTTAGTTGAATCTAAGTTTAAGAATAAAATCATTCTTTGTTTTTGGAATATAGTTTATTCAATTTAAATTGATAAAAAAGTTAATTATAATTTATTCAATTCAAGAAAAAGTGATTTGAATTCTATCACTTATTTATTCACAAAATTAAATGAATATAATATTTATTTATTCACAAGATGAGTGAATATAATATTAATTTATTTGTTTATAATATTAGTGGATATATTTATTTTATTAAATGAACATAATTATTTTATGTTTTAATGTACAATAAAATTTTATTGGAAAATTTTGGTCGTGTTAATGGTCTAAGTGATATATTTTCAATATTATTTAAAATAAATAAATAAATATTTATTTAATAAATTATATTATATACACATGTCAGTTAAAATAATAGTTTTTTTCCTATTTTAAGAGGTGACATGAGGTCTTTATTTGGATTAAATTAAAAGAAAGGGTCTTTGTACAATTATTTTAAATTTAACTTACATATAAAAATAAAGATATATATTAATAATTTGATATAGAATTCATTTGTCTAATTTATTCTCTCAATACGTAGAGATAAAATTTAATAGAATCCCCCTACGTGACTTAAATTTATAGAGAGGTAAAGTAAGATATTTCTATATATAATCAAGAATGAACATCATGAATCACTTAATTCCCACATGCTAGCACATGATATGTCAAGAATGATGTTTAGAGCTTCGTGAAACACAAGTGGATGTCTCTAGAGGAATTATCACTTGGATAATTGTAGCAATGACAATAATAATAGAATTGGTGTTTAGATTAGGGATATCAATAACAATAAAGAATTAGATCAAAAATAAATTGCTCGAGGGATTTATTTCATTGAAATAATTATTATAAATTTTGTGTAAAGATCCTATTAAAGGATTAAGGACTATTTCATCGAGTTTAAATGAATTTTTTTAAAAAATTATCATAACCAATTCCATTATAATTGAAACCTTCAAGTGGTATCAGAGCGATCATACTAATTTATACATATTATTTTGATTAAATTTAGTAAAATTCATCACAAGGGTATTATTATAGTTCCAATGGATGAGACCATGTATGATATCAAAGTGTTAATATTAATTTATAATTATATTTTTTATTTTATTTACAAACATTCAACTAAAGTTTCTTTTTCTAGTTTGAATGGTTGAAACTATGTATAAATTAGAGTTCATATAGTAAAGAATGGTCCAAAAAGGTCAAGAAACGATTTAAAATAACACAATTGTTTTATTTATTTATCTATTTTATTAATATTAAAATAAAATAAAATAAATGGGGTGTTTGATATATGACATTTCTATATATATTATAACACCCCAAATTTTTATTCCCTAAATTCATTGAATAAATTGTTTCACACAAAATATTAAACTAAAATTGTAACACCCCAAGGTTCCACAGTACGTTTTCCTTTGAATAATACAGTAGCGTGTGTTGTATGCAACTTTGAGTTCTAACACACACCATAACCAATCAAAATAGCCATTATGAATAGTAATACCCACTTTTTGAAATTTTAAAAATTTTATCTTTCAAAATGGACTTCATTTTTAGTTTTGGAATATCAAAATTAGCCTAGGGTGAATTTTTGGTATTTTTATGAAAACTTTAAATTTTTTATGAATAGTGAAAAACACTGAGTTATTGGTTAAAACTGACTTTTTATTTAAATAATTATTTATTTTATTTAAATTTAATTAATGTAAAAATAGATACATAATACCTATATAAGTTCAATTTAATTCATTAGAGTTAGTTTAGAATAATTTTAGATATATAAAAATTTTATTGAACTTTTCACCGTCTTTTACCCACCTCCTAGGAGAATTTGGAAATTCACATAAAACTTAATTTTACCGCTTTTGTGAGTGGAATTTCAAAAATACAAGAGACATGGTTAATATCAAGGAGTAAAATGTGGTTCAATGAGATGAAAATAATATTTGGTGAATAATAACTTTTTACTTTTATTTACCACGGGTAAAAGTAAATAGGGTAATTAAGGGTAAAAATGATATTAATATTACCCTAACACATGTCCTAATTCTATTGGACAAGTTTATCTAGACCAAAAACAACCTTAGGAATAAAATATTATCATTTAGGTCCACATGTATTAGATTAGGACATTTATTATTATTTAATTCAAAGAAGAGTTAAAAGAGATAAAATCAAAGTTTAATAACTAAAACATTTTTAATATGGGGTTATACATAATATAAATTAGATTATAAATACTAATTATAAATATAAAAATATTTCCTACATAATTGTATTTTATTTATAATTTTTAGACACTAAATAATTTAATTTATTTATGACACAATGGTGATGCATTAATTACCTAATTAATGAAATATTAAAATAATTGATATTACAAATATCCAAATAAATGTAATTTGAGACTTTTTATGAATTACAATAATTTTATAGGTTACTATGAAATATTAGGACTTATTATATAAATTTTTTTCTAAGTAATAATGCTGTTATAAAATTATCAAAAATAAAAAACCCAATAGTGTCAAAATTAACAGAAAAGAGTTTTTAAAACAAATGTTATATTATTAATTTATATTATATTCCTAAAAATCTAAGGTTCGGACAAGTGCCTTAAATAATGATAGGTGTATCATTAATGGACCACTTGGGTGTCACTTGGAAGTTTATAGTAAGTTTATTGACTATATAATATAAAAATACAAAGAGACATGGTAAGTGTCAAACTAATTAACTAAGAGTTAAAACTAAAAGATAAGGTTAATAAAGTGACCCAAACCTATATAAAACCTATTGTTTGAGTGGTTTTCCACCTATACCCACCTTAAAATTTAAATAATCCACTTTGGAGCCATTATAAACTGAATATGAATTTATTATAAAATAATATTTCTAGATTTTCCAAAGGTGCCCCTCACCCCTCTTATAAAAGGGAACTCCCCCTTCTCTCAATTTCACACCTTCAAAGCCTTTGGGCTCGGCCAAAATCTACCCAAATACCCTATAGACTTCCCTCAACTCATCCTAGAGGCCCTACTTTGGTCTGAAATCCAACTTAAGGATCCCTTTTGATCAAATCAAAAGGAAGATCCCGAAGAAGAGGTAATGATTTCACCACCCTCTTTCAAGTTCCTTTCTTCTTCCACTTCTTATTTATTTTTTATGTACATTATAAAGTAATAAATACAGTATATTCTATATACTGTGATGTTATTATAAATATGGTACAACCATATTCATCATTCTATCCATCCTTTGAATGACATGTCACCATACGTGCGTACGTACGGCTTACCGTCTCCACGTCATGGTGTAATTGTTATTCAATATATTATTATTTGTATGAGTATAATAATGATGTGTAATTCATGTAAATAATAAATATAACATGATAATGATTCTTTATATAAGATATAAAATCCAATTATATATTATTTTAATATCAAAAGAATGATATTGTCGCTCGTGCGTACGTACGGACTACCGTCTCAACGAACGCGATGAGATTCATTCCCCATCGTATCCATTCAAGTCTAATTCTCATTTTATGATTAAAAATAATGTTTAAGAAC
This sequence comes from Viscum album, assembly GCA_963277665.1. Lineage (NCBI taxonomy): Eukaryota > Viridiplantae > Streptophyta > Magnoliopsida > Santalales > Viscaceae > Viscum > Viscum album. The sequence continues at coordinate 786,467,321 of OY728140.1, forward strand.
TTTATATCATTTTGTATATGAATAAGATACAACCTATCCTTAACAAACACGACTTATGTAACACAACATATAAAAGAAAACGAGTAAGTTAACACCCGAAACGACGATAATACTAAGATATTATTAATAAAGCAATGTTAAAAGATCATATATGAGATCATATTAATGTATATGATTATTGTATAATTCAATAACAATTATTTCACCATTATACAGGAGGATAACCTACCCTCGACCAAGGAAAAATTACAAAGTAAGGGGTTTCTTATATCACTTTTAATTCGTGAGAATTCCATTGTTCACCACTTATTTATTGCATGTGGTGTGTGTACTGCCCATGATTGTATTCATTGTGTAATATAATTTAATTTATGGATATTTAAATCATCATTGTATTATCCTTCTTTCATGGGTGTGCATTTCATAAGTTACCAAATCAATAAGGGAATTTGAAATTTCAATTTCCACTCATTCGGCTTTACGCATACTTCATTGATTATTTTACTCCAAGATTATGTGTGGAATCACTATTCATTTGATTATGTAATAATTTACACTCCCCTTTCTGTGGATATAATTTTTATACACATAATCACTCCATTTATAAGTTCTCAAGTTATCGTTATGAACTTGATAAGAGTAATTTTTACTCAATATCGATTTTTTGAGTTAAACATCCAATTCATTGGTGTTGTTTTTACAAGAATATGTGTGAATGTCCTTTGATTGTTTTACACTTAATATCCAATCATATTGAGTGTATTTATATTTTTCACACATAATTATTTCATTGATTTATCCTTAACCTAAGTATACGACCTTTATGAGATATTTCATCTCAATTTACATTCCATTGAGACTCCTTTGTTGTTATACACCAAATCACTTTTATATGGTGTATATAATGTACTTTGACATAGTATATCATGAATACCTTTATTCTCATGATATTACAAAGTTTTTTTACCTAAATTATTTGTATTCAAGTGTCTCTCTTTTGGTTAGGAACTCTAACTAACATGTCATTTAAAAATGTTTTAAAGATTTATTATTCTAAATCTTTCTCATTAATGTCCATGTTTTAAAAATGGTTTTAAGGATTTATTTATATGGAAATTAAAGTTTTCAAATAAAAATTCCTTTTAAAAGTTTCAAATTGGTATGGGAAACTTTTATTCAAAAATCTATTTTAAATGGCTTCTTGACAAATAGTGTGACTTTTAAATTTTTTCAAGAAAAAAGGGGATATTTCTCTCAATAGTTTGATGATTATTTTAATCTATGTAAATATCCTTCATTATTCTCAATTGAGGTTAATCTGATATAGAAAAATCTTCCATATTGTATCGAATGAGTTATGTTTTAATGTGGATGTGCTATTTTTATACCATTCATGGTTTGTGGTTAAAGTATTGACATTTCATATGCTAGTTTTAATATGAATGTTTATGTATGTTTCAAAATTTTCATATGAGGAATGCATTGGACTTAGTAAGTGACGGGTGGAGCCTGATATAACTCCTTGATAAAATGGTAGGTCTCATGAGACAAACTAGTGTCTTGGCATGAGGCTTTGACAAAATCTTATTTTTAGTCTTGGCACGTGGCCTTGGCTACGTGGTTATGATATTCTGACATTATGAATTCCATCATTATGAAAGTGGTTATTGATATTCCATGTGATTATTAGACTAGTAGAATATCCATGTCAATAAGTAAATGACACTATTTAATTTTATTTTTTCCATATTATGATGAAGTTCAAGTTTAAAAGGCTTTTGTTTTAGTTATACATTTCCTTAAATGTTTATGCTTATTTATGAAAGTTTCCGCTATATTGTTATCCTTACTGGGCATTTGAGCTCACCCCTTTCTATGTATTATTTTTCCCAGGATGTGAAGAAGTATTTTATGAATGACCTACAGGGATAGTATAAGGGGATATGAGTGTGGAGAAAAAATGTTGATGTAGTTTTCACTTTATGATGTAATGTAAAATTTATGAATGTATCTAGTGTTTTCAAGGCTACTAAACTAATCGGTCTTTCGAGACTTGATCTTTTGTGATCATGCAAATATTATGTAATAATGCACCGACTCTGGGTAACTGGGGTTGGGACGTTACAGTTGGTATCAGAGGAAGTTTAGTACAAACCTTGGAAACTAGATTTAGATAAACTATGATTAGAGCACATAGCCCTAAGATATACTTTGAGGATTAGTATATAAGAACTTCCCAGAATTTTGGTATTGCATAGATTTTGTGATTTTTCCAAGTAATAAATCCCTGTCTGGATACGAGCAGGTAGAGGCGGCTCTAGCACAGATGTACCTAGGGGTAAAACCCGAAAACACCGCTTTGAGCTAGAATCGAACGGGAACTGGTGCACGACAATGGGCCTTGCTGTACTCTTGGTTACGACACTCCTGGGGGATATGCTTAGGATAATTTAAATTTTCTTTAAAAAACGATTTGAAGTATTATGAGGGTAAATGAACTTGGTTAATCCTAATGTGTTTCAAATTGAGAATATGGTGACATGATATTCTCTAAATGATTTTATGACTACTGTTACTCACATAATGCCTTTTGGTTTTAGTCAATGGCTGGATACCAAGGAAGTCATAGTGACTTTGAGAATGATGTACAAGGTGGGAACGGTGGTGGAAATGAGCAAAAAAATGGAATGTTGATAGGCTTAAAAGATATCGTGTTCATGCCAAATCAGTTTTCCAAAAATATGATCAAGAACATATATATTAACCAACTCCTGGACTCAACAAAGAAGAGAAATGTGATGAATGATAAGAGCTCCAGCAGTGGAGACCATGGAGAAAATAATCCTAAATTTCCATCATGCAGGAAATGTGGAAGGAGACACCCAGGAAAGTGTCTCAACGGAACAAATAAATGCTTTACGTGCGGGAAATAAGGACATAAAGTGAAGAATTGCCGAGGAAAAATGAAGAGTACTATGGAAGAAAATAAAAATGGTCCCAAAAATCCATTTACAGTCATTTGTCGTAAATGTAGGGGACCTATACATTACCTGAGTGAATGCCCTATTATATAGGATATTTTCTTGGTCAAAGAAGAAGCTATGTGGAAATAAATGGTTGTATAAATGTTTAAAAGTATTAGTGCTCCTTGTTGATGGGATTACTTTATAATAATTTTCTCTTGTATTTGTAACCCCACAGTTTTCCATGTGAGAATGATATTTGAGGAAGACTTATCTTTTCCCTTGTGGATGTAGTTATAAATAACCATTTGGTTTTATATGATCATTGGGTTTGATACAATTACATGTTATTTTGGGATGAAAATGCAAGGTATGAGATAACATTTCTGTTTAAAATTATGTTATGGTTATTTTGAGGAATTTATCTCATTTTGGTAATGTTATAAAATATAGTTTTTGAAAATGGACAACACGCATACCGTGTGACAACCCGTCGCGTTGGACAAAGTTGTGGGAATCGAACCCACAACCAAAGTGCGATTGAGATTTATCGCCTACCACTAGACTACGTGAAGTCCCTAGTTAGTGTGACTAATTTTTTTAGTTAAATGATTTTATTGATCAATAATAAGTTGATTTGGGTTCCTAATTCTTATCAAATGAATGCCCTTAGTATAGGAAAATGATTTGGTGATTAAGTTATAAATGTTATTTTGGAAGATGTTCGCTTTTTTGGAAACACTATATGCCCAAGGAAAATAGAATACTATGGGATTTAATTTGAGGAGTAATGATGGATTTTTATCTACGTTTTTATTGTGGATTTATAGTGATTTGGGTTATTTATAGAAATGATTAACCTATAATAGAGAATATGTGATTAGGTTAATTACTTTTAAGTATGTGACTTTAAGAGTAGTTGATGTCATTTGGAGATACAATTTAACGTGGAAGACTACATAACCAAATTCTTCTAAGTTTTGGGTTTCAATATTAGTTTGGATTATATTGAAGGATTTTAAGGACAATTGTTTATTGAATGATATTTATTTAACTTTGGGGTATTGTTGGTTTAATTTTAGAAATTAAGATTAGTGTTTCTTTCTCTAAAGGAATATCCTTTTGGGGGATCATCAGATCTAGTACTAACCGTTTTGGTTTTGATTAATCTCTAAAGACGAGGTAAATATATAGTTTATCCTTCGTAGATTATGTGATTCTATAGAAGTTTATTCTAGATCTTCCAGTGTGACCAAGTTTTCTTGAATACTCATCGTTTAAAGAAAATGAGTTAGTGGTGGAAATTTATTTAAGAATGAAACTATACTTAAAAAGTAAGCATATCTCTTTATTTTCTTAGTCAATCTCATAAATGAATTCCTCATCTTTATTTAATGTAACTTATTTTTTTTTGTTCGTATACTTTTCCTACTGGGAAACTAATGACCGTTTGTCCCATCACAAGTTTGCGGCTTTCTTGTTGTTAACTTTCTCCTGATCTTGTTTTCTATCCCTCTCCATCAGAACTTGACACTTAGTTTATCTTCCATATTAATGTTTTCCTACATGGAATCCTACTATGAGTTATCTTGGGTGACCTTTGTACTTCTCTTTCTTTCTTTTAAGGTGATAGTTTTATTGACTCTTTTTCCGATGTGAGACTTTCCATTATATTACCAAGCCCAATTTTAAAATTTTCTAGGAAGAAATTATTTGAACGAGGTGAGAATGTAACACCCCAAGCTTCCACGGTACGTTTCCCTTTGAATAATACAGTAGCGTGTGTTGTACGCAACTTCGAGTTCTAACACACACCACAACCAATCAAACTAGCCATTATGAATAGTAATACCCACTTTTTAAAATTTTATAAATTGTATCTTTCAAAATGGACTTCATTTTTGGATTCGGAATATCGAAATTATCCTAGGGTGAATTTTTGGTATTTTTCTGAAAACTTTCAATTTTTGACGAATAGTGAAAAACACCGAGTTATTGGTTAAAACCGACTTTTTATTTAAATAATTAATTATTTTATTTAAATTTAATTAAGGTAAAAATAGATACATAATACCTATATAAGTTCAATTTAATTCATTGGAGTTAGTTTAGAATAATTTTAGATATATAAAAATTTTATTAAACTTTTCACCGTCTTTTACCCACCTCCTAGGAGAATTTGGAAATTCACATAAAAATTAATTTTACCACTTCTGTGAGTGGAATTTAAAAAATATGAGAGAAACGGTTAATATCAAGGAGTAAAATGTGGTTCAATGAGATGAAAATAATTTTTGGTGAATAGTAACTTTTTACTTTTATTTACCACTGTTAAAAGTAAATAGGGTAATTAAGGGTAAAAATGATATTAATATTACCCTAACACATGTCCTAATTCTATTTTACAAGTGTATATTGACCAAAAACAACCTTAGGAATAAAATATTATCATTTAGGTCCACTTGGATTAGATTAGAAAATTTATTATTATTTAATTCAAAGAAGAGTTAAAAGAGATAAAATCAAAGTTTAATAACTAAAACATTTTTAATATGGGGTTATACATAAGATAAATTAGATTATAAATACTCATTATAAAGATAAAAATATTTCCCACATAATGGTATTTTATTTATAATTTTTAGACACTGAATAATTTAATTTATTTATGACACAATGGTGATGCAGTAATTACCTAATTAATGAAATATTAAAATAATTGATATTATAAATATAAAAATAAATGTAATTTTAGACTTTTTATTAATTATAATAATTTTATAGGTTAATATGACATATTAGGACGAATTATATAAATTTTTTTCGAAGTAATAATGTTGTTATGAAATTATCAAAAACAAAATACCCAATAGTGTCAAAATTGACATAAAAGAGTTTTTAAAACAAATATTATATTATTAATTTGTATTCTATTCGTAAAAATATAAGGTTCGGTAAAGAGACTTAAATAATGATATGTGTATCATTAATGGACCACTTGGGGGTTTCTTGTAAGTTTATAGTAAGTTTATTGACTATATAATATAAAAATACAAAGAGACATGGTAAGTGTCAAACTAATTAACTAAGAGTTAAAACTAAAATATAAGGTTAATAAAGTGACCCAAACCTGTCTAAAACCTATTGGTTGAGTGATTTTCAACCTATACCCACCTTAAAAGTTAAATAATCCACTTTTTATCCATTAGAAACTGAATATTAATTTATTATAAAATAATATTTCTAGCTTTTCCAAAGGTGTCCCTCTCCCCTCTTATAAAAGGGCACTCCCCCTTCTCTCAATTTAACACCTTCAAAGCCTTTGGGCTCGGCCAAACTCTATCCAAATACCCTCTCAACTTCCCTCAATTCATCCTAGATTCCCTCCTTTGGCCAGAAATCCAACTTAAGGAGCCGTTTTGATCAAATCAAAAGGAAGAACCCGAAGAAGAGGTAATGATTTCACCACCCTCTTTCAAGTTCCTTTCTTCTTACACTTCTTCTTTCTTTGTTATTTCCATTATAAAATAATAAATCCTGTATATTCTATATACTGTGATGTTATTATAAATATGGTACAACCATATTCAGTATTATATCCATCCTTTGAATGACATGTCACCATACGTGCGTACGTACGACTTACCGTTTCCACGTCGTGGTGTAATTCTTATTCAAAATATTATTATTTGGATGGGTATAATAACGATGTGTAATTCATGTAAATAATAAATATAACATGATAATGATTCTGTATATATGATATACCATTCAATTATATATTATTTTAATATCAAAAGAATGATATTGTCGCTCGTACGTACGTATGGACTACCGTCTCCACGAACGCGATGAGATTCATTCCCCATCATATCCATTCAAGTCTAATTCTCATTTGATGATTAAAAATAATGTTTAAGAACTTTATATCATTCTGTATATGAATAAGATACAACCTATCCTTAACAAATACTACTTATGTATCACAACATATAAAAGAAAACGAGTAAGTTAACACCCGAAACGACGATAATACTAAGATATTATTAAAAAAGCAATGTTAAAAGATCATATATGATATCATATTAATGTATATGATTCTTGTATAATTCAATAACAATTATTTCACCATTATACAGGAGGCTAACCTACCCTCAACGAAGGAAAAAGTACAAAGTAAGGGGTTTCTTATCTCACTTTTAATTCCGTGAGAATTCCATTGTTCACCACTTATTTATTGCATGTGGTGTGTGTAATGCCCATGATTGTATTCATTGTGTAATATAATTTAATTTATTGATATCTAAATCATCATTTTATTACCCTTCTCTCATGGGTGTACATTTCATAATTTACCAAATCAATAAGGGAATTTGAAATTTCAATTTGCACTCATTCAGCTTTACGCATACTTCATTGATTATTTTACTCCAAGATTATGTGTGGAATCACTATTCATTTGATTATGTCATAATTTCCACTCCCCTTTATGTGGATATACTTTTGATACACATAATCACTCCATTGATAAGTTCTCAAGTCATCGTTATGAACTTGATAAGAGTAATTTTTACTCAATCTCGATTTGTTGAGTTAAACATCCAATTCATTGGTGTTGTTTTTACAAGAATACATGTAAATGTCCTTTGATTGTTTTACATTGAATATCCAATCATATTGAGTGTATTTATATTTGTCATACATAATTATGTCGTTGATTTGTCCTTAACCTAAGGATACGACCTTTATGAGATATTTCATCTCAATTTACATTCTATTGAGACTCCTTTGTTATTATACAACAAATCACTTTTATATGGTGTATATAATGTACTTTGACATAGTATATCAAGAATCCATTTATTCTCATGATATTACAAATTTTTTATTACCTCAATTATTTTTTATTCAAGTGTCTCTCTTTTGGTTAGGAACTCTAACTAAAATATCATTTTAAAATGTTTTAAAGATTTATTATTCTAAATCTTTCTCATTAATGTCCATGTTTTAAAAATGGTTTTAAGGATTTATTTATATGGACATTAAAGTTTTCAAATCATAATTCCTTTTAAAAGTTTCAAAGTGGTATGAGACACTTTGATTCAAAAATCTATTTTAAATGGCTTCTTGACAAATAGTGTGAATTTTAAATGTTTTCAAGAAAAAGGGGGATATTTCTCTCAATAGTTTGATGATTATTTTAATCTATGTAAATATCCTTCATTATTCTCGATTGAGGTTAATCTGATATAGAAAAATCTTTCATATTGTATCGAATGAGTTATGTTTGACTGTGGATGTGCTATTTTTTTACCATTCATGGTTTGTGGTTAAATTATTGACATTTCGTATGCTAGTTTTAATAAGAATGTTTATTTATGTTTCAAACTTTTCATATGAGGAATGCATTGGACTTAGTAAGTGATGGGTGGAGCCTGCTATAGCTCCTCGATGCAACATTAGGTCTCATGAGACAAACTAGTGTCTTGGCATGAGGCCTTGACAAAATCTTATTTGTAGTCTTGGCAGAGGCCTTGGCTACATGGTTATGATAGTCTGGCATTATGCATTCCATCATTATGAAAGTGGTTATTGATATTTCATGTGATTATTCGACTAGTAGAATATCCATGTGAATAAGTAAATGACATTATTTCATTTTATTTTTTCCATATTATGCTGAAGTTCAAGTTTAAAAGGATTTGGTTTTAGTTATACATTTCCTTAAATGTTTATTCTTATTTATGAAAGTTTTCGCTATATTGTTATCCTTACTGGGCATTTGAGATCACCCCTTTCTATGTTTTATTTTTCCCAGGATGTGAAGAAGTATTTTATGAATGACCTACAGGGATAGTATAAGGGGATATGAGTGTGGAGACAAAATGTTGATGTAGTTTTCACTTTATGATGTTATGTAAAATTTATGAATGCATCTAGTGTTTTCAAGGCTACTAAACTAATCGGTCTTTCGAGACTTGATCTTTTGTGATCATGCCAATATTATGTAATAATGCACCGACTCTGGGTAACTGGGGTCAGGGCATTACAAAAACAAACAATGATCTATTTCATTAAGAAATAATATTTAAACATAATAAACATTAATATATTATGGGAAAGGAATATGAAACATCATTAAGAAAATTACAAGAGGAATAAAACCTCATGTAAATAAAAAGACTATAAAATTGAAATCTTCATCCTTGATATTTAACTTCATGATCAAACTACCTATTATAAGTATGAAAACATGTAAAAATACTAGAAATATGACATAAATTTTGAGAAATAAATTAAAGCATAAGATAAATGAATTTTATAGATGAATATAAGGTTATATATAGGAATAAAAAGGGTAAAATGAAATTATATGACCATTATAAATACATATAACTATTTAAAATATGATAATGGGAATATAAAATATTTTCTAGAAATTAAAATGTATAATAAATAATATATTCATCATTTATATCAAATATTTAACATCTATTGAATAAATAAATAATGGTAATAAGTAAAATATAATAATTCATTACATAAGAAATTGTTTTTATTAAATAAAAAAGTTTTTCTAAAGTAATATATATTTTTATTTAAAAATTAAATTTCATATATTTATATATTGAATTTGATAAAATAGATTCTATATTTTGAAATAGGTCATAAAAATTAGGTAGTATGGTCAATTTATTTTTTTAAGAAAAAATAATTTAACTGGGTGAATAGTAAATTATGTCATTAAATAGTAAAAATGATAAAATACAGTATATGATTAGAATGATGTATACAATTTAAAATAAGAATAAAAATAAAATTTTATAATTTATTTAATATTGTTCTACCAATTTTTTCCACTCATGGTCCAATTATCATGTTAAAATGAACTTACTTAGCCATTAATAAATGAAAAATTTCATATATGCGACTCAAACTCAAATATAAAAGGATCCCTACTTAACCATTTCAAATCACTTGTATCCTTTAGTTTTATTTTCATTACTCACCAAAATTTACTCATATAAATTCCTATTTCATGTTGGGTAGATTCTGGTCCCAAGAAGGAGGTTTAAATCTTTCATTATGAAGGAAGCCGTTATGAGGAGCGATTCTATCATAGTTAGTATTTAATTCTATATTTTTTCAATTACATCCCCATATATAATCTTTCTAAATCCCATAAAAAACTCCCATTATGCACTATTAATATCATTATGATTCTATAAAAATAATATTACTATAATATAACTCTATACTTATACTAATTCATTAGTACAACATGTTATTTTTCTGGGTTGTTTTGACCATCCACATGAATGATGCTATACCAACATCATTATTTTCATAGAGGATGAGTATCATGAAATTAATGATGGTAATATAAGATATTAATGGGTAATTAATGTTATTATTATGGTTTTAAAATAGTGGAGCCCAAGTGAATGATCATTATAAAGCAACTCATTGTTATTGGTATTCTTTCCCCAAATGTGCACATTGTGAATTCCATTTTTATGAACCATACTTATATCACCCATCAAACGAACATGAAAATATATTCGTATCTTCCATCAGATGAAAATTTGAATTTATAAATCATTATAATATAATTATTTCTTTATATTTACTAATATAGAAATTAGAAACTTAAAAATATTGAATAATGATTGAAACCACCTTCAAGAAATAAGAATCATATAATAAAAACTAATAACATTTTATGATGAAAATAAACTATAAAAACTAAAATATATGTAATTAAAAGGGTATAAATTATTAAAATCAAGTAGTATTAAATGTAATTAAGGTTCTGAAATATATTATTAGGATGTATTTGTTGATTATATAAGGGGTTAGAATGCATCCATGGAAGTTGGGAGTAAAGGAAAGAGACTATCATCTCAATATCCTTTAATATATTATTTTATGTGGTGTATATATTGATCCATGAATATTTTTATCATAATTTTTATATAATTCATGGGATTCACAAATCCATCTCTTATTCACTCCTTTATTGTCTTTTGACTCATATGTTACTAAAGTTATAAGTTTTCCTCTCCCAATATCTCTTCTTAATATAGGTTATTTTTGTCTAAATTTTAATTTTGGTAATTTTTATGCACTTTCCATTAAAATTTTAATTTTTCTTCTCCTATGGATATTTTGGGTATTTTCATGCCTTTTTCCATTCCCCTATCATTTATTTATGATTTTATGATTACGCTATTTATAAGGGGTTCTCTCTTAATTTATTTTCTTAATTAACATTGATACCTAAAATTATATTAGAATAATTTTTATGTATTTTCTATTTAAATTCACATTTATTTTTTTATATATTTTTTTAATTTACACGTTCTTTTACCATTCCCATTTATATCGATTCATTCCACACTTGTTATGATTTTTGTAAGTGAAATTTCTTTATCGCACTTTTTAGTTGGAATATTTATCTTCAATTTCCATATTATTTATATTATTTCATAAATTTCCTTCTCTATAATTCTATTATATCTTAAGGTCACATTTCATTGACGTTTTCTTACTTATGAAGGTGAGAAAGGAATATTTTTTATCTATCTTTTATTATGTTCTTCACTTTGTCGTTTTATCTTAATCTTGTCTTCAATTTCATTATGAATCCTCCTTTCCAAGTTTTCACGACTCTTTAAATTAATTTTAATTTACTTTATTATTATTTTTAAAATCATTGATTTATAAATTACTAATTTATAAAAATTTATCAAAATGAAAATGATATTTTTTCTTATTTTATAAATATCTTTATTATATTATTATAATGGAGTTTTTATCTATGTCAATATCCTTTAATATTTCTTATATTTCACTAGGGATATTTTTTAATTAAATCATCCTATTTATTTATTTGAAAAAATTATTTCTATGAGACATTTTTATATAACCCGTTTTATCTTATTGGGTTAATTGTGCTATGTATTGATGGATTTTTTATGCTAAAATGGAACATATATTTGTGTTTTATCATTTTTGTGATGGGTGGGAACAAAATTATATAGCCCTAAAATGCATTGTTAAATCTCATATCTCATGATATGTTTACGTTATAGGACATTTGAGGTTGTCCTAATCCACTATGCTATGAGACATTTTTTTCCAATATTTGATGATGTTATTCATAGTGATCCTTAATATAAGGTATGATTTTCTATGCTTATACATGTGACACATTTCCACATCATGCCACATTCCTACATTTTCCAAATCTTTATGTTATGATTCATGTTATACCATTACTTATTTGATTATGATTTTATGATTATTTTTCTTATACCTATATGTTTTTTATGCTAAATCCTTTATGATCTTAATTATGGTCACCTATACAGGTTTAATTGATATCTATTATGTTTCAACCCTTATTGAAAGTCCGATCCCACCCTTTTATTATGTTTCCATTCCTCAAAAAATAAAGAAGATTATTACATATGATATATTTAGGAGGGAATAAATTAAGAAGAATTTATGGAATAAATTCAATTTTTTTTGAAAATAATATATTTATGTAGATAATCTCTAAATACACTAAACATTTTAGTTTTGGGATGTTATTAATTTGTGTATTATAATATAAAATCAAGTAAAACAATATAATATGTATGTATGTTATGGTTAGGTCTTATCAATTAAAATAAATTAAAAGTTTTGGTAATTTTTAGGATTATTTTATCAATAATAGGAAGATAAAACCTAAAATAACCAAGCCTAAAACCAAAAGTTTTATAGGCTAAACATGAAGTTTCATAAATTTAAATGGAATAAGATATATTAGGATCTATTTTTGAAATTCATAAGACCGCTTACTATAATTTTATTAATATATTATTATTTATTAATCATACTGAACATTTTTGTATTAGTAAACGTTTAGAACCAAAATCAAGAAAATTAAGTGGTGTCATATATTCTAATTATTAATTTAAATATTGAAAATATATTATTATAGTCTTGTTCTACACACTCTGTCACATCTGGAATTTTTTCTAAAATAATTATTTCAAAACCACAATAATTAGATATTGAATTATTCTTGAAAACACCTAATAGAATTATGGTTTCATTCTAAGCATACAAATCTTATACAATTAAGTTTTTTTGGGAATATACTTCCTATAAATATTATCATTCTCCCTTTGGTTGAATTTTATATGATCATGGGCATGGATTTAATCTCACTACATAAAGCCCATATCAATTGTTGGGATAGGTAAATCACATTTTATATCCCAAATAAACCCACGATCATCTATAAGTATAAGTATGAATAATAACTCTTTATGAAAATTACATCCATTATATGGGTCTTGATACCTAATAATGAGGGATATTGATCTCGAATGGTTTGGAAAACTCAACATTGATGATATGATGGATTTTAAGGAATATGATGATGTATTTCTTAAAGAGTTTTTTGGTCTTAACCTAGATCACGAGGTTGTGTTTTCAATTGAACTCATACTCGGTGCTATGCCTATATCTAAGTGTCATTATTTAATATCTCATACTTAATTTTAGGAATTAAAGAATCTATTAAAGGAAAATTTGGAAAACGGTTTTATACACTCAATTTATTTACGATGGGTGCACCAACACTTTTTGTTTAACAAAAGGATGGATCAATGCATTTTATATTTATTATCATGAGCTTAATAAGTTCACAATCAAGAAAAAGTCTCATTTACCCCATATTGATGACTTGTTAAAAAAACTTAATAGTTTAAATACTTCTCAAAGGTTAAACTTTGATCTATATATCATTAAATAAGGGTGAAAAGGGAAGAAACATGTAATGATTATGACCAAAATACTCAAATAGTATTTAGATCACATCCTCACAACACATTATGTTTACCTCCAAATTTCCAGAGGTTTTCATAAATACTAAGGGTTAAATGACCAAATTTAAGGAGATGGTTTTCCCCATAAAATAATACAATAAACCATGAAAGTTTCATTCCCATATTTGGTGACACCAATTTAATGATTGAATATACTAAGTGTATAATCAACTAGTCAATGGAAGCATGTGAACAATATAACCACACTCAATGAATGAAAATATATGAACATTAAATGGTGTAAAACCATAGTAAGAAAAGATATATAAAGTATATAAAGTACTTGAAACTAGAAAAAACATAAAATGTATATAATTATCGATTCAAACAAGTCATAAGGAGAAAAAATAGGAAATTACATATGGTGGTACTCTCTATGAACACCTATGGAGAACCTCTACATAAAATCCGAGTATATCCACCCAAAACACAAAAAAGGAACCAAAAGAATACAATCATTCTCCAAAACCAAGCATAAATAACTCCCATTATCTAGAACTTTACCCTAACCTATATCACATACAAAATCATATACACTTATCCCATAAAGACATTTATGGAATGAGTATAACATTACCCATTAGGCTGTAATAATATAATTCTATAATATTATAAAGGAATAAAAAAAAATACCTAATATAGTAAATTTAACATAGAAATAAATGATAATAAAAAACCCCCTTACACAAAGAGGATCCATACCAGTCATACTTGCTTTGAGTCTAACCCGAATTATGATGTGAATGATATAAAAGAGTCAAGGTACAATACCCATCCCATTCATGTGAAATATAATCATGTGTAATAGAGTCAAGGAAATCCTATATCTCATCCATTTGGGAATAGGGTTAGGGGTATTCTAGAGTCAGGGTGTTGTGAGACCATTCCATACTATGAACATATCCATTAAAAATAGCTGAACACAAGAACCTTTTTATACAAAAAACAATACCCCTTTTTACTATGAGTTATAGTCAAATAATATAAAATTTAAAAACTAGTAACTAAGAATGGATCCATTATATCTTAACATAATTAACAAGATAAAACTTAACTCTTAAAAATATTAGAAAATAGTTAAACAAACTTAAGTTTTCATGTCAACATGATATTCAACATGTATGATTATTTTGGTATGCCAGGTAAGAAAATAGAAAGATCATAACACATATTACTACCCAAACTAATTCTAAAATAGGAAGTAAACAACATAAAATAATAAATAACTCATAAAACTTGTTTGTGAATGAACCAAAAAAAGAACAAGTTTGGAGCTATGCATTCCAGACCTACCAATTCCATATTCATAAGCTATATTAAACCAAAAAATTTCCAAAATCTATAAAATATATAATAAAATACTTATTAACAAAAAAGTATTTTATTTTAATTAAATTAAATCATCCCTAAATTGTTTCTATCCCAATACTTTAAGACTATGAGAGGAAGAAGCGGATCACCTACCAAATTAATTTAAGATAACTTCTTTTAAGTCTACGGGAAGTTGTTATTCCAAAAAACAAACGAGGGTACCAAATTAACATAAATTAAAGAAAGGGATTTATTAATAAAATTAAAATAAAACAAATATAGAAAGAAAACCAACACCTATACCTTCAATTCGTTTAGGTAGAAATTTTTCCATGACCTAATGAAGATAATTATAAATGACAAAGAGTATTCCACATTAACTAGAATAGGGTAAAACAAATTTTGATCACTAATATGAAGAAATATAAGAATGAAGAATATTAGAGGAGGTTTCCAACCTTAACTCGACTATGATAAGTTTCCATGATTGTTTTAGATTCTTTTATATCTAGGGGTCTAGATCATTCTATCCCATCTTACACTCTTCAAAGGTGGGTGGCCTCTCAATCACTTAAGTTGGTGATGATGAAACCTTTTTTTGAATGAGAGGATGAGAGGTTGACACACTCACTAGGGTGTTTTTTTTCTTAATTTGGAACACTTTTATAGATTTAAGATTATTCATGAAATATTTTATAGCAATAATATCAATTACCCTTGTTATGAAATTAATTGATTGAAATCATGCATTTATGAAAGAAGTGTTTTTCATTAATACCACTTTGATAAATTTATTATTTACTTAAGCATAAAACATAGTGTAAGACCTAGGGTCAATATACTGAGGAGGACTACTCACACAAAATATTTATCTATTTTCACTAATTATATTAAAATAAAATATACTACAATGATGATTTTATAAAATGAATATATATATATTTAATATAAAAATATAGATTTTTTTAAAAAAACAATGAAGTTAGTAGAATAATTAGCTATCATTTAGTGTTTATAGTGAGGAAAATCATTGTTCTTTAAAATATAACTCTCATTATCCTACTCAACGTAGAGATTAAAAATTATCACTCAACACCCACCTATTATAAATGTGATTAACCTAAAATGTTTTTTCTTCATATTAGATTAATCTCTTCCACATTAATACCCAATCCAAACTCCACCATTTTAATGACTTATATATTGAAGGGAAGTTAAATAAATAAACTAGGAGGAGGAAGATAATAGCAGGGAAAGAATAGTGACTGCACACCATTATCAATTTAACCACTAATAAATCTATAAAATAAAATAATGATAAATATTTATTGCAAAGAACTCAAGGCATACACCATACCCCCCTGAATAAGAAGTGAGGTTAGTTATCCAGAACCATGAAGATAAGATAATCATAGAGGGATAACACAAAATAGAAAAAGAGAGGGAGAGTGAAAAGAGAAAACCATATTATTATGAATAAAAAAACTATTACAAAATAAAATTACAATGTATTTTAACTAATCCCTTTTATGTGAAAACCTCCCATTTCTTCTGAAAAATGGATAGATAACCCTTTAATGGAAGCGACAACACATATTTATAAGGAAGAGGTGAGGAAAATTTACCTTCTAATTCCCATCTATCATATTTGAATGAATTTTAATCCAAATACATGGCCTGATATTGAAATTCCTAGAATTATAAATATGTTTTTAAATGGATTGTATTTACTCCCCAAAAATTTGAGATTCATTGGAAATTTTTAGAAAATGATATTTTTGAATTACTAAGGTAAACTTTTCTAGTTGAACAGACTATTCAATTCACTATATTTCAATGCATCCAATGACTACATTAATTATTCAATATTACCATGTTATTTAATTAAAATATGTTCCACTGAGTTATATTTCATTTAAAATTGGAATCAACTCATTTAGAGTTAAATAGTTTAAGTTATTCCTAAATAATAAAGGTTGATCAATTCTTTCTTCCTAAAGGTTTTCCAATTTTCATGCTTTATTTGTGCCTTATACGGGTTGATTCAAAATTGAATATAATTGAATGAAATATATCCTATCAAGAACATAATGCTAAAAAAATTAATTTCACAAATTGGATTAGTATTAAAAAAGTTATGATAAAAATATGAAAGTGATAAAAAGCACTTATAATTACAAAATTAATATATTATCATAATTAAGCTTAAATTCTTACAAAAACCAACAAATGCGATAATTCCCTTTAAAATAATAAATTAATGTGATTTAAAAAATTTAATTTAAAAATAAAATTTATGAAAATACGAGCTTAATCAATCCTCCAAACTTAAACATTTCACTCTTAGGAAATCATCAAATATTTGAAGAAAAATCCACACAAAAATCAAATGTAAAAAAATTTATATGATGTTTTAAAAAAAATAGAATTCCATTATTTACCATTTATAAAAATCAAATACCTTTCATTTTATTCCCCCAAATTTAAATTTTTTCAATCTCAAAAATCCATCCATGGCCTAATAGAAACTTACCTCATAAGGAAATTCAATTCACTCTTTACTCAAGAGAAATTAAATCTAGAGTTGTGATCATAGTTGGAAAAATCATGTGTCACCTTATGATTATGAAAATTATCATCTCTAAATATCATAAGACATAAAATATGTTTTCAATCATGAGGAATTTTCCAAAGTGATTTGGTTGGATAAGGGTTTGTGGGTAAATAATTTTAAAATTAAAAGTCTAATAAGAGGTGGTTGAACTCTTAAATATACTGCATGAATAGTCACACGAAAAGATAGAAAAAAATCAAACAATTACCCTTGCAATATAAATAACACATCCTTTTTTGTGACTCAGGTCATGATTCAAACAATGTATACAATTAATGATTTCACATTAATTATCCTTTTTTCCTTTTTATTTTTTTTTATTTTTTTGGAGGATGATATAATAATTGAGTACCGTGAATGAATTACAATTCATGAATGAATTAAAATTCATGGAAAAGAATTTTGAGAGTTTCATGAGTCACAAATGTTATTATAATGAATAATTCAATCTAATATCCACATTTTTATATTTATATTGTTTTATTTTGGGAGAATATGATGATATGAATGAAGTAAAATAAATATTGGATCATTCCCATTATTAAAATTTTAAAATGACACCACACCCAACACACCCTAAAAAAATTCACCCCAAAGAACACACATGAAAGGCTTTTCATCCACACTCAAAATTGAAATATCCATATAATAGTATCAAGAGTTAAGGTAGGTGAGAAAAAATAGGCTTTTAAAATGGATTAAACATATAATGTAATTTATGTATTCTAATATCTAATAAGGGTAGATGTAAGGGTATGTCTCAAGTGAAAATGTGGCTAGAAAAATAAATTCCTAAATCATATTAAAATCATTTTATGAACTAAAAAAATTTGAAAGAGAAAAATAAAAAGTTCTAGTTCACACACAAAATCCATGTTTCTCCAAATAAAGTGTGATTATTAGGAAGAATATTTTAAAATTGGATTAGAATATCTCACTAGATGGTAAAATAATTTGATTAAGTTTTTAATGGGCATGGATTTCAAAAATTGGTCAAACTCATAAAAATTAATGAAAATAAATTTCTAGGACAAGGCTACCACAATAAAAATAATTAAAAATACATTATTAAAAAATAAATAAAACTCTATCAAAGTCAATTCACAAGTGAAATGACACAAAATTCTCCCCCCAAAGGTAACCCACCTAGGCTGAAAATGAGTAAAGGGTGATAATTACACCTAAAGCCCACCTCCAATAGGATATGGGTTTGAGAAAGGCCCTAAGGGTATATTATACACACAAATGGGAGGCACTAACCTCTAAGATAATATGTGGAACAAGAGATAAGATTAAACCACAAAAAAACTCCTTCTCATAAAAAAATGTAAAATAATACCAATACATGCATGTGATGTCATACAAAAAAAGTAAACTACAATTACCAAAAGAAAAAGCCTCAGTAGTGACCTCAAAACCCAAATAAATCCTATGAAATACTAAAATATGTTAATGTACACCCCGATCACTAAAAATTTATTATTAACATGAAAAATAGTTTATATAAACATAGGGTGATCACAACAAGTATAATCATGTGGTTCCTCCCCAAAGCCTCTCATGTAAAAGATAAAGAAATCAGACTACAACACAGTGAATAAACAAGTAAAGCTAACTCTTTACCTAATCAAGTATACTAAGTTCCCATACTCACCATAGATATATCACCAAGTATCACATACAAGTAATAATTTTATAACCAACATAATAATAAATAAAGGTACCCTAATACCACTTCCCCATTGGTTTTTTGTTCTTCTCCAACATTGTACATCCTGAGCAATCACTCTCTAAATATAAACCCCCCAAAGACACTTGGGAAATTGAAACATACCATGCACCCAATGCATCACAAAATATCATCATCAAAATACACATCTCCAGATAGTAACTAAGTTGTTTTTAAGATCCACCACAACCTGTACATCATGTTTTAAACCTCAATGCATCACATCTCATACACAACATACCTATAATAACCCTTATGATACTATATCAATAGATATATGTGTGTGAAGAAAACCACAATCCATTAAAATATTATATTCACATATATTGGAATTATAATCATAATGAATATTAGCATATAGAGATATAAGAATAAGGGAGTAGGGAAATTGGGGGTAGTCAGACATTTTTTCTTTTATAACCTGGATGTTGGAGAAAACACCCTCTAGAGTCTACTGGTTTTAGTAACCCCACTGACATGGGTTAGGGTAGAATATGAAATCATAAAACATATATAGGTATATATATATTTATCACAACCACACTAAGGATAACTAACTTTCCTTAACCTCAAATGAAACTATTATCTCTTGGACACCTGGATGCGACTCTAAGGACTAGATATCCAATAACCAAAGAAAAATTTCAAATGGAATTTCAATTAATTATTTATTTTAAACAATTCACATTTTAATTAATTATCAACCAAATTCCATACCCTCAGAAAATAATCAAAACTATTCCAAGGTTCCTCAAGATTTATCATAATTTATCATTCCATTAAACCTCTAACCCCTTAAGATAATTTATTTAGCATTCATTATCATTCCATAATTACATTCACTCTAGGACTAGTCCTAAGCTACCAAAAAGTGATGCATAAACCATGAACAACAAATGTTTTAAGAAATGGGGAAAGGAATGTAAAAACAACAAACCTAGCCATATTACCTTTAAATAAGATTAATCATCAATAAATAATCCTATATTTAAACATTACAAACAATGATCAAGACCAGCTTCAACCCGCTTCATCAACCCCAGTTCCATCCCCAACATAACCATGTATACCACCATGCATCTCATCATCACATGTGATAACTTATACCACAAATCCAGGCATACAAACCAATTATTTTCAAACCATTATCTATACCAAGATCACATCATATTGTATAATAAGTATCCTATTCTAGAGAAAACACACAAGGAGGAAAGAAAACACCAAATAATTAACATGGAAACTAGACCCTAGAAGCAAGTCATCTGACCTTCATAAACAAATAGGCTCACTCATCCCCAAACAATTAATTTTATCAAAAAACTGATTTTTTTACCAAATTTAATTAATCAATTCATTTATAATAGGTTACAACCATAAGAAACCTAATAATCAGTTATCAACAACTATTGGTTAATTAAACACGATTCAATCATCACTTGGATTTCCATCAAATTACAAGGAATAATGATAACAACTAATCATGCCTATTTATTATTTAGAAAACAAGAATTAAAATATTTAAATTCTTTATCCGATTACAATATATCAAACATGATAATTCATAGTATAAATAAGAGATGGAACACTATCTACCAAAACAAGTAAAAAACTGTTAACACAGTGTAAATACATGAAATTGATACAAAAAACCAATTCCTTATTTATTTTTATATTAAATATTTATTATGGTTAATTACATTATTACCTAAAGAGATAAATCATGTTAATTTGATTATTTCACATAAAAATAAGTAGAATTAATGAATCCCCTACTATGATTTAGAAGATCAACATTCTCTGAGAAAGAATAAATAATTAAGGATCAACCAATAATAAAGGAAACACCACCAATCCAAGGGAAACTCATTAGAATATAACATACAAAATCCACCAAAAAACCATACTCAGGCATTATCTTAAAAAATGAGGGTATTTCCATAATGATCACCTAGGGAAAAGGAATAGTTAAGGGTGAAAGGAGAGGGAAAAGAAACCTTGAATCATGGGTGACCTATCCTCAAAGATCCATGGGTTGGAACCCAAAAAGATTCAATGATAGGTCTACAAGGGGGTAGGAACAACACTTACCCAATAAAAAAAATCCATTAATGGATCTCCAATGTGATAAAACGTCTCAACCGTGAAGAAGGTTCACTGAAGCATAAAGAAATAGAAGGAATCAAAGATGAGAAGAGTAGATTAGTTAATAGAGGGGAAGAATCAAATTTAAAATACATTTAATACCCCTCATTTAAGATGTACATGTTTCCACTTTAAAACAAATGATATCCAAGAAGAATGATGATTATTTTTTCCATTAAAAAAATGCCTGACTGTCACCATGACTTCCACCATGACCTCCACCATGGTCGTGGTGTTCTTCATTTTATCATCCTAAAAAGACTTCTGTTAGGGTGTGTTTCTAACACCTATGACATTTTCCACTGACCATGACGTATAACATGGATAGAAATGATATTTCTCCATCATAATTTTAGATAGAAGATCTACCATGGTTCCACTCCTGGTACTACACCCTCTCTAGGAATTTCCATGATGGTTATTTTGGAGAAGAGGACACCTTGACCAACACATCCTCTGAAATATATTGACAAGACATGTTTCTACATGTGGTGCACCAAGAACCACATGAAAAACTTAAAACATCCAAGTATTGACCATTTATAGTGAAAAATGTCTTTTCCATGACCTATTATCTAATATGACCTTCACTACCTCCACCACTAGGGTGTAGTGACCTCCAGAATGGCCAAGAATACTCCCCTAGCCTCCAGACCACCTTCAAACTCCCTCTTGGAACCACCAAGCCTTGGTAAAACACAAAGGAAAGGTTGTGGAGGTTCAAAAATTAAATTATATACCTATCAAACAATTCTCATCCTTGATAATTAAAACCAAACCTAAAGAGAAGGTAAATAAAAGAGGTCATCTAAACATCCACACTGTGAGATACCTCTCATGAATCTCTCCATCATAGGTGAAAACCACCTATATTAAAGGAACAAAGAAAAAACCATGAAACACTAACAACTATATCCTAAACACTCTCGTATGGGAGATATATCTAAAATAGAATAAAATCCACAACCAAGGCATTAAAGAATAGAAAACTATATCATAATACAGATAGATGATCAAAATCCCCAAAACATTGATACATAAGAAGAGATAAGCATAAAAAAACTATGGTTACTACACACATATATGTGAATTACATTCCTAGATTCTATCCTCAATGAAACCATGTCACTAAAGAAAATAAAACTAGGGAATAATACACTTACAAAAAACCTTCTCCTAGTGTTCCTATATCTCTATAAGATGCTCCTCAAATGTCACATCATCATCAACATCGATCTTTCCCCAATCGATGATTTGAGATTTTTCATAAAGATAATGGTGAATTTTCAACACATGAAAGACATCATGAATCTATATCATTTGAGGGGTAATTTATACCTAATTTTCAATATATCTAACATGAGGGAAAAACTCAAAAGGTCCAAAAAATAGGAGATAATACTTACAACCATGACCAAAAACTCCACTTTCCATGATGAGGATTCATCTTCAATAAAACATGATCTCTAATATGAACTATAGAGGTCTCATCCTACAGTCCACATAGTAATTTTGACAATGATTCACTACCCTAAAACTCTCATAAATCACATGAACCATATCTATCATACTTTCCACTAGTTTTGGTTTGATAATTTATAACTCTATTACCCCATTCCAAACAATAGATAATGATAAGTTTAGCTGTATAAATTTTTTAACGGGACCATTCCAATTATGGAGTGGAAAATATTATTATGATAAAACTTGAACAAGGGTAGTTGCCTCACCCATAAACCTGCAAAATCTAGGAAACAAACACACAACATGTCTTCAAGAGTATGGATGGTACACTCTATCTTTATAACACCTTGGAAAAATCAAGGGTAAAAAGAATAAATTTTATTACTCATATTAATAAGGTGAACCTTTATTTTTGGGAGCCTACCTGATTAGAAGTCCACAGTTAAACGAGTCAGGTCATGGAGTTGTGTTAGGGTGGGTGAACTCCTGAGAAGTTTCTTAGGATGTGTGTGAGTGAGGAAAAATCACACTGAAATAACATGTATTGGCCTATGGGGATAGTCATTAGTTTTATGATTCATTTGGGTATGTGTATGGGCCCTAATAGGGAACCATTTGTCTATGGGGAAATTGGTGGTACCTAGAGAGCCAGGTCTTGATAGAACTATTAAAATGTGGGGTGACTGTGCTATCAGTGGGTCCTAGATGTTATAGTGGTATTAGAGTAGTTCGTAACTAGAAGTGCAGTGGTACTACCTATGATGAAATGTAGGGTCTACAACATGGATTTTGTACTCTAAAGGGGAGTTAATGTAACACCCTAGAAGGTAAAGGGTTAAAAAAATTAAATTTTACTACCCATGACAATAAGGTGAACCTTTCTTTTTTATATCAAAATGGATTATAAATACATTATTAAGAGATCCTTGGCCTAGAGTAGTGTTAAGATGGGTAACCTCCTTAGAAGTTTCTCAGGGTGTGTGTGATTGAGGAAAAAGAACACTAAAAGAACACATATTAGCATGCGGGGGTAGTCATTAGTATGATGATCCGACCAATATAGGAGACCATGTGTTTTTAGGGAAACTAGTGGCGCTTTCCAGGCTAAGTCTCAATGAACATATTAAAAACTGGGGTTCTTGTGTTGTTAGTGGGGCCTAGTTATTGTAGTCTAACTATTTGTTTGGGAATGAAAAGCAATGATAAGGCACAAATGAGAGCCAAAATAATACTGGAGACCTCTCCACACCCTGTAGGTGAAACAATGATCATGATTATAGATGATCATCCTTGGGAATATATGGGTTCTCACCACCTCCTCTAGATACATCCTCAACAAAACTTCCACCAATATTGACCCCTTTATTGGTAATAAATGAGACTTCTTTTTCAAATGTTCTACTATCACCCATATAGCACCATAGCCTCCCTAATATTAAGGTAAACCAGTGAATAAGTTTATCTAAATTTCCTCCCACTTACATTGAGGAACATCTAATGGCTAAAGAAAACCATTGGGAACATGGTGTTCAACCTTCACCTTATATTAGACTAAAAATCTAGACATTAACTCTACAATTTAATTATTTAACCAAGGCCACCAAAACTGAGCTCTCAAAGCATGATAAATCTTTGTCACACCAAGATATAATAAAAAGGGTGAGCTATGTAACTCATGGAGAATCACCTTGTGCATCACCAAACAAATGAAATGGCTCCCTTGGAACAACACTCAATGCTAATCATCCTATTACCAACTAATAGGGGCATGACCAAAGATAAATTGATCACACCAAACTTCCACCTCTGAATCCCCCATCTTGGATTCCTCCACCTGAAGTACTAAAAACAATTGCACCAACATCTGAAAAAGGCATCCTTTTTCACCAACCTCTCTCATATCAAGATGCATCATGGATATTTCCTCCATTACTCTATAATAATCTCTATATTCACACATGACATCATGGTGTGAATTCCTACTTAGTACATAAATTATAACATTACCCTTTCATGGTGTGTAGGAAATATAAAAGTCATAATCCTATAATAATTGAATCAAATTTTATTTTTGAAAGTTCATGTCATACTAAGAGAATACATACCTCAGGATTTTGTGATCGATGAAAACCACAAAGCCTGCATCAAAGAGGTAGTGGCACAAAAACTTCAAGGGAAAGACAACTGCTTCCAACTCAAGATCATGGGTGAAATAGTTACTTTAATGGGTTCATAACCATCATGGAACATAAGAAACAATTTCTATTAACCAAAACAATAAACTTCCCAAGAAAATATATGATGCATCTCTGTAGACCTCAAACTAGGCTCCCACTTTTGGAAAATAATGAACTGGGGCACTAACCAAATTCTCCTTCAGATACTAGATAAAAACCCAAAATTGGTTAGTTCATAAGAATGTTTGATCCATTTTTTTCAAGCCTATAACTGGATTCACAATTCGAGATAATTTGGTTATGAACCTCTTATAGTATCCTACAATATCGAGGAAACTCTACACCTTTACAATATTCTTGGGTTCTTCCCAAGAAAGAACTACCAAAATCTTTGAGGGGTCCACAACTAAATCACACTATGACACAACATGTACTATGAAAAAAACTTAAAAATCCTAGAATTAACACTTTAATAACTTCATGAATAGATATTGATGATGAAGAACTCTCAAAACTACCCACAAATGCTCCATGTTCTCCTCCTCAAATGTAGAGTACATAAGGATGTCGTCGATGAAAACCACCATGGATCGATCCATTTTTTTAAAACACTTCATTAATAAAGACCATGAATACAAATGGACTATTATTTAAATTTAATAAAATTAAAATGATCTCATAATTCCCATAATGACATTGAAAGGAAATATTTTGTATATCCTCATTCTTGACCCACATATAATGATATCCCAATCATATATTGATCTTTAAGAACCAAATAACTCCTTTTAGCTAATTAAATATACCATTAATCCATATAATATTATATAATTTATTTAATATCACTTGATTCAAGTGATGATAAACGATATATATGCGTAGACTTCCATCAGCCTTCTTTGTGAACAAAACCAGTGCACCCTATGGTGACACGCTTGGCTGAACAAAACCTTGCTGCAAGAGATCATCGATCTAAATTTGAAGATCCCATAACTCAAGGAACTATCCTATATAGAGACATAGAGATCATAGAAGTTACAAATTTTATATATATCCCAAACTAGATCTCCCATTTAGTGGGTAGCACCACAACCTCCTCAAGAAAGAAATTAGAATACTCTTCCACAATCCTAGGAAAAACTACTGGCTAAACATCTGAAGAACTCAATGTCAACTCATCCATCAAGGAAGAAAAGTATGAAACATGACTCTGACCCACACATGGGTCTCTTTCACTATAACACCCTAAGATTATGAAATAACACTATGTTTGATAGCATATATGACATGCAACACCATTCTTAAACAAACCACACAATATTATTATTTAAATATGATCATTATGACCAATTTTTTTTATTGGAATATATGAATAGAAGTAACTAAGTTATGAAATATATATAAAATAGTATTAATTAATATAAATTAATTGATTAATTCTTAGGAAATAAGCTATCAATTTTTAGTAAATTCATTTATGGTTAAAAATAATTTTTCTTCAAAAATGTTATTTATTTATTTTTTATGAAAAAATATTATAAATAAAATTTGAAAATTTTGAAAATTTTATTTCATAAAATTATATCATTTTTTAAATCATTATATCAAAATTCTCTTAGGGTGAAATTTTGGTATTTTTCTGAAAAGATTGATTTTTCAGTGGATAGTGAAAAATACCATTTTTTGTAAAACCATCATTTATTTTCATTGAAAAGTATAGTTATTATCTTAATTTTATATTAAATAATATAATAATAATTTATTTATAAATAATCTAATTAATTACATGGTAATTATCTTTATACGTGATGTTGGCATGAGTTCATTTTTGAGCTTAAAAACACATTTTTCTAAAAACAGCTTTTATTGCGTTTTACAAATTTATAATAAAAATGTTTTCTTACACTTCTAGAAATTGAAACATAAAAAATTTATTCCATATTTGGAATAATTAGGTTTAAATTTGGTAAAATTTTTAACTTTATTTTTGGTCATAACAAATAGTATCTATGGTAAATATTTGTCACCCCAGTAAGTGTAAATCAGGTAATTAAGGTTAAAAATAATGTGGTAAGGATTTTAAAAATCCATCCAGCACCTAAATTATGTATATTTTATGAGTTTAGTTCAACCAACCCTTAATATATTTGAAAACATGACATTTTGATTCCATTTTTCTTTGATAAAGACCTTTACATTATTTTAAGTAAAGGAAAATTTCAAATTCTCACTATCTTGCTTTTAATATATCTTATAAGATAACATAGGGTTAATAAGATGTTATTAATGAATAAAAATTTTATTTTTAACTTCATTAATTTTTTTATGATGGTAATTTATTTTTAATTTTTAGTAATGGAATAATTACTTTAAATTCTTACACAACGCTGACACAATGCTTGTGCATGTAGTATAAAAATCAAGGTAAATGATTTTAAAAACATAAAAAGTAATATTTTATGGATTAATTATGATGTTACATAAATTTAATAGTTAATAATAATGTACAATATATGTTCTATTTGTTTATATTCAAATACCATACCTGTCTTGATGTCATTGAAGTCAAAATATGTGAATTGTTCTTAGAATGACTTTAATGGTATTTTATGTTAAATAATATATTATTAAATAATTTAAAAATCATTAAAATATTTAAATAAGATAATTGGGATGATATATTTTCTAAAATTTCATCCCTTAACTATTTAGGATCCAATTTTCACCTTAGAAGTAAATTTATATCCCTTTAGTATTGAGAAAGTTGTTACCATAGTTATGATTAAAATTAGTTAATGAAGGGGTTAAACCCAAAGATAAGGTTTAAAATTCCACATAAACCTATAAAAATATTATTTATTTAAAGGATTTAAACCTTAAAATATATTATATTTTAAATTTTTTCCACTTTGTTCCACCATCACATGAAAAATAATTTATTATATTTAATTCTTTTTTTGTAATTCCATGTTTATCATTTCCTTCACTATAAAAGGAAACAACCCATCCTTTATTATTTACACCCCCTTGAGCCACTTATATAAAAAAACCCTAAAATAACCTATTATAAACATCCTTATACAAGTTATATAGGTTTTTATCTCTTAAAAATATCATCCCTATGATCCTTAAGAAGAAATCCAAAGGTGGTCTCTCAAAGAGGATGTTATCATTTTAAACGATCTCTTTCATTTTACTTTTTTTTACCTCTTTCAATTATATAATAACCATTAAAATATAATAAAATTAGTATCTAATATAAAATGAGATGTTATTATGTTATTTACATAACCTTATTCATCTCCTTTTCTAACCTACAGGGAATAAAATCATCATTTGTGCGTACGTGTGGACTACCACCTCCTCGAAGTGATGTGTTTAATTTTTAATTATTACACAAAAATGATGGTTATTATGATGGATTTAATAAAATATATTATATTCATGAAATAATTATGATTCTAAAAATATAATATATTACTTAACTTATTAATCATCCACCTGTTAAAAAATGATAATGTCGCTTGTGCGTACTTGTGGAATACCACCTCCTCAAAGTGATGTGATTCGTTTTAAATGTCTTCATTTCATGGGTGAATCTAAAATTGTCTTTTATGTATAAAATTATTATTATTATATTATTATTATTATTATTATTTATATTATAGAATAATTACCCCTTTGACCATGGTAAACCTACTGAAGTCATTTTACAATTATGAATTGAATGTCCTCAAAACACCAGATCTGGACTTGATCAATTAAGTAATTAAATTTGTCATTTTAATAAATGAAATAAATGGGTTAATGATAAGAAAATAATCCTATAAATTTTAATTAAATAATTTAATAATTAATATAACTTTATTATATAGGAATGTAATGGATGTATATAGAAAGTCTGGACTTGAGGTAAGAGGTTTTATAACTCAATTTCCATTTACTGGGTTATAATTCTACATCATTGACTATGTTTTTCCAAGATTATGTGTAAAGTTTTCTATGATTTTATTATGTTGTATTTATAATTGATTTTTTGTTTTAAAATTTTTATCCATAATCACTTTATTGATTAAATTATGACTTCAATTATACGATCTTTGTAAGGATTATTCGTCTCAATATTTTTCTTTGAGAGATGTCTTGTATTATGCACCTAATTTATTTTATAAGGTGTATATTATGACTATTGAGATATTATATCATGAATGATTCTTTGATAATTATATATATAGTTCCCTTTAATTTCTATCTTTCATGAAATATTGATATAAATGTAATACAAGTTGCAATTGTTTTCACGATCTCAATTTCAATTCTTCGAGACATAATTAATGTATGCACCATGATTTATTTCATATAGTGTAATTAATTCCCCAAAAATTAATTTTAACATATTATTTCATGGAAATTATGGGTTTTATAGAATCATGTCATGTTCCTTTATTAAATGGGTTTTTTATTCAAGCATTACTAGAGTTTTAAGAGTTTCTCATCTCAAACTTTATTTTTTGAGACATGTTTTGATTGATTCACCTATATTCATTTATATGGTGTAAATAATGAATCTTGAAATATAATATCATGAATATTTTTATACTCCTTTATATTTATGTTTCTTCTTATGTTCTTTCCTTTAAAGGGTTTTTGGTTTTGAAAGGGAGTAAATAATTTTTCCTTAAAAACACTTTATAAAGGTTTTAAAGAATTTTAACCAAACTCTTCCTCCATGGTCTTTATCTTATTTAAAGAATGCAATTTTATAAACATAAATCATTTCATAAAGTTATTTTCAATGAACTTTGGCCCTATTTTAAAAGGTTTTTAAAGGAAATTTCTTAATGTTTTCTATATTGGTTATTTTTTACTCTCTTTACAAATGTTTGAAAAGAATGTTTATTTTTTTTTACATTTATAACATGAATAGATTTTATAACCACCAAAACTATTATTTTTTTAATCTTACATTATATTTTTCCATTTAAATTTTAAAAAAATATCCTTTTATAAATATTTTTTGAATTTTTAGTTTTTGAAGGTACCTAAAGAAAAAGGTATTTTACCCTATTTTCTAAAAAATGTTTTAAATATTATTTTAAAGGTATTTTTATCTCTGTTAACATAATTTAATTATTTTCTATAATTCACCATGGATATGATCTTATGATGCCATTAAATTCATTTTTGTGAATGTTTTATGAAAATTTTAATGATATTTTTAGGAAAAATATTTCTTTTTCATAGGTAAATCTTGATATGATAGTTTTGATGTAATAAAAGCATCCATGTGTTTTGATTATGAATGTTACAGGCATAGAAGAATAATGCAGTGGTGGGTGATATATTAAAATTTCTTTTAATGTTTCTATACCCAAAACCATGATTTATGATCTTTCATGTCTAATTTATAATTAATATATTTATATTGGAAGATGGAAATTAACTTGTATTAGGTTTATTTATTTGATGTCGATGTCAATTTTTTGAAGAGAATATTTCAGATTGCCTTCATTTCACTTGTGATAATCCTAGGATAGAATCCCTCTAGTGGTGATCCACATATTCTACTATGATCTTCAAGAAATTCCAGATGATCTTTGGGTGCTATCGTAAGGAATAGAATATCTTATATTGTTCATTCTTTATCGCTCGTTCTTTAGTCTTGAAGAAATATCTATAGAAATTCTCATTATTGAGAGAGAGAAAGAGGAGTCAAAAGAGAATTCATTGTATGAAATAATTATCTATTTTTGATTACCTACACAATATACATAATGGTATATTTATGGAGGTAGGGTTTAGTTTAGAATATTTGTTTATTTCATGCTAGCTCTTAAACAATATTAAAACCTTTAATAAAACCCCATGCCACATAATAATAATAATAATAATAATAATAATATTATTATTATTATTATTATTATTATTATTTTTCGATGCACACCAACTTGCACAATAAAAATTATTATTTAACCAGATTATTAATTAATATTTGTCACCGAACACAGTCTTGGTCCATTCAAACTCTTCTTGAATTTATTGAACACCTGAATAAATATTTAATTTAAATATTTCATTCATCAATAAATATTTTCAACCATTAAAATATGAATAAAATTATACCTTGGTCTTGAGAATAATATTTATTAAATTAATTAAATTTAGATAGAATTTAATTGAGATCATAAAAAACACTTAGTGTGTGACCCTCTAGGATTCTTTCTCATTGGCATTAGACTGGTTTTCCTGAAGTCCAAGATTATGATCTAGAAAAGGGTCAAGGGACCCCATATAAAGAAATTAATGTCAAAATGACAAAAACCACATAAAAATGCTCACTATGTCATATAATCTCTTTGCTGTAATATCTTATCAAGCTGGTTTCACATTTATGTCACCAACCTATGTTCTCAATAAATATTTCATTGACTATATGAAATAAACACGTCGTTACACCATGAAAATGGAATTTATGGATAAGGTTTTATTCTAATCAATGGGATGAGATACAATCTTCTATAAATATGTAAAGGAAATATCATTCCTCAACTTATCCATTAATGACATGTCACATGGGACACACCCAACATATCCAAATTCACCATGAACTGTAATTTTCATGGTATATGAAATACATCTAAGTATGCGATTCATAACATGAATTAATAATAATATTAAAGTCTAAGGACCATTACACATGATCATATATAGAAATATCTGATGAAACCAAAACATAAGGAATTCCTACTAGTGAGTCTGTTCTCATTATCTCGCATATTGGAGATTACTGAGTGCAAACTTCATGAGAAGAATCCTCATTCTCTTATGAGTACTCACACTTGAAAATATATGTACTATGTGTCCCATTATATTATGTTATCCAACCATATAACATTATATAAGAATATCATCATATCACTTCAAGGTTCTCATCATAGTGGGGAACTTCTATGACCTTATCAACGCGATGTATACTCTAAGACATTATTATATTGGAGTAATACAAAATAATGAACAATATATAATAAAAAGTTTTATTAATATTCAATAAATTGAATATTCATGAAATCAAAGTAAAAATAGTTGTTCCTAGTAAACCAAATCTAAAAAAATTCCACTTGGACTAGATGCAACTTCCTATGAATTTCAGTTTTCTAGAATTCACATGATAATCATGTTTCAGCTAAGTTAAGGATTTAGTCAAGGGGTCCTCCATGTTTCTTCTATGGAAATACTACTAACTGCAATTTCACCCATATGAGAAAAATACCTTAAGAGATAATACTTTCAAAGTATGTTCTTCTTCTGATAATGTGACATTGGTTCTTTTATGAGATCCACCACTGAAATATTATCATAGTAGAGCATGATAGGATATTTACTTCTAGGAAACACATTAAGATCTTGTATAAATATGTGCATCCATACCACTTCTTTAGCTACCACAAAATCTAAAATATACTCGGATTCTACTATAGAATCTGTGACCACTGCATGATTTGAGCTCTTCTATCTAACAACACCTCCATTCAATGTGAATATGTATCCTATTTGTGACTTAATGTCATTTTTATCAGTTTGAAAACCAGCATCTTCATATCCTCATAAGAATAAATTCTTATTTTTTCCATAAACTAGAAATATATCCTTAGTAGGCCTTAGATACATAAGGATATTCTTGACTACCATCCAAGGGTGGTCACCTAGTTCATCTTGATATCTTCTTAACACACTTAATTCATAGATGACATCTATCCTAGTTCATAACATATTATACATGAATGAACCAATTTATGATGCATAATACTTTCCATCCTATTTTGTTCCTCTGTGTTTAAGGGAAAATTTTCCTAGAAATATGAATTCCATATGATACAGGAAACAATCCCCTCTTGGATTGTTACATACTGAATCTATCAGTATCTTATCAATGTATGTACTTTGACTTAGGTTTATAAACCTCTTGGATCTATCATGATGGATCTTGATCCCAAGAATATATGTTGCCTCACCCAAGTCCTTTATAGAGAATAATTTATTCAACCACACCATTAAAGACTGTAATACTGGTATTTTTTCCAATGAGTAATGTGTCATCAATATATACTATTAATAAAATGACTTCACTCCCACTAAACCTTTTATAGACACAAGGATCACACTCATTATTTATGAAACCAAATTCCATTATGAATTCATCAAAATGAATATTCTTAACCTTGATACTTTCATTAATCCATAAATGTATTTTATCAATTTTCATACCCTTTTTACATCTTTTGGAGTTAGAAAACCTTTGGGTTGTGTTTTATAGATTTATTATAGACCATGAAATTCTCCCAACCAATATCATGGGACCTCTCCATATGTGTAATCTCCAAACTCCATCCATATGGCCCGCTTCTATGTGTAATACCCAACATCCATACTCACCATATATGCCACTTTCACACATAATCCCCAACCAAAAACTCAAATTCTTTAGGCCTCCTCTTTATTTATAAGTCATAGCCCATTCCAAACTACATGGGTTTTGATTCTCAACTAACTAGGATACGTAGGAAGCCTCCGTGTGGTCCAAACCCAACATCTACATCCATCCTGATTTCCTCCAGGTCACATCCCTGGTAAGATCATGCTCCTCACTTGGGAGACTACATCTCCTCCAGGTCCCTTAGGCAACCCAACACATAATCCCTACACCATCTAACCAAGAAAAATACTATTGTTAAGATAATATTCCATGTGTAAGCCCCACACCATCCCTTTTTGATGCTCCCTTCAAAATGCGAGCATCCTTATAGTGTGATGTTAAACTACATGGACCGGTCTTATCACACGACCCTAAACTATGGCATCGAAATACATGGGTATTGATCCATTTATTCTATATAGGGTACATAGGACGCCTCCTTGAGGTTCAATCATGACTTATGGTAAACCAAGGTGCTCCCTCAAAATAATGCAACTCCTTAATACACTTATAGGGGTGTTTATATCAACCTTAATAGTGTAAAATCTCCCCCTTATAGGACACACCTCTAAGATTCACCTCCATAGAGAATTATGATACATCTATATAGGGTTTTCCTCCATAGAGTGTTCTTACTAATATTCACGGTGTGTCATCTTCACTTTATGGGACACAACTTTTGGATCCACCTCCATAGGGAATTATGATCCTTTAATTGATCAACTTCCAAATGTGGAATCTTCCCTCCTAGGGAAACACCTATTTGATCCACCTCTATGGAGCATCTGGATCAATCAACTATGTCTCTAAAAGACATTAAAATCATGCCCTGATTCATTTCGATAGGATGTTCCAATCCATCTCCACAAGAAGTTAAACTTGTGACCCCAAATGTATATCTCATGCAAAACATGGGATGCCTTAGGTGAAATAATTAGAAGATATGCTCCCATGGATTCAGTTAGCCTACTCATAAACATGGTATGCCTAAGGTAAAATACTTGGAAGATATATTCCTTTGGTGTCAGATACCTCATGATCTACATGAGATGCCTTATGTTCCACGCCTAATATTCCTCCATGAGATTCCCTCCTAAGAAGAAGAATATAGGTGATCAATGTTACCAGTGTCAATACATTCCAAAAATGACCAATATGAATAATTTATTAACTAAAGTTTTGTTCCCTATCATGACCAACTAAAATATTCAGATAGAATTGGCATAATTAACCGACATCCATAAAGATATGGCATCATGAATGAGTTCCACAAACATGAATTAACTATATGAGGGAGACCCGGACTAGGTGACAAGTTCCAAGGAGAAATAAATGGAATGAGAAACCAACATCCCATAATACCGTTTTGATTAAGGAGTAGTAATTTCCATTGAAAATGATGAAAGCCACTCGCCTTTAGAAAGAGGGGATGAGAGGTGACAAGCATGCTAGTTCAGATTAACATGTAGGTGGTGGCCCTGATGAAGGCATCATAAATATAAATGGTGAACTTGATGTGACATTATTATCCTCAACATGGGGACTAGTAGAATTCAATGCATTAGTAGATTATAATTTCACTGGATCTAGTTATTCAGTGCTAGGATCCAACAAAAAAACAATGGGCCCGACATAAAACTCACCAAAAATTAGGGAAATTAAACATTGGGCAATTAAACATTGGGAAATACGGTCTATGACATTGTCAGTACAGATATAATTCTACATCCATTGAAGATTGAACGAAATTGGGGAAATGGGCATCAATTTCCTTACATTTATATTTATGGATGAATCCACTTACTTTGTAGGATTCTAGCCACTAGAAATCAACCACCTAATACCCATAGGCACTGGATCAGGAGAAATGTTAATGCAATGATCCTGAATGAATCCAACTCTAACACAACTTCCACCACAACTATAGCTACTGAATGCCCACTCCCAATCTTTCCCTTAGAGATCATTTAGAAGAGGGTGATATACACCCTTGTATATCACTGTAAGTATGGCGGGGTCATTCCCTTGTGGGATATGGCCCATCAGGATCTAGAGGTTTCAACTCCTTATCAACACTTCCACCCCCAGGGGCCACGTAGGGAATAAACCCTCCCCATTACAACAACGAACTACTTTGGGAGACTCTCTCTAGAGTGATCATATGACTCTCTCCCCTATGTCGGGGAGGCAGGGGATGCCCAAGTCACCCTAGCTACGACTACTACTCGAGAGATTCCAAGAAGGGATCCCACCTGGCCTCATCAATGCTATTAGTGGTCGGTACTTCAGGTTTAAGAACATATGGAGTATAAACCTTCTCCTCCGAACCTAGTCCAGACGACCCAACATCAACATCGGGCACAAGACCAATATAATGACTGAAAAGGGGCATCATATTCTATGACTTGAGTGGCTCATTATATTTCCATCACATTCTTCCAGATTCCCATGATGAAAGAGTAGTGATCTATCCATTCCCAACTGGGATAAAGACCTTAGATGCCTCACATAAAGGATGGGTTGACTCTATCACTCACTGAAACCACCAAAAACCATCATGGGACTACCCTTTACAATGAGTTTCAGTGCGGAGGTCCTCCACACACCATCACCAACTCAAGAGGAGGTCCTCCCTACTCTCACAATCAGTGTGAAGTCCTCCTCATGTTGTTTCTAGCTCAAGTGGAGGTCTTCCCCACTCCAGTACTAATCTAAGTGGAGGTCCTCCTCGCTTCATCTCCAATTATTACTAAGGTCCTCCCCATACTTATACTTCCCATCACAGACGTCCTAACCATATCATAACCAACCATAGTGGAGGTCCTTCACACTCCTTCAACAGTTAACATGGGGGCCCTTCCCATGTTTCCACTATCTCAAGAGGAGGTCCTCATCACTTCATCATTGATCAAAGTGAAGGTCCTCCCTGATTCATCGACAACTAGTACGAGGGTCCTCCCTATACCATCACCATCAACCAACATTGAGGTACTCCCTGTGCCCATTTCGACCAGTGCGAAGGACCTCCAAACAATTCAACCCAGCAAATCAAAGTTCCTACCCACTCTCACAATCAACATAGAGGTCCTCCCTATATTCCCATAGATCAAAGCAGTGGTCCCCCCAATTCATCAATACTCAGAGAGGAGTCCATCCCCACTCGTTTACCTATTAGCATGGAGGTCCTCCCCATGTTCCCACCAACCAGGGTAGAGGTCCTCCCCACTCCTTCACCAACCAATCAGGAGGTACTTCCCACTCCAACAACAAATGATATGGAGGACCTCCCCATATCCCAACTAACCAAAGTAAAGGTACTCCCTATGCTAACACCCACAAACATAGAGGTCCTCCCTGTGCTGAAGAACTTCCTTAACTTGAAGAACCATACCAGGACAAAAGGGAAAACCGCCTCCACTGAAGGCAAAATCATGGGAAGTTCCAATTCATCCTTAATACTATTCACCACTCAGATTCCAAGGGGGGATGTGATTAAATGATGGAACCTTAACCCTATTAATCAGCATCAGAGTCTAGTACATGATCCCGATAGGTGAATTTCATCATCTCGAATGGTGAGATCCTATGAATCCCTAAATACATATATAGGTACATGTAAGTAGAGGAAGAATTTGACCCCTTCCAGGGGATCATAGTACAACCCTATCTATCATCACCAGTTTCCCTCTCCACAAATATATAGGATTATAGAGAAATTTTCTTGCAAGGGATAGATGCTAAGAATCCAGTTGAGACGAAGATGAGTATTGTTGCCCTCACACATGAAGAAGTGGTGAACATGAAATATTATAAGGATTAATTATGTGGTTGGTACCAACTTTGAGAGATGAACCAACATTTAAGAATAGTCAATTCACATAGTGACTCCTCAAATAGCCAGAAAACTTCCACACCGACCCACTTTAGTGTCACTACCAATCTCCCGGCAAGCACTGATTGAATATTGGGCCAATCAAGAGTAGTACACCACTTTTGAGAAATAAATCCCATGGGAGACTCTAGATACTGATCAGTTTCTAGTAGTGTTCTTTCCAAATGTGAATTACAACTTTGACATTCCAGAGTCCCTCACCCAGGACCAGGATATGTGTTTCCACCAGACCATCTAGTTGATGCTTCAATGCTTCCATGATCATTAGTTGGTCTACCCAAGAAGCTAAGAGCACTTCAACGACATTGTTTTGTAGTGTCACATGGTTGATTTGGAAGATCTACCAGTGGATAAACACCTTTCATCACCTAGATACCCCCAATATCTCTAATAGAGATGCATAAAGAGCCTCATTATGCTCTAAAGAATCACAGAAGAGGTGAATCCACATGTGCAGATATGGGGCTAGGGATAGTACACTGCTCTCCACTTAATACCTATCATGAAATAGCATGGACTTCCCATTGATATTGAGGATTTTACTTTGGGTATCATTATAGTAAACATGGTTTTTTACAATTTTTCCAAGGATAGGGGCACCAACATAGGGTTCAATAGAGAAAACTCACCCCCTGGGGCACCACAATATTAGGTAGACCCTCATATTGGTGTTCTTACCTTCCAGAAAAGGCAGGATCTTGGCCTCATGGATCCCTCCACATAATTTAATGGTGGTCAGAATACCAAAAAGGTAAAGGTAACTCTATATCCCTCCAATCCATCTGATATTCCACAAAAAACAGAGGTCTATTTTGTGATTGTTGCCTTACTCCAACAGGTTGCAGACCAAAAAAGGATAATTGATGAACTACTTGCTAAGAGATTCCCAGATTATGTTTCTCCAAGAAAGGATATTATTCCTCTACCAAGGCAAAAAAAAGTTTTCCCTAGATGATATTGGTAATCCCAGGAATCTTGATAGAGAATAGGTAGAAGTTTATAGAAAGAGAATGAGACATGGGTCGCCAAATCTGCCCGAGCAGCATGATCAAATTCCTCAGGACCCAGATCAGGCTGCTCTACGAGTCACCAAGACTACCTACTGAGTTTATGATCCTATAAAAGCACTGGTGTTTAAGGATCCTCATAAATATAGGGACCCCTACCATGAAAATTTGATAGCCTCTCTCACCACTCACCTCTAAGCCTTGGATATGTAACAGGTGGCGATCCCACCTGATGAAAATCCATACTCGGTATGGGTGGATGACATAAAAGCACCCCCAGATTTTGGCAACCCTATATTTTCCCCTTTAAATGGGATGGGTTATATGCTATAGCATTTATCCCACTTCATCTTGATTTTCGGGCCCATGTTGGGAACCTTAGAGCAGAAAGTGGCTGCCAAGCTCCGATGTTTCATACAAAAATTGGAAGTGCCTATGTTTTTTGGTACAACTAGTGACCCATTAGGTTCATTTATGGTTGGTAAGATCTTCATAGAAATTTCCTCTACTATTTTAACTTCACCAAGTGCAAGAAAAGAATTTTAGACCTATTCAAGTGAAATAAACCACCTGATGAGTGCATCACAGACTTCGTCGCCCAGTGTAAAGGGATTATGTATTAACTGGATGTTCCACTAAACCAAGAGAATATGTTGATGATGTGCATGGGAAATTTCAAGGGTGAGATAGTCCCTACACTCATTACTTAGAAATTCCAAGGTGGGTTATGGGATTTCTCTAACAAGGACCAATGCTTAGATGAATCCCTACAACATGACAAATAGACACGTCCATTTCCTCTCCCATATTCCGTAAGAAGAGAGATAAAGAATAGATGACAACTACAATATAGGTGGTGTACCCTGAGCCTCTAGAGTAGTTGGACCCTATACCAAAAGAAATACAGTGAGTGGAGAATCCTCATCAAGATCAGCCTTGGCTAGTGCCTAATCAGATGGTACCACTTCTCCAACCACAACCGCCTAGATGATATAATATGGATCCATCCCCTCATAAATATTTGGACCCTCATTAGGGCCAGTCACCCAAAGTTCCCTTCCCAAATAGTAGGAATAATACTTATTCTTTCAAAGATACATAGGTTCTCAGTTATTTCCTTCGTTAACTAGAATAGGATATTCTGAAGCTACTAGAGTGAAACAAGCCACATGAATCCAAGCAAACTAATCACCCAAACCATTTCCCTTACCATAGGATCCTTGGACATACCATCAAACAATGCTATGTGTTCAAGGATTTGATGTAGAACTAAGTGGATAATGGTTTGGTCAAATTGGGAAATGTCCCGGAATAGGTGGCACATATATCTGCTGATCCAAAAAGTGATAGTGAGAGTTTAGGTGAGTGGCAGTAAGCTTCCAACCTTGGGACTCTAAAGTATAACGATTGGATGGACCACAAGGTAGTCGCTAATGCCCATGGAATAATCTGTTCCCACTTAGGCTGTCTTGAACCTCATTAGGTCACAACTCGTTCCGCGACTACTACTTCTTCATCCACCATGAAACCTTCTACATCTCAGAAGAGTAAGATCTAATGGTGCAAGGAAAAGTGGAGTCCCCTAATAGTGATAAATCCATCTCATAACCTCATTTATTTTATGCCTCCATAGCTGGGAATTATTCCCAGGGTCTACCCAACATTGGAATACCCCTCTGATGATGAACAAGAGTAAGTATATTCAAACACCACTGAGTTAATAGATCGCTTCACACTTCTGTATGATTAAGAATGCCCTAAAAATTATCTAAATATTTCTGGTCGAAACCACCAAAGAGGTAGACAAGGATATGAAAACTGTAAAAATGATCTAGTTAGTGCTTTATTCCAAGTAGTTCATGCTATCAAGACTAGGTAGTAGGTTTTACAAAAAGCTCAACATGCAAATTTCTCTTAGTCCTCTTTGTCAGAATCACTGCCATAGTTGACCATACTAACTGACCAAGAAGAATAGCCCCAACTGCAGCATGATTGGACACATCTATCCAAATAAAGGTCTCATCCAAATGAAAGTCATCTAATAGCGGTTATGGGTGAGTTTGATGATGATCAGAAGGATATTTCCAGCACCATCAAGATTCTAGATGTACAGAAAGAAGCACCTGTTATGCTTCCATCCAAAGATCAACCCCTTATGAGTAGAAACATGAATATGGCATGGAAGTACGATGTGTTGAATAATATCTCCAACATACCATCAAGGATCTTGATCCTAGAGGCCCTATGCCAATTATAAGAGATGCACAAAGATCTTATAGATTCCTTCAAAATCCCCTCCAGTTTAAATAATAGGTAGAAACCACAAATCCTATTATACAGAGGAGTTTTGACAAGTATAATTCCAAGACACCATTTCAATATGTAGAGAAGATGATGGTTCCCTCATGCAGGGGTACATATGCCCACTGTAAATCACAGGGCAGTTCAATGGAATGGAAATATTCCACTTTCTGGTGGACTAAGGTTCTAGGATCAATCTCATCCTAAACCAAACACTTCACAATATGGGAATTATTGAAGCATAATTGAGTCCCTCTAACCTAAATATTATGGGTTATGACAGGACCGAGTAGAGACCATATGGTAGGATCCAGTTGAAAAACTAGTTTGGAGGCTTGGTATTAAGTGCTGAATTCATGGTTGTCTCACAGGATACCACCTACAACACATTTATGGGTAGGCCTTGGATTCACCTATATACAAAAATCCTCTCCTCATATCACCAATGCCTCAAGTACTCCCTAAATGAGTGAGTAGGTGTGCTCTAAGGTGATGTATCTCCCATTGATTCATGTGAAAACCACTATCTGGATGCTGAATATTACAAGAGAGAGGGGAGTCAATCTTAGGAAAATGAGTTTGGGCACACAACCATTGTAGCCAGCCCATGGATAGATTTGGATGATGCTTTATTTCTCTTGATTCATCAACCATAATCCATGACACAAGGCATGGGAAGTTTCTTTTTTATTTTTGAGAGGAAGGGGAACCATGTCCCTAAGTACATGGAACATTGTATGATTACCTTGTACTTCTACACAGGCCAGGATTGGATGATACTAGAAATCCCTACCCCTGTGAACTATCGAGATGTTCTCCCTATGGCTACCATTTCATGGAACTCTTGACTATTTTGTAGAACCGAGTTGGATCACTATAAACCGACCCATAGAAATTACTTTGAAATTAAGCATGGGACCCATGATTGAAGGACTAATTGAATTGTCTCAACAACCTCTGTCACCTCAGTAGATCCAGAACCCCCCCCAACAAGAATTATGTATCCACACAATCAGGGACTGACGTTCCCATAGAATCATTCGGCCTGGATGAACCTCCTACCACTGATTATCCTACCTCATATGATTAAGAGGACTTGGAAGATTCTCCCCTCACATTTTAATAGGGGTTCTCCACCATTTCCAATGAGTTGGTTCAGGTGAACCACGACACCAAGATAGAGCTAAGGCCAATTTTGATTAGTTCAACCATGAATCCATAGGAAAAACAAAAATATGTGGATTTATTGAAGATAACTCATGATGTATTCACTTGAACCTATGAAGAGATGCCAATAATAGACCCTCAGTTTTTCGTTCATCGTCTGGGCCTCCCAGCAATCCATCATGAGTTCAGTCATCCACCCAAAAAAATCGACCCCTCTCATGGTGCCATGGTCGGGGCCAAGGTTGATAATATTATCAAAGATATATTTTTCAAGGAAGTTAATTACCCTAAGTGGATTTACAACATCATTATAGTTATAAAGAAGAATGGGATGATTAGAGTCTATATAAACTTTTGGGATCTCAAACACCAGTGCACGAAGGTTGATTTTCCCCTTCCAGTGATGGAGATATTGACCTATACCACAACTAGGTTTCGGGATCCCTCCTTCATAGATGAATACTCCAACTATAATTAGATCTAGATAAACCCCAAGGATGAAGAGTCTACCAACTTCAGAGTGCCTCAAGGAACCTTATTATGTCAGGTAATGCCTTTCGGTCTGAAGAATTCAGAAGCCACTTATCAGTGGTCCAATCAACACATCTTTAATCCTATCCTTGTGATGTTTCTAGAATGATATGTGGAATACATGGTGGTGAAATACCTCTAGCATCAGGACCATCTCAAAGATATTGAGAAAGTGTTCAGCTTCCTCTACTCTCAGAATTTGAAGATGAACCCCTTGAAGTGTGAATTCAAGGTTACCTCTGGGAAGTTTCTCAGTTTCATCATCAGATAAAGAGGCATTAAGATCAACCTAGAGAAGATCAAATCTATTGGATAGATGCCTACCTAGAGCAATCTATAAGAGATTCAAGGCCTTAATGGGAACTTGGCCCATATACGACAAATCATCATGAATCTGGATGAAAGTGTAATTCCTTCTCAAGGATTATGAAGAATGGTACCATCTAATAGTGGTATGAGGAGTTCCAGGATGATTTTGAGGAAATCAAGCAGTATATTCTAAAACCTCTGATTCGGATACCACCCATCTTTGGGAAGTCTTTGGTCCTTTATGTGACCACCCTATAATGATCCCTTGGAACCCTTCTTATTCATAATAACAA
The DNA here is from genome assembly GCA_963277665.1 of Viscum album. Classification (NCBI taxonomy): domain Eukaryota; kingdom Viridiplantae; phylum Streptophyta; class Magnoliopsida; order Santalales; family Viscaceae; genus Viscum; species Viscum album. The sequence goes on from OY728140.1 coordinate 786,510,580, forward strand.
TAAAAGAAGAGAGAACATTTTATACTATCTCAGTACATGCTCCATGACATAGAGGCTAGATACTCTCTTATCGAGAAGAGCTTCCTCATACTGGTTTTCACAGTGAAAAAGTTACAAAATTATTTGAAACATCACAATATAAAACTAGGGTTCTAAGCACACCCACTAAAGTATATCCTGAATCACCCCATGTTGACAAGATAACTAGATCTCTTGGTAGTGATCATTTAGCAGTTCGACATCAGGTTTGTCTTGTAGAAAAATTTCAAAGGCTAGGTCTTGGATGTCTTTCTAACTACACATCCAGTTCCTAAATAATCACCTATATATTTTTATTTCTTAAATAAGGTTATCATCTCAGTATACTAGGCTACACTGAGTTAAAAGATATAGTTCAATGGTACATCCTGAAGCCCAACTAGTAGATGGATCAATGATGCCAAGATCAATAGAGCAAACATAGGGATAATTTTTATCAATACTGTACAAGATGTATTTCCGTACTCCTTCCTGTTGTCATTAGTATGCACCAACAATGAGGAATACTATCAGGTCTCATCATTGGTATTGAGATGGCCCTTGATATTGATTTCCTTTACTTGCATGTGAAGATATACTATGAGTTAGTCATTAAACATATCAATGGTGACTGTACTATCAGAAACCCATAACTCGTGCTCTTACTAGAATGCACTCACTAGTTGATCTCTAATTTACCTTCTCAGCCAATGGAGACACATGTTAACCAGTCACAAAATAGTCAATATGACACATTATCTAATGTATATGCCTCTCTTATAGAACCTAACTAGAATGACCAGTTCATTCATGTGGCACATCGAAGGGTAATCGCTCCCGTCATCCCATATAATGATGACAATCATCAGGTAAACCAATTGACTATGCAAGAATTTCATGTTGGGTACTGTGGTTCCCATCAAGTAGGGTTGAATCTATTTTACTAGATTTAAGGGATGGGATACTTCTAGAAAACTATGGTCTATGACTACATTGAGTTTTCCAAGAGGTATTAGGCATGTAAAATTCATGACAAATTTGATCATCGACCACTAGAGCCCCTCCATACTGCCAAGTATTCTTGTCCCTTTTTAGTATAGGGACTCAATGTCATGAGACCCTATTCACCACCAATAGATTACCAATTCATGTTCATTATGACCGTGATAGATTTATTCTCTATGTGGATAGAATCAATTAGTCTTAAGGAATTCAAGGCATGATCCATGATCAAATTCATGAACTCCCATATCATACACTGATTCAGAGTTCCTCATACCATTATCACAGACAATGAAACCAAAATTTGGGATATTGAGATGAAAATGTTTTATGGCAAATAAATTATCTATTTAAACCATACTTTCCACTACCATGCATAGGAAAATGGATAGATTGAGGCATTCAATAAGACCATCTCCAACATTTTTTAGAATATAGTGGGATAAAACAAGAAAGTTGGTCAGATAAGCTCCCCAATTCCCTTTGGGACTATCAGATGATGACTTGAAATTACACCCAGGTGAGTCCATATTCCTTGGTGTACGTAATAGAGGTATTCCTGCACATTGAGATTCAGTTTTCATCACTATGAATAGCTATATATGAATAAAAGATTCCAGAGAGAATGGAATAAGTCCGTATAACTGAGATGGAAGCCCTATAATAGAACTGGCTCCAAGATTTTCATAACCTAGAGAGGAAACCAAAAAATATAGAAAGATAGTTCAATAAGAAAGTTAAACTTTTATCCTTTCTCCAAGGGGATACAGTAATATCCCTTAGAATGCCAATGATATCTAGAAATAAGCCACTAAAGTTGGAACCCAAGTGGGAAGGACCTTACATCATTCATAAGGTCTATTATAATGGTACATAATATTTTATCACTATGGATAGAGATACCATTACTCCTCATACCAATGAAAAGTTTCTCAAGCAGTACTTTGCATTGGGAGCCACTAGAATCCAAGCTTTATGATGATAAGCTTCATAGCGCCAACATCCTAGTTGCATGATGTTAAACTACATAACAACCAGTGTTCTATCTGCATGATGTTAAAATACACAACCATCATCATCCTCACCACATGTTGTTAAAATATGTGTTAACATCCCAAGAAAAATACATTAAACTATGAACTTGGTCCATGAAATAGGAATTTAAACTATTTGAAAGAGTCCAAACTCTATGACCTTAGAATAGGATTCCAAGTCTAAGAATCATGACTTTAAACTATATGTGAATTTTCTCCAGGATGTATCATGTAGCGTTGGGACTCATTGATCCTCATTCATGTCGGGTTTTCTAGGAAAGATCACTACACACACCCATTCAAGATATTCCCCCATCATGGTCTAACTCTATGACCTTAAACTAGGAGTTAATATCCTCAACACATGATGCTAAACTGCAATCCTACCCTAAAAAAGTTTGGGATTCATCTTAAACACATGATATATTGTGCTTAACCCATTTTAAATAAAAATTACTTGTACGAATAGTATGGGATGGTAAACAAGTATTACCCAATGTTTGGAGCATGAGATGCCCCATGACAATCATGGGATTCTTTAGTTCCCTCACCAGAGAGGATTCCCCCCACCGACGTTGGTATCTTACCATACTATGTTCTAAAACTACACGTGGCTTGATTTCAATCCTTATGGAATATGCAGCGACACCCATACATTATATCTTTGGGCCTAACCACAAATTCATTAACCCTTTACCCTATCAACCTCAATTACGGTCCAAGAATTATGACTTTAAACTATGTGTGAGTATTCCTTAGGAATGTGTCATGTGGCATGGGCCTCCTACGTCTTCATTCATGTTGGGTTACTCCTACCATGCCCCACATATCCCTTTTCTTGGTATTCTCCCTTCACTGGTATGAATTCTATGACCTTTAACTAAGATCCCTTTTGGTACAAACTCCATGACCTTAAACTAGAAGTATATGGTCTAGGATAAATGAACTTGAACTGTTTCTAGTAGGTCTAAGAATCATGACCATAAACTATTTACAACCCCTATATTCAGAGTTATATGAATTTAAACTAAAAATCCTGATTTCCACAACACATGAAATTAAACTATGATTCTACCCTATTAAAAAATGGTAAGCCTCTTAAGTAAGAGATGATGTTTACCCCATTTTAAATCAGGATGCCTCATACAATATGTGTGAGATGATTAACAAATGTCACCCCATGACCTGAACATGGGATTCCCTCGATAACAGTGATATGCCTCAAATTCCCTCATCATAGAGGATCATCCCCACCGGTATTGGTCTTCTAAAATTCCATTATATATAACTATGTATTTTTTGATTACCTTCCTTATGGGATATGTAGTGTTTCCCAGACTTCTCATCTCTAGACCCAACTACAAATTCATTAATCTTTTGGCCCCTTGGACTTAGTTACAATCTATGATTTATGAACTTAAACTCTATGAAATTCATCTTAAGGTGTTTATGTGGTACACAAGACTCCTTTTCTTCATTCATGTAGGGTTTCACCTCTTGCGTGCCATATATATACCCTTGGAGAAAATGTGTCTCTTACAATCCAAGCAGCATGACTATAAACTATTTTCCATAGTCCAAGATAACTAACCTTAAAATATGAACCGTTTTCTCCTTGGTACTTGTGTGGTATATGGAACTCCTTGGTCCCAATTCATGTTGGTGTTATTTCCTTTATTCCACATAATTACCCTTGGAGAAAACATTTATGTGGTCCAGGCCATACGACCTTAAGCTGTGTACAACCTCCTAATCATTTGATGTTAAACTGTGGGATAGATTATGATCACATGATATTAAACTATGAAATGAACCATCCTCACTGTATGATGTTAAACTACATTCCCAACATACTTACCATACAACATTAAATTTCATACCTATCATCCTCATTTTATTGATGTAAAACTGAAAAATATCCTCTGAACTCACCTAAGAGGTCCTCTCCTTCGATGCTGGTCATCTACCACGTCGTTCATAGTTTCATCTATTGTTTGACATCATTTATAAATATTTTCTTGGAAAAAAGGTTTAAAAATTTGATCAGAATGATATTCCCACACCACTATTCTCTAATACATGGTGGAATAATTCAAGGAGTGTTGGAATCCATTCAAATATTCCATCACTTCATTTCTATGCTTTGTGTGTCCTTTTTTTGGATCCTCATCCCCTTCCTCCATGTTTGAAGGTAACCCCTAACATAATGGTCTCATGCCATCCTGGATCACCTACTGTACTGGGTTAATATCCTGGAAGACTTTGGAAGACATTCTGAGAGAATTTTCATATTTTGAACATGGTCAGCGGTTGACCCTCATTTGTTTTCCCCCCATTCTAGGATTACAGTATAGATGCAGTGTTTCAAACATCATAAGGAGTTATCCTATATCTACTTAAAACTCTCCTTGCCTTCTAGATTTTATGAATTTTGATTAAAACCTCTCCACTCCCCCTTGTTAAGGTAGAATTCAATGCCTCTAGTGTTTTATCGTCTGTACATTAGAGCACACTAGAAAATCAAGTCGGCTATTATGAGAGCCTCATTCTCTAGCCACAACCTCTTTAATCCCAGACAATCTCAGTGGTCGGTCAATAATAGCAGACCCCAAGTAATTGATGATTGTCCATAACTCTCATATGAATATCAATCACATGTCCATACCTTGTTTCTCACACTGGGAATGACCCATGTGATCCTAAGGATTATCCATTGGTTATATCAGAAATATGATCTAAGTAAGACAATAAGGAAAGGAAATATGTTTGAGCATGAAAATTAAACAAACCATAGTTTCAGAGGAGAATCCTAAAGTTAGAGCCTCCTCTTTACCAAATACGACTCTATGGATCTACCTTGGTGATGGAGAACTCAAGCTCAACCATTATTTTCTTGGTGGAATCAAGGATTCATTGTTGCGCCATTAGGTATTCCCTCTCCTTATTAGTCTTAGAGCAGACATATTCAATACTCATCCAATTTCGGTTCTTCTCAGCATGGCACTCAACCTCTCCCTTCTTGTCCTCTTCTGCTTCGACTTGGACTACTACCAGTTAGACCCTCAGACTGATAATGATCTCAGCATGAGTTGCAATGATCATGGTATGCTTATATGACAACCCCTCAAGATAGTCAATTTCTTCATCAGATTTATAGAGTGCCTGGAAGCTCTCAGATTTTTTCTTCTTCCAAGATATATCAATTTCCTGCCATTCCACACATGCACACTCGATGTGGAAATCCCTAGCTAGTGCATGAAGGTTACTGGGGTTCACCCCACTAGTCCCTAGACCAACAAACCAATGGTAGATATATCCCACCCATTATGGAATTTCAACAATATGGATGTAGGTTATGAAGTTATGCATGCTCCACCATGCCTTAAGATAGATAGCTTGGTTATCCTCAGTGACCTATGGGCCAGAATCTTCAAAATCTTTGGGCGGAGTAGGCTCATAAGGAGGGAAGACAACCAGTATGGTATCAGCTGGATCTTCCAAAATCACCTCCTTAGGTGTGATCAGTTGAAGAAATATCTCCATAAGTGACTCCTCATCATATGATCCACCTGGGATAGAATCCTCTACTGCACCTTGTGGTATTATGGAGGTGGAAAACAACATACCAGCTTCCTTGGCTACCCTTGATGGTGGTGAAACCTCAGCTTCTTCTCCCATAGATGCAACTAATGGAAATTTTAGGGAGGTTCACCCAATGAGAGATCCCCATTTTCCTTATCCTTTGACTTTGTAACTGCTCCCCCATCACAATTTCAGCTCCAACTGCCACCTCTGGTCGAACCTATATGATCATCCCAGCCTCAACATTTCCTTTTCCTTTTTCTGACCCTATTATGGGCCCTATCTCTAACCCCTCCATTGAAAGTATGGTCTCAAATATCCCCTCCAATGGAACCTATACAATTGGACCATCCACCATGGCCTCTCCATCTATCTATTCTAGGAGAGCAAAAATTTTTATCACCACCTCAACCTTAGGAAAAAAAATGCGAGTGTTAGCACAAATGGTTGAGTCCTAAGAACCGTTTGAACTTCCATTCCAAAAATGTGTCAGTCAGACATAAGAAGTCAAATAAAAGATTCAAAGAGGTGGAGGAGGAAGATACCTATGTGAATTGTATACTCTAATGAGGAGTTCCTAAAGTTTCACATGTATCCCCCCAGGAAGATTTAATTCCACATCTACTACCCTAGTTGTAGGCATCGATTGTTGACTACTTACAACCACAATGCTGGGAAGGGACCCAATGTCCTCACCTTCATGGGTTGAGGTCACTTTTTCCTATTTTTCAAGTCTGTCTCAGACCTCTCCCTCCTCTGTGATTGATTCATACACAACTCAAAAAATAGATAGATTATAGTTATTAGGAGTAGATTATATATGAGACCATTAGATCAAGATATTTACCTACTTGATATTATCACTTACTCTTATAAGAGATCCTCTATAAGCATCACTTACCCAATAATTTTCCGAATCCTTGAAAAAAAGAGGATTTATAACTAGTTCATCTACTGACAGTTATGGGGGAGAGGTTTTATCTTGCAACACTTTCACCTGTTTGGTTAGTATACACAAAATGACCTGAGAATGCACTAGGTGCTCCATCTCTTCCACATATTTCTTCCCATCATTCCAATACCCGAGGAAACTGAATTTGTCATGAATGATCCTAGTGACTTACACAACATACCTATTGAGATGATTCCACATTCCAAGAGCATTGGTGAACTGCATCTAAGAATCCTAGTTTTCCCAAGATTTGGAAAAAATAGCATCGCTGGGAATGTCCATGTGGTGTAAACACTTCATGGGAGGCTAGAAAAATATCCTCAGTTCTTCCCCAGATGTATCCCCTTCTTCCTAATTTCACTTTACTAAGGATGTTGGGCTTGGTACTGCTGCTCCCATCACTTATCCTCTTGCCTATCAAGGTTCACGAACTACTAAACTCACTACAGTGGTCCTATACACTATACTAGCTCTTCCACCATAGTGCCCCCAACCACCATTTGACCTCAGATCCATGGTTGAGGGACCGCCCATTCACTGGATCAAGTAGCCTGCTACCTCATCATGACCCCAGGATATGCGCTCACCCAACACTATGCGTAATTGTGAGTAATCCCATACAAAGTAGTCAATAGCGGAAACTTGTTCCACATTTTCCATCTTCACAGATGAACATGCTCCATAGCTGCCTCATCACTAAATGGTGAAACTCATGATGCACCTATAAGCACACCTTCAAAGTCAACCTCTACAGACACATAAATTTCCTTAAAAATAATTTTGTATTATATGACTCACAAATATTCAACCCTTTATATAAGTATCCCACCTCAAAAGGCTAGAAAGTATAATCTATATTCCTTGGTCCCTACACCATCATCAGTCACCACCCCAATTAGAAAGAATAATTGGTGGAATATAAAGTGCTCCACCAACCCATATTTCTCCAATACTTCCCCAAAACCATATTGAATGGGCATATTCCTAAAATATTAAATATTGTCATCTAAAAGTTTGTTGATGGAGGGGAAATGGGATTAAGGTAATTGTATCCTCTCTTGTGTGAAACCACCCAACTATACAGAAAGTGGAAAGGCCCACACACATACAATAACGTCTTCCCCTCACTGATGTGGAAAAGTAACTTGTAAAATTTATCTATCATTAGGATGACCAAATTCACATGCTACCCTATCACCAACATCACCACCATTATGAAGGTGATCATCCACACCCCCTTTTTTTACATCCCTCATTAGAATAATCCATCCACAAATGAGTTTTGTGATGAATTCTGCTAGCCTGACTATGGGTTGAGACTCAGTCTTGCCAATGTATCCACGTAGCTTCCACTAGATCACCTCTAGAATATTTTAGTAGGAGAAATAATTTCCCTATTAGTATCATAAGAGACATGTGTGAGGCCAAGTCAGTAACTTATCTACTTTCTTCTCTCCTTCAACTGGTTCTGTCACCGGTTTATTCAAGAAATATCTGAACCACTACTTAAAGGGAATGTCCCTCATCCCCGAATTCTCTTCACTAGTTACTTACACAAGATCAAGAAGTTCCTTAAAAAAATATGGAAACTTATCTTGGTATACCCATACATTCTATGAGGGGAGGAATTCATTATACATCACCCCCAGGATTGGGATTCCTAATATTTGGTGAAGGTCCCAGAGGATGACGTTGACCTCCCCATGATAGAAGTGGAATGTATTGGTCCCTAACCATCTTCTCAGCAGTTTAGGGATGATCCACTATGGATGGTAATATAGCATCCCTAACCTTTTACATATATCATTACATGATTTTAATCATAATTAAACATCAAATTACAAGCCAAGGATCATAAAGTATAGTGTCTTGAAAGAATAGGTACATAATCAAACATCATAAAAACAAATTTTTATTTAATCTCCCTAATGAGCTCCTAAATTACATTTTTCTTATACATATTTATAGGATAACCTGGGGATAACATGAACAAAGGGATGATCTAAAATCCTAGTAAGGTATTAATCATAAGAATAAATATTTAGCACATTGGTTATGAAGCATGAAATAATGATATAAAAAGGCATAAAATGTAATTGAACATATAGAACCATAACATGTATAACTTAGGATAATATAAACATAAAATCATAGTAATGTGGAATCAACAAAAAACATGAATTTATCACAAGTCAAGGATTGTTTCACTTATAGGAGCACAAGTAAAGGTTAACCACCAAGACCGTTGCACATGGTAGCACAAGTCAAGGAAAACCACCAAGACTGTTCCATATAACGTCTCATGAGACTCAACTTTACCCAATGTATTTGAGTGCTATCTGGGTGAACCCATTTTAACATATTCATGAATATGTTTTCCAAATTAATAATCATACATAATTAATCATACATAAACATAAGGGTACCCGTGGAAATAAATGGGTATCATAATCAGGTTATAAATCATAATGAATGGGTGTATCATACAAGTTTCCATGAAAGAAAGGAATTAAAACATACATGGAAATTCATAATAATATATCATGGTAAGTTTTTTTAAACATAATTGACAACATTTAAGAAAAGTATTTAATAAATTTTAGCATTAAAACATTTTAGTGCGGTTTTAAGGAAAATACTAAAGAGCATTTAATATATAAAAGGGTATAATATTTTATATAAAACCAGAAGTAAAACAAGAAGGTTTTAATAATAAATGAATGATTTTATAAAAACAATGGAGTCTTAAAATAGACAATATATTGCACTTGAAATTGGGTAAGAATTTGGGAAGTTCCCTTAAAACGGGTTTGCTTATTGGGAAATATTGAGGAGGGAATCATTTAAAACCAAATATATCCCTAAAAGAGAATAATGAATGGATATTGATACATTATTTTGAAGAATATACACAATATTTAGAATATGTACATAAAAATAAAATATAATTTCATTTGGGTATAAAGAGAGATAGTGGAACCTGAAGGAATAAAGGATGTTTGAGTAGAATACCTTACCTTAAGTCCAATGGTGTTATCAACTTGATATTAATAAACAAAATAATTAAATTAGGTTAATTAATTAATAATTATATAAAATACTTTACATTTAGTTGATTTAGTATTACCTTTTTGAGTTCATTCATAACCTTTTTTATTGGTTATGAGGTTCAGTTTCATTGTTCAGGTCTATTTGTTTCATGATCAGTTTACTTATATACAAGAAAGGATAATCATGTAAAATGAGAATGGTTGTATAGAATTGGAGTTATATATTTATTATTTAACATACACAAGGTTAAATGGTTAAAAATTTTATTTTATTACTTTGAGCGAAGATTAATCATTATATAAAACTTTAGTGATAACCTTTTTGGTTAATTGGTAGTTTTTGATCACAACGAACACATTTTGGTTTATAAATCAAAAAATGTGCAATAAAATATTCAAGAACCATATATGAGACATAATACATATATTATATTCTGGTTCAACAATAAGAATGGTTTCATGAACACAATTGAAGAAGGTAATATAAATTGAAAACCGATCGTTCTTGAATGTGGTAAATTAACACATCCCAGATGTCATTTTTACTATTAGTATAGAAGAAGGGTAAAGAAGAGATGATAATAATTTATTAATTTGTCATAATAACATTAAAGTACATTTAAGGTACTTGATTTGTCATAAAATTTGGATGAGAATGGGTAAGGATAGAAAAGAAAACAAAGGAACTTGAAAAGAAAGTAAAAGAATTGAAAAGAGGAATTTACCTCTTGAATTAATCTTCCTTGAGAGTCTCTTAAGGGCAGATGATTTGGTATTTTTAATAGAAAAAGGTATTATAGACATGGGGGAGTAGTTTGGGAAGAAATTTGAGTAGAATTTAGGCAATAAAAAAGGCTTTATAAGAGTCAAGAGAAGAGGGGAGTGTGGGTGTTTTTTGTAGTGGAGGGGAGGAGGGTTTTCTTAATATTTTAATCATTAGTTTATTATTTTTCCATAAGACAATAAATAGTGATGATTCCATGAAAACAATAGTAATAAGTGAAAGTGATTTTAAACTAATAGACATTTACATCATCTATGACTCATGCATGATGCAGGAATTTAGGTTTTATCACTTATCGTAAATTATCATATTTTACTATTCATAAAATATTCATGTATTTCAGAAAAATCCCAAAAATTTACCCTAAGTATTTTTTGATGTGTAGAATCAAAAAATGAACTCCATTTTATGAAAATAATTTTTCAAATATGGGAAATTTATTTTTTAAATAAAAGCATCATTTACTTGAAAAATACATATTTTAAAATTATAACTGATTTTATAATACTTTGAAAAATCAACTAAGGTCACATAAAATTATCCTATAATCATAAGACATCAAAACATTAATTTATGAATTCATTTTATGAAAATAAATTTTATTTTTTTAACTATTAAATTATTCATAATTTTTTAATTAAATATTTATGACTTATAAAAATACCAACACTATCATATTATCACTTATAAGATGGATAAATTTTATAATTACATTGGTAAGGTTACTATTTACTTGGCCAATTTACTATTCATAAGGGTCAGTTACTATTCACCAAAAAATAAGTTTTTCTTATTGGACTCCAAACAAATTACTAATCGCATCCCTGTATGTTAGATTTTCAATATTCAAGTCACAAAAGTGACAATATTATGTTTAATGATCACATAGTACCAAATAGTTTCTTGTGTTGTAATTTCATGTGATTATATAACATAATTATAAGAAGGTAATTTCTATTGATTAAACTTTGGGTTGTTACATTCTCCCCCCCTTATGAAATTTCACCTTCAAAATTTTGTTTTACATTCTAAGTTGTAAACTGGTGCAGGAAATTTTCCTTCATTACTTCCTCTAGTTCCCATGTTGACTCTTCATACTTATAGTTCCGCCATAGTACTTTGACAAGGTGAGTAGTCTTGTTGTGTAGAACTTTATCTCTACGATCCAATATCTTCACTGGCTACTCCTCATAAGAAATATCATTTTCCAACCATAAGTCCTCTGAAGACAGTACATGTGAAGGATCTGGTATGTACTTTCTTAAGAGGGATACATAGAAGATATCGTGTACTTCAGACATGGTAGGTGGAAGTGATAGTTGATAGGCCATAGCTCCAACGTGATCAAGAATATCTAAGGGGCTGATGTACCTAGGACTTAGCTTTCCTTTCTTCCCAAATATCATGACCTCCTTCCATGGAGATATGAGGAGAAATACCATGTCTCCAACTTTGAACTCAAGGTCTTATTGATGATTGTCAGCATAAAACTTTTATTAATGTTGGTCTACCTTGATGTGCTTCTGAATGGTTTTCACCTTCTACACAATTTCTTTGACCATTTCAGGTCCTAACAGCTTTCTCTCACCAACTTTGTCCCAACACGTCGGTGTTCTGCACCTTTTCCCATAAAGGGATTCATATGGTGCCATTTGGATGCTGGAGTAGAAACTGTTATTATAAGAGAATTCAACCAATGGAAGATGTTGATACCACCCTCCTTTGAAGTCCATATAACACACTCTCAACATGTCTTCCAGTGTCTTAATAGTTCTCTTATATTTTCCATATGTTTGAGGATGATAGGCCGTACTGAAGTTCAGTTTAGTTATTAGAGCATATCAGAGACTTTTCCAAAACTTTGAGGCGAATCTCAGATATCTATTAGATAAAATAGGTAGTGGTACTCCATTCAGACTTAGCACCTATTTGATATATATTCGTGAAAGTAGATCCAATGATAATTCCTCTAGAATTGCAATAAATTGAGCTGTCTTTGTAAGTCAATCCATAATGACCCATATAACATTGTTTCCTCTAGATGTCCTTGGAATTCTAGTGAAAAAATCCATGGTTATGTTCTCACACTTCCATGTTGGTATGAGTAGTGGTTTCATCATACCCTTAAACTTATGTCTTTCAGTCTTCACTTTTTGACATACTAGGCACTTTGATGTATATTCAGCAATCTTATTCTTCATATTGTCCCACAAAAAGTTCTCTCAGATATCTCAATACATCTTTGTGCTCCTTGTATGAATAGAGAAGGTTGATCTATGTGCGTAATTCAAAAGATACTTCTCTATCTTTGGATCAGATGGTACAAATATCCGTGACCCAAATATTAAAACTCTTTCCTTATCAATCTTTAACTCATATGATTTCCTATTTCTGATAGCTTCCACCCTTTTCTGAATTTCTACATATTTATTTTTATCACCCTTTATTTTCTCTATGAGAGATGGTTAAGAAATCATTTGATAAAGAACTGATGATATTCCTCCTGTAATGATTCCCATATCTATCCTCAAAAAATCTAAGAAGATTGGATCCTTTTCAATTCTCATCATTGATAATGATATATAATCCTTTCTATTTAGAGCACCTGCCAACTTATTTTCCGTACCGGGATGATATGTATTGAGAAATAATAATCCTTGATGAGCTCTAACTATCTTCACTGGTGCATATTAATATCTTTCTATGTGAATATATATTTTAGACTCTTGTGATCAGTATACATCTCACACTTCTCTCCATAGAGATAATACCGCCATATTTTCAATGCAAAGATCATAACCACCAACTCTAGATCATGCGTAGGATAGTTTTTCTCATGGATTTTTAGCTACCTTGAGGTGTAGGATACCACTTTATCATTTTTCATCAGCACACAACCTAATCCCTTCTTTGAAGCATCACTGTACACCATAAAGAGTTCTCCACTTTTTGGGAGTGTGAGTATTGGCGTAGTGATAAGCCTCGTTTTCAACTCCTTAAAGAAGTATTCACATTCTTGATTCTAGAAAAACTTCACCACCTTCCATTTCAACTTGGTCATTTGGTTTGAAAATCGTGAAAATTTCTCCACAAATCATCAGTAATACCCATCTAGACCAAGAAATCTACAGATTTCTGTTATAGATATTGTCCTGGGCTACTCTTCAATTTCCTTTGTATCAGAAAGTTCTACAAATATCCCTTTGTTGGTGATTACATGCCCCAATAATGATAATTTCTCCATCCAGAACTCACATTTACTGTAAATTGCATAAATTTTCTCCCATTTCAAAGTCATCATCACAGTATTCAAATGCTTCTCATGTCCCTTATTACTCTCAGAGTATATCATAATATTATCAATAAAGTCCACCACAAATTTTTTTAGGTAATCTATAAAGACTCTATTCATTAGATCCATGAAAATTGATGGAGAATTATTGAGTCTGAAGGGAATCATTATGAACTCATAGTGTCCATACCCTATTCAAAAGGCACTATTGGGAATATCTTCCTTTCTCACCTTTAATTGGTGATATCCTGAACAAAGGTCCACCTTAGAGAAATAACTGTCCCCAAAAAGCTAATTAAACAAGTGATATATCCAAGGCAGGAGATACTTGTTATTTATCTTGATTTTATTGAGCTCATGGTAATCAATATAGAGGCGCATTGAACCATCCTTCTTCTTGATGAAAAGGACTAGCACACCCTATGGTGAAGCACTTGGGAATATAAAACCCTCCTCCATATTCTCCTATAACTTCTTCTTTAACTCTTCCAGCTCTACGGTGGCCATTCTATAAGGTTTCTTTGATATAGGTAAGGATATAGGGATAAGTTCAATTGAGAAATCAACCTATCAATCAGGAGGAAGACCAAGAAATTATTTATGGAATATATTAGTGTAATCCATGGGCATATCTTCAAGAAGTATTGTCTCTTTTATCTCAATAATTTGAGCTAGACATGATTTCTCATAAGGTAGTAATATCAACACTTGATACAATGATTCTAAATGATATTTATATTCCTCCTTACACTTGTAAAGAATTAGAGGATGCTTCAAGATGTGAAGAGTGATCTACCTTTCCTGACAGTTGATGTTGGATTTGTATAAAGATAGCCAATCCATGGCCTAGATAAAATCGAACTACACTAAAGGAAGTGTGAAAAGATTTTCTGTGAGGTTCAATCCACAAAAATTTACCAGGGAGGAGTTATAAACCTTGGATTCAATAATTTCCCCATTATATTTTCTCATATATAACTTATCCTCTAAATTTTGAGGTGGTGTTTGAATAGTTATACTAAACTTTCAAGATATAAAAGAATGAGTAGAACCAGAATCAAATAGTACATTCACTATTATTGAATGAATAAATAGCGTACCTATCACCACATAATTTTACGGATCTACCTCAATATTAGTGATAACATAAGCCCTTCCTTGTTTCCTTGGAGGTTGTTTTTGATTGCCTATGAAAACCCTTATATTAGGTTAATTGTTCACATAATTACCATGCTTCTTGTAGTTGTAACACTACACTATATGCTGAGTGTTGATATAAACCTTCCTTTCTTCTTCCACATTAGTGGAATTCTTCATATCCCTTCAGCAATTCTTTGCTAGATGTCCCATCTTTCTACATTTGAAGCAATTACTGGTTCCCTTTAGATAGTTCCCAGGACACTTCTTCCCACAATTTTAACATGTGGGATGTTCAATCTTCTTTCCATCATGGGATTTTTTTTTCTGAACCTTCCATATTAGACTCCATCTTACACTTTTTTTCACAAGGCCCATGAGACCACTTGGAGTCTCCGATCTCCATTTTAACCTTGAGGGAACAACAAAAAATCTCTTCATAACCATCAAAGTTATGAATCACCAACACTTTTCATATACTCAGCTCTAGTCCTCTAAAAAAGTGATCCACCTTGCTTTCAGTGTTCATGACAAAGCTGGAGGCATATCTTGCAAGCCTTGTGAAGTTTACTTCATATGACTTGATGGAATCATCTTCCTTCTGCTTGAGTCCAAGGAACTCTCTTTCCATCCTGAGACAGAGGGTTTTGGGAAAATATTTATTGAAAAACATTTTATTGAATTCCCCTCAATCTATGGAATCAATTTCCTATTGGGAATTCATATTCTTAATCAGTTTCCACCACTGATCAGCTTCCCTATCAAAATGATAGACTGAAAGTATGAATTTCTCTTTTTCTAAGCACTGGAGAACAAATAATATATTTTCAATAGAGTTAATCCACTGTTCCGCAAGGAGGAGATTGAAAGATCCACTAAACATGGGAGGCCTTTACCACATGAAGAATTAAACAGAAACTTGTTCTTTCCTTGGAGGAGGGTATTCCACACAAATGAAGTTATTATTCATAAATTGAGCCAGCTGAGCAAGTACTGTCATGGAGTTTTGATCACCCGCTCCCATCATATTTGGAATATCATTAGGTAAAAATTCACATTACCTATCATATTGATTTTTGGAACTTGTTTTATTTCCCACCATTAACTATGAAAAAGAACGTACAGTCAGAGGGCTTGAATACTTAGCTATTAACCATAAAAAGGAAACTCTGAACATTAAAGGATAAAAATATAAATGAGAAGTATATCCTAACTTGTGATTCCATAGGTTTAAATCTAGGTTATCCTTGATCTATTTCATAACTTATATTCTTATGGGATCTTTTTTTATTCCCTTAATAATGCTTTTTACCAAGCTCATGAATTTACCAAATCATATCCCCTGGGAGTGTCAAACCAAGAGTGCAGCAAGGCCCGTTGTCGTGTACCAGTTCCCGTTTGAGTCTAGATCAAAGTGGTGTTTTTGGGTTTTACCCCTAGATACATCTATTATAGGGCCATGTCTACCTATTTGTATCCAAACAAGGATGTATTTACTTGATAAACAACTTACTCTATACTTACCATAATTTAGGGATGTTTTCTTATACTTAGTCTCATCCTTAAGGTTATTACTAAATTATTATATTACTAATCTCCAAAAAAAACTATAATATCCTCTGATACCAACTATAGAAACCCTAACCTTTTACATACATCATTACATTATTTTAAGCACAATTAAACATCAAATTACAAGCCAAGGATCGTAAAGTCTAGTGTATTGGAAGACTAGGTACATAATCAAAGATCATAAAAACAAATTTTTATTTAATATCCATAATGAGATCCTAAATTACATTGTACTCATACATTTTCATAGGATAACTTGGGGATAACATGAACAAAGGGATGAGCTAAAATCCCAGTAAGTGATTAAGCATAAGAATAAAGCTTTAGCACATTGGTTAGGAAGCATGACATAATGATATAAAAAGGCATAAAATGTAATTGAATATATGGAACCATAACATGTATAACTTGGGATCATATAAATATGGAATCATTATAATTTGGTAGCAACGCAAAACAGGAATTTATCATGATTCAAGGCTCGTTTCACTTAGATGAGCACAAGTCAAGGTTAACCACCAAGACCGTTTCACATGGTAGCACAAGCGAAGGCTAATTTCCAAGACTGTTTCACATAACGTCTCATGAGACTCAACTTTACCCAATTCATTGAAGTGATATATAGGAACACCCATCTTAATAGGTTCATGAATATGTTTTCCTCATTAAGAATCATACACAATCAATCATATATAAACATAAGGGTATCCATTGAAATAAATGAGTATCACTATCATGTCATAAGGAATAATGAATGGGCATGTCATAAAAGTGTCCATGAAATAAAGTAATTAAAACATACATGGAAATTTATAAGCATATATCATTTTAAGTTATTCCAAATATAATTGACAACATGTAAGAAAATTGTTTAAGAAATTTTATCATTAAAATGTTTTAGTGTGGTTTTAAGGAAAATACTAAAGAGCATTTAAAATAGAAAATGGTATAATATTTTATATAAAACCAGAAGTGAAACAAGAAGGTTTTAATAGTAAAATAAGGATTTTACAAAAACAATGGTGGATTAAAACATATGATAGAGTGCACTTGCAATTGGGTAAGAATTCAGGAAGTTCCCTTAAAACTGGTTTACTTGTCGGGAAATATTGAGGAGGGAATCATTCAAAAACATGTATATACATGAAATAGAATGATGAATGGATCTTGATACATGAGTTTTGAGAATATAAAAATTATTTAGAAGATGTAAATAAAAAGAAAATATAACTTCATTTGGGTAGAAAGAAATATAGAGAAACCTGAAGGAATAAATGTGGTTCGGGTAGAATCCCTTACCAAAAGTCCAATGGTGTTCTCCACTTGATATTAATGAACCAAATAATCAAATTAGGTTCATTAATTAATAATTACATAATATATTTTACATTTAATTGAATTAGTAGAACTTTTTGAGTTAATTCATAACCTTTTTGATTGGTTATGAGGTTCAATTTCATTGTTTGTGTCTATTTGTTTTATGATCGATTTACTTATATACATGAACGGATAATCATGTAAAATGAGGATTTTTGTCTAGAATTGGAGTTATATTTTTTATTATTGAACATACATAAGTTTACATGTTTGTAAATTTCATTTTTTTACTTGTAGTTTAGATGAATCATTATATAAAACTTTAGTGATAACCTTTTTGGTTAATTGGCGGTTTTTGATCACAACAAACACATTTTGTTTTATAAATCAAAACCATGTGTAAAGAAAGATTCCATAACCATATATAAGAAATAATACATATATTATAGTCTAGTTCAACCATAATAATGGTTTCATAACAATAATTGAATATGGTAATATAAATTGAAAACCCATCATCCTTGAATGTGGTAAATTAACACATCTCAGATGGTGTTTTAACTACTAGTATAAAAAAAGGGAAAATGAGAGATGATAATACATTATTAAATTATAATAATAAAATTAAATTAAATTTAAGGTAATAGTTTTTTCATAACATTTGGATGAGGGGAGGTAAGGATATGAAATAAAAAAAGGAACTTGAAAAGAAAGTAAAATAATTGAAAAGAGAAATTTACCTCTTGAATTAATCTTTCTCGAGAGCCTCTTAAGGGGAGAGGATTCGGTATTTTTAAGAGACCAAGGGATTTTGAATGCGAGGGAGGAGTTTAGGGAGAAATTTTAGCAGAATTTAGTCAAGGCACAAGGCTTTGAGGAGTGAAGAGAAGAGGGGAGTGTGGGTGGTTTTTATAGTAGAGTGGAGGAGGGTTTTATTAATATTTTAATCACTAGTTTATTATTTTTACATAAGAAAAGATATTGTGATGATTACCTGAAAAAAAATATTAATAAGTGTATGTGAGTTCAAAATATTGTCCATTTACATCATCCATGACTCAAGAATGATGTAGGAATTTTGGTTTTAGCACTTATCGTAAATTATCATATATTACCATTCATAAAAAATTCATGTATTTCAGAAAAATCCCCAAAATTCACCCTAACTATTTTTTGATATGTAGAATCCAAAAATTAACTCCATTTTATGAAAATAATTTTAAAAATATGGGAAATTTAATTTTTAAATAAAAGAATCATTTTCTTGAAAAATACATATTTTAAAATTATATCTGATTTTATAATACTTTAAAAAATCAACCAAGATCTCATAAAATTATCCTACAATCTTAAGGAATCAAAACAATAATTTATGAATAAATTTTATGAAAATAATTTTTTAAATTATTAAATTATTCATAATTTTTTAATTAAATATTTATGACTTATAAAAATACCAACACTACCATATTATCACTTACAAGATGGATAGATTTTATAATTTCATTGGTAAGGTTAATATTTACTTTGTCGATTTAATATTCATAAGGATAATATTACTATTCATAAGGGTAAAATTACTATTCATAAGCATCAGTTAATATTCACCACAAATTAAGTTTGTTTTATTGGACTCAAAAAATCTTACTAATCGCAATAGTGTATGTCATATTTTTGAAATTCAAATCACAAAAGTGATAATATTATGTCTAAAGGTCACATAGTACTTATTAGTTCATTGTGTTGTGATTTAATGTGATTGTATGACATAATTATAAGAAGGTAATTTCCATTGATTAAACTTTGGGTCATTACAGATAAAAAGGGAACCATGAATCCCATGATGCTTTATAAAGTCCTACCTACTTTAGCTCTTCCTTGAATTAATCACATGACGCACATGACTAGTAGTCCTAATACCACTCATCTTTGAAGTTTCCACATTGAAAAAAGTCCCACACATTGTTCCATACCTTGATTAGATCCTTCAAAACTGCCTTTATGATAGTTTGATACTGTGGCGTGGATGCCTCATCCTCTAGCATCTCCCCATCAACATTGTTGACATGATTATATAGAAGGTCCGCTATAATGGGTGCATGATCCATCCATATGTGGTATTCATTAGCCCTATTCCATTGATATTTCCCCAACATGCCACTAAACCAGTAGGCTGGTTTATCTCTACTCGCCTTTGGGATGAAGGCATTATACCTAAAACCAAATCCATAAATTTGAATCCACTTTCCCAATGGATATTCCTTTTTATAATCTGACAGTAGTGCCAAAAGTGTTTTGTGGTTTGAGGTTCTTCAGATGAACTCCCTGATCATGATGTTGTCCTATATAGCTTCCCTATGAGTAGTATCTACATTGAATTCCTAACCAACCATTGTATTAAAGACTTAATAGTTTTCTGAGTCTAGTTCATAAAGGGTGTTTGCGAAGAATAATCATGGAGAAATGGGTAACATAGATCACTTCAGGAAGATTCAGATCGTAGTGTCCAGTTCATTAAGTACCATTCCCAGTGAAAAGGTCCAAAAGTCCCATTCACTAAAGTAGCGTTCATGAAGAAAGTTTGTAGAGATGAAGAGATTCATGAAAATAGAGAAAAATAATTTCTTTTCATGAAGGTTCAACGCCTTTGAGGTCCCTTCAACACAATTTATAGGCATATGATAGACTGGGATTCATGATGGTCTTTATGCCAATGACCATCACAAATAAGCACTATGAGTGAGAATCGTGAATGAACTTCACTAAAGGGAGAATATTATCATTTTTTAGAGATTATAACTTAGAAAAAAACCCTCATTTTCCCATTAGATCCCATTCTTAGGGGGGAATTTGTTGGCACTGAAATACATTCCATGGAAATAGCTGAGAAAGACACATTTATCTTGGAGAAAATATAATCCAAAATGGCCCAAAAAACCCTCTAATGGATTTTATTTCATGATACCCTTGCAATTCATGAATGAATAGACATTGTGAAGCTCCTTGAAAAATAATCCCCCCTTTGTAGACATGAAAAATCATGATAGTGTTCCTCCATGAGTCTGACAGCACTTCATGACTGTGAAAATGATTGAAAGTGTTACTTTTTGAGTCTGATAGAGCCAAAACCCTTCATAAAGCCTGAAAATTCTTTATGAAGCAATTCCAATCTTTATGAAACCCATTTCCAATAAATACCCCTACATTCTTATATCTCAGGGATAGTTACCAGACCCTTAAGCTTCCAAATTACTCCCAATTTGAGAACCTCATGATTATCGTGAATCAGACCAAAATGGATCATCCAAGGTACTTGGGATTCACGAAACCCCCTTTGAAGAGCTCTTGAAATACTACTCCCTAGGTGGATATATGTTTCACGAATTCCTATCCCCTTTATTATGTAATAATTCCTTATGAGTCACTTAAGGCTTTGCAAAGTGTTTATCCTTCATGAAGAACTCCTTTCCTGAACAAAGACTTCAACCTGAGGTAGGGTCACCATGATTTGTAAAACCTACTCCTTCATGAAGCCCCTGACCTCCATGAAGCACCTGAGATTTACGAATAACCTCTCTTCAAGGACCTATTATTTATGAAACCTATCTCTTAGGACTCTTCATGTTGTCTCCATATGATAACACCTCTTCATGAAAGTTGAGTGTCCAGATCCCCCATACCTATCCAGGACCAGTCCAGCTTTACCTTGATTCCCTATGTGAAATGTGCCACCCATTCTTATGGCCCACCACACTTGAAGTGTGGCCTTATAATCCCAACTCATTTTTCTTCTCAGAATAGTTACATTAATCCATGTTTCTTCTCAACATAGGAATGCTAATTTGGAACTCATTATTAATGAATCCTCCCCATCATTATATCTTGACATTGCTAAACCCATGCTCAGCCCATATGTGCATGAGCTATGTTCATGTAAGACCAAGGGTTAAGGTGATACCCCCCCCACATCCAATCTACATGACATAAAACTTCATTGCCCTATATCCTCATCACATGATGTTAAAATGTGTCCTTACCCTTTGCAATAAGCACAATATTATACATGTGTGAGTGGCATGGTATGGTATCCACACTGCCTAACCTCATAGGGAATGAGATCCTCCTCACATGGAATGGGATCCTCCTCAAATGGAATGACATCCTCTATGGATGGCTTCCACACATAACCCCCACACCATCTCTTTTTGGTGATTCTTTCATGACCCGATCACCAAGTCTACTACTTCATCTTGTTACTCATAGAGAGCATGAATCATGTGGGATTAGAGGGTAGTAGCGACCATAAAATTCTACTAACCATCATCATGGGACCTCTCCATAGATGTAATCCCCAAACTCCATCCATATGGGATTATTCTAGTCATAATCCCCTACATCCATACTCACAATATGGAATTATTACATGCATAAGCCTCCACCACCCAATCCACTTTCTTAGGCCTCCAACTTAGGAATAAGTCCCAGATCATTCCAAACTATGTGGGCTTTGATTCCCAACTAACTGGGATACATAAGAAGCCTCCCTGAGATCCAAACCTAACATATTCATCCATCCTAGTTTTCTCTAGGTCACATACATAATAATATCATTCCCCTTACCTGGGAGACTACATCTCCTCCAGGTAGCTCGGGTAGCTCAATACATAATCCCCACACTATTCGACCAATAGAAATCATCTTGAGAATGGATGATTCCACACGTAATCCCCACACCGTACCTCACTGATTCTCCCTTCATGACGTCAGTGTCCTTACTCCATGATATTAAACTACATGGATCGGTCTCGTCACATGACCTTAAACCATGACATCGAACTAGAAGGGTTTTGATCCTTATATTCTAGAAAGGGTACATAGGATGCCTCCTTGAGTTTTAGACTTGAAATATGGTAAAATAAGGTGGTCCCTCCTAGGGATGAGCCTCCTTGATCCACCTCCAGGGGTGTTCAGATCAACCTTCATGATGTGACATCTTTCCTTTTTGGGACACACCTTCTGAATTCACCTCCATAGGGCATTTGGATCTATCCATCAAGGTGTTTCCTCCATGGGGAATTCTCCTAAATATTTATGGTGTGACATCTTACCTTTAGGGGAAACAACTCCTAGGTTTTCCTCCATAGGGAATTCTGATCCATCCATTGGTAAACTTACAGGTGTGACTTATTCCTTCATAGGGGTGCACCTCCTTGTTCTGTCTCCATGGGGTGTCTGGATAAATCAAATCCATCTCTAAAAGATGTTAAAATTGTGCCCTGATATATCTCTATAGGAATTTTTGATCTGTACTCATAAGACATTAACCTTGTGACCCAAAATATATACCTCATGAAAAATATGGAATGCCTAAAGTAAAAGTCTTGGATGATATGATTCCATGGCGTCAACTACCCTATGAATAGACACATGATTCCTATAGTGAAATCCTTGGAAGACATATTCCTTTGGTGTTAAATACCTAGTGATCAAAATGGGATGCCTTAGGTTCCGCGCTGAATATTACTCTATGAGGTGCCTGCCTAAGAGGAAGAATACAAGTGATCAATGTTCCCAGTGTCCAGAAATCCCAGTGAAGCCCCTCATGACTACTATCATAACTGAAACTTTATTCCCTATTAATACCCACTATAATTTACAGACAAAAGAAACATAATTAACAAAAATCCACAAAGATATGGTATTGGGAACAAGTTCCACAAACATGACTTAACTCTTTGAGGAAGACTTAGACTAGGAAATAAGTTCCAAGGAGGAATACATGGAAGGAGAAACCTACATCCCATCATCTTATTTTGATTAAGGAGAAGACATCGCCGTTGAAAGTGATGAAAAATACCCACCTTTGGAAAGTGGGAATGTGGGGTAACAAGCATGCTAACAGACATTAACACACAAGCGGTGTCCCCATCAAAAGTGCCAGAAAAAATCCTTTTGTGCTCACTTTGGATTGGTGGAACCATTTATATTATTCAAGTTTATTTATGTTATATTTACTTTATATTCTTATTTCCATATGAATTTATACTTTACTTCTTTTATATTTTAGTTTAATTTTAAAATTGATTTGAAAATTGGGTTTGGTGAAAAGTTTTAAAAGTGGAAGATAGTTTGGTTTAGTTTTCATAAACTTGGAATTCAACCTTTTTAATGATTTAAAGTGATAATTTTTTAAAGTGGTGGTTCCACCCCATGGTTTATAAAATGGGTTTATTAGAAGTTGGATTTCAAATAAATGGTAGATTAATTTATATATTTTCAATTTTTTTAAAATCCTAACAGTGATTTTATCATCCAAAAAAAGTTTTACCTTATAGATTTAGAAAATAGGACAATGTTTTCTCCTAGAAATGAAAGCATGATTATCACGACCCCCTCCCACCAAAGATGCCCCTCCTGAGCTGGCAATGGTGGAAGGGAGATAATGACCCCCAAGTCCCACCTCTAGTAGGCCCTGGAGTGGCGACTAGCACCAAGGGTATGAGTTTTCACAAATATGGGAGGCATTACCCTTTTTACTATTTAAGATTAGGAAATAGGATGAGTCAACCACCAAAAGAAAAAGAAAGGAAAGACAAGTAAATAAACCCAAACCAATCCCACATGCATGTTTAAATAGTTATGAAACAAGGTACAAGTACAAGAAAGATCAAAAGTATAATACCAAAAGAAACAAGAGTACAACAACTGCAACAAATCCAAATGTCCCGACTAGTAGGGTCTCGCACGGCCCTGGTAGTCCTCCTAGAAACCTGAAAGTAAATGTAGGGTGAGCATACAAGTATACTCATTAGGGAAACCTAAATCTCTCGTGCACAAGTGGGGAGACATCCTAATGTCCTGTGAGAACAACATAAGAAACCAAAACCTATCAAGGAATTCTATCCACCCAACCTCACCAGCCACGCTCACCAAAACACAAAACAACAGGTAGTATTAGTATATAAGAACAAGAGTATTGGGTACCCCGCACCATTTCCCATTAGTTAGTTTCTCTTCCTAACGACGAACGTCCTGACACTACCACACTCTTCCCGCCTGCACACACCTGGGCCTCAAGAACCACATATCCTGCCCGCACACACCTGGGTCTCACAACCACATATCCCGCCCGCACACACCTGGGCCTCACAACCATGTATCCCTCCCGCACACACTTGGGCCTCACAACCACACATCCCGCCCGCACACACCTGGGCCTCACAACCACGTATCCCACCCGCACACACCTGTGCCTCATCCCGAAGATTCTTGGGAAACAGTAAAACCTGCCCGAGGAGTCTTGGGATAAAATTACCCCAATTGAAACCTACCCAAAGAGTCTTGGGTGTAAGGTCACCTCAAGCCATCATAGACTATGGAAGAAGGAGCATGAAGGAGCTAGTAACTATGGGGGAAAACACCCTCTCCCATGAAATGAGAGTATTCGGTACTAAGTACTCAACATGGGTGGGGTGAGACAAAACAAAAAGATATATATATATATATATATATATATATATATATATATATATATATATATACCAAACACTCAGCCCAACCTATGGCTTCTGAACAGAGAACTGAGCATGTGCCTCGACACTGCTACTATGAAGCATGCATACCACAAACGACCCCAACCCCGTTTAGGTTTTCATGTTTTAACAGAATCAGTTTATTAGTTCCTTAACTATTGGGCAATCAACCGCAACCAACCATATCAAACGTTCATAAAAAATATTCTTTCCATCCACAAATCAAGTTAGGAAAACACAATAAACACTACAAGTCCCTTCTTTTTGACCAACCAACCCCATTGATTAATATTTCCGTTCCATTACCAATCCCCACCATTCATTAAATCTTCCACATTTTATTTATTATTCACAACCCAGTTCGTTCACATTCAAACCCAACCCTGCAGCTTCGCTGCCAACCACCATAACCACAACCACACCATACATCATCACCCCTTGATACCATTTATCGCTACCCTGCTGCCCATCACTAACATATCATTCACACCAACCCACAACCAATCCAACCGCAGCCCCGCTGCTCACCCGATCCACAAAAACCCACAAAAAACACCCCCTTCACATAAATTAACCCCAAAAAGCACCCACATGTTTATTATTTCAGTTTTGTTCAACCGTGGTGATCACACAAGGGTTCCAGATTTTCATTTAATCAGCCAACTTTATGTGATTAACCAATTTCCACATTCCATAAAGTTTCCATCCATAAACAGTCTAGAAAGATAGGGCAGCATTTAATTGTGCAAGAAAAGGCCCCCAAAGACCGTGATTTTCAGTAGGCATAAGCCTATTCAATTCACAACATAATATCACAGGATATAAAATAATGTAGCAGTAATCACAAACTTCCTAACCCCGTTATATAAGCCAGTTATTATCTTCATTAAACCAGTTCAAAAGTGTTTCACGTAAACAAGAGGACACCCACCACGCATGTTGCACAAATTAGAGATACGAAGGTAATATACCTACCTCAATAGGTTTTGATAACAACGCTCCCCCATATCAACTTTAGAAGACGTCCGTCGGCGTCCGTCGCTTCTGGAAAAACTCAGCAAAACCTCCTCGGGTGGAAGATGGGAAGGAAAGTCCGAAAGGAAAGCAAAAAATCCAAGCTCAGAATTTCCGCCTCATCGTTACGATCCAATGGCCGCTGGCGGATCCTAAATCGAAGCTTGGACGAAGAAGTTATGGATGAAAGGAGCCTTTGAGTCTTTTGTGAGAGCTCTGATCAAGGGAAAGGGGAGGAGAGGAGTGAGTTGAAAAGGAGGAGGGGACCCCTCCTTTTATAGGTGAGAAAAACAAAAGTACACGGAATGTACTTTATGGTACATGGAGTGTACTTGGCCATTTCACACGGTCACCACATGGCTTCCAACATGGCCTTCAACGCGGCACACAACCATTGACTGGTCAACACACGGTTTGAGGGTAACGCGTACGCGGGGAGGGACTACACAGTGTGTACCCATTTATTTCACACATCAAGGACACGGCTCCAACATGGCACATGGCCATTGACTGGTCAACACACGGTTTGAGGGTAAAGTGTACGCGAGGAGGGACTACACGGCGTGTAGTAGGGGGTACACGGCGTGTACCCATTTATTTCACATGGAAAGGACACAACCTTCAACACGGGGTATACCTGGCAAGGGGGTACAGGGCGTGTACTCACACTACATGGCGTGTAGTTTCAAAATTCTGAAAAGTGTGGGAAAAGTCCATTTTACCCTCCAGAACACTTCATGACCCTATTTTTGACAAATGAATGGGCCGAAGAGGTCCAAGCCATTACATCAGATACCTCTTAAAACATTCTCGTCCCAGAGAATTCAAAATCCAAACCAGAGTAACCCAACAAGATACCTCTTAGGGCCCTTGTTATAACAGGAACCCATCCAACAACCCTAATCATATGTGTTAGGAATTCCTTCTCCTATGTTGAGATATTATCCGCTTTAGGCGGCACTGACTCGCCTTCACGGGTTTAATCGCATCCTCATTAATGCGTCTCGATTAAGAATTGGCTCTTCCCACTTTCATACATTAGGATTTTTTTCAACTTGCACTACCCCCAACACCACACAACCAACACACTGCCCGAACATGTGGTTTGGGGAAATTCTTTCTTCTATATCAAGATATTATCCGCTTTAGGCGGCATTGACTCACCCGTACGGGTTCAATCACATCTTCATTAATGCGTCTCGATTAAGGATTAGGTTTTTCCCTTTTTCCCACACATCCGGACATGATACACACTTCCAGAGAACAAGGAAACAAAATGTCTCATACCCGACAAGCCAAGCATTACATATATCAAAGGTACATGGTATAACATCAAAACAAAGCTCATAAGAACAAAGAAAACACAAGTCAAAAAAACTTCGGGTACTGAGTGTGTATCTGAGCCTCTCGCTCCCAAGTTCTCTCCTCGAGGCCTCCATGCCTCCACAACACACAAACCAAGGGAATGGTTCATCCACTGAGCACCTTCTATTTACGATCCTTGATTATGACTGGTCGTTCCTCGAAGGTCCCATCGTCTCCCATATCTAACTCTCCCCAATCGATAACGTGAGAGTCGTTATGTAAGTATTACCGTAGCTGGGAGACATGGAAGACGTCATGAACCTTCTCTAACTGAGGTGGCGGGGCTAGCTGATATGCCTCCTCGCCGACTCGCCTCAGCACCTCAAAAGGTCCGATGAACCTAGGTGAGAGCTTGCTCCCCTTCCCAAACCTCCGCTATCCCCATCGAGGGGAAACCTTCAAGAACACATGATCTCCCACCTTGAACTCCAAGGGCCTACTCCGACGATCAGCAAAAGACTTTTGTCGGTCCTGAGCCGCTTTCATCCTCTCACATACAAGATAGAATTTCTCTGTGGTGCTCTGCACTACCTCTGGGCCAAGAGCACCTGTCTCACAAACCCCTTCCCAGCAAATGGGTGAACGAAATGGTCTTCCATACAAAGCCTCAAACAGTGCCATTCCAATAGTAGATTGGAAGCTGTTGTTATAGGAAAACTATACTAAAGGAAAGTGTCATACCCATGACCCTCCGGAATCTAGAACGCATGCTCGCAGCATGTCCTCCAACATCTGGATAGTCCGCTCTGTCTGTCCGTCGGTCTGGGGGTGGAAATCGGTGCTAAGGCATAGCTGGGTGCCAAAAGCATGATGTAACCCCCTCCAGACTCTTGAGGTAAACTGAGTATCCCGGTCTGAGATGATAGTCTTCAGAACTCCATGAAAATGCACCACCTCGTTTACGTACCTCTGTGCTAATGTACTCACTGGGATCGACTCCTTAACTACTAAGAAGTGATCCGATTTCATCAGACAATCCACCACCACCCAGATAGCATCATAACCTCCCTGATCTCTGGGTAGTCCTATGACGAAGTCCATCGAGATGTCATCCCACTTCCACTCGGGTACATCTAATGGATTCAACAAACCACTGGGAACACATTGTTCAATCTTTACTTGCTGACACACTAGGAACTTAGCCACAAACTCCGCCACTGCTCGTTTCACCCCGAGCCACCAAAACTGTTCCCTCAGGCCTCGGTACATTTTTGAAACTCCCGGATGTACTTCCAAGGCTGAGATATGGAAATCACGGAGAACTCCTTCATGCATCGCCTCCAGAAAAACAACCTTCCATGGAAAAGCATCTGATGTCGGCTGTCCTCTGACCATCCTTCTGGAGCATTTCCCTGATCGACATGATCCCTCATTACTTCCGCCACGGAGTCCCCCCACTGAGACTCTTCCACCTGCTACAACAAAGAGGACTGCACCGCCATATGAAACAAACATCCTCTAACACCTTCTACCCTTGCATCCAAGTGCAAGGAGGCCAACTCTCCCATCGCTTTCCAAGCATCAGTGGATTCCCGAACCACTTCCTTATGCGACTTCCTACTCAGGGTATTAGCCACAATGTTGCCCTTACCTTTAGTGTAGGATATCTCAAAGTCATAGTCTTGGAGAAACTCGACCCATCTCCATGGCCGCAAGTTCAGGTCATGTTGGGAGAAGATATAATGTAAGCTCTTGTGATCTGAGAAGACCAAAAAGTGCTCCCCAAAGAGGTAATGTCGCCACAACTTCAGTGCGAACACTACTTCTGAAAGCTCCAGGTCATGGGTGTCATAGTTACACTCATGAGGGTGCAACTACCTAGAACCATAATAGATCACACCCTTCTTATGAATCAGTACGCACCCCAAACCAAGGCTAGAAGCATCACAAAACACCTCATACAACAACCCTTCCTCTGGAAACCTGAGCACTGGAGCACTGAACAACTTCTCCTTCAGGTAGTTGAAAGATTTCTGGCACTGTTCGCTCCATAGGAAGACCTAGTTCCTCCTAGTCAAAGCTGTCAATAGAGCAGCAACTCGAGAGAAGTCCGAAACGAACCTTCGATAGTAACCTGCTAACCCCAGGAAACTACGAACTTCTACCACGCTCTTGGGTGCTGCCCAAGAAACAACTACCTCCACCTTTGACGGGTCCACTGACACTCCATGCTGAGACACTACGTGCCCAAGGAAGTGTACTTCTTGTGTCAAGAACTTACACTTCGACAATTTCCCGTAAAGCTGGTGGTGTCGAAGGACTTCTAAGACTGCCCTGAGATGCTCAACGTGCTCCTCCTCTGATCTTGAGTAGATCAGGATGTCATCGATAAACACAAAGAAGAACTGGTCCAAAAATTCTCGGAAGACAAAGTTCATAAGTCCCATGAACACAGTTGGTGCATTCGTAACTCCAAACGGCATCACTACAAACTTGAAGTGCCCATACCTGCACCTAAAAGCCTTCTTCGAGATGTCACTATCCTTCACCCTTAGCTGATGATATCCAGATCGTAGATCAATCTTAGAAAACCAACCTGCTCCCCTCAGCTGGTCAAAGAGATCATCTATCCTTGGAAGGGGGTAATAGTTCTTGGCCGTTACCTAATTCAACCTTCGGTAGTCTGTGCATAACCTAAGACCACCATCTTCCTTCTTCACGAACAAAACTGGAGCACCCCATGGCGATACGCTGGGTTGAACCAAACCCTTCTCCATTAGATTGTCAATCTGAATCAGAAACTCCCGAAACTCCGAAGGTTCCATCCGATAAAGGGCCATCGAAATCGGATGGGCACTAGGCTGTAAGTCTATCCCGAACACAACGTCATGTCGGGGGGGGGGGGGGGGGGTAGAGTTACAACCTCCTCAGGAAAAACATCGAGGAATTCCCCAACAACCTCTGGGACATCCTTCATCTCTACATCATCTGAAACCACTGATAACCCTCCTAACAAGGAAAGGAGAGGCTTCACATGCCGGCTTACCACTTGATAGCTCCTCTAACCAAAAAAAGATACACGCTTCCCGTCCACGTCGGAGAACACGACTCTTCTTCGGAAGCAATTGATAACAACACTAACATAAAACAACAAGTCAATGCATAGGATGACATATTACGGGTGAATCTGTAGCAAAAGAAGATCCCCACTAGATTGATGCGGTCCCAACATTAGCCCACATCCCCGAAAAACACAAGATACGCTGGTCTGGCCTCTAACTGGTGTACTCAGCACCAGGGGTACGAAAAGTCTCTCTACATCTAGACCCAAATCATGGGCTAGATCGGGTGCAACAAAGGAGTGTGAAGCTCCTGAATTGAACAAGGCATAAACGAGAGTGCTGAACAAACAAATCGTACCTCGCACCACCTCTGGTCCTGCTGGAGCTACCAAATCTACTGCGTGCAACTGTCCATGCCTAGCTCCTCTGCCTCTCTGATGTCCTCCACCTCCCCGACCATGCTCTGGTTGAGGTCCCTAAGGAGCACCTTGAGGTCGGCCTCCTCCCGCAAAGTCTTCCCTCAGAGGAGCTTGGTCCTGCTGCTGCTAGAAGGGCCTCGCTGGCAACTGGTGCTGCCGAGGTGGTCGCTGAACCTGCCCACCTCCACCGTACTGAGCTCGGGTTGGGCACCGACTCTGAATGTGCCCGAGACCTCCAAAAGAAAAACACTTTGGTCCTGGGCTCGTGAAAAAGGGATGAGGACCTGAAGATCTGAACTAGAACTGCTGGGGCCTGCTCCCCACTGGCCTGAACCTAGAAGGTCCCGTCGCAGGAGACCTGCTGCTGACTGCCTTTTCCTTCGACAAACCTGGCTGGATCCCCTCACGTGGTGCACCTCCTTGTGAGTGCATCCTCTCTAAAACCTAGGCCTTCTTCTGTACTGCCAAGTACGTCAGAAGGGTGAAGGGGGTGACAACATACTGGACCGAAGGACGAAGCGCCTCCTCCAAACGTCTCACCTGAGACTCCTCATCCAGAAAGAGATCTGGAGCAAAGCATAGGAGATCTTTGAACTTGATCCCCAACTCTCGTACTGACATACTTACCTGCTAGAGGGAGAGTAACTCCTGCCGCTTCTCCACCTTGATCATGGAAGAAAGGAACTCCTCTCGGAATTCCTTCTCAAAGTCAGCCCACAGAACCTCTGCCTCTCTCCTCTCTCCGAGGAAGAGCGTCCACCACTATCGCGCCACACCTCTCAGCTGACTGACTACTAGGGGAGCCCAGTACTCCCTCAGAGCACAAATCAAGGTAAAAGCGATCCCTATCTCCTCAAGCCACCCCTCCGTCTCCGTATCCGAAGTACTACCCTCGTACTTCTTGAGGGTTTGCCACTAGAAAGAACGGAGAGTCTTCTGCCACTGGCTATCTTCCTCCTCTCGGTCAATCCTCAACTGATCGACCGCCTGAATCTGCTGGTCCTCGGCCGTCTGAGTCACCCGGGGATGACGTCTAGGTGCCATAGCTGTACGGTAAACAAGGATCGCCTAAGCCCAAGTAGCAAGGAATTTCTCAAGGTTTCATTTTATCATTTTATTCAATTTCTTTCCCAGAACACCCAAATTAAGTAAAAAACAATCATGATGATGGATGTACCTTCCCTAGGGTCTCTACCCTGTAATCAATGTAGTATCACTTGGTCGTTCGGTAGGCTCAGAGTCCTTGCATCGGATCACAGGGGGCCCTAAAATCCCGTGTCCTTGCCGGTCTTCCCTGGCCTATGTCACGCACCAATGATCAATCAACACTGTTTCCCTACCATCCCATGCAATCCTCACTGTTCCTAACTCCAAACTCCATCCTATCTCTTAACCATCAGCTCAGATACCATTCTGTCATGACCCCCTCCCACCAAAGATGCCCCTCCTGAGCTGGAAATGGTGGAAGGGAGATAATGACCCCCGATTCCCGCCTCCAGTAGGCCCCAGAGTGGCGACTAGCACCAAGGGTATGAGTTTTCACAAATATGGGAGGCATTACCCTTTTTACTATTTAAGATCAGGAAATAGGATGAGTCAACCACCAAAAGAAAAAGAAAGGAAAGACAAGTAAATAAACCCAAACCAATCCCACATGCATGTTTAAATAGTTCTGAAATATGGTACAAGTACAAGAAATCTCAAAAGTACAATACCAAAAGAAACAAGAGTAGAACAACTGCAACAACTCCAACTGTCCTGACTAGTAGGGTCCCGCGCAGCCCTGGTAGTCCTCCTGGAAACCTGAAAGTAAACGTAGGGTTATCATACAAGTATACTTAGTAGGGAAACCTAAAGCTCTCGTGAACAAGTGGGGAGACATCCTAATGTCCCGTGATAACAACAGAAGAAACCAAAACCTATCAAGGAATTCTATCCACCCAACCTCACCAGCCACACTCACCAAAACACAAAACAATAAGTAGTAGTAGTATATAAGAACAAGAGTATTGGGTACCCCGCACCATTTCCCATTAGTTAGTTGCTCTTCCTAACGGCGAACGTCCTAACGCTACCACACACTTCCCACCCGCACACACCTGGGCCTCAAGAACCACATATCCTGCCCACACACACCTGGATCTGACAACCACACATCCCGCCCACACACACCTGGGCCTCACAACCACGTATCCTGCCCGCACACACCTGGGCCTCACAACCACACATCCTGCCCGCACACACCTGGGCCTCACAACCACATACCCCACCCACACACACCTAGGCCTCACAACCACGTATCCCACCCGCACACACCTGGGCCTCACAACCACATATCCCGCCCGCACACACATGGGCGGCCTCATCCCGAAGATTCTTGGGAAACAGTAAAACCTGCCCGAAGAGTCTTAGGCTAAAACCACCCCAATCAAAACGTACCCAAAGAGTCTTGGGTGTAAGGTCGCCTCAAGCCATCACAGCCTATGGAAGAAGGATCAGGAAGGAGCTAGTAACTATGGGGAAAAACACCCTCTCCATTGAAATGGAAGTGTTCGGTACTAAGTACTCAACATGTGTGGGGTGTGACAAAACAAAAAGATACAGATCTATATATATATATACCAAACACTCAACCCAACCTATGTCTTCTGAACAGAGAACTAAGCACGTTCCTCGACACTTCTACTACGAAGCATGCATACCACAAACAACCCCAACCCCATTTAGGTTTTCATGTTTCAACAGAATCAGTTTATTAGTTACTTAACTACTGGGCAATAAACCATAACAAACCATAACAAACCATATCAAACGTTCGTAAAACATATCCCTGCCATCCACAAATCAAGTTAGTAAAACACAAGCAACACAACAAGTCCCTTCTTTTTGACCAACCAAACACATTGATTAATATTTCTGTTCCTTTACCAAGCCCCACCATTCATTAACTCTTCCACATTTTATTTATTATTCACAACCCAGTTCGTTCACATTCAAACCCAACGCTGCATCGTCACTGCCAACCACCATAACCACAACCACACCGTACATCATCACCCCTTGATACCATTTATCACAACCCCACTGCCCATCACTAACATAGCATTCACACCAACCCACAACTAAGCCAACCGCAACCCTGCTGCTCACCCGATCCACAACAACCCACCAAAAACACCCCTTCACATAAATTAACCCCAAATAGCACCCACATGTTTATTATTTCAGTTTTGTTCAACCGGGGTGATCACACAAGGGTTCTAGATTTTCATTTAATCAGCTAATTTTACGTGATTAACCAATTTCCACATTCCATAAAGTTTCCATCCATAAACAATCTAGAAAGATAGAGAAGAATTTAATTGTGCAAGAGAAGGCCCCCAACGACCATGATTTTCAGTAGGCATAAGCCTATTCAATTCACAACATAATATCACAGGATATAAAATAATGTAGCAGTAATCACAAACTTCCCAACCCCGTTATATAAGCCAGTTATTATCTTCATTAAACCGGTTAAAAAGTGTTTCATGTAAACAATAGGACACCCACCCCACATGTTTCACAAATTAGAGATACAAAGGTAATATCCCTACCTCAACAGGTTCTGATAACAACGCTCCCCCAGATCAACTTTAGAAGACGTCCGTCGACGTCCGTTGCTTCTGAAAAAACCCGACAAAATCTCCTCGGGTGGAATCTGGGAAGGAAAGGCCAAAAGGAAAGAAAAAAATCCAAGCTCATAAGTTCCGCCTCGTCGTTACGATCCCGTGGACGCCGACAGATCGTAAATCGGAGCTCGGACGAAGAAGTTATGGATGAAAGAAGTCTTCGAGTCTCTTGTGAGAGCTTTGCTCGAGGGAAAGGGGAGGAGAGGAGTGAGTTGAAAAGGAGGAGGGGACCCCTCCTTTTATAGGCGAGAAAAACAAAAGTACATGGAGTGTACTTTATGGTACATGGCGTGTACTCGACCATTTCACACATTCACCACACGGCTTCCAACACGGCCTTCAACGCGGCACGCGGCCGTTGACTGGTCAACACACGGTTTTAGGGTAACGCGTACGCGGGGAGGGACTACACGGCATGTAGTATGGGGTACACGGTGTGTACCCATTTATTTCACATGGCAAGGACCCGGCTCCAACACGGCACATGGCCGTTGACTGGTCAACACACAGTTTGAGGGTAACGCGTACGCGGGGAGGGACTACACAGCGTGTAGTATGGGGTACACGGCGTGTACCCATTTATTTCACATGGTAAGGACACAGACTTCAACACGGGGTATACCCAGCGAGGGGGTACACGACATGTACTCACACTACACGGCGTGTAGTTTCAAAATTCTGAAAAGTGTGGGAAAATTCTATTTTACCCTATAGAACACTTCATGACCCTCTTTTTGACAAAGGAATGGGCCAGAGAGGTCCGAGCCATTACAATGATACTTGATTTTTTATAAATTCTTGTTTGAAAAAACCTAATTTACAAATGATGTTAAAACTAGTATTTATGAAATATTGTATAAAAATAATTTCATAGGCACTTTGGTGAAATCCTATTGGGGTAATTTAGATCAAAACCTATATACACACCTTTGTTTATATTTAGATCTTATGATTTCATATATGTAAACAATTTATATTTCATCTTGGATTATTTTCATATTGGTCTAATGATAGATTTGTTTGGATGTGGTAGTGAACATGGTTCACATGGAGGTGATTATACAATGGTTTGAGTTTAGGTTTATTTTGGGATGTTTATTTATCATCCAACTCAAGAAGTTGTATTTATAATTTTTGTGACCTCATATGGGTAAATGTGATGTATTAATTATGATGTGAAATATTTTAAAATGATTTTGGACGTTTATATTGATTATGATATATTTGGTTTTATTCACCATTTAAAAATAATTATTTCTTATGAAGGGAAGTATAATGTATAAAAAATTTATGCTAGATTCTTGGTATGATTATTCTGCTAGTTTATTATTATCTATGGGTGAAACTCTTACCACATGTTTATCATTTGATCCCCTAGTTCTTGCCTCAAGAACATGATGATTAGGAATGTACTTCAGGATTTTTAGAGATGAGGTTTGGGTGATTACTATTTGAACTAGGATATTCCATTAGAAATTTTTCTCCCTCCATCCTTGAAGAAAATTTCCAAGAATGTGGGGGTATTTCCACTAACATCTACAGGTTTTTTACTAGATGCATTTGAAATAATAGGTCTTATTTCTTCTAATCTTGAAATTTTATGACTTGTACTTTATATATAGATTATACTAATACCAACACAAAAAATGGTGTAAAACATTGCTGAGGTCACTACTTTAGCATCTCAATTACTATAAGATATATAGAAAGGGGTTAATTTAGTGTTTGAAAGTTCATGATACACTGATCACATAGTCCCTCTAAGAGATTTAGTCCCAAAGTTTATCTCGAATTTTATGGGTGACTCTAATTCATATGAAAAATATAAATCCTTAGAATGGAATTCAAAGAATTGGGTGTGGAAAGACATCCGAAAAATTATTTATAGAAGCATTATGAAGGGATTTCATAAAAAGATACAATATCTTTGAAACATATTCATCAAATTA
Source organism: Viscum album (assembly GCA_963277665.1). Classification (NCBI taxonomy): domain Eukaryota; kingdom Viridiplantae; phylum Streptophyta; class Magnoliopsida; order Santalales; family Viscaceae; genus Viscum; species Viscum album. The sequence continues at coordinate 786,547,272 of OY728140.1, forward strand.
GGTTATGAGGGGTTTTATTGCCACTCTATCCATGCTATTGTTTAGGAATTCATCCATGAGTGGGATATAGAAAAAATTATTCAACTGAATCTCTCTAGGGACAAATAAATAGTTCACTCTACAAAGCTTTAATATTTAGTTCTCTAAGAAATATCTCACCATGCCAAGGTACTAGTATAATAACAATGTCTTCCTAACAAAGAAATATTCTTGGTTAATCACATTTTTTAGGATATCTCTGAAATAAAGGGAATTAAAATGGATAATAAAAGGATTATTGAGGAGTCTAATAAAAAATAAGAAGATATTCATGTAAAGGTAGTTAAGTTACACCCTTCTAAGGAGGATTCTGCTACAAATTTAACCAAACTTCTATAAAATGTTGATTCTTTAAGACAATATATAAATCAAATTTGAGCATCAATAGAACATGAATTGTAATTTATATTGTATTTTTTTGAATAATAATGAGATTTTAACTACTCAAAATTTTATGATATATTTATTTTTAAATAAATTTTATTTCTCTTATAGCTTTCGTTATATGCAAGTACGAGTTTAAATGAACCACAATATATTATTAAAATATTGTTATTTAATGTCATAGTTATCATCTAACTATTGGAATAGAGGGTATGAATAGGATTGAATAAATCATGAAATAGTATTATTTGAAAATGTTTAAAATGAATTTATTTGTGATAAATTGGGTATAAAATAAAATTAAAGCATTTGAATGTAAAAACTAGACGTTTTTTGTAAAATAGTTTTTATGTACACAACGCGTTTTTATTTTAATAAAATAAATTAATCACTATAGTTTAATGATTTTAATTAAATGTATTTATTAAATATTCAATAAAATTTTGTAACATTCATATAGTAGTTTTTACATGGCATTGAATAATGGTAAACTTAATTTTATTCTTAAAATGAAATTTTCTAAAAACAATTTTGCTGTATTTTACGCACTTATTTAAAAATGAATTTCTTTCACTTATGGAAATTGAATATTTTAAAATAGATTATATATTTGTAATCATCATAATTAATTTTATTTAATATTTTTAACATAAAGTTTTGGTCAAACTGAATAGTAAAAATAATATAAATTTGTTACCACATTTAAGGCTAAAAATGTTTTACTAGGGGTCAATATTTGTGATAAGGTTTAAAATATCAAAAAATGATTTCTATAATTTTATTATTTGATGGGATTTATAACTTATACTTATTAAATTAATATATTTGGAATTTTTGAGCCACTTTACTTGAGTAATACATTAATATATTTTAATATTTTCAAAAATTCCAAGTGTTTCATCTCCCTCCCTTATAAAAGGATACCACCTCAACTCTCTCCCTCACACTTAATGAGAAGATTATATCAGAAAATAAATGACATAATCCATTCATAAAATACCTCATTACTTCATAGATATTTCTATTTGATCATTATACCATTATTTCAAGTCTTAATGTGTAATGCAAAGATGGTTTGTCATTGAAGAGGTATAATGCTTAACAAAGTACATTCAATTTTATTTATTGTTCTACCTAAACTAAATATATGGTATATATTATAAAATAACTACTTTAATATATAAAATATACTTAATTTTTATTATGATAATGGATTTAACATTTCCACCTTCTTTCCATCAAATGGGGAAATTAAAGTATCTTTTGTGCATACATGTGCACTACCACCCCCACATCGAGAAATGATACATTTTAAACCAACATAATTCATGGTTTTTTATTATAATATATTTAATTTTTATATAAATTATATTTATTATAGAATTATATTTATTTAATTTTAATATCTTATATACCTTTTTACCTTTCCTTCTGTTGGAAAATGATAACGCCGCTTGGGCGTATGTGTGGACGACTACCTTAATGAAGTGATGCGATTCAATTTTCATTTCAAATTTACATGGATGGTAATTAGGATTGATTTAATGAATATATATGATGTTAATTATATAATAATTATTCATGAAATGTGAAATATAATTTACATTTCTTTCGTTCCATCCATTAAAAAGTGAAAACATCACCTACATGTATGTACGGTCTACCGTCTCCACAAAGTGATGTGCTTAATTTTTCACCGCCACTTTTTATGAATGATTATAAAATATATATAATGAATAAATATGAAACTTATATAATTATTAATATTTTTTATATGATGAAACCATGACCAAGGTTGAAGTAATTTAATATTCAAACTGAAACATGAATGTAAAATGGACCAGTTTTCACTCGAATGATCATTTTAATACAGAAATTATTAATAAAAGGATACTTAGAAATAATTAAATAATGATAAATATTAATTTATGTATGAATGTGGATATGGAATATATTTATAATGAATATATATTTATTATATAGGATATTTTAATGTGTATGTAACAATATTTTACTTTAAGTAAGGGTTTCTCATCTCACTTTTATTTATGTGAGACATATTCCATATTAACCACTTGTTTCATTCATGTGGTGTTTATACTTCCCATATGATATAATATATCATGAATCCCTTTATATTCATGGTAATTAATTTTTCATTTTAATTTTTTTATTTAATGGGGGTTATGATTAAAAATTTACTAAATTAGTAATAGATTTATGTTTCAATATCATTTTAATTAGGACTATTTATGATTAAATTTTCATTGAGGGAAATTATATAGACATTATCCTTTAAATAACATATATTGTATTTTAATTTAGTTATTTTTTTATTTTTTTATGTATTATTACCATTTTATACTCTTTGGTACTTAAAATGATTGAGAAAATGTTTTTAAAGAAATGCCAACCTTATTTCCTGTTTGGTCGATGAAATTTTTATTCCATGTCCTTATTCTTAAAAACTGTTTTATGAATGATCTTACCTATAAATTAAATGTTTTAAAAATTTCTTTTTTTAGAATATTGAATTTATTTACTAAGTTTTAAAAAAAATCTTTCTATGGTTTTTCCAAACAATTCATTTTTTGAATTTTTAAAAAAGTGTGAAGGGAATATTTTCTTTTAATGTAGACGAAATGAATGAATTTTACCAACATCATGAATATTAATTATTTGAAAATTAATTTACAAGTTTCCTTTCTTATTTACAAATAAAAGTATTTTATCAACATTATATGAATTTTTAGTTAAAATGTTATCAAAATAAAATGATATTTTCTCATGTTTTCAAAGAATGGTTCAAATGGAATTTTAAAGTTATTTTTAATATATGTAAACATCATTTATATATTTTTATGATTCATTGGGGATATAATATTATGACACCATAAAATTTATTTATATATATGGATTATGATGATGAAAATTTAAAGAGGATTCTATAAAACCCATTTATTCCCCATAAGTTAATTAAGTTATGATGAAACCTTTATAAAACTCATTTAGTTTCCTCAGGTTTTTCTATGTTGAAATGATGAAATTTTTATGAAAATTGTTTTCTTTACATGAGTTATGATATGATTATATAATGATATAATGAATTTTTTATGATCTTGTGAAACACATATGTATGATTTTAAATATAACATGGGTGAGCCCAAAATTATATTTCCCTCAAATGAATTGGATAAATATAGATATATCATGAGATAATAAGGACTGGAATGAGGAGTGAACCTAGTTCATTAAGGGACTCTATCCACTATGATAGTCTTGGGATTGAACCTTAACTAATGACATTATTGAATAAAGAGTGAAACCAACCCACTATGATATCCTTGGTAATGATCCTTAACTAAGGAAAATATTTTCTATAATTAGGTGTATGCCAAAAACTTATATCTTATGATTACGATATGATATAATATCTCATGATTGATTATTGATGATTCCAAAAACTTATGAATTATGTCTTTTGTAATAAAAAATCATTTTACACATTTTATGATTAATAATATTTGAATGATTGGGTATGATTATTGTATGTTATTATAATTTTCTCACACCCTTATGCTTATCTTATTCCCACTTAATATCATTAATTGATATATATTATGTTCACCCTTACCGAGAACCTGATCTCACCCTTTCTTATGTTACCATTCCATAGGTTATAAAGAAAGATTTTAAGTAAGGTATGTATAAATTGTGTACTATGTGAAAAGACATTTTTGGGATATGTTAAAGATATTTCTTGAAATTGGATGTTTTTTTGTATCTAGTATTCAAAGGTTCTAAACCTTTATAATTATGGGGAATGTTTTGTAGTGATATGTATTGAATATTCATATAAAATTACATAAAATATATATATGAAATTTTTAGTTTATCTAATTTAGTATCAAATAAGGGTTTATTTAATCCATGGATATTAGGATTAGATAAATTTTTTATAAACCCTAGGGATAAATGTAAGTATAGGATAACATCTTAAAGATTTGGAAAAGTAGATATTTCATGGTTTTCCTATAAAATACACCCCTTTATAGATATTGGAAAAAGTATATAGCTGTGGAATAGATGTAATTAAGGGTAACAACTCTAAAATGGGAATATTTGTAATAACTCAATCTTTACTAGTGCATGATGAGTCAGACTAAGACTGTACACATAACTAGACACTCCCGTGGGATATGCTTAGGTCAATTCACATTTTTTTATGAACTATTTTGAAATATTTGAATAGATGATGACCACAAATTACATAGGTTAAACCTAAGGTTTCATAGATTTAAAATAAGGTTCAATTATTTATACATCCTAAAAATGATTTTTATTGATTACATGATTACTCATTATGATTATTGTTTCTCACACAGTTATTTTTAGTTTTAGCAAGGGAATAAATATAGAACATTGAAGTTGAGGTGGTGACAGTAACAATCAAATATTGAAGTATCATATTTTATCTTAGTCATATAAATTCCTTTATATCAAGAAAAGTCTATAGGGATGTTCATTCATATCATAAATGATTAGATATTGAGTTAGTAGTAAAAACTAATAATGGTATGATGATTTTATATTATGTCTATAGGTTCTCTTTAATCAAATTTTTTAGTACTATTTCTCCTAAAAATCTTATGATTTTACTGCTAGTTGAATTTAGTGTGATTTTGGGCATGTATTAGATCTCTTTATATAAATCCCATATCAATTGCTGAAGAAGGGAAGTCATGTTTGATATTTTGAATCAAATTATGATTATATTTTGATCTGAGGATGAATATGAAATTATAATAGAAGTTACTTATATTATATGTGTCCTACTACCTATTCATGAGGGTTATTTATCTTAAATGATTAGGGATAAAATCAACATCAAAGATATACCTATTATTTAGGATTATGTTGATGTATTTTCTAAATAATTTCATAGTATCCCCCCAAATAATTAATTTTATCTTTCAATATTACTCATACCCATAGATAAGAATATTTTAAATAATCCATATATATTGACTCCAATTGAGTTCTAAGAATTAAAGAAGATACTCTAGGGAAATATTTATAAGGGGTTTATATTCCCTACCGCATGACCATAGGATGCACTTGTTCTTTTTTATAAGAAGAAAGATGGGTCAATGCATCTTTTTATTGATTATTGAGAACATAAAAATATCACTATCAAGAAAAAGTATCATCTACCTTTTATTGATGACATGTTTGATCAATTTAACAGAGCTCAATACTTTTCCAATATTGACCTTTATTTTGGATATCATCAATTGAGGGTCAAGAAGGAGGATATATCCAATATAGCTTTCTGTATAAGGTATGATCATTATGAACTTATAATTATTCCATTTTTACTTAACAAATATTCTTCTATCTTCATGTATCTAATGAATAATGTCTTCAAAAATTAACTTGATCAGTTCGTGGTAGATTTTATAAATGATATTCTTATATATTCAAAGAGAAAGGAAGGAAATGAAGATAATTTGATGATTTTTCTGAAGAACCCAAAGAAGGATAAACTATATGATAAAATTAACAAGTGTGAATTTTGGTTATATAATTTCAGATTATTTGGTAATATAATCTAGAGTGAGGGTATATCTATAGACCCTTCAAAAAAATAAATTTATAGAACAATGTCCTAGAACAACCATGGTAACCAAGATCCATAGTTTTCTTTGATTGGAAGTATAATAACAAATATTTGAGAGATATTTATAATGGATATATAATCTAATAAACAAGTTTACTCAGAAAGGATCTTGGTTCCAAAGGATATATGAATGTGAGGAATATTTCATGGAGTTGAAAAGAAGGTTGGTTAGTGCACCTGTTCTTACACTAACCTATATTGGAGAATGGTTTGTGATATTTAGTGATGCATTGATAAAGTTAATAGGATAATTTTTCTTAAAAAATGATATAGTGATAGCTTATTCCCCTCACAAATTAGAAATTCATGAGAATAATTACCCGACTCATGATTTGGAGTTGATAATAGTAATTTTTGCACTGGAAATGTGGATGAATTATCTTTATGGTGAATGGTGTGATATATATACTGGTTATAAAATCTTGAAGTATATATTCATTCCAAAAGAGTTGAATATACACTAAAGTAGATGGTTGGATTTGGTTAAAGGTTAAGTCTACTTAATACACTACCACCTCTAAAAGGTGAATAAGGTGTATAATGCTCTGAGTCAGAAAGACTGCTAGTTTTTCCATTATAAGAACTGAGATAGATACAATATTTATATATTTTTAGAAGATGGATCTTGAAATCATGAGGGAATTATAAAAATCGAATTTTCACACAACAATGTTCAACCATACATCCATGTGAGGATTAAATATGTGTAGAAGAAAGATGTAGAGTTTTAAAAGAATGTGTGAAATGTTCCGAAGTTCAACCATGATTGTGATAGAATGATATGGTTCAAGAAACATGAATCTGTACCATCAATACCAAATTTTAATAAGTACCTATTATATGATTCACATAGTTCATCATTATCTATTCATCTCAGATGTATGATGATGTATAAAGATTTGAAAGAGTATTTATAGATTGACATTTGATAAGGGATATTGTAGAATATTTATCTCGATGCCGGGTATGTTAGTATTTTAAGGATAAGATACAAAAGTTTAAGGGGATGTTATAACCATTACCCATACCTGAATGGAAATGGGAAAATGTCACCATTTATTTTATCATCGGACTCCCCAAAATATCAAAAGTCCATAATGATATTTAGGTTATAGTCGATTGAGTTATGAAATCATTAAATTTTATTTCCATTATATAATATTTATCTCTTGATTAGCTTTCCATGATATACATTTAGAAAATTGTAAGATTTCATGGAGTACCACATTCCATTGTATCAGATTGAGATATGTGGTTTACCTTAAATTTTTCGAGAAGTATTCAAAGGGATCTAGATATATAGTTGAGTTTTAGTATTGTATTCCATCCTTATATAGATGGTCAGTCGATTAGGACCATTCAAACATTCAAAGACATGCCAAGATATTTTTTTATAGATTTTAAAGGTGGATTGGATCAACAAATTCCTTTTGTCTCAAGCATTGAGATTTATCCTTTTAAATCTTGTTATGGAAGGAAGTGCATAACTCCATCATGATGGGATAAATTTGGTGAAAAAAATATATTGGGACCTAAGCTAGCTGAGAAAATGATAGAGAAGGCTAGATCTGTTCACCAGCACATTAGGGCAACTTAGAGTTGATATAAAATTTATGATGTCAATCATCGATGGGATCTGGATTTTGAAGTTGGTGATAAGGTATTCCTAGGAATATCTCCCTGGTAGAAGATTATAAAATTAGGAAAGTTGGAAAATTTGAGCCATATGTATATTGTTACCTTTTAAATTCTTGATCATATCGAGATGGGTTCTTATCTCTTGGATCTTATACCAAATCTATCTCAAGTTCACTATGTGTTCCATGTATCTATCATAAAGAAGTACATATATGATCCTTCACATGTGCTAAACTCAAAGGTCTTACCATAGAATTATGATATCTCTTATAAGAAACAACCATTGGAGATTTTTGATTCAAGAGAGAAAGTTCTATGAAATAAGACCATTCACTTGGTTAATTTTTTTTGGTGAAACCATAAATTTAAGGAAGCTACATGGAAACCTAAAGACATGACGAGGTAGAAGTATCCTCAATTGTTTCTATCAGAGTGAAAAAATTTCAAGGTTGAAACTATTCTAAGGGCGTTAGAATGTAAAACCCCAATTTTTTTGATATATTTCCCTTTAAATAAATTTAATTTCATTAATAGATTTCTTTATAGGTGACACTTAGTCTAAACGAATGACAATTTACTATTCAAATATTATTATTTAATGTGATATTTATTTTATAGCCATTGACTAGTGGGTATAAATAGGAATAAATAAATTATGATTTTTTACACATATATAAAATGAATTCATTAGTTATCATTTGGTTAGAAAATAAAATAAAATCATTTGAAAGTAAAAAAATATTTTTTTCTTCTGAAAAACTATTTTTATGTACAGAATGCATTTTTATTTTAATAAATTAAATTAATCACTAATAATTATTGATTTTAATGATATTTAAATAAATTAAATAAAATATTTTAACACCCATCTAATAGTTTTTAAATGGTAGGTAATTAATGTAAACTCAATTTTATGCTTAAAAATTCATTTTTATAAAAATAGTTTTGTTGTGTTTTTCAAATTTATTTTAAAATAAATTTTACAATTATATAAATTTAATCATATAAAATGAATTAAATATTTTTAATAATCATAAATAATATTATTTAATAAGTTTTACTTAAATTTTAGTCATAATTAATAGTAAAAAAATAATTTTTTTTAACCATGGTTAAGGTTAAAAAGGGTTTACCAGGTCATGGTTAAACTAAGATATAAGGTTTAAAATATCATAAAAAACATTATTTAATTTTATTAGTTGGTGGTATTTAGAACTTATCCTTATTATATTTTAATAATTTTCATTTTTGAGCCACTTGACTTGATTAATACATTAATATAATTTAATATTTTGAAAAATTACTACTATATCCTCTCCCTCCCTTATAAAAGGACACCACATATCCTCTCTTCCTCACACTTCATGGTACCTCTATATCATCTAATACCTTCCCTAATACCTTTCTAACATCCCTCACCATGTACTAGAGGTCTTGGTATTGTAACAACCCATACTATAGTAACCCAGAGCTAGTTTCAACTTTATTAAATTTCTATAAGATACAAGGGCTCTCATCCTAAAGGACAGACTAGTTTAGTAGTTTTAAAGAACCATATACATACAAGATTATCATTTTAAATTGTAAATAAAATATAAAAAATAAAAAAATAAAATGTTCGACATCATTTAACTCATTCAAAGATTCCTATTTCATGTATTGGGGAAGAAAAAAAAGGTTGAGCTTAGATGCTAAGTAAGGGTTATAAACAACAAAACCTATCATGATCAAATAAGGAATTATCACTATGGAATGGAAAATAATTGAAAACACATTCCATTTAATCAATAACTTGAGCATGAATAATAATATGATAAGAGTAAATAAAGATCAAATGATTCCATAAAAATAATCACATGAGATTGAAACTTAACCATTGATATTATTCAAAATAGTCAAATAGACATTAATAATTTATTTATTAATGATATAATGCAAAATTCTATACATATGTCACTTTTTGTAGATTCATTATTATAAGATAGTTCAAACTATAGGTAGGTATACATCAAAAACCAATTTAGTAAGGCTAGACAACTAGTTTGTCTCATGAGATCTACCAATGCATCAAGGGGATATATAATTATGGTCCCCACCCATAAGTTAATAAGTCAAATTCATTTTTCATATTAATAGACAATAAAACTTAATCAATGTTTCTTAAAAATCATTAACCATCTGTGTTAGATGAAATAAAATAAAGAATTTCAATAATTTACCTAAAAAAATATGAATATAACCATCCATAAAAATAATGTGGATGATAAATTTAGAGTATATACCTAGTAACACATAATATTCAATGAAGGATGTTGACATAGATCAAAATACTTTAATGAGATCACCAAAAAATTTCTTGAGGAAAGTATGCCATTTTATTTTGAAATCACTTATTTAAAATATAAATATTAGAAAATATTAAGGAAAATATTTTCTTTAAAAAGAAATTTTTTAAAATTTTAATGTAAGATACAAAAAACTGAGTATTCATAATGGTAGTAAATTCTATTTATGCTTTATAAGTGAAAAAACATTATTCTCACACTTTTGTAAGAAAATTAAAAAATTACCTCATTTATAAAATGATAGGAATAATACTTTTAAACCATTTTTAAAAGTAAAATAAGGGTAAAAATTATTTAATATATCATTGGATAATAGTTAAAATATTTTTTAAATCATTTTAAGGAAAATATGTATATAGAAAAAAAATATTCCCAACCAAGTAGAAAAACAAAGTCCATTTTACTTAAAAACTCGAATCAGGTATATTGAGTACTTAAAGAGAGTAAAATGAAAGAAAAAAATTTAATTTATATAAATATATAGATGATAAGAAAATATATTGGATTTAATATAGAAATATCAAATAATTATCCCTGATGAGACTTTAACATAAACAATCCTGAATAATGATGAGATTATGAAATAAACCCTTTCCACTTTGGTAACTTTCGAATCAAAACCCCCATAAAAGAAATAACTTCAAATGAATCAATAAATACAATAAATATAAATATATTAATTATATAACATTTAAAATGGTAAGTATATACAAATCATAAAAGAAGATAGGTGTATGACATAACATATGTCCCAAAGAAGACAATTTGAGATGAATAACCCTTACCTCAGGTCCAAATTCATTCGTATGTTTTCAAACCTCATGTATAATAAATATATATTTATTATAAATATATTATATAACCATTAATATATATATATATATATATATATATATCATACCATATATTATTTACTTATAACCATTTATCATCTATTTATTAATAATTCTTTATTAAAGTCACTGTTCTGGGTGATAACTACTTCATTTTTCATGTATGTTTTGGTTTGGTAGTTTTGGTACTTGTAATTTGATAATAGTCACATAATACCCAAAATTTTAATAATTATATCAATATAATATATATTTATAATCATTCATAAAATTTAGAGATAGAAAAATGAATTACATCGTTAATGTAGACGATAGGCCGTACGCACACATGCACGAAGTTTTCACTTTTCAACGAATGGAATGAAAGAAATTTAAATAATAATTAAACTTTAAAGGATAATTTTTATATCATAAATATATTTTATATTAATTAAATTCATCCTTATTACCATCTATAAAAATGAAAATGAAAAAAATCACATCACTTCGTGGAGAAGATAGTCCACACGTACACACAAGCGACATTATCGTTTTCCAATAGATTGGATGGTAAATATGTAGATATGATATTATAATTCCAGAAGAATAATTATTCAATAATTATAATATATAAAAATTAAACCCATAATATTACCTATCCATAATATATGGTGATGAAAAATTAAATGTATCGTTATGTGGAGACGATAAGTCGTACGTACACACGAGCGATAATTTAACTTCCCATTTTATAGAAAAGCGGATGGATAATGGTAGTTTAATAATCATAATAACATTTAAATATATTTAAAATACTGAATTTATTATTTTATTATAAATATCACATATTTATAGGAGGTAAAAAAATAATTAAAAAAGAAAGTGACCAATTATAGTGATTAACTCTTCTTTGAAAGAGCTCATTTAGATCTTCTCTTAAGGAACCTAGGGTTTGCCTTTTAGAAAGTTAAGAACCTCAATAACTTTGATAAGTATGTTTATAAGAGGTTTTTAGGGTCTATTTTATATAATAGTATCTAGGTGGTTTATATAATAAGAGATATATGGTTTGTTTTTACATTGTATGAAAGGACACCTATAGAATTAATAATTTTTTTAAAACTAATAAATTCATTTCATGTGAAAGTGGAATAATGTGAAAAAAATTTAAAATATAATATAAGATATGTTTTAAATAAATTAAATTAATAAAATTTTGATAGTTTTATGTGGTATTTTAAACCTTATTTTTTCATTTAACCTCTTAATTAACATATTTTAACATTAACCGCAATAATATATTTTTCATTATTAAAGGGTTATAATTTTACTTATAAGGTAAATTTTTTCCCAAAATGGAAAAAGAATGAAATTTTAGACCATATATTATAATATGTATCATATGTAATTATTTTTTGGAATTTTAAATAATTTAATAAAATATTATTTTCATAAAATGTCATTAATATCATTTTTGACACTTCATTTAATTTGCCTAAAGACATAAATACAAAGATTTAATTCAAATATAAACCATAGAAACATCCATAATATTTAATATACATCTATAATATTCATATTTCACTGTAACTCACTCCTAAAATATCACTTTTAGAGTTTTTGAAATAATTTATTTTATTTTTCAATTAAATAAATAAATACTATATCAGCATTGCGTAAACATTTAAGGTAATTATTTAATAAATTAAAAATATAAAAAATTACCCTAATGAAAAAATTATTTTATATTCAAAATAAACATTTACAACTGAATTTTACCTATTTTTCCCTTATAATAAAAAATTAGTGTTATTAAAGTCATGTGAGTGACATTTGGTATTTATTCCTTTCTTAAATTAATATAATGGTTATAATCTAAGAAATTTGAAACCAAGTGGAACTATATTCAATAATTTTATGTAAATGGACTAAATAGACTAATAAAATTAGATAAATGAAAGTTTTTGATTGATTTTTTGAACTTATCTCTTAGATTTAACCCTATTTTACCCATTTTACCCTGACCGTGGTGATAAATATTTATCTTGGTTTTTTTTATAGTGACCAAAAATAAAAAAAAATATTTAAAAAATTTAAACCACTGGATTTTAGATATGTAATTAATTTTTCAATATGAAATTTATATAATTAGAAGAAATTAATTTAAGATAAAAACACAAAATGCAACAAAAACAGTTTTTTAGAAAAATGGATTTTTAAGTATAAAAATGGTTTTGTAAAAAAATAAACCATAAAATTGATTCAAATAAAAATAATTTGATTATTAATAATATAGTATAATTAATTTTTCTTTTAAAAAAATTTAAAATGAAATATAAATTTTTAAAGGCTTCAAATAATAGTTCTATTTTCGATAAAAAATATTATTTTCCCCTATTCGCTGAAAAAACAATATTTTCAAAAAAAGTCCACAATTTACCTCTAAGATAATTATGGTATGATGATTAAAAAAATGATATTCCTTTTATAAAATATTTTTATTTTAAAAAAATTTATATAAATTAATTAAAATATTTTATCACAAAAAACAATGAAAATCATTTTTGAAGAAAACTTATTTTAAAGAATAAAAAATATTTACTAAAAACTGAGTGTTTAATTTATAAGCATTATTCCATAAATTTTTATTGACTAGGTTATATATATATATATCATAAATTGTTTAATTCTATTCATACCCACTAATTCAATAGCTAGGTTATAATTGTTATATTTAAATAATAATATATCGTCGTTCATTAAGCTTAGTGTTGCATGTTGTATACGCTATTGAGCATTGTGTTCTTTTAAAATATCAGGTTATCACATTATCCCCACTTTAATTAATCTTTCCCTTGCAATTTTAAATTTTTATCACTGATCAAGAGTTTGACATTTTAAAATACCTTTATTGAAAACTCACATCATAAAAAAGATTAATAAAACTTCTTATTAAAAATAGGGAAAGGGAAATACCAAGGTCATTTGTAATAACACAAAACTAGGTTTATAAATAAGATAAAATTAGCGGGAAGAGAAAATATAGACATGGAGAAAAAATAAATGTCCAAATAACGATGGAGAGTGATAGAGAACATCAATCACAAGAAAGTGAATAATAATGATAAATTTAATGACAATAAAACCATATATCAATAAGGTGTGAAAAGACCATAGATTCATTGAGAATGAAAGAAATAAGATTTTTTTTCAAATTCATTTTTACTAAATTTTATGAAACCATTTTCCATCTAGACTAATAACATAATGAAATATACTTACTTAAAATGCATAATTTCAACCTTTAATCAATTTCCACCAGAACATTTTATTTTTCTCCAAATGATGTGTATTAAAGATGAATTTTTCATTTATTAAGCATTAAAACTAACTTCTAACATATCACAAAATCTAGAAAAGTATAGAAATTCATTCCTATTATCTTTAAATATTAACCAAAAATGAAATGGTTACCATGAGGTAAGATAATATCCAAAATGTATAATAATTCATATGAAGAAATAACACCTTTTACTTAAAAATTTCTACAATGACACCAAAGGTTAAACATATATTATTCAATAAATAAATTATCATATATCCTAATTAACCTTCATAACATCAAAATTAAGGAATGTTTTAACTTGAAAGGTGATCTCATACCTTTTAACTTATATTCCCGAAATCTAATTACATTCTTCCCAAATAATCTTTCATGTTAAACCAAATGTTAAACCTAAAGGTTACATATAATTTAACCAAATGAATATTCCAAAAAATATTATTACTCACCATGATAAATCACTATGTAATCTATAATTTAGTTAAATTCAATAGAATATCATCAATAAAATTTAGATACTATCCTAAAAGATAATATTTAGTTTGATCATAAATATCTTCAATAATATTTCCTTGTCATTGAATCATATTTTTAACCATCAAGTTTATATATACACCATTATCCAATATACTATAAAAAATCATATATAAAAATAAAAGGGTTACTTAAAAGTTAATAAATTATCCTTCTTAAAATCAATTAAATGTTTCTAATCACCCCAAAATCTCATCACTTAAAACCTTAAAAGGGGAATATATGCCTTTGAACTTATGGAAACCTTAAACTTATAAACACATGATTATATCTGTAACTCTTAATTTAACCCCAAATCAAATAATATATACTTCCGAAAATTAACTCAATACTTATTCATCAAATACAATCACTAACTATTTCTATAATTCCAAACATATAATAAAATTCAACAAAGATGACCTAAATCACTTTTTCATTAAATCACTAACCAGTTTTAAGGTCACCAATACTATCCAATTCACTTTATCAGGGTAAATCATCCATTTATCCCAATATAAAATATCTTCAATACGTACACTTCAATGATTGACATAGCATAGGTCCTTCATTTTAACCCTTGGATTAGGGAATTGACTTAGATAGTACCCTTGTTCTCCTCATAGAATACATTAAACTATAAATGGTGTCGTATAATGAAATTTATTTCCATCCATCATAATATTCATTTTTTTCCTTTATAATTAATTTATATATGAACTTATTTTCCACACATAAAACATTTTTCACTTCATTTGAGATATTCCTCAGAGTGTTTCTTTCTATATCTATGACATGAAAGAAATTGAGTATTATTTTTTCCATGGAATCTACTATCCGATCTCCCAAAAAAATCTATCCTTCTATTATCTGGTAAATCTAAGAGTTGGTTAAGGTGAAATTTGTTAATTATATATCATTATAAAATATTAGGAATAATCATAATATCTTTCACTCCAGTCCTCATCCCATTTGGTTTTTAATAATCACTACATTTTCTATCAGATTCAAGGTTAACATGGTTCCTTCTGGTCCCACCCATTGACTAAAACCAAAAATCATAGTATGAGAAAAAATAATCATAGTGGGAAACCACATAATCATTAAAATCATTTATAGGATGTATAAATCATGACACCTTCTTTTTAATCTAATACACCTTAGGTTTAGCCTATGGAATTCATGATCATCATCTATTCAAATCCTTAATAATGGTTCATAAATTAAATGTGAATTAACCCAATAATATCCCCATGGAGTGTTAAACTAGGTGCACAATAAGGGAACACTCACCATGAACTATAATGATGGTTGAGATATACTCAACCAACCATTTTCTAGGTTATTACCCCTAGATGAAATTATGCCAAAACAATGTTTACTTGTAGTATCCATACATGGATGAATTTCTAGGAATCCCATATAATAAATACCTTAATAAAAATTTAATATGTTATCCTATGCTTTTAATTATTCTCAAATCTAGTCTCAAGGTTATGTTACATAATATATGTTTTTACTAAATCTAATTCCTAATATTTCTTCTAAAATTACTTTGATACCAACTATAAAACTCCAACTCTAGAAACTGAGAGCCTATATCTACATTATTACATTAGAATAAGATACAGGGGATATTATCCTGAATGACCAACCATTTTAGTAGTATTGAAGAACCAAAAAACATACTATATTCCCATTTTACATTGGAAATAAAATATAAAGCATAAAAAAAGAAAATATTCAATATCCTTAAACTCATTCAAAGATTCCTTCATTGTATCAAAGGGAAGGAAAAAAATAAGGGTGAGATAAGATTATCAATAATTGTAATATACTGTGGAATATATCATGAGTAAGTAAGTAATAATAAATATGGAATGTTAAATAATTGAAAACACATTCCATTTAATAAATAACTTGAGCATGAATAATAACATGAGAGAAGTAAATGAAGTTGAAATGATGCCATATAAATAATCACAAGAGACTAAAAATTATCCAAGTATATTATTAAAAATAACCACATGGACATTAATATCTGAGTTCATAATTATAGAATACATAATACCATAAATATGATACTTATCATAAAGGCTTTATTCCAAGATAGTTTAAACTATGAGTAAGTGTACACTAAAAACCCATTTAATAAGGATAGACAATTGGTTGGTCTCATTAGACCCACCTATGTATCTAGGGGATATGTAATTTTGGTCCCCACCCATTAATTAATTATTATAATGCATTCATAATATGAATAAATAATAAAACATATTCAATATGACTTAAAAATCAATAACAATTAGTCTAGAAAAGCATAAAGAATGTCAATACTTTCCCAAGCATATATGAACATAAAAATCTGTAAAAATATGGTGGATGGTACCTTTGGAGTATAGACTTGGTAAATTTAATATTCAATAATTTATGTTGGCATAAATAAAAATAATTTAAAAATATCACTAAAACATTTATTGAGAAAAACCCCATTTCACTTTGAAACCACTGATTTTAAATCTAAAAATTTCCCAAATATTAAGGAAAAAATTTTATTTGAAAATAACCTTATAAAATTTTTAAATTAAAAATAAAAACATTGAGTATTCATGATGGATGGAAAATTCATTAATTCCATATATGTTAATAAAACATTCCTTTCAAACTTTCCTTAAAAAATTCAAAAAGTAAAGAGTTTAGAAAATGATAGAAATATTCCTTTTAAATAATTTTTTAAGATTAAAAAAAATGGGTAAAAATTTCTTTATTAAATAATTATAGAATATTAAAAATATTATATTATTTTTTAAGTAAAATATGTATATGGAAGAAATAGCTTCCAGACAGAGTAGAAAATAGTCATTTTTCCTTAAAAACTATTTCGGTATCTTGAGCACTTAAAGAGTGGAAAATGAAAATAAAACTTGTAATTTATATAAATAACCATAGTATAATAAAATATATTATTTTTATATATACAAATAAAATAATTCCCCTAGTGGATACCTTAACATGAACAATCCTAAATAATAATGAGATTGTGAAATAAACCCTCTCCACATTGGTAACTTTCGAATCAAAACTCCTATGAATGAAATAAATTCAATTTAAAAATTAAATAACATGAATATGAATAAATTAATGATATAAAATGTCAAAAGGGTAGTATAGACAACTTATAAAAGAATATAGGTGTATAACATAACATATGTCCCAAAAAAGACAATTTGAGATGAAGAACCCCTACCTTAGGTCTGACTTCCTTTGTATGTGTTCCAACCTAAAATATAATATATATATATATATATATATATATATTATAAATATATTAAATAACCATAATTATATATATAATAACATATATTATTTACTTATAACCTTGTATCACCAATTTATTAAAAATTCTTTATTAAAATAATTGTTCTGGGTGATAACTCCTTCGTTTTTCATGTATATTTTGATTCAGTAGTTTTGGTCCTTGTACTTTGATCATAGTTACATAATATTTAAAATGTTAATAATTTTATATATTTTGTATATATTAATTATCTATATATATATATATTTACAATCATTCATTACATTCAGATACAGAATAATGAATTACATCATTCATGGAGATGGTATGCCGCACGTCTTCATGAACACTGTTTTCACTTCTCAAAGGATGAAATGAAATAAAGGTAAATAATAATTCAACTTTATATGATCATTTATAAATCATATATATCTTATAAATTAACTAAATACTTTTTATTACCGTCCATATAAAATAGAAATAAAAAACGAATCACCTCACTTCAGGGAGGTGGTAGTCCACATGTACGTAGGAGAAACATTATCATTTTCCAAAATATTGGAAGGTAAGAAAGTAGATATTATATTATAATTATAGAATAATAATTATTAATTAATTATTATATATAAATATCAAACCCATCATAACACCCATCCATAAAATATGGTGATGAGAAATGAACTGTATCGATACATGGAGATGGAAGACTGAACATACACACGAGCAATACTTTCATTTCTCATTTGATAGAAAAGTGGATTGATAACGGTGGTTTCATAATATTAAAATTTTATATTTATTTAATATAATTTATTTATAATTTTATGATAAATACCATATATTTAGAGGAGATAAAATAAGAAGTAGAAAAGAGAGTGTCCAATTAGGGTGATTAAATCTTGTTTGAAAGATCTCCTTTAGATCTTCTATTGAGGGAACTGGGGTTTTAATTTAGGAAAAAGCCTATAAAAAATGGATAAGGGTGTTTAAAAGATGATTTTTAGGGTTTTTTCGATCTAAGAGGCTATAAGTGGTGTATATAAGAGAAGATAGGTGGTACCTTTTTATAAAGAATTAAAGGATACTCTTAGAATTAATAGAAATATTTAAATATAATAAATTAATTTTAATTTTAAAGTGGAACCATGTTCCCTTAATTTTGAATATAATAAAGGATATGGTTTAAATACCTTTTAAAAAATAAAATTTGGACCATTTTATGTGGTATTTTGATCCTTATCTTTTGGTTTAACCCCTTAGTTAACCTATTTTAACTATAACTATAGTAACACATTTTTCACTCTTGAAGGGTTATAATTTCACTTATAAGGTAGTGATTGGACCATAAATGGATAAAGGATGATTTTTTGTCTATATATTTCCCCCTTTTCCTCTTTCAATATTTTTATGATTTTAAGTAATTTAATAAAATATTATTTTCATAAAATATCATTAATGTCATTTTTAACACTATTCATTTAATTTGACTTCAAATGCATCAAGAAAAAGATGAAATTAGAATTTAATATTTTAAAACATCCCTATTATGTCTTATATATTTTTAAAATCTATGGGTCACAACAAATCACTCAAAAAATATTACTTTTAGTGTTTTTAATTTTCTTTTTTAATTTTTCGATTAATTGAAGAAGTAATATCAGTATTGCATAAGAATTTAAGGTAATTATTATAATGAACTATCCTACCAGGACCCATATGGATGAAATAATATTGGGATTCCAAAACCCCAAGATTTCCTCCATAGGTCAAGGTCTAGTGAAAAGTTCCAAGAATGCATAACTAATATGGGCCTCCTTTTCCTAATGTAGCTACATGCACACACCCAACCATCTGCATGTACAAGTGCAGGGGAATAATAAAAAAATAACATATAGAGTAAAAAACATAAATTTAATAACCTATAGGGAATAAAAAAGTGTGATATAGAGTTAATAAAAAATGAAAATGTAAAAATACATGCCCACCTAGAAAAGATGCCCCAACTAGAAAACAAAAGAAATACTGATGGAGCCTGACTATAGGTATCCAAACCTGACCACCATATGTGGTCTATGCACTTGAGTATTACTAATATTAAAAAAATTCATCATTGATCTTTCTATCATCTTTATAACACACAACACATGTGGGTAAAGCCAATGTTGGGGTGATTATATACATACCGAGTAAGATGCCCTGAAAACTGAAGAGGGAGTAATAGAATACACAATTGAAGTATTCAATGAAACCCAAAGAAATAGAAAAAAACACCAACAACACACACACACATATATATATATTCTCATATAAGAAACCTAGATGAAAATGAAAGGGTATCTCCATCTCATATCCCTACCCAGGTCAATGAGTCTTCGGGTAGCTGTAAAGGCCCATCATTGATGCCCAACATCTCACATGTAAATCTGAAGAAGTTACCACATGAAGGAACCAAACCTCAATAATGTTCCATATAGTAGAGGGGAAAAAATATCCAATTATAGTACCCACAACTTATTTCTATAATTGGGTTCCACTCAGTTTATCTATAGAGGTCCCATGCCCTAGTCTGCCAGGGGGTTTCCACTCAGTAGGTAGAGGACCCACAACATAGTATGTCATGGGGATGAAACTAAGTAGGTAGAGGAACCATGACATAGTATGTTAGGGTGATTCTAATATATAGGTATGGGACCCACAACCTATTATGTTATAGGGATACCACTCAGTAGGTAGAGGACCCACACCTTAGTCTGTTAGGGGGATGCCACTCAGTAGGTTGAGGACCCACACCCTTGTTCGTCAGGAGAGTGCCACTCTTTTCGTAGAGGACCCACTCCCTAGTTTAATAGGGGGTTCTACTCAATAGGAAGATTACCCAAAATCTAGTACTTTAGCGGGATTCCACTCAGTAGGTAGGGGAAATGGGGGACCCATACCCTAGTATTAAAGAGAGATCTCCAACCCCAACCTATATTTGACCACCCTTCCCAATCACTACCATCTTCAAGAATCACCTATAGAATAGTCACACTCATAAAATCTTAAACCATATCTTAAAATCCACTATTAAGGACACCATCACATTATACATAGAAAACACACAGGATAGGCTACTCACATGCCAAAATCTGAGACAAAACAGATGAGATATGAGAGAAATAAGTTTAATAAAGAAGTAAAATGTGTGTAAGGGGGGTCACATGGAATGTGACCACACCTTTAATCTAGGAAGTGTCCTCAATAGAACAAGTATTTCTGGCCATGTAGTCCTAAATAGAGTGTAAGGGTACTATATGGTGTATCTCAGCCTCCTAGGACCAATCCATGTACTTCTGGACATGTATGTGTGTATGGAAATTTCTGAACCTATGTACTATCAAAGTACACACCAGTCCCAATCACTAGTTCAAATGGATTGTGGTGGTCCAACATGATGTGTGATACTTATCTGTACCCAAAAACCCTAGCCACAATATCCATTGGACTACAAGTAGTATTTTATTCACAATACATACTATGTAGTTAGGTTTTTTTTGAAAAACTCTAGATCTATCACATAGATCCAAAATCCTCCCCCATTCCCACTAGGTTGAACACTGATAACTTTTTAAAACATAGGAACCATCATCAGCTATTGATTTTCAGGCTCTGGTGGCTAAAAATCAGGAATCCAAATCACTCATATGTGGCTGTAGCACCTCTCTTCATCGTTTCCACTCTATATCCTAGATCCACAAAGTATCACCCATGTTCCATCCTAATAAATCCAAATAAAACTAAACTGATCATTGTGAGCACATCCACTATGAATTTGGGGGTCTGATCGTGCTCTAACTCACCTGAAAATGTTAAACCATGGCCCCATAGCCCAACAATGAAGAAAGTGAAGAAGGGATGGGGAAAGGAACAAAAATAAAGGTGCATAAATATTTAGGTAATAATTTTTGTAAAAAAATCACAAACTGGGGATATTGAAGGTGAGAAATATTTTATAACCAATAATAAATCGTATAAACAATTTAATTTGATACATAAGGTCATACGAAGGATTAAATTAATCATAGATCAAAGAATTACAGATAAGAACATTCTAAATATTTTAATCAGGTACAAAAACAAAAATTAATGATACCTATATCAATATTTGATCAATATTTGATGAATAATGTATTTTATAGTGATTATGATGATCCACTGCTTCTACTGCCTATTGATTCACCTCGATTCGATCACCGATCGTCATCCAATCTTGAAATACCAACAAAGAAAAATTGAACCTCCTCTCAACTATCCCAGGGTTATATAGCCAAACCTTGAAATTTTTAATAGTAGGATACTTATAGACATAAATATATTTTTGTAATTTAATGAATTAAATAAATAAATTCACTTAATGTAGCTGCTAATGGATGCCTCATCCGAAAGTATGTCACTAAACAACTTTAGGCCATGCCTAGGGAAAAACCTACACGCCAGATTAAGACATGGTATAAATTTGTTGATATGTGACCCTATTTAGAAGATATTTCATTATTTATTAAAAAATTGTTGTGCATGATATAAAATATATTTAATATTTTTATAAAATTACTTTTGGGCTCACTGAGCCTTGGAATCTCATGTCGTCTCAGCACATGACTCCAAAAATATTTCTTAATATATTTCAAAGTCTTATATGAAAAAAGATTCTCCAAAATATTTCCTCCTTCAAATATTTTCATCCTAAAAAATCACAAACAAAGCAAAAAGGTTGGGATATTGAGTTATCAAATGGGTCTCCCACTCCTAATATCTCCCATGATGGTTCCTTGTGCTACCAAAAAAACACACCCAAGGAAAACAAATACCCACCAAGGGTATTTCTCTGCTAGTTCTCAATGATGTTTGCTACTTAAAAAAGGAAAATCCACTCTCATGGCCTAGATTAACTAAATTAATATCTTAAAATAATCTAGGAACAAAACTCATTAGCTATAACATGTGGAGAAAACAAGAAACCAAAACTACTATGGTTATGAGGTTAAGTGGTACAACACCTCACTAACCTAACACATCAGTAGGAAAAATAAAGGGCTTAAGAACCCCAGAGATATCCTATCACCCTAGCTAAAAATATGAAAATGTCAAACTCCAAAGGCCTTTATCATTGGTCTATAAAGAGATCCTGAAATTTTCAAGGAATTCCTTATCTTCCCCTAGATAAACTTCACCCTCACAACCATCACTAGAACCAAAACTAGGTTCCAAGAGCTGTCACCCACTGGCTCATACTAGTATAATAGTGACCTACAAGGTCCTGCATACATGGACACAAAAAGGTGCTATATTGGTGGTGGATTGGAAATCATTACAATACAGAAAAATCCAATGATAGTAGATGATCCTCCCAACTATGGATCAAAATAGACATGAGAACCTGAAGCATGTTCACCAGAACTTGAACAGTCCACTTTACTTAGCCATATTATTGGGGAAGACACTATTATCAACTACAACAGAGTCTGCAAAGTACTCCTGCATCCTTTCCCTAATAATTCCATGAAGTAAGAATTATAATATGCAATGATCATCAAGGGAATTTCATGAATTTGGAATACCTCTTGCATGCA
Organism: Viscum album; assembly: GCA_963277665.1. Lineage (NCBI taxonomy): Eukaryota > Viridiplantae > Streptophyta > Magnoliopsida > Santalales > Viscaceae > Viscum > Viscum album. The sequence goes on from OY728140.1 coordinate 786,570,933, forward strand.
TAAGTGTCCAAAACTCTCCACAAAGCTCTATTTTCCATCACCCTTAGAAAAGAGAGATTAATAGTTTATCTTTAAAACTTTCTGCAACTCCCTTGGCTTCCCAAATGATGCTAATAGATCTCAGTACATCCTCACCTCCACCATATGTAATACTAAGGGGAAAAAACCCCTCATTACCTGCTTCCATAGTGTGACTGGTGTCACCATCCATCCTTGAGCATGTATGAAGAGCTTCCCACCTTTGGAAAATACAAGAGGAACATATCTAGTGGATATTTGGTCATGAAACGTCTCAAAATCAATATCCCTGAGTTGCACCTCCCCAGATATCTAAATAAGCATAGGGGTAACAACTACTGACTGTAGGTAAACCACACCATCCTCAGGTGCCTCATGTTCTCCAAATCAGACACTGAGGACATATGGATGTCATCGAATAATACTAATAAGAAATTACCTAAGAAGGATTAAGGATCTAGTTCATAAGTATCACAATTTTTCTGTGGAATACAACTCTCTAAAGGGTATCACCACATATCAAAACAACCATAGTATCTTTAGAACATAAATTCTGGTATATCCTTCTCCAAAAATGAAGCTGGTGATAATCTATATTGAGGTCAGATTCTGATAAATACTTCTCCTCAAACCACTGGTCAATGAACTCAACGATTCTCAGTAGTGGATACTTTTCCTTGCATCACCTAGTTCAAGTGAAAATAATTCACACCCAACCTCAACCACTCATTCTCCTCTCAGGGAAAAAACTATGGGATTCCTTAGTGAACACACCAGGTCTTAAAAAACTCCTTTCTCTACAAACTCCTGAAAACACCTTTAACTTACATAGCTCAACAAGTTCCATCTGATGTGCTATCATAAAAATTAGGGGAAATACCTAGTTCCAGTCCTAATGAAATCCTAACTCTCAGTGAGGAGATAAACCCAACATGAACCTAGAAAATATGTCCTCATACTCCACCACCACTGTCGTAAAGAAAAATATTATATCATCAATTACTCTAAAGGTATTAGTAGCCATCAAATAATATTCCAGTTGTAACCTCTTACACATGAGCTCATCATTCTCTTATTGGGATGACTCCTTATAAATGGAGGAAAACTCTATACCAACAAGATGAAAATATATCCACAATCACTGGTGGAAAAAATTGATCATGGATGGTATGAATCCATCCTATACTGAGGAAAGAATCATAGGATCTCACTACTACTATGAATAGATTCCATTCGAGGCTCTCTTTCTCCTCCCAAAGTTAGGTCTCACTATCAACATAAGCATGTAATCACTGATCATAACTACAGAAGATTAAAATATAAGGTTTAATAAAAAAGGATCCACTAGTATCACTAGGTCTTGAACATGGGATATTCTCAGGGATAAAGGGACTCATGACTCCATGTTAAAACTGTAACTAGGTCAGGGATGCCACATGTCGTACCTTGAACCACACTTGAAGCCTCTATGAGATATTACTACTTAGAACAAATTATTTCACCTTATTTTTTATTTATCACAACTATATATTACTCTGACACCTTAGAATAAGAAAAAACATGAAACACACAAGTCGTAAGAACACATACCCAATAAATCGATACAATCCTCTTTGGCCGACACTAAATCACCTAAAATACTTTTGGATCACGTCTCAAGAATATTCCTCAGTGGGGGAATTTTACCTCTTACTAGCATATCCAAATGCATGTAAAACATCACCAACACAGATCTCTACCGACAACTCGTATATACCTGAAAAGACTCAAACAATAGAAGAGAAATAGTGGCTTGTACCTAATAGTACTATAAAAAAAGTAGAAGGAACATAGGTTATACTTTGAAACACTCTTGGAGCCTCTGGGTAAATTACCTATAGTTTCTATTTCTATCCAAGATTCGGACCACCAATTTCCTGATCTTGGAGTGGTCCACCTAGGGGTGGTGGTGGTAGCATGAAACTAAAGCACTGGCTAACTCATACTGCGGACCAACTCCTCTATCATGTACACCACCAAGTGAACCTCATTTCTCCAACCATTTCCTATGCCTAGGTGGTTTGTCAACATCCTCTTTGACTTCAATGTGATGGGTAGGACAATCCTATGTGACATGTCCATACCCATCATAAGCATAACAACAATCATGCCTTAGTGGACTAAGCTATACCCAAGGGCTCTGTGAACAATGGTGCCTCCTGAAATGAGACCTTAATCACAAGCCTACAATTGGTGGGTCCTTATAACCCTACATCTCAAGCTCCCTCTACCTTAGAAGATCATAAAACATGGGAGAAAACTATTCATCATCATCTAACACTAAAATAGACATCCATGAATCAGTCTAACATGATGCATCCACCTTAACCACCAGAGGTGGTTCTATGAACCGATCAAGATGAGAAAGCACCACCTATTGAGTGTCTTGAAGAAAGACCACCTAATAACTAAGACCCTTTAAGGAGGAATCATGACTCATTGGGTCATACTCTCAACTCTACCATGGAAAACTTTCTGAATATCATCATGAATAAATCCTGAATGAAGATAAGACGTTCCACGACTAATGAGTATATCTGGTGAGATAAGTCAGAAAGAAAAAAAAAGAACCACCCATTCCTATATTATGCCTATACCAAAGTTTTCCCTATAACCATTGACTACATGTTCTGAGTTAACAAGTAGGTTATCATAGTCTTGGTGAATAGATATGTCAGTCGACAAAATAACCCTATATTCCCTGGATTGAAATACAAACTTGAAACCTTTTAACATTATTTCCCTAGTTCCCAACCAATCCTCATAAGGGGACACAACTCCAAGAACCATCCTAAGGTCAAATTACACATATATCTCAATCTAGGTAGTTCCACCACACTTCTGGATGGGTTCCTCATCTAATACTAATATATAATGACTCAACCCACTAGGGCCCATCTGGCTGGCAAGAGACTAATCTGCCACAACCCCAAGCTTACCTTCATTTTCTAGGGGCCAGAGACAAGATAAAATAAGTCATGAATAATACAAGAAGAAATTTCCTAATGTTCCTATATGAACGCACCCAACCACCACCATGAGAACATGCAGATGAATAATAGTAAAAGACAAAAACCTATAGAGAAAACACCATACATGTAATACCCACTAGGGAATACAAAAGAGCATGAAAAAGTAAACCAAAAATGAAAAGGGAAAAATAAATGGCCACCCATAAAAGATGTCCCAAATGGGAAAAAATATAATAGAAATGCTGAGAGAGCCAGGATCCTGGTCTCCAAGGCTGACCACCATACGCGATCTATACACCCGAGTATCCCTAAGCTCAAAAAATGCCACTACTGATCTATCCATTGTCTACATAAGACATGAAAAGTGTAGGAAAATCCTTTTTAGGGGTGATTATTTATATATCCAGTAGGATTCTATAAAAATTGAATATAGAGGAATATAATACATGATAAAACTAGTCATCTTAACCCAAATAAATATGGGAATAAAACCCAAAAATATGGATATATATGATCATATAAAAAACCTAAATGAGAAAGAAAGGTTTTATATATACCATATATTATCCCAAGATGATGAGTCTACCTGTAGCTCTAAAGTTCTATCATCTATTCCCCACATCTCACATGTCCATCCAAAGAAGTAATCACTAAGAGGACTCACACCACACCACTATGCCACACAATCGAGGGGGCATGATCTCCAAGTAGAGGAACCACACCTTGGTATTATAATGAAGTTACACTTAGTAGATATATAGAGGATCCATAACCTAGTCTATTAGGGGGATTCCACTTAGTCGGTAGAGGAACCATGTCTTAGTCCACCAGGGGGATTCCACTCAGTAGGTAAAGGAACCACACTCTATTCCATTAGGGGGATGACACTCAATTGTTAGAGGAACCATGTCCTAGTCCATTAGGGGGATTAATTTCTATAGGTAGAGGTACCATTACCTATTCTATTAGTGGTATTCCACTTAGTAGGTAGAGGACTCACACCCTAGTATTTCAGGGGGATTCCACTCAATAGGTAGAGGACCCATGGCATAGTCTATTTCGGGGATTACACTTAGTAGGTAGAGGATCCATGCTCAAGTAAATTAGGGGTATTCCACTCATTAGGTAGAGGACCCATTCCCTAGTCTGTTATAAGGATTCCACTTAGTAGGTAGATGAATATGGGAGACCCACAGCATGGTAGGACATAAGGATTTCTAACCTTGACATCTCTCTAATGATCCTCCCTAATCACTGCCATCATCAAGTGACACCTAAATAAGATCCATTCTTATAAAATCTACCATATTGTCTCAAAATATAATTAAAATACCACTATCATGTTTTATATATAAAAACACTTAGAATAGGATGCTAATGAGCCAAAATTTGAGTCAAAACCAATGATATATGACAAAAAGAAGTTTCATGAAGAAGTACACAATATTTAAGTGGTGTCACATGATGTGTGACCTCACCTAGCCTCCTGGCCATATCCTCTATAGTACATGTATTTCTGGACATATAGTACTACATGGCGTATAGGGGTACTACCCGTCGTGTCTCAGCCTGCTGGGGTTGAGCCATGTGCTCCTGGCTGTGTCCGTGTGTTTGGCCATGTTCATGCCTGTGTACTCTCAGAGTACACACCGAGTTTCCAGCACCCAGTCGCTCAAAATGTGAGGGTCCCACATAGTGTGTGATACCTATCTCCACCTATAAACCCAAGTCACCATAGCTAGGGGACTTCACAACACATGTTCTTCAAAGTACACACTGTTTAGTAAGGATTTTCTTATAACTTTAGATTACTAACACGAATCCCAGATTCACTATCATTCTCATTTGGTGGACCACCTAAATCTTCCAAAAACATAGGAACCGTCACTGACCATCTATTTTTGGGATCCGGTGGCTGGAAATTGGGAATCAAAATCATTCATGAAAGCCCGTAGCACCTCCCATTGTCATTTCCACTTTGGATCCCAGATCCCTGGAGTATCACCCGCATTCCATCCCGATCCATATGAAAAAACTAATCTGGTCATTTTTTTCACATCCACTATGAATCTGGGGGTCCAATCATGCTTTGTCCTTCCCGACTATATTGAACTGTGGCCCTGTAGCCCAATGGTGAAGAACACAAAGAGGAAGTGGGGGAAGACACATGTACAAAGGTGCATCAATCGTTGGAAAAGAATTATTGGACAAAAATCATAGATAAAGGATATTCAGGGTGATAAACATGAAATAATAAAGAATAATTTGAATAAACAATTTAATTTGATACACGAACTCATAAAAGGGATTAAATTAATCACATATAAAAAATAGCAGGCAAGAACTTGTTTTATTTTTTAATCAAGTGTAAAAACTAAAATTGACGAGACCCACCTCAATACATGATCTATCATTTGTGAATAACATGTTCTCTAGTGATGAGGATGAGTCATAATGTTCACTAACTATTGATTCACCTTAATCTGATCACCGATCATCCGATATCAATCTGCCAATGAAGAATGACAGAACCAACTCTCAAGGATCTCAAGGTTATGCAGATAAACCTAGAGATTTTAAATAATAACATATTTATATAGGGAAATATATTTTGAGAATTTAATGGATTAAATTAATTAATTAATTTACTTAATTTACCAGAAAATAGTTCCCTCATCCAAGTTTCCAATGATGATCACCTTTAGGTCATTCCCAGGGTAAACCCCATGCTCTGAATTCAACTATGGTCTCAAATTTCTAATTAGAGGCCCCATTCATAAGATAATATATTATTTCTAAATTTTTTTGCATCCATGATATAAAAAATATTTTAACATTTTCATAAAATTAATTCCATACTCACCTGTCCTTGGCATCTCGAACCATCTCAATTCCTGGCTCTGAAAACATTCCTTAATATATTTCAAAGTACTAAAAGGAAATAATAGAGCATTTATAATTATTTAATCAATAAAAGTTAGAAATAAATTACCATGATGAAAAAATTAGCTTATATTTAAAATAAACTTTTAGAACCAAAATTTATCTATTTGTATGATTATAATAAAAATTAGAGTTTTTAAAGTTAAGATAGTGACATTTTTTTCATTAATTAATATAAAGGCCCTAATCAAATTAATATCGAACCAAGTGGAAATTTATTTGAGAATTGGATGGAAATTTATGAAATAAACCCATAAAATAGGACAAAAGAAAGTTTTGGGTTTATTTTGAGACCTTATATCATGGTTTTAAAACCATTTTACCTATTTTACCCTTATTTAGGAGACAAAAATTTACCAAGGTTAGTATTAAAAATGATCAAAAATAAAATGTAACTATTTACCAAGTTTATACCACCTAATTCCAAAGATAAAATAAAATTTTTAAGATCCAATTTATTTAAGTGATATAAATTAATTTATGATAAAAACACAAAATGAAATGATAAATAGTTTTCTAAAAAAAATTATTTTTAGTTTAAAAATGTTTTTATACCAAATTTAACCATAAAATTGATTATAATGGGCTTAATTAAATGATTAATAATAAAGGATAACTATTTTTTACTTTTAAACCATTTTAAAATGAAATGAAACTTTGTAAATTCTTGAAAAAAGATACAATTTTCAATAAAAATAGTATTTTCACTATTCACTAGAAAAACAAATTTTTTAGAAAAATTTTAAAAAATCACTTTAAGGTAATTTTTACATGATGATTAAGAAAATAATATAATTTTTATAAAATAAAATTTCTAAAAGTCTAAAAATTAATTATAATATTTTTTCATAAAAGGAAATAAAAATCATTTTTGAAGAAAACATAATTTGAAGTATAAATTGTTCATACTAAAAATTGAGTGCTTAATTTATATGCACAAATCAATACATTTTAAAATGGTATGTCATTTATACACACACACACACACACACACACATTTCATAATGTGGTTAATCCTATTCACACCTGCCAATTCAATGGCTAGGTTATAACAATTATATTTAAATAATAATATTTAATTGATCGTTTAAGCTCTATGTTGAAATTTGTATAAAATATAGAACATAGTGTTATTTTAAAATCTCTATGGGTTATAGGTTTGATCAAAATACCATTCTTTAAATGATTAAGGTGTAAGCCGAAAGAGGTTTCTTGATGAAGTGGTATAACTCTGATCAAAGTACTTTCGATTTTATTTATTATTATACCCACAATAAATATATGGTATCCATTATAAAATATTGAATTAATCACATTAAATATAATTAATTATTATTATGATGATTTATTAACCATTTCCATCTCCTTTCCATCAAATGAGAAATGAAAGTATCACTCGTGCGTACGTGTGGACTATTGCCTCCATGCAATAATATGATTCATTTTCTGTCACCATAATTCATAGTTGGTTATATGATGAATTTAAAATTTATATTTTATATTTATGACATATTTATGATTTTTAATTATAATATATTATTACATTCTTACCTTTACATCCATTGGAAAATGTTAACGTCGATCGTGCGAATGTGTAGACTACCACCTCCACGAAGCGATGTGATTCTTTTTTCACCACCACTTTTTATGAGTGGTTAAAAAAGTTTATATAATAAATAAATATGAAAAATATATAATTATTAATATTATTTAGATAATTAAACCATTACCAAGGTTCAAGAAGCCAAACCTTCAAAATGAAACATGTATGAAAAATAGATCGGTTTTCGCCCAAATTTTCATTTTAATGCATTTTTTTTAATAAAAGGATAATTGGAAATTTTAAAGGAATGATAAAAATTAAGTTATGTATGAATATTTTTATTTAATATATGTATAATAAATATATATTTATTATAAATTATATTTTAATGCGTACGAAGAAAGGCATAACTTGAATTAAGGGTTTCTCGTCTCACTTTTATTTTTGTGAGACATATGCCATATTCACAACTTGTTTCTTTCATGTGGTGTATATACGGCCACATTGATATGATATATCATCAATATCTTTATATTAATTATATTAGATGTTTTATTTGAAGTAATTTATTTAATGGATGTTATTATTAAAAATTTACCAAAGTGGTAAGAGATTTATGTTTCAATCTCATTTTTATCGAGATCATTTATGATTGAATTTCAATTGAGGTAAATTTTATATATTTTTCCTTTTAAACTGATCTATTTTCTTATACAAAGGTTATTTTAGGATTTATTTATGTATTATTATAATTTTCATCTCATTGGTACTTAAAATGATTGAGAAAATTTCTTTAAATAAAATTCATCCTTATTTCCTCTTTGGTTGATGAAAATTTTCTTCTATGTCCACACTCATCAAAATGGTTTTATAAAAGTTATTAACTATACTTATAATGTTTTAAAGAGGTAATTTTCACTAAATTTTATTTATTTTAAAATTATTTATTCAAAGGGTTTTCTAGAAAAGTCATTTTTTGTCTTTTTATTTTTTTGGAAGGAATGTTTTATTTTAACATATACGACATGAAACACTTTTCCCACCAGCATGAAATTTCTTTACATTGAACATGGTTATTTCAAAAAATAATAATTTTCACAATATTATATGAATTTTTCAATATAAATTTATCAAAAGAAAAATATGTTTTATCATATTTTCAATGAAATGTTTGAATTATAATTTAAATGAATTTTTTATCTATGCCAATATCCTTTATAGATTGTTATGCTTCGCTAGGGATGCGTTCTTATGTTATCGTTAATTTTTTTCCTCTATATGGATTATGATGATAATAATTTATGGATGATTCTATGAAACTCATTTCTTTCCCATGGTTTAATTAAGTTGTGATGAAAACTTTATGAAACCCATTTTTTTTCTATTAGTTATTCTATGAGGAAATATTTATGAAAATCATTTATTTTCCATAGGTTTGGATATGATGATACCATGAATGTCTTATGATCTTGTGAAACACATATGTATGATTTTCAATATGATAACAGTGGGCTTATAATTATATAGTCATCCAATTCATTGGGTAAAGATGGATATCTAATAAGATAATAAGGAACAGAGTGGGGAGTGAACCCAATTTATTAAGGAACTCTTTCTACTATGATAGTCTTGGGAATGAACCTTGACTAAGGAAATGATAGAATGGGGAGTGAACCCAATATACTATTATAGCCTTATAAGTGATTGCTGACTAAGTAAATAATTTTATGTGATTATTTTCACACCAAAAACTTATGTCATACGCTTATGAGAATATCTCATGGCCCATTATTGATTATTGATGATTCCAAACACTTATAACCTATGTATTTTGTTTTGATAAATCCTTATTCTAAAATTTATGATTAATGATATTTGACCGATTAGGTATGAATATTATAAGTTATTATAAATTTCTCATTCCATTATACTAATCTTATACCCACTTAGGATTATTGATTAATATACCTTATGTTTATCCTTACTGAGAAACTAAGCTCACTCTTTTTTTGTTTCCTTTCACCAGGTTATGAAGAAAGGTTTTAAGTAGGTAATTTTTAATAATTTTAATGAGAAAATATTTTTCTGGATACTTTTATGATGTTTCAAGAAATAATATGATTAATGTATCTTGTCTCCAAAGACTCTAAACCTTTATGGTTCTAGAGTCATGTTTTTTTATGAAATGTATTGAATATTAATCTAAAAGTATGTAGTGTATATGCGTGAAATTATTGGTTTATCTCAAAGAGTTTATAAAATTTGTACTCCCATCATTTTTTTCAATGAATATCAAAATGTTTTAAATTTCAAGAAGTCATTGATTTTGGTAATCACTATCATTTCAAATATGTTTTCTTTATGACTTATGAAAACACAAAAAGAGTAGTAACACTATAGTTGAATCTATATTAACATTCGATAAATTTGGAATCAGTAAACCATAATATAAAATATTATATTAGATGTTTAAAAGGTTTAATTAATACATTATACTTTAAGGAATTCACTCTTAAAAGGTTATTAGTTGACTGGATTTGTAGTGTGTGTTCCATCACTATTCATTGAGGTTGACCTATAATGTAAAATATATAAGTGGCTTAGTTTCCACTTGGTATTTTAGTACACTATTGTGATGCATAAAATTAGTTTGGTTTTAAATGATAATATATAGTATAAGGTAGATCCAAGGTAATTAATCAATGAGAATTGAAGGTTTAAGTGTGCATATTTTAAATAAGTTCAATAAAATAAAAATAAGGGGTGCGCTAATGATTAAAAAAACAAAGAAAACAAATGAAATAAATTAAAATTTTATGTTTTCTAAAATAATTTGGGTTTAAATAGTGGCAATAGAAGGTGAAATTTTAAACTTTATTATAAAAAATGTAAATTTCATGGTTCTAAAAACTACATTTGTTTTAATGAAATTATTTGTTTGAGGGTGAACAAGATCTTGATACCCCACTTCTCCCTTTATAATGGAATGCTTAGAACCAATCCTTGACACATTAATTCTTTTTTTTTCATATTTTAACTATTATTAAAGGAATTATGGATACCAATTCATATTGAGATCTCAATTATATTTGATATAATAAATATATTTTTTATCCAATCAAAACAATATAATATTCCTACTTAAAATCTCAGGCCAATTGGTTATGGAATTAAAAATGTTTTATTCAATCATACTAAAAAATGAATTAAAATTAGAACCTTGTTATGATATAGCTAAATGATTTTTTAAAAAAGAAAAATTACAAAAAAAAGTTGTCACGAACCAACCCGGGTCGACCCTGGACCGGTCACCCGAGTCGATCCATGGCAAGGCCCGAGAGGCGTTCCCGATTCTCTTGGGCTAGCGACAAGTGCCAGGGCATCTGCAAAGTAAAAAAAGGGAATGATTTCATCGAAAAAAATAAACTAAATAGTAGAAACAAATATAACATCAGAAAATAAATAATCTATAGGAAAAGAGAAAGGATGACCAACCACACGATTAACCTATCAATGTCTAACACTCCAAGTAACCTCATGGTTTACTCTCTGTTACTGAAACCAAACATCTATCAAGGTGATCTAAACCAGAACTATAACCTGTAGTAGAAACTAAAAACAAGAAAATGCTATAGGCGTGAGTATTAAAACTTAGTAGGTAGGCCCGAATAATCTATTCCCAAGGAAAAACCTTTAAATAAAGAAAACATTGATTAACAGGTTTGAACTACAAATATAAATATAGGGGTTTTCACACTTTTCATTTTAAAAACAAACACACATAATCCATTTCCCTCCAAATTTAAAATAACATACAAGAGAGAAAAAGGGGAGTTGATTTTTCCCTTTCAAAACATTCACTTAGAAATTATTTTTAAAGCAATCAAACCTTTACAATTTTTCCAAAAAAAAACCAAAACCAGGGGTAAGTAACAAAATACTATGCAAAGAGGGCAACGAATCTAATTAAACTTGTAATGGAAAAAAAAGAAACCCTAGGAACTCAGAGGAGAACCAGAACATACTAATACATGTGAATCATTCTGAAGGCATTCCATACTCAATGATGTCATAAATCTCTAATGACCGACCTTCGCCTTACCTAGCCTGGTCGAGGGGCCCAATCCCATATCAACAATAACAAAACATCCCTATGTTATGGGTCGGTAGCCAATGCGAAATCTAAACTAGTGCAACAATCTTTCTCGATAAACCTCTTTGCTATACTTAGTTCCCATGTATATTTCACAAGGGGGTGTGTCGTACAATTGAAAAAACAAGTCTCATATATATAACTACACACACCGCACAGTCCGACACCACCTCGACCACCTCAAAGATAGTCTCCTGCCTTAAAATAATTATCGTACAAGGGAAGTCTCATACCAAAGACCCTCCCAACTCACAATCAACCAACTAGGCAGGAGACCCAACCCAAGAGGGGTTTTTAAAATAGCCATTTCAAAATTCCAAATGGGCCTTTAGATTCAAAATATTTAAATATTTCCCAAAAACACTTAGAAACCATTTCCAAACCATTACCAAACATCGTTTTTATACTAACGTGGTCTAGCGGGCCTTACAACCTTATCACAAAAATAGTTCATTTAATAAATAACAACACACTACCCACCTTCACAACCATACACACATTTAAAAACCCATTTCATAAATCACAAGCACCATTTAAATTAGAAACACACTTGTAATGGCCAAATAAGCATATATCACTAAGCACTTAATGTGAAAAACCTATTTAAAGACTTAAATAACCACTTTAAACTTCAAAAACATGTTTATAAAAACCAAACCATGCCATAATAAATCACTAATCATTTTAAAGAGCCAACTGGGCCATTTCGAGAAAAACACATAGTGTGCGAAACACGGAAAAAACACACCACACGCTAAAATATTTTTTTAAAATCATACACACCTCAAAGCACTTCCAAAACATACTTTGAACCATTCAAATTATTTAAAAAACCAATTAATGAATTTCAAAAATAATTTTTTTAAAAAGAAACTTATGACTTTATGCACAAAACCCATCAAAAAACTACTTTTGTGATCAACTGCACACCCACAACATACCAAAACAGAATACTCATGACTTGCACAGTTCAAAAAATAAATAATGCAATTTCATGGAAAACTATAAAATTGTACAAATTTTGTTTTCATCAAAACGCACCATACTTCCCATAAACATGGTACAAAGTACCAAACACAACTAAATTATTTCAAAAACTAAATTCACACCAATCCAATTAATTACAACACACACTAAGCTAATTAATTAATATTCAAGCAATGGAAAAAAGAAAGCAATCAATTTATTTCAAAACTTAAAGGAGGAAAGTACAAAGGGATCCTACCTCAATTCGCATCTTGATCAAAACCACGTGACATGTCTCACACTGGAACACAAGAACGCGCAAGTTGATGATTGTAGTATCATGAATTTTTACTTTCCAATACGCTGAAACAATCAAAAAATAACTAATAATATAGAAACACTAACTTCCAATAATAAAAAATAATAAACAATGAAAAACTATCCTCAACATTGGTGCAGGTGAATCAGAATGAGCTCGAACCACTCGCTTTCGGCAGCGGGTATTCGTTGCATGCTCAATTTCTAACTAAGCGTGCAACAGTTCAAGTGAATGAACGAGTCTAGCCGTGAAGACAGATGAGGTAGGGTTCAGAGTGAGGTGCGCTCGATCAGTAGGGTCTCACGATAGTTGGAAAGGGGAGGTGACACTGCTAGGGAGGATCAGAGGCTGGAAAAGAGGCCGACAGGGGGATCGCTGGCTGGGAAAACAATCACGTCACACCAGCGAGGGTTGGCCGGAGCAGGGGAGTCACGGTTCTGGAAGGTGCAAGCTGGGAAGGGCAGAAGACACAGCAGTAGGGCGCTACAAAGTGTAGGGGGTACGCTTGTGAGGTGAGGTCGGCTGGTGGGTGCTCATATAGAGGAGACACCGGGGGTTGTGCGACCAGAGGAGGGTCGACCGGAGGGGTTGGTGTACTGGAAGAGGACTGGCTGGAGGGAGGTCTGCTAGATGGGGGGGGGGGGGGGTTCGCCAGATGGAGGTGCACATGACGACGGGTTCACAACAGGGAGAGGGGGAGGCCGGGCGGACGACTGCTGCAAGGCAGGGGTGCACTAAAGGGGGCAATTTTAGGCGATAGGGTTTTTTTTATGGGATAGGGTTTAAATTAATTGGGGAAATGGGGTTGTTTGGCACTGGACAAAAAAGTGACAAAGCGCCACTTGAAGTGGCGCTTTGACCACTTCGGCCCCACACCCCAACCCCATATATATATATATATATATATATATAATAATAAACTTATTTATTATTATAAATTTAATTACTAAAATAAATACAATAATTATAATAAATATAATTAAAAAAATAAATACAATAAATACATAATTATATTTTTTATAATAAATATATAATTATGATAAATTATATTTATTATAATAAATTTATTTATATTTAATATAAATATAATACAAACATTAATTATATTATATTTATTATAATTATATATTTATTATATTTATAATTATACATTTATTATAATTCTATATTTATTATATTTATAATTATATAATTATTATAATTAGAATTATAGAAATTATAATAAATTTATAATTATAAAAATAATAATTATGATAAGTATATAATTATGATAAATATATAATAGCAATAAATATATAAAAATAATAAATATTCAATTATAATAAATATTTAATTATAATAAATATATAATAAAATAAATATATAAATATAATAAATATAAAATTATAATAATTATATAATTATAAATATAACAAACCCATAGTTATATATATATAATAAATTTATTTATAATAAATTTATTTATTATTATAAAAATAATTACAAAAATAAATACAATAAAATAAATATAATATAAATTAAATATAATATAATAAAATATAATAAATATAATATAATACATAATAAAATAAATTTATTATAATAAATTATTATACATTAAAATAAATTTAATATAATGTAATTAAATATAATTAAATATAACATCCGCCACTTGAAGTGGCGCTTTGACCGGCCCCACACCACCCCCAACCCCCATATATATAATAAATTTATTATAATAAATTATAAATAGAATATAATTAAATATAATTAAATATAATTAATAAAATATAATAAATATAAATATAAATAATTATATAAAAAAATATAATATAATACATACATAATAAATTCTAAACATAATAAATATAATAAATTATAAAATTAATATATTTATATAATAAATATAATTATATAATAAATTATAAATATTATTATTTTTATATAATTATAAATAAAATAAATATAGATATGGTAATTATATAATATATATAAATAATTACATATTACACTTATTATATTATAATTATATAATAAATGTATTACAATAATTATTATACAATTATTATACATATTTATTATAATAAATGTACAAAATAAATGTAGATTTATTATAATGGATAAATAATATTTATTATAAATATAAATATAAATATACATTTATTATAATTAAATATTATAATATTTATTATAATAAATATACATTTATAATAAATGTATTACAAATATTTATTATACATTTACTATACATTTACTATACATTTATTATAATATTTATTATAATAATATTTAATATACATTTATTATAATAATATTTATTATACGTTTATTATAATTTATTGTGCACTTATTATAATATTTATTATAATAGTATTTATTATAATAAATATTATATAATTATAATTTTATATTTATATATTTATTATTATTATATAATTATTATAATTTTATATTTATTATATTTACATATTTATTATTATTATATGTTTATCATAATTATATATTTATTATAATTATTATATTTATAATTATAAGTTTATTATAATTCTATGATTCTAATTATAATAATTATATAATTATAAATATAATAAATATATAATTATAATAAATGTATAATTATAAATACAATAAATATATAAATATATAATTATTATATTTATAATTTATTATATAATAATTATTAGATTAATAATTTATTATATAATAATTTATAAATACAAAATAAATTAAAATAAATATAACTAATATAATAAATATAGTATATTTATTATATAATTATAAATATAATAAAAAAATACAATATATACATAATTATATTTATATTTGTTATATTTATAATTATATAATTATTATATTTTTATTTATTATGTTTATAATTATCTAATAATTATATTTATAATTATATAATTATTAATTATAATTAATATATATAATAAATATAATAAATACAATATAATTATATAATTATATAATTATTATATTTATAATTATTTAATTATTATGATTTTAAATATAAAATTATCATTGTAATATATATTTATATTTATTATATAATTATTATATTTATATTTATTATATTTATAATTATATAATCATTATTATATTTATAATTTATTATATAATTTTTATTATATTTATAATTTATTACATTTATAATTTATTATATTTGTAATTTATTATATTATATTTATTATATTTGATTATATTATATTTAATTTATATTATATTTAATTTATTGTATTTATTTTTGTAATTATTTTTATAATAATAAATAAATTTATTATAAATAAATTTATTATATATATATATATATAATTATGGATTTGTTATATTTATAATTATATAATTATTATAATTTTATATTTATTATATTTATATATTTATTTTATTATACATTTATTATAATTAAATATTTATTATAATTGAATATTTATTATATTTATATATTTATTACTATTATATATTTATCATAATTATATATTTATCATAATTATTATTTTTATAATTATAAATTTATTATAATTTCTATAATTCTAATTATAATAATTATATAATTATAAATATAATAAATATAGAATTATAATAAATGTATAATTATAAATACAATAAATATATAATTATAATAAATATAATATAACTAATATATGTATTATATTTATATTAAATATAAATAAATTTATTATAATAAATATAATTTATCATAATTATATATTTATTATAAAAAATATAAATATGTATTTATTGTATTTATTTTTTTAATTATATTTATTATAATTATTGTATTTATTTTAGTAATTAAGTTTATAATAATAAATAAGTTTATTATATATATATATATGGGGTTGGGGTGTGGGGCCGAAGTGGTCAAAGCGCCACTTCAAGTGGCGCTTTGTCACTTTTTTGTCCAGTGCCACTTCATTTGGCGCTGGACAACCCCATTTCCCCAATTAATTTAAACCCTACCCCATAAAATTTAAAAAAAAACCCTATCGCCTAAAGGGTGCAGGTAGGATGCAGAGGCAACCTGAGGGAGGATAGCGGTTGAACAATGTGGTGAGGAATGACGCAGGTGGTGCGGTGCTGGCGCAGGGCAGGAGGCCGGCTAGTGTGGCTGGTGTAGGGGAGGAGCAGCTGGTGCGGCCGGTGTAGGAGGCCAGAGGGCGCGTGGGAGAGCACTGTAAGAGGGGGGTGTGCTGTGGGGTAGGAGAGAGGGAGAGATGAGAAGGGGGGGTGGGGGTGGGTGGCTGCGCCTGGGGGTAGAAAGGGGCTATGAGAATTGGGAGGGGGACTAGGTTTTTGCTTATTATTTTTTTGTTTTTATATAAACCTTAAAACAACCCCATTATCTCATAATAATTAAAATAATTATCAATCATAATAGTTTTAGTTATTAAATTAATAATAATAATAAATAACCTTCTTAAATATTATAATAATAATACACATGAGAATAATAATAATAATAACTTTAATTAAAATATAATAATGATAAAATAATTCTTTTAATAATAAAAATTTCTTTAATAATAATAATAATAACAATAAAAACAACAAAAAAATGTTAAAAATATATATTTATAACACTTGTTTCATTCATAATAATAATAATAATACTGATAAAAATATAAATAATCAAAATATCCATTTCACTTTAATAATAATAATAAAATTATTAACAACAATAAAACTTTTAAATTAAATGATAAATTAAAAAATTTACTCATTTTAAAATTTTCAAAGATAGGCGGATCGTGCAATTTCCGGGGTGAAGCCGCATGGGGTTTCCAAAATGCACTCTACCCATGCGTCCAACGACTTCAGCTGAAAAAATGCGCACTTTTTGACATAACTCAAAAGTTTTGTTCGGGATTCAACCTGAACCTCAACACAGATTTTTTAAAATACAAATAAATAATAAAATAAAGTAATTAGAAAGGTTGGGGTGTAAAAATTCTCCCCACCATAACACTTTCTGCCCCCGAAAAGACACAACAAGATCTAGACCCAAAGATAAAACTTCTTATGTGTAACCCACCACCAAAAGTTTATTCACCTCCAATTGATCGATCCAGACAGACACCTAAATCCCATGAGTTACAAATCATCCTCAAAACACAAACACTTCAACCACTACCAAACAGAACCCAAACAATCCATTTCAACCAAAGAATGAATGAACTTAAACCACCTCCAACACTTATTCTCATAATCTTAGTCCAAAAGAACCGTTGGGTGTACTCCAATCCCAATGTTTACTTAGGGGGAAGAAATTAAAAACTGGGTGGTTCCACATGAGACCACCCACTAACCAAAACGATACCCGAAATGAAACTTTGATACTAACATAGGGAGGCCCGAATGAACTCCCCACTATAAGGATCGAGATAACACTAAATTACTTCTGGTGTAACTATGCGAGACCCATTGTGGGTTTCCCCACCATAATAACTGATGATATTAACTGAACCTGAGAACTTACCACATAGACCAAAAACCCCCACCACGAGGGGGGAGAAGGGAAGGGGCTAACTGATATAGCATAAAAACTACCATCATCTCCATATCAAACACATCACGCCCTCGGAAGAACACAAACCATGCCACACTAAGGACAAAGATTAAACCAAGACCCTTTTTCATCGCTGGGGTTAACCTGACTATGCTACAGCTTTACTCCGAGACCTATGGCTAGAGCACTAATGATGGATGAATCTCCCGCCTTGTATTCAGGATTCAGAAATTACCAAACATAACACACAAACTAAAATTTCACCAAACACACTTCTAATAAAATAAAGGTTTCAAAGAGGTTCAATAATAACCATTCTTATAACTGAAGGAAAATAAACACCATAGAATGTTAAAAGATATGACCACTACATCTAGGGAACATAACAAAGAAAAAAAACCAAAATGATCCTAAAATTTTTCCTACTCCTGCTGACAGATTGAGGTGACCTTCAAAGAGCCAGGTTTGGCTTTAGTGAACTTCTTGGAAACACCTCGGCAGAATCACTACAAGTGACCCAGACGTCCACAAGTGTGGTAGGGTCTCGGAGCACTCAGGTACGTCGACTTCTTGTGACCATTCCTACCACTCTGGTGAAATATCACGACATTGCAATGTGAAGAAGATGACTAAAGGTCTGAAGGCCTCTTGATTCCTCTTTTAGAGCCACTAACATCAGACCACTTCCCATTCTTTCTATCTCCATCCTCTACACTGCTTTCCAAGGTTGGGGGAGGATTCACCACCTCATGTCCTCCTGTTAACACAACTTTGGCCAAAAAGGCTTTTCTTACAACATCCGAGAAGGTGGTTAGGTTGAGCTCTGCCACTTTCGACTACAGTTTAGGTCGGATCCCAAACTCAAATTGCTAATACTTTTCAGGATCATTTGCAACAAACCATTGTTCATATGGAACTTGGTCTAAGAAATTTCGATAGAATTCTAGTACTGATTCAACTCCCTACTGAACACAACACAACTCCATCATATTCCTCAACTTCATCAACTCAGAGAAGTATTTTTGGATAAATGAAGACTTGAAGAACTCCCATGTGAGATCTTCTCGAGGCTTTCTTCAAGACATGAACTCCACCATTTACAAGTTGGACCTTCAAGAATAAAGGTAGCCAACTTCACCTTCAATGACTCAGGAAACCAAATGAAACTAAAGTTCCTTTCAATCTTTTGCAACATCTCTTTTTCCTCAATAGGATCTGCTTGAACATAAAATAGGGGAAGGTTCAACTTCTGGATTTTCAGAACATAGTTAATAGGTTGATCAACTAGAGGATTTTATAAGGGTGAACCACCCGAAGCTGGACCTTGGGTATTCAATAAAAATTTGTGGGGGAGAACACTATGGAATAAGGAAACAATGAACTAAATCAAAACATGGTCATTTTCATTTTAAATACCAAAATAACACTTTTCACAATGATTTTAAAAATTAAGGAAAA
The DNA here is from genome assembly GCA_963277665.1 of Viscum album. Classification (NCBI taxonomy): domain Eukaryota; kingdom Viridiplantae; phylum Streptophyta; class Magnoliopsida; order Santalales; family Viscaceae; genus Viscum; species Viscum album. The sequence goes on from OY728140.1 coordinate 786,590,832, forward strand.
CCCAAACAATTCACTAGGGAGAAACTAGTGTGGATGGGTGACTCCAAAATATGGTTGGCGACCATATTCCAGTCATTCCACTGTCACAGTGAACATTTTAGGGTATTTTCCTTAGTTCCACATGGCTTTCCAGTCCCTACGAGCTCACATGGATACTTTCCTAACTCCCTTTTCATTCCCCAATATAAAGCAATTCAATGGAACCAAAAAGACACCAACAACCCAAAATTCCAATAGTAAGACGAGGTTTGGAACGATCAAGGGTTTATGACTTCGTTCCCATACCTACACCTTGAGTCCCAAAAATTATACTTCTTCTACAATGACAACACCAAATAATGATGGGTGCTCTAAAAAACAAGGTCTGCTCAAGAGATGACCTCCTCTGATACCATTTTGTCACAAACCAACCCAACTCGACCCTGGACTGGTCACCCGAGCCGATCCGCGGAAAGGCCCGAGAGGAGTTCCTGATCCTCCTAGGCTAGTGACAAGTGCCAAGGCATCATCAAAGTACAAAAAGGGAATGATTTATCCTAAAGAAAATAACTTAAACAGTAGAAACAAATAGAACATACCAAAGTAAATAATTGACATGAAAAGAGAAAGGATAACCAACCACATGACTAACCTATCAATGTATAAAACTCCACATAACCTCATTGTTTACTCTCTAGTACTGAAACCAAACGTCACCCAAGGAGATCCAAATCAGAACTAGAACATGCAGTAGGAAATAAAAATAGGAAAACACTATAGGCGTGAGTATTAAAACTCTGTAGGTAGGCCTGACTAATCTATTCCCAATGCACAACCTTTAAATAATTAAAACATTGATTAACATGTTTGAACTACAAATATAAATTTAGGGTTTACCACACTTTTCATTTTAAAAACAAACACACATAATCCATTGCCCTTAAAATTTAAAACAAGGCACAAGAGAGAAAAAGGGGAGTTGGGTTTTATCTTTCAAAACATTCACATAGAAATTATTTTTAAACCAATAAAACCTTAAAAAAATTTCAAAAAAAAAACCAAAACTAGGGGTAAGGAACAAAATAATATGCAAAGAGTGCAACAACTCTAATGACACTCATAATGGAAAAAACACAGGAAACCCAAGGAAACTAGAGGAGAACCAGAACATACTAATACATGTGACTCATTATGAAGGCATGCCCTAATCAATGATGTCATAACACCCTAACGCCCGACCATCTCCCTACCTGGGCTAGTCGATGGGCCCAATCCCATAACAATAATTACAAAACATCTCTCTTCTATGGGCCACTAGCCAGTGCGAAATCTAAACTAGTGAAACAATCGTTCTTTATAAACCTCTTTTCTATGCTAGGTTCCCATGTATATTTCACAAGGGAGTGTGCCGTAAAATTGAAACAACAAATCACATATATATAACTACACATTCCACACAGTCAGAAAGGGGGGAGGAACCATCAAGGAGGATAACTTGCGGGAAAAGAGGCCGATATGGGGATCCCTATCTAGGAAAATGTGCACGTTGCACCAGTGGCAAGAGAAGTCGGGGTCAGGGTTCCAGCGGGTGCATGCCGACAAGGGTGGGAGGCATGAAAATAGGGCGCTACAAAGGTAAGGGGGTGCACTGGTGAGGTGAGGCCAGACGATGGGTGCTCGGACAGGGGCGACGCCGGTGGTCACACAACTGGAAGATGGTCAGCCAGAGGGGTTGGTGCGCTGACAGAGGACTGGCTGGAGGTAGGTACACTAGATGGGGGGGGGGGTTGCCGAATGGAGGTGCACACGAAAGTGGGTTCATGATGGGGAGAGGGGGAGGCCAACTGAATGATGACTGCGAGGTGGGGGCACTCCGGAGGGTGCAGGTAGGAGGCAGAGGTGGCTAGAGGGAGGGCGACGATTAGACAATGAGGAGAGTAACAACGCGGGTGGTGAGTTTCTGGCATAGTGTAGGAGGCTGGATGGTGTGGCCGATGCAAGGCAGGAGCGGCTGGTGCGACCGGTACATGGGGTCAGAGGGTGCACGAGAGAGCTATGCAAGAGGGGGGGGGTGCGCCATGGGGTAGGAGAGCAGGAGATATGGGAAGGGTGTGGAAGCGCCTGGGGGTAGAAAGGGGATATGAGAATTGGGGAGGGGGACTAGGTTTTGATTATTGTTATTTTTTCTTTTTATTTAAACCTTTAAACAATTCCATTATCTCATAATAATAAAAATAATTAACAATCATAATGGTTTTATTTATTACATTAATAATAATAATAAATAACCTTCTTAAATATTATAATAATAATACACATGATAATAATAATAAAAATTATTATAATAAAAACTTTAATAAAAATATAATAATGATAAAATAATTCTTTTAATAATAAAAATTTCTTTAATAATAATAATAAGAACAACAAAAACAACAAAATGTTAAAATATATATATTTCTAACACTTGTTTCATTCTTAATAATAATAATAATACTGATAAAAATATAAATAATAAAAATATTCATTTCACTTTAATAATAATAATAAAATTATTAACAACAATAAAAAATTTGAATAACATGATAAATTAAAAAATTTACTCATTTTAAAATTTTCAAAGATAGGAGGATCACACAATTTCCTGGGCAAAGCCACACGGGGTTTCCAAAACCTGCTCCACCTGTGCGCCCAACGACGTCAATTGAAAAAATGCACACTTTTTGACATAACTCAAAAGTTTTGTTCGGGATTCAACCCGAACCTTAACACAAAAATTTTAAAATTCAAATAAATAATAAAATAAAATAATTAGATAGGTTGAGTTGTGACAAAAGTAGCCAAAATAGTGTCAAAACACCCTTTCTAAGTGTATATCCTACTCAAAATGATATATCTTCATTTAGCTTACTATCGAGAGGAGGAGAAGGCTTCAGTGGATATTCAACTTCATTTAAGCTCTCCCTATTAGAAAATAGAGATATAAACACCCTAAATTTATGAGGAGAACCATAAATCTATGCAAAATTATAGAGCCTTACCCCTTTGGGGAACTTACAAATGAGGTATCCAAGGTTCCAATTTATAAAAAATTGGAATGTAGTTTCTGGAACCCTGTTTTTATATTACCATTTTTGTCTCATAGTTGGGAAATTAAACATCATTATCCTGAATTTGAATCAACTATATAGATTTTTTATAGAATCTTCACTATCTTCCAATAAATTTTTGGCCAATTGAAGCTATTTAATAGGATATACCATCAAAATAATGATTTATACTCTAGAACTTCACTAGTTTTATTTTTCTTAAAAGATCAATTCACGAGGGCCTCTAAATAGATGATTTGGTCTTAAGTGTCTTATTAGGAGTTATATAAAACATATTTATGGATATACCCACAATATATTAGTCCAATTGAATGGGAATATTTTTTATAATGTGAATATTTGTGCACATGTGTACCTAAGATCCCATGCAGTTTTTTCCCATTTTTCTTCAACTTTATATAGGGCTCTCTAAACCATCTATGTATACAATTTTAACATAAAAAAAGTGAAATTTACCTTTTTCATAGTATTTAATATTAATTAATAAAATTATATGATAATTAAATATAATTCCACTATTTTTCCAGGGAATTCTTTGGAATATATCTAATAATATTTTCAAATCCAGGCACTGATACAATGCGAGATTCTAAGTCTCTAAGATACTCGATATTAAAATTATATATATATTAAATATATTAATATTACACATGCATAATATTCATGAAATAGTGGAATAAATCTAGAATGGGGACTCATATGAGAAATTTTTTACCACCATTGAGTCCATAATGTGGGTTTTACCCTTGATGTGACATAACCTTTTTTAGCATCATAAATTTTGATAAAGTGATCTTGTAAGTGAAAATAATAAATAATAATAATAATTTATCTTGTTATATTTAAACACAGTAAATAATATCCTCTATAAATATATTATTATGAAAAAACATTATGGTTAGCTACATAACACTAGTTTTATGAGAGGATCCATTGGAGGAGATCTTGGAGAATGGAAATAGATCGAGGATAATGTTCACCAATGGAATTCACATATATAACCAACAATGGAAACATGAATTCATTATTTATCAGTAATCAATACAAATTGATGTAGGGTGTGTTTTTGCATGGTTTATTTCCCCATTTGATTATCACATGTTGAACTTTAATCAAATCAACTAATAGAGATTTGTGGGTAGATTTTTTTAGGGAGGAGGTTTATTTATTGAGGATTTGGGGGAATTATTATTAGTTATTTACTTGTTTCTCTCCACTAATAATTCTAATTGAAACAAATTTAGTCAAACTTAAACAATGGTCAAGATTTTTTTTTATTTTTTGATTTGTGCATTTCTTCCCTATTAATTCACATGATCATCACCAAAAATTTCTTTAGTGGATTTTTGAGAATTACAAGTATTAGATCATTGAAATTCTTCGGCATAACAAATCAGGCTTGTTTTCATGATTAATAGAGTGATTAAATTGAGATAATGAAAATGGTTGATTAGGGGGGGATTGAGACTGGATTAGAGATATCTATTTTTGGTTTGTAATGAAACATGCAGTGTAGTGCAACGACAACAGATTCTTGATTGTTTTGGATGGCCGAAATCTAATTGTTGGCGACGAGGTAGAAATGGTCAAATAGATCCATGATTTCAAGGGGATTCAGTAGTAGGATCTAATGTGGAAGTGGTGTAGGTTTAAACATCAAACTTTTATGGAATTTATAATAAATTCCCAACTACACAGAAGATAGTCTTATAAACACACTCCATATAGTCACTCTTTTATGATTCTAGGGTTTACACAATGATAAAAATATCACATGCTATGTGACATGTGTCACACAACATTTGACCCGGTGCTGGTGGCTCAGACTATACCCTAGAGGGTACACAAGCACAAACATGAACATGAACATGAGGATGGATAGAGAACATAGGCATAAACCTGTACTCATACATGGACAGGTACACGAGCACGACCAGGTATACTGGCATGACCAGTGTACACAATCATGGATAGAGGAACATGGGCATGAAAACAGGTAGGTCTAGGTTTAGTGGCACATTCCATGCACTTAATTTGAGGTAGTTTAGAGACCTTCATTTTTTCTGTATAGACCAAGTTCAATTGAGTGTGATTCCTTGGTCTATCCCTTCAATGGTATAGTGTGCCATTATGTCCTAATCATAAGATCATGATCCCTTCTATGGGTTTTGCATTATATTGAGTTTGGTGTTTCTATTTTTTTACTAGAGTGGGATCCTTTATAATTCCTTCTTAATCCTAGGTAGGATTCATTGTATTTTCATGACCACCATGCATAGGGTGTTTATCCCCTATCTAGAAGGATGGATCTAGTAGGGTTTGTGATATACCCCAACGACCTTAGGTGTAATCCCCTACTTGGATGATGAGATATTTAGAGATCCCATGTAACACCCCAAGGTTTTCTAAACATAAATTGAAATTTATGAAACTTTGTTTTAAGTAGATAATTATAACTATACTTTAAACATAATTTTACTAATTTTATATTTTTGAATTTTGAAAAATGGTCATCTACAATTGTGTTCAGTATGTTATTTGGAGTCCAATGAAACCAACTTGTTTTTTTGGTGAATAGTAACATACCCTTATGAATATTAATATGACCCTAATGAATAGTAAATTTTATTATTATTTTATTTTCTTAAGGATTTAATATAATGACATCTTGATTATTTTTTCAATTTTATATAAAAGCAGTTATAGTTTTTAAATTATTAATTTTTGAATTAAGTATTATTTAATTTAAAAATTAAATTAATAATATTTAAAAAATTATTTTCAAAAAATTGACTTCATTTTTGAATTATACACATTGAGAAATTGTAAGGGTGAATTTTTGGGATTTTTCTGAAATTCTTGAATTTTCGATGAATAGAGAAATACTGTAAAATACCGTATATTCGAATTATCAGTAAAATATACTATTTATGATATCATAAGTAATGTAAGACCACTTGGTTCGAACTCACATGACATTATTACTATTTGGGGTCACATAAATTAAGATTATTCATAGTCTTGAGCAAAAATATTATAATAATGATTAAAATAATGAAAAATACCCCCTCTCCTCTACTATAAATACCACCCTCATTCACCTCTTCATACCACACCTATCAAGCCTTGAGACTTACCTAGGTTCTACCCAATACTCCTACCAAGTCTCTTCCCCACTTCCTAGAGCTTCTGGTCTCCCCAAAAGGCCAAAACCAAAGGCCTTAAGAAGGATCTCAAGGAGAAGAGATTAAGAGGTAAACATCGTCTTCTATTTTCTTTATTTTCTTTCATTTTATGTTATTATTTTTCATTACCTTTGTATTATGTTGGGATATTTCATTAAATATCCCCATTAATTCCCATATTATGTAATAATGATGAGATACACCTTTTCTATCATCAAATTATGTTATGAAATTTTAAGTGACGCCGTTAGGCTGCCGAATTTTCATGAGAGATTTCTCATTTTTTTCTTTTATTTTGAGTTCCTTTCTTATTTTTCCTCACCTAATCTTATCCAAGAGGAATTAAAGATCCATAATCTTGTATATTCTGTATGTTCTCATGTTCATGAAAAATTCCTCATCAATATTCTTCTCCTCTCCCACTTATTCAAGGAATCAAAACATCATCCGTGATGTGTTGATTTACCGACATTGTGGACGATGTGATTTAAATTTAATTTACTTCCTTAAAGATTGATCATCAATCCACATTTATGGTTGAACTAAGTTATAATATATGTATTATTTCACATCCATGGTTCTGTAATTCTTTTGTATACATGGTTTTAATTTATAAAATAAAATAAGGTTGTTATTATCAAAGAACCACTAAAATGATCTAAACGAACATCATTAATGTTTTAACTTATGAATCATCATCATGTAAGAATTAAAAATGATAAATGGTATAATTTATGGTTATTTAAATATGTAAATACTAATCCATTACAATTCTTGAGTTTCACTTCCAATATATAAGAACAACCATCATGAACCAATCAAGGAAATCATTTTAAGAACTCACCCAAAAATAGTGCAAGGAACAAAATACTAATAATTAAAGGGTAAAATGATGTAATTAAATGATCATATAAGGTATTATAAATATTTATATGTTTCTTTAAGATATTAATAACACTATTTTAACCATTATACAGGAGGTTTAAACAAGTTTAAAGTAAGACAATCCCGAGGTAAGGGAATTCTTAACCTGATTTCTATTCTTTGGGTTAACCTTCTACTTCATTATCTATGTGGTATTAAAAATTTTCATGTTATGGGTTTTGTTTACATTATGTTTAATTGTGTGTATTTACAATGTGTATACATATTACATATACTCTATTAAGTCTCACTTGATTTATATGATTTATATAAGGGGATTTTCTTTTAAAACCCTATTTTAAAATTCTGTTTTATAAAATTCAAAAGAAATATTTTTATGAAATTATTCATGTTGTATGATTATGTTATATTTCTTGGGAATTTTTTATTATTAAGGTTGGGACCTATATATCCCTCCAATTCATTGGGTATGTGTAAGTTGGAGGTCAACCGTATGGTTACTCCAAGTGTAATTTCTATGGTTACACAAATTATAAGGTAGTCGTGAGGGTTACAAATTATAAGGTAACCAAGAGGGTTACAAGATTATGTAAGTAATTATCCAAGATACATTTATTATTATATTTATTTTCTTATGTATTGTTTAAATCTTGTGGAAATATCATGTTTCAAAAATTAAGTATATATGATTGATGAGTATGTCTTTTGAAAATGTTTTTATAAGTTACAAGTATTCATGGACTAATGTGCTCTTTCCTGATTTTACATCCCTTAATTAGCTTTTTTTATCATCCCAAGTTTTTTAAATTATTTTCACAGGTCATAAGGATGTGTAATACAAATAAATAAGCCAAGTTATATGTTTGAATAATTGTCAAAGAAATCATGTTTTAATATTTAATTTTTTATATTTTGAAAAAAATGGAAATTGTATTTATAGTATCCACTCTGTAACAATGTGTAATGTTATGAATGTATTATGTACCAATTATCTAAATCTCTAAACTTGAAAATATACTCAATGTAAAAGGAAGCGATTTCTTGACTAAAATCAAGATTATATAATGTAACAAGGTCAGGTCCTTATATCCCATGAGTACTTCTTTGGTAAGACCTAATGAGAATGAACTTTAAGAATAATTCCAAAAGTGACTGCTTGACTCATGGAGTGGATTCTAATGAATGAGCGTTAACTTGAATCCTCAATAAGAATCTTATAGCTAACATTATTATTGAAACTTCTTGAGGCTTTGAGTCTATTATGCGAATTTATGGTTTTTTATTATCATTATGTCGAATATCTTGATTGAAATTCCCATACATTGACGAGCTAATGACTCTTGATGCATTATGTTTAGTGATTTGGGGGTGTCCTACTGGGAATTATTATAGTCACCCATTCATGGACTCTGATCACACAAGTCATGTTATATAGAGACTACATGCCTTTTTATGGAGTCTTAGGAGGACTGAGAGTAGGAAGAGCATAGTTTGAGATAGAAAAACTTAGGTTTATACGGGTAGTTTCATTTGATAGTATTCCCCTCATTCTGAGCATGTTGAACTCTTTTTTTTCTTTTGGGTGGGATTGTATTTGGCCCCTTTTTTCTTTCTTTAGCATGTGGTACTATGATGATGAGATTTATATGAATGCATGAATTGGTATCAATTTTATTATTTTACCTTTCAGAGTTATTTAGTATTGGAGACACATGTGACCATATAGGTACTTAATCTAATGCATCCCATATATTATATATACCTACTTGACATTGGTCTCTATCCATTGGACTATTGGTGGTGGGATTAGAGTTTCCATGCTCAGATTATTTCAATGCAAGAGAGCCCCAGTGGGTTAGGTCCTAAAAGAGTGGTATTAGATCAGTGTTTATCTTATGACCAGAGTTTCAAGTTTTAGTATATTTGTGAGGTTTGGTTTGGGATTTATGGAAAAAATGATAAAGTGTTTCATGTTTGGATTTTAAGTCACGAGCTCCAGTTTTGGTGAAATGGATGATGTATCCATTCACCATGTCTATGATAACCTAAATGTTGATGCGGTATATGCAGGCACTTGTTGTAGGGAAGACATTCACTATTGCAAATATGGCCTTTATCAACACAAGAAAAGGGCATTAACAATGATAGAAAAGTGCTATTAATCAAGGAAAATATGGGGGGGGGGGGTCCCTTTTATCAGCGCTCAAAAAAATGATGATAAAAGAGCCTTTTATCAGTGCTAAAAAAAGCACTGATAAATAGGTCCTTTATCAGCGTTTTTTAGCACTGATAAAAGTAAAAAAAAATTAAAAAAAAATTAAAATGCTCGCGGAGCTTTTAACATCGCTTGACCCCCCTTTTATCTATGTTAGGCGAACCCCCTCCCACTCTCCCACGTGCTACACTTGCCCACACATCCTACACTTGCCCCGCACCCCTCCCCGCTTCCACTCGAACTCGAACCCGAGACCTCCCCCCCTTGCGCGCTTGCACCTTTACCACTAATCTATTTAGTTTTTTTCTCTATTTAATGATATATCTATCTATTTATTTATATATATATATAGTTATATTTATTCGTATATTAATATAGATTTATATTAATATAAATATATTTAGTTATATTAATACATATATATTTATTCATATATTAATATATATATATATATATTAATTTGTATATTAATATATATTGTTATTTATATATATATATATAGTTATATTTATTTGTATATTAATATAGATTCATATTAATATATATATATATTTAGTTATATTAATATATATATATATATTTATTCATATATTAATATATATATATATATTTATATTTATATTTATTCATATATTAATTTATATTTATATTTATTTATTTATATATTTTAAGTTATAACTGCATCCATGAGAGAAAAAATGGGGAGGGTCGAGAGAATCTCTCTCTTTGAAAATGGCTTCTAGGTTTTCGGCTTGTGATGGCTTCAGAATCGATCGATCATTTCAATCCCACAGAAATTTTTGTTGGCCCCTCGAAGAAAGATGGTGGATCTGGATCGAATCATGCTGTGGATGCTCAGCCGTCGAAGGGGAACTAGATCCCCTTGCCCCTAACACCAGAAGCTCCTATCCGGGTGGACGAATCGAAGCCAAGGGGCTTCGATAGGTTCTTCTCTAATTACTGTGATGGAGATCCTGCTTCCAATAAGCGGATCTCGCGGAATGGTGCGCTGGCTGTGGTTGAAGCAAACCCTAGGATCTTTCATGATCAAATTGCGGCTTGTAAACACTCAATTATTGCCTGGATGAGCTCGCAAGGGAACCAATCCTAGAAACTTGAAAATCTCAGGAAGCGTCTCCAACAGATATGGGGTTTCAGTGATTGGGATCTTGTGTCACTTGGTATGAATTTATTCCATATTATTTTTCATTCCAGTGAGATGAAATTGAAGGCATGGAGTTTCGGCTCTGTTAATCTCAAGCCCAGGGTCCTGAGGTTTCAGAACTGGGACCCTTGGTTCGATTCTTTCTAGGATAAGAATACTGTTGTGCAGTCGTGGATTCATGTAAGATGTTTGAACTAGGTATTTTGGCATCCAAACATCCTATGGGATGTTTCACTAGCAGTGGGTACCCCTATTAAACTTGATAATGAGACTAGTTCGGTCAGGTATGGACACTTTGCACGTATGCTAATTGAATTTGATATGTCTCTTCCTTTGGTTGAGACAGTCTATTTAATTTCTTGTGAGTTTAAGTTCGAACTTGAAATTGAATTTGAACATGTCCCTGAGTTTTGTGTTAACTTTTCATCTATTGGGCATGTTAAGGCTCATTTTAATTGATGATTTCATTGTTCTAATTGCAAAAGATATGGACATTCTGTTGAAAAGTGAAATTTCAAATTGAATCATGATTCTGCTCCTTCTATATCCCTGAATGAGAAAAAGTCTACCCCTGATGGTGTGATGGAGGCTTTACCTCTGCCAACCAAGGAGAGTCTTGGGGGACTTGTTTCCTATGTGGATGTGGTGATTGGAAAAGGGAACTCTGGTGGTGATGATGTTTGTAGTGGGGGTGTGCGGCCTGGTCCTCCAGGTGACTATACTTTCCTCACCCATACTACTTCTGCTTCTTTGCCTCATGGGAAGACCTCTAAATGGGGTGATGCTTCCTCCTCCTTCTATGAGAGTGATGCTGATCTGGATCCTACTATTCTATTGGAGAAATAATTCCTCTCTAAAGGGAAGCTTGGTAGTGGCAGGACCTCTGTTGGTCATATTGGGAGTCCCTCTCTTAAGGGAGTGTTGGTTGTTGATTCACCTAAAGAAACAGGGGAAGTGTTGACTACTTAGACCGATCATGTGGTAGTGCACTCCCATGTTGTTCCTTGTGATGGTTCTGCCTCTACTGTGAAGTCCACTGATGTTACAGTGCCTATGAAACCTACTATTGGGAGTCATGTACAGGCCTTTCTGCCTTCACATACTCCTCTTATTGATACTTTTGTGCCTGTGCAAGAACCTTTTACTGCTTCTGGGAGTTCTGTGTAGGCTCTGCTGCCTGACCATGCTTCTTCCATTGCTGCTATAGCGCCTGTGCAAGCTCCCTTGCCTGTAGTTATTCCCAACTTCTTCACCATGATGGAGGATATTAACTCTCCAGAATTTGATGCTTCTTACAATGTGAGTAGGGGCAGGAAAGGTATAACTAACACTATCTCTAAGCAGGTTGGCTCCATGGAGATGCAGACAGGGCAGCCCTCAACTGTGGGGATTCTGGATGATGAGAAGTGCATTGAAGTAGGTGTTGTTGCCACTATCATGACTCTGGTGGAGGATCAAATTCAGATCACAAAGATGTCTAGTGAACTGGTGGACAATGATGACCAAGATGGTGTGGGGAAGATTCTGAAGCAATGGTGAAGGTGGAGACATCTAAGAGGTCAAGGAGGGTTTCGTGGACGGGGTGGTAGGGATAAGTGATAAGCTTTGTTATCTGTATTTTCGTTGGTGGTTTGAATTCACTGTTACCATGAACCTCCTTTGTGTGCTGGTTATTTTTTTTATAATAATTTTCTGGGGCCGTGGATTATCCATGGTCCGCACTGTTTGGGTATATTTATGTTATAATTTTTTATCCGTATATTTATTTGTATATTAATATATATTTATAAGATTAGTTTTAGATAAATTTATAAAATATGTTTTATTATGTGTGTTTATAAATAAATAAATAAATAAATACATACATATATACAACACACACACACACATATATTTACGAATAAATACATATATATGTGCATTTGAAAATACATAGATTGTTAAAACGAACATAACTTCAAATCCAGAAGTCTATTTCTACTTCACAACTAGTAAAATTGAAGAAAATGAAACAATCTTTGATATGATATGTGATATAGGCCTAGAGGACATCTAGATCAGAAGTTATACTTGTTTGAATGTTAAAAAATCGGTGTATCCTAACTAAAAACTCAGTTTTGGAGGACTTATGGGCCTTTTTGGGCCTCAAAAAATGTGACAAAAGATTTCCTTTTCTCAATAGCGCATAGAGCTCATTGCAGGCTTCGATTTGATATGTTGTATAGCTCAAACTGATACCCGAATCAAAAGTTATGGTCTTTTGAAGTTCGAGTTACATTTTCAACTTATTTTAGAACTTTTATTTATTTTTTTTTGATTTTTTGTGTCTTCAAATTGTTATTAAATGATTATTAATTGATGATAATTAGAAAACTATTAATTAATATTATTTTTTGAAATATTTTAAATCCATTTTCACTAAATTTATTATATATTAAATGTAATAATCTATTTTTACTTATCTAAAACATATTTAAAAAATATATATTATATTTATATCAATATAAATATACTTCTATAACAATATATTATTTTTCATGATTTTTTCTGAAATATAAAATTTATCAGCTCTATGAAAAAGCACTGATAAAGCCTCTCCATTATCAGCACTACTAAAAAAAGCACTGATAAAGGGGTCCCCTTTAACAACGCTAAAAAAAGCGATGATAAAGGGGGTGACTTTATCAGTGCTAAAAAGAAGGGCTGATAAAGGGTGACTTTTAACAATGCTAAAAAATCACTGTTAAAAGTGTCCTTTATCATCACTTTTTTTAGCACTGATAAAGGGTGGCACTGTAGAAATCTAGTTTTGTGGTAGTGATTGGAACATTCATCATATTGGAAATGGGTTGTGGTTTCTATGTCTTTATTAAGTTAGCTCCCCAAATATACTATTTGAATGTGGTGTGTCTTGATTTTATTTTAGGATGCCTATGCAAAAAAAAACTATCTAGGATTTCATAGTGAGATCATGAGGATGATCAGTCAAGTGATGAGGCTTCAGTACAGGGTATTGTATACGAGGTGGTACCTATGGGTGGTTTGCCTATTTTTTCACCACTCATTGAGAAATAGGTTGCACTGCTAGTACCATTCAAGGATGTATGTAGTATGAGTGAACTCATTGAGTTTTATAGGAATCTATTATAAGTATTTTGGGGCAGGCTAGGTCTCTAAATAGTTGGGGACTAGATTGAGGCTGTAACCCATGTTTTCCCCTCACGAGGAAACTTAAAGATTATATTGTGGCCCTAGCAGTGAGTCTTCTCTAGGGCTCTACTAGGCAATGGTGGAGTCTTGTAACTTAGTCACTTGATGAGATGACTCTCTCCTTGTTAGATTTTGAGTGTATCTTCAGGGAGGAGTTCTATCAAATCACATTACTATTAGTGAACATCTAAGATATTCTATATTTTAAGAAGGTAAGGATGACCATGGAAGAGTATTTGGTCAAGTTCACTAACCTCTCATGATACTCTATGGATATGGTTTGAGATCCATTATTTAGAAATTTCACCTTTAATAATGTTTTACACTGAGATATCATGGATGGAGTGATATATCTTTTCATTCCCACCTATTTTATAGTGATTGATAAAGACTTAACGGTGGAGAGATTTCTAGCAGAGAAAATAATGAATGTTGGTGCTAGTTGTAGGAACACATGATCTAAGAACTCAGTAGTGGGTAGCTGATGATTTTGACAAGGATCAAAGCATGCGAGATATTTTAGGATCCGATCCTAGGATAGAGGGTCTAAAGTTTAGGTATCTCAAGACACTCTAGTCATCATAGAGAGAGATGTTGCTTCTCTTACAATGTTCCAAGATATATCACATGGGATTGTCCAACCTGGTGCACAACTAATAGATAGAAGGTCAGTAGATTGCTCAGATCTAGACTACAGAAGGAGAAAGTATGTCCCAAGGGTGGTGTACATGGAATAAGAGATGGTAGAGTAGCTTATGGTGGTAGGCAGTTTGACTTATTTCCACCACCACCCCCAGGTGGTCCACACAAGGCTCAGGGAGTATATGATCTGGGATGAGGGAAGCTGTAGGCAGTTGAGAACTATGAGTCTGATGCTCTAGGGATGATTATATATATGATCTATGTATTCTCTATTTTAGATACAATACTGATAGACATTTGTGTGATCCACTATTTTCTTTCCACTTCTTTAGTTTGAGACTTAGAAATTCTAGTTGATCCCATGGCTTGACCCTTGTGTTTGGAGAATCCTACCAGAGGTGAATCAAAAATCAAACACTTATATGAATAGTATTAATTGAGACTTGTAGGAATGAAATTATAATAAAATATATTTATATCCATGATTAGTAATTACAAATTAATCTTGGGTATAGACTTACTATCTATAATTCATGACCAAATTGATTATTTCCGGTAGAGGATACAATGTATCCATAGTGACAGAAAGTGGTTTTCCTTCATGGGTGAGAAGGAGACCCAGAAAAAGAAGGATGTTCGCATAAATACAAGGATATATTTTATTATACACCAATTGGATAATATTACCCATGGGAAAGTGTTTGCTATGGGATTTTAGATTCCTAAAATGGTGGCGATGTGTGAGGACATATTTTTTGAGGACGTGTTGACATTACCTCCCTACCGAGAGATAGACTTATGCATAGAATTTCACCTAGGGACTAACTCGATATACATTCCATCATATTAGATGGCTCCTTCCAAGCTTCATGAGATGAAGGTATAGTTGGAGGACTTGTAGTGTAAGGGATTTGTCAAGATAGTGTTTCTCACTGGGTATTCCCAGTGTTGTTTGACAAGTAGGTGGATGTGAGCTTGAGGTTGTGTGTGGATTATCGACACTAAAACTAGGTGAAAATGAAGGATAAGTATCCACTAATTATGACTGATGAACTCTTCAAATATTTTAGAGGAGTGAGGTGATTCTCAAATATTGACCTTAGATTAGGTTGTCACCAACTTCTAGTATGAGATGTGGATATACCAAAGATGGAAGTATGAAGTTTCTATGATCATTATGAGTACTTAGTGATGCCATTATGAATGAAGAAATATCTAATAGTTTTAATGGGACTCATGAACCAGATATTTCAAACTTTCTTAGCCTAGTTTTTGTGGTATTTATAAATGAAATAGTAGTATACTAAACATCCAAGGAGGAGCACATAATAACTTAAGTATGGCCTTGGATATATTCTGAGAGAATCAAATTTATGGGAAGATCTCAAAGTGTCATTTCTTGATTTAGGAGGTCAACCTTTTGGGACATGTGATCCTAGAATCTGGTGTAGTAGTATACCCAGTGAATGTTGAGGTAGTGTTATCTTGAGAGCTAACCAAGTTCTTGATGGAGGTACAAAGCATATTTGGTTTTGAAAGATAATATAGTAGATTCATGCCCAATTTATCCAGGATATGAGTACCGTTTTTTATTTGATATGGAAAGGTAAGCCTTTCATGTGGACAAAGAGGTTCCAATAGGATGTTTAGGAGTTATGATAGAGGTTGAGGAGTACTCCCATCTCAAGATTTGCAGAGGAGGGTGTCGAGTACACAGTGTTATATGATGCCTCAAATAATAGACTTGGTTATGTGATAATGTAGAGGAAGGTGTTGATTTCCTATGAATATTGGTAGTTGAGACCAACTGAGCAGAACTATGTAACCCATGATATATAATTGACATCAGTAGTATTTTTCTTGAATATTTGGAGACACTACCTTATGGGTGATCGATTTATCATATATTATAACCATAAGAGTCTATGGTATATTTTCTATCAAAATGATCTTAACTTGTGATAGAGTTGATGGTTAGAGTTCCTACAGGATTATAAATTTGAGATAGTCCATACTTCTAGGAGGGGGAACAAAATGGTAGATGTTATCAACATGAGATCTTGTTCATTGTTTCTGAGAAAAGTGTTAAAACATTCAACCTCATTGTAGTTGTACCTTGTGGATGAAGAAAGTGAAAATTACCTCCAATATATAGTAATTACCCCATCATTTCTACATCATGTTATGGATTCTAATAGGGAGATTCTAACTATGATACCTTACGTACTTAGATATCCATTGGATGTGCTCCTGATAGATTTTATGAAGGTGGGGGGAACGTCATCCTTTTTAGAGGATGTAAAATGGTACTGGTGAAATTGTGTGAGGTGGTTCTAAGGGTGTTTAATACAACCCCCTTGGTAGTATATACTAGTGTGGAGAAGATGTACCAAGACCTTCAACATCAGTTTTGGTTTCCCAGGATAAAGAAGTGTATAGTAGAGATTGTATCTTGATGCCTCCCTTATCATCATGTGAAGTATGATAACCAAGTTCTAGTAGGTTTAACTCAAGACCTTGAGGTTCTAGAGTGTAAGTGAGATGATATATCCATAGAAATCATAATGGGTTTACCATGAATGTCTAGAGGACACGATTCCATCTGAGCGATCATAGGATGAATCACAATGTTTTCCCACTTACTAGCTATCTAGAAAAAGAGTTTATTAGAGATATTGGGACACCTTTACATATAGGAGATATTTCAAATCCATGGAGTTCCCTCAATGATCATTTTAGACTGTGATGACTGCTTCACACAATGATTATGGAGAGGATTGGAGGAGGCCTTTGGGATTCAATTGCATTTGAGAATGGTGTTTCACCCCCATATTGACGTCCAGAATGAGAAGAACATTCAGGTTCTGGAGGACATGTAGTGAGATGGAATATTGGACTTTGGACATAGTTTGGAGGATCACATACCCTTGGTGGAGTTTTTTGACAAAAAATAACTACCATTCCACCATTGGTATGAAACCATTTGATCCCTTGTATGGGAGACCCATCATGTCAACACTTTATTAGATTAATATAGGTGAGTTTGAACTTATGGGAATATATTTGGTTTGAGGGATGATAAATAAGGTTTATATCATCTAGGAGTAGATGAAGGCTGACCAGATCCATCATAAGTCCTATGGACCGACAGAATAGGGCTTTGGAATTTGAGGTGGGAGACTATGTTTTCTTAAGGGTCTCACCTCGACATGGGTTATAGAGATTTGTCTGGTGTATAAAGTGGTATCCAAAGTTTATTTTCACTTTATAGATACTATATAGGGGTGGAAAGGTGGAGTACTACTTGGACCTACTTCCATAGTTAGACCAGGTATATAATTCCTTCTATGACTCGCTGCTGAGGAGGTATGTGCATGACCCATCACATGATATTGATTGGGGAAAGCTACACATCAAGGATGGAGATACCTTTTTAGAGTACCTGTTGGAGATAGAGGATTATAATGAGAATATCCTCTATTATAAAGGGATTCCCTTGGGTCATATATAGTTACAGAATGAGTATCTTCAGGGGAGAACCTGGGAGCAGGTGATGTAGATGCGAGCTCAGTATACACATATTTTAAAGAAGTCTTTTTGACTTTGCAGGATGAAAATACTTAAGGGAGAATGTAACATATATGGTTTTCTATGTAAATATTTTTAATAAATATAATAATATTTTCAGAGTTGGGTGCTGAGACAGAATGAGGTTCCAAGGATCGGAGAGTCTTGGTATTGATATTATATAACTATTAAATATATCAATATCATGCATGTACAATTTTACTTAAATAGTAGAATAAATCCTGAATGGGGACTCATTTGGGAAATCTAATACCATAGTTGAGTCCAAAACGTGGGTTTTACCCTAGGTGTGACATAACCTTTTTCAGCATCATTTGTTTTGATAAAGTTCATTAACAGGAGACAATAGTAAAATAAATTAAATAATTAATTTATTTTTTTATGTTTAAAAAAAATGAACAAATTTCCTCTATAAATATAATGTTATTCCAAATACCTAGGGTTAGGGACATAAACATGATATTATAAGATGATAATCTAGAGGATAGATTAGAAAATGATAATGGATCAAGGATCTTTTTTTCTAATTAAATTAGAGGATCTATCCAACGATGACAAGATAGATTCATTATTCATTAGAAACTGATCCAAACCAATTTATGGTGTTTTTTCATTGGTTATTTCCCCATTTGATTATTCCATAATAAATATGAATATAATCAACTAACAGATTGATTCATGGGTTGATCATGTTATGGGTGTGGGTTTATTTACCTGGGATTTAGGGAAATTATTATTGGATATTTATATGCTTCTCTTCATTCATCATTCTAATAGAAACAAATAAATTCCAACCCAAACAACACTCAAGGTTTATTACACATTTTTTGATTTGTGAATTTTCTCTGTTTTCTTCACATGATCATCTCTGACAATTTCTTTGGCCGAAATTTCAACAAATACCCAATATTCTATCATTACATGATTTTTATTTATGTAAAAAACCGATACTATCAGTGTGGGTTCATGATCAACTGAGAAATTGAGGCGTGATGATGACAATGGGTGATCAGAGAAGGATCAAGGCTAGATTGGATATTTTTAGTTGTGGTTTGATTTGTGACGTGTGTCATGGCGTGAAGAGAACCGATTATCGATCAGTTAGGTTGGAAAGAATATGATTAGCGGCATTGAGGTATTCATGGTCAACAAGATCCATGATTTTTGGTGGATTTTTCGGTGGGATATAAGGTAGTAGTGGTGCTGGAGTACACGCGAGAATTTATATAATTTATAAGAAATTTTAAACTACAAAGTGTGTAGTCCTATGGAAATATTCTATGTAGTTTATCTTCCACAATGCTAGGGTTTGTGGGAAGATAAAAATATCACATTCCATGTGACACATGTCATACACTGCATGCCCTAGTACTGGTGGCTTGGTGTGTAACTTGGAGGGTACACGAGCACATACATGAATAGGCACATAAGTATAGGTAGAGTACATGATAAAAACTTGGTACTTGGACATATCTAGGTACACATGCATGACTTAGTATATGGGAACAACCATTATACATGGGCATGAGCATATGAACATGGGCATGGACACATGTAGGTTTGGGTTTAGACATAGACACCATGTACCCTCTATACATGTAGTGTACTTCATATAAGGAAACTTGGATCCCTTTGTTTCTTTAGTATAGGCCATGTTTAGTTGACTTTAATTCCTTGCTCTATCCCTATGAGGGTAAAATGTGGAATTATGTCCTTATGATAGGATTGAGATCCCATATGTGGGTATTCATCAGATAGAGTTTGGTGTATCCCTCTGTATAACTAGGGTGGGATCCTATATCATTCCTTATACATTCAAGGAAGGTTTCATGGTGTTGGAATGACTCCCAAGCACATGGCATTGATCCCTTATCTAGAAGGCTAATCCAGTATGGTTTGTGGTGTCCCCTAATGGTCTGTGGTGTGATCCCCTACCTAGATGATGAAATATTTAGAGATAATATGAGTACTTATTTAGAGATACCTGGTGAGAATGAACTCTTAGAATAATTTTATCAATCAAAAAATGGCTCATGGAGTAGATTATTTCAGACGAGCATTGCATTGAATCCTCAAGCAGAATCCTTTGGATAACAGTATATTTGAGACCTATTGATACTTGGAGTTTATTTTGAGTATATTTATATTTTGATTATAATTATGTTTCATATCAGGATTGACATACCTATGTATTGATGAGCCGAATACTCTTGATTATGTATGTTTAGGGATTTTGGGGTGTCCTATTGGGTATTTTTCTACTAACACTTACATGGGATCAACCCACATATGTCATGTTTTCTGTAGATGACATGCCTTTTAATGGAGTCCTATGAAGAATGGGAGCAGGAAGAGCATAGTTCGGTCCAGAAAGACCAAGGTTCATATTGGGTGTTTCATTTGACCATATTCCCTTCATTCTGATTAGGTTGGACTCTCTTTCAATTTTTCACGGGCTTGTATTGGACCCCTTTTTCATTCTATGCAATGTGGTGCTTAAATGGTGGGATTTATATGTATGCTTGTATTGGTATCAATTGAATTATTTTACCTTTAATAATTTTTTGGTCTTGGAGACATGTGTGCGTATAAAGGTACTTAGGCTAATGCCTCCCATATATGGGATATGCATTCTCTGTGCTGGTCACCAGCCCCTGGTCTATTGGTGGAAGGCTTGGGGTTTCCATGCTCGACCTATCGTCAGGAAGGTGAGTCTCGGTGGGTTATGTCATGAAATTAAAATTGATTATTTTCTTAGGAAATTAAAATAAAAAAGTAGTTTTAAAAAGTGGTATAACTGTGAAATAGAATAGTGAATCTCTATGTGATCACTCCCCCACACCTAAACATTTATACTCATGGAAAAATTTACATTTCATCATGTTACAAAATGTATGATGATATATGTATGATGATTTTCTCCAATCCATGAATATTTAATATTGAATGGTAATTCAATTCATAGTAGAAAAGTGAAAAAAAAGAACCACACCAATGATTTAATCTCAATATTCATAGAAAGTGTTGTCTCATAAATTGTATCTTTAAAATTTTATGAAGATGAATTATATTAATCATAGAAAAAAATTCTTGAGTCAACCATTCCACTAAATTCCAATTCATGTGTGTTAAAATAATTTCATGCTTATCTTTTCACAATCAATTTAGTAAATATAAGTCATTTTAAAAAAATTCGGTTTCATTGGCTCATTTCCACCTAACCTACTCTTTAACCTTTGCAATATTATTTCAAAACCCACTCTCTTAAGCATTCTTAAAATTCAAACCTCATGGTTTTCAACTATATGTTGTGTTATAATATTATATTAATTTATTTATTGTTTTTAAAGATTTTTTTCAATACAAACATTAAGAAACAACTGTAGGTCAATCTGGTAAAATAATGAAAATGATCATATAAAAAAGGATGTATTGATTTTTTTTAAAAATAAAACTATAATTACCCTAACTTACATATACCTTCAATTAATTTTAAAATATCCACATTTCTTGATTGCATGAAATTATGTGTAGAGATATTAAAGGACACAAATTTCCTATAAAAACTTTCATAGATAGTATCAATATCTCAAAGTTTTCATATTAATACAACCATTTATATCATTAAAATTTGACTAAATTTACTAAAATAACAAATTAATGTTAAATACATTATCATACTCATTTTAAAATAGTGAAACACGTTTACTTTAAATGTTTTAAATATATAAAATAGGGATATTCTATAGGAATTTTCATTAACATCCATAATGAGATAGGTATTTAATATAAATATTTTGGTACAAAAGTGAAAAAAGTGAAAAATAAAAGAAGAAGAAGGAAAATAAAAATTAACACACAAAAAGATAAAAATAGGGAAAAAAGAAATTGAAATAAACATAAAAATAACATGTAATAATCTAAAAATATAGAAAAATAATAAATATGAAAGAAACTAGAAAATCAAACACATAAAAGTCTTAAATAACTTAGGAAAGTTTCCTCCCCCCATACCTAGAATTTTCAGTGTCCTCACTATAATGAAAATCAAAGAGAAAGTGAGAAGGAAAGATATAACCTACTGGGTGTCATAGATAGAGGTCTTATTAAAGGTAGAGTTCCTCCACCAGGGAATCTAAATGGGTTTCTTAGAAGTGCTTTATCCACTTCCCAATGATAGTGAACATCAATTGTGTTTCTTTTTTAACTAGTATAACCCCAAAAGAATAAAAATTAGTGATAGTATAAGGGCCAAACCAGTGGGAACAAAGACTACCTAAGGGTAACGTTAGCATTTCATTTTCTCACCAATATAGAACTATTAGTAAATGATGAAATGGTTGTGGGAACCTCAATTATTTCCTTATATATTAGACAGTTCTCACTTACATCTCTTCATATTTACTCAAACAATTGAATATGATATTTCTTTAGAGAAGATACACCTGAATGATTATAATTACATTATTTTATAGACTACAAGGATCAACACTCAATCTCAATATGTAAGTGGAATCTATTTCTAAAAACCAATTGATAGTGTTTCATGCTAATATGAGTTTTGAAAGAATTACATTAATCCCAGAAAACAACATTGAGTATGAGACTCTAATCATTTCTTTTAGGTTGAAAAAATTTTCAAGGAATTTTTTGACTTATCTATTATACAAGTCTACTTGCACATTTGTTTGTGGGTGATAATATTTTGAAAATGAATGCCTAACCCCATACTGATATAAAAGTTCTGGCATTGTGTAGTTGTAAAAATGAGAACTTGGTTCACTGATGATGAATCTAGGAAATCTGAATCTATAAAATATCTACTTTCTTAAAAAGTAAACTAATATCATAGAGGCATTGACTGTTATGACTCGCGATTTTACCCATTTATACATAATCCACTCTAATAAGAATGTACAAGTTTAAAAATGAATTAGGAAATGATCCTGTAAATCCAATTCCCCAAAAATAAAAAATATCATGAATA
Organism: Viscum album; assembly: GCA_963277665.1. NCBI lineage: Eukaryota > Viridiplantae > Streptophyta > Magnoliopsida > Santalales > Viscaceae > Viscum > Viscum album. The sequence goes on from OY728140.1 coordinate 786,613,798, forward strand.
AGAAGGGTTTTTGTGACATTTCATTTCTTTTAGAGACATTTATTATCCTTTTACCATGAGTAAAACCTCCAAAAAAAATCATGGGCATCCTGAAATATGGTTTTCCAAAATATCCAAAAATTAAGAAACTTCTAAGAAGTTCATTGGTGATCGAAGTGGCCCCCACATGCAAGTGTGTGACAGAACACAAGGATAGATTAAAATTTTCTCTCTAGAATAAAATTCCTAATGTATTGGTCACTACATATTCACTAAAGGAAATAGTCATCACAGATGTACCAATAAGAGTCATGATTATATTGTCTTCTTGATTTTTATTAAAATCAGATGGAATGAAAAATGATATTAAAAGATTTAGAATGTATGTATACCATATACTAAAATAATTCACTTGATATAATTGATCATATTAAAATATGTCATTTATGAGAATGAAAAGGTTGAATAATTATTTTAGGATAGTAGTATTCAACATATATGGTTATCCACCTTATTCTTTACTCCTTTATTTTCCTAATTTCTAAATTTAATTCCTAAAAGAGGAGTATCCAATAAATGAGACAAAGCTTGGATTCTTGTTTCTTAAGGAGATATTGATGCATGCCTATCGTAGGGCATGAAAAAAGTAAATTATTTTTCATAGTACAACATAGTGGCTGAATATGGTCGTCTCATTTGAAGAGCTTCTCAGTTTGTTCACTTACTTTATCCAAATCACCTAAACTACTTCTTTTTGTTGTTTTGATTACTTTATGAAAAGAAATGGAAAATGTGTTGTTTTTTTATTAACCTTATAAATATTGTAATGACATGCAATATAAAATTCTAAACTAGCATGAAATGTTTTAAAAAATAAGTTTAAGTAAGAAAGAACTTGGTTTTGGGTTCAGTTTTGGGTTAAATCATTACTCTCTTTTATTTGTTTGATTTTAGTTTGATAATCCAAATATGAAATCACATGTTTTAATTACTATTCATTTATTTATAAATTTTTAAATCTTTTAATTCCTAGGAAATCTTAATTCCATCTCTTCCTTTAATCAAGGTTGATGACACACCTTGGTTAAGGGTGTGCCATCTTCCAGGACCCCCACTATCGAAGTCGTTTCATCAATTAATTGGTTCAACTCTATCGTGTGAAGAGTTAACTAGTAAAGATTGGAGAAATAGATTAAATAAAATAATATAAATAGATTGAGTTGAATTTCATTGGGGGGAAGTCACCACATTGGATACATTTGACTCACCCATGCATGCTACTCAAATCTACCACAAATATATAATAATATTTAAGAAAAATTCAATAACACCGTGACCTCCCCAAGACAAGTCTCGGGGTTAGCCTCTCATTTTCGAGGGTAAGAGATCACTTTGGTGGAAAGAGGAAATATGATAAGAAAATAATAAAATAAAATAGAATAAAAATAAGAATGAGAATAAAATAAAAATAAGAAAATAAAAGGAATTAGGAGAATAAAAATAAAATAAAAAAAGAAAAGAAAAGAAAAGTAATTATAAATAATAATAAAATTATATAATATATAAAGAATGTTAAAATAAAAATAATAATTGTAATAATAATAATAGGAATAATAATAATAATTAGAAGAAGAAGAATTTAAAATAAGAAGATGAATAAGAAGAGAAGAGGGAGAATAGAGGGATGGATGAAAACACCTTAAATTTAAAATGCATGAATTTATTTATTGAAATAAAAGTAAATCAAATTACATTTAAAATAAAACAGAACAAAAATAAAATAGAAAAGAAAAATAAAAACAAAGAAGAAGTTACAGCAGCGGCCAAGCCTCCTTGGTGAGGCATTCTCCTCCCTTATCGGCGTCGAACAGTTTTTTGGAAGGGGGTCCTCACCTCCTTATATAGGATGAGAGGAGGACCCGGCCTCCTTCAAATCAAGGGGAATCTCCCCAGATGACTCTCTTTGAGATCACACTCGCGAGACCCGATAAGATCCTCATGAGTGAGGGATATAAATGGGGGATATTCCACGTGGAAGGGGTGATCCAGAGCAGTAGTAGTGGTGGCAGTCTGCATGGGAAATGGAGAGCAGTGGCGGGTGACTCCTCTTCTCCTCCGGCCATGAAAGTGGCCATATGAGGCTCAAATATGGTACATGGGTGTCATTGTTTGCTTTATAGGTGATCTCCAGTGATCAAAGATAATGTAAGTGGTGACAATGGAGTTATTGGGTGCTTGCAGCAGTGGAAACAACACCAAGCGGAGATGGTGGCGGCCTGCATGGGTAGCGGTGATGGCCAGTAGCGCTTCATCCTCATCCGACCCTTGAATTGGATAGATGAGGCTTCATGGAAGTCATTCATGGGTTCATAGGCAGTGAAGGCCTTGTTAGAGAAGATAGATCTCGATCTGAACTCGAGTAGTGGATTTGGCGATGTTCTCAGGTGACAGAATCGGCAATGGGGCGACGCCAGCCAGAGGAGCACGATGAAGTGGTGGCACTGCCTCTCTCTAACATACAAATTCTGGGACTTTAGGTTATCTATTATAACCCCAAGCACAGGTTTTCAACACAAATGAAGTCCATGGGGTGCTGGAGGACGCCCCTCTCAGTTACGGCCAGCCCCGTCCCTGCGATCCGCTCCTCCCGCTGCCGCACAGAGTCACCCCATGCGCCGGTGCTTTCACCCTATTTTAGTTATTATTCAACCATAAATTTCATCCCTGCGAGCCTTGTGCACAGTTTTGATGCCCCATGTGAAGCCTTCCATTGGGCTATCCCTCCCTCCTGAGGTCCCGCACGGGCGGGTGACCCTGAGGGTTGCCCAAGTGGTGTGTGGCCTCCTTGGATGAAGGATGGACCAAGTGGCTATTTTTTTTGGTAAATGCTTATCAAAAGAATTAGAAAAATTTAAAATTTTATTAAAAATAATCAAAAAATATTCTTAAATAATAATCAAATACAAAATCAACCTTCTTTTACTATTCTAAACCATTTTCATTACTTCCACTAGAAATTTCCATTTTTAATTAAAACATTGAAAATCATGGGTTTTATCATTGAGAATAATTTAAAAATCATTGAAATTTGATTAAAAAATGTACATAAAATGAGTGTGTAAAATACCCCCACAATTAAACCACACTTATCCTCAAGCATAAAATCGCAAAAAGAAATTTAGAGGGCATCAATGTTATCAATATTAAAATTTCAAAGTAATAAAATCAAATGATTATCAATTTTATATGAAAATTAAAAAATCCACAAAAAAATATTAATTTAATTTCTCAATTTTCAAAGAAATAATAAATTCAACCATTTTACTTTTCCCCATTTGAAAATTATGAACTTCTCTTCTCATTTACTCAAGTTCCTTAATTTATTATTATTCAACATGCCAAATCATTATTTACCACTCTTATAAAACTTGTCACTCATCACTCATGATAAAATTAAAGTAGATTTAGGCTCATAACATGAGTACATGATCTTTATCCATATGATTTTAAATGAACTACTTTCTACACTTTGTAAAGCCAAAAGACACATAAAATCATGAGAGATTTTATTAAAGGTTCAAATGACTCTGAGTCTTATGGTTGGTAGGTATTGATGTTTAAAAATTAAGGCTCAAAGAGGAAACCTATCTATTATGGATAGTGCATGATGTCAAAAATAAAAGTGTAATAAAATTCTCCCCCTCAAAGTATCTACCCCCACTTCCACCAAACTTTTAATGTAAATATCATGAATTTTAAGAACCCATTTTTTGCTTCAAAAGACTTTGGGATATTTCTTGATGTTATTCCAGAGCAGCGCCTTCAGACGGTGTGCGATTCCGAGCCCTGGTGTGGCCGAAATTAAATTTTAAGTGCGTTCACACTGGAAACGCCAAATAAATGGGATAAATCCTAAACGGTGCTTCAGATTAGAGATCTGAGTGTACGGATGGGTCCAGAATGAGGTGTTTACCATAGGAACGACATAAAACTTGTCGGTGCGGGACGTTTGGACCCCTCGCTCGCTATCGGAGCATAGAACAGATAAATTAAATAATTAATTTATTCGTTAAACGACTTAACTCAGGTATCTCTTAAACGATGGCTCGGATTGGAAAACAGAGGGCACCGTTGAGTTCAGAACGTGCCATTTACCCTAGAAGGGGTGTAAGTTTTGCGGGCGCGGCCCGTCTGTGAAAAATGGCCCCGGGGGCGTTTTCGTAATTTGGCAGCCTCGGGCATGGGCGTTGTAACTTTTGAACGGGGCCTCAGATTGAAATTATGAGGCCACCGTTGTGCTCGGGAGGTGGTGTTTACCCTAGGGGAGGCTTAACCTCGACCCCGTCAAAGGTTTCGGTTGCGGGTTAAATCAGGGATTTAACTTAATTAAAATTTTAATTAAGTTTTTCTTATTTAAACCCTAACCCCACCCCTATCCTTCCCCTTCCCCCTGGCAGAAGAGCTCAACCAAGAAGGAGAAGCTCCTCCTCTCCTCCTCCCCTTCGGCAAGGCAACGACGCGGCGGCGGATCCTCCGTGAAGCGTCGGGCAACGCCCTCGCAGGTAGGCGGTTGCAGTTTCAATTTTTATTCCCGCACCTACTTTGAGTTCGATTATATGCATCAATTTGTTGTTTTATCTTCGAACAAATCCCATAATCGTGTAGTATTTCCATCGCCCTTTTCGGTTTGTAAATTGGAGTTCGGAGGAGGCCGCGGTCGTCCGGCGAAAGTTGCGGGTTTTGGAGGTCGTTCGGGTTCTCCGGCGAGCGGGGACGGTGGTCCGGCGAGGTTCGGGCCTTCCCTGGGTGGCGGCGCGACGCCCTTCCGTGGAGGTGGTCAGTGGCTCGGTCGGGCGAAAGGCCAGCAGAGGCGGCCGGGCGGACGAGGGCGGGTAGCGGTCGTCGCCGCAAGCGGCGGAGCGGGATCGACCGGTTGAGCGCCGTGGAGGCGCGATGAGTAGGAGAAGCCGGCCGGACAGCCGGTGGCGTGCGAACAGGGGTCGCGCGACGACCCCGTGGGTGACGCGGACCCACCAATGGCGGGTCTCCACATGGAAAGGGGGCCGACCGGCCAGCGGCCGGTCGGTGGAAGGTTTAAAAAAAATTAATAAAAATATAATTTAAGTTTAAAATAATAATAATAATAATAATAATAATAATAATAATATTATTATTATTATTAGGGGAAATGTTTTTATTATTTATAAATCATAGACCGGGTGTCGGATTTGGACGCCGTCTGCGGTGACGCGCTCCTTAAATTATGAAGAATATTTTGAGATTTTTTTGGGAATTTTTAATTCCCGAAATGAGAGGCCTCAGAGGCGCGACACGATATTAAGTGGTTTGACGTTTTTCCAGGAGAAATTGTTTTGGACGGCGTGGATTCGTCCGACGTCCGTTTTAACCGCCTTCAGTGGCATTTGGACCCTGGCACCGAGGCGGATCTTTCCAGGGTGGTTTTAGGCGTTGAAGCCGGAGTTGAGGTGTGGGCGCCACGACCCGTCTTTTGAGCTGCGAGCAGCGTTTAACGACTTTCTCATCGGGCGTCCGTTCGGGGCGTGCGAGCGGTCGTTTCTGGATGTTTTTCCGAGGGGATTGCAATGGTGCAATCAGCCCACCCTAATTCCGCATGATGGTGCGGGCCCCACGAGGGTCGTTTGGGCGTTGACGGTGATTTTCCATCTCTATCACCGGACAACCGTTTTGGACAAGTGAATAGTCCATCTTGTGTACTTTTTCGAGAGGATCGCAATCGTGCAATCCGTTGGCAGCGCTTCGGGATAGGGGTGCGGGTCCCGCGTGGTACCGCTCGTGCGCGGTAAGCCGGAATGTACCTTTTTCTCCGGATATCTGTTCCACTCAAGTGAGTAGTGCTTTTGACGTACTTTTCCAAGAGCATTGCGATGGCGCAGTTCGCCAGACCTTTTTCGGGGACGTGGTGTGGGTCCCACCCGACCTGGCTACGATGAATAATACCTTTTTCACCGGGTATTCATTTTGGGTGATTGAGTAGTCAATCCCATGTGTTTTTCCGAGGGGATCGCAGTTGTGTGCTCTGTTTGTTCAGTTTCGGGATTTTGGGGTGGGCCGCACACGACCTGTTTACGGTGAATAGTACCTTTTTCACCGGTTGACCGTTTCGGGCGATTAAATAGTCTATCTTGCGTGTTTTTCTGCGAGGATTACAACGGTGTAATCTGTTCAGGCAAGCAGAGCCTCATACATGATCTTATTAAATGTGGAATGTGAAGGTGCCCCGGTGGTGGTTCTTCCTGCGGCGTTTGCAGAGAACCCTTGGCGTGTGATCGCGTGCACTCCCGTGTGAGTGATGTAAATGCTTGAAGAGATGTGGTTGGTTGTGCCCCCGTTGTTGAGGCAGAAAGTGGGAGATGTTACGTCACGCCTTCGCGTTGACGTTGGGTGCCGTGTGCACGATAACCCTTGGGCTGAAAATGAGGTATACTCAGGGAGTATACAGGAGCGCTTGGAGGTACGTGTGGTTTGTACCTGGGACTGTTTGTGCGCTTGGTTGGGGATTGAATTGGGGCCACACGTCGTGTGGGCCCCATGTGTCTGCCGTGTTCTACTTTGCATACCTTTGGCCTCTCGCGACGTTGAGGGTCCCTCGGTTCTCGTTTGTTGACTAGCGGGGTTGAGTTTTTCCCCTGGCTCTGTGCTCGATGGTTTAGATCAGCAGGGTTGAGTGGTTTCCCCTGGTCTTATTCCGGAGTCAGATGGTTGCGCGATACCCACTCCGTGTTCGATTGACCAGTGTTTTACCATCCAGTAGAGATGGCCAGAGCAGTTCTGGGTTTACCCTCCAGCGGGGGCTGGGCAGTGGGTTACTCATCGACTTCTCAGGGTTTACCCTCTAGTAGAGACTAGGCAGTGGGTCACCCGACAACTCTTGAGGGTCTACCCTCCAGCAGGGCTGGGCAGTGGGTCGCCCGTCATCTTGTTTCAGGTCTACCCTCCAGCAGGGCTGGGCAGTGGGTCGCCCATCAACTTGTTCAGGGTTTACCCTCTAGCAGAGACTAGGCAGTGGGTCACCCGACGACTCTTGAGGGTCTACCCTCCAGCAGGACTGGGCAGTGGGTCGCCCGTCGTCTTATTCCGGGTATACCCTCCAGCAAGGCTGGGCAGTGGGTCACCCGTTGACTCCTTCCAGGTCTACCCTCCAGAAAGGCTGGGCAGTGAGTCACCAGTCGACTCCTTCCAGGTCTACCCCCCAGCAAGGCTGGGCAGTGGGTCGCCTGACGACTTATTCCAGGTTTACCCTCCAGCAGGGCTGGGAAGTGGGTCGTCTGATGATGTATTATGGTTTACCCTCCAGTAGGGCTGGGCAGTGGGTCACTCGTTGACATTCCAGACTCAGTCCTTTCCACTAGGCTAGTCTGTGGCTTTCCTCTGTGACTACCGGAGTGAGACCCTTGTTTGTACGGGACAGTGATGTGACTGCTTTGACTTTGAGGAGACCTCTCGACTGCGGGGCAGTGACGAGGTGTGGTTTGACTTAACCTGGAACTCTCAAGTATGAGGGGTGCTTTTCCCCACCGAGACGCCTCCTTGAGACGCGACCTAAAACCGTGCGAGCGAGTCAGTGCCGCCAAAAGAGGATAGTGTCGAGGTGCAGTGATTTGATCCCTTTGACTTACAGTTCAGGGTAGACGGGCGGGATGCTGGGCATCGATGGTGTTTACTTCTGGGACTGTTGGCGACTCACTTTCTTGGGCTGAGCTACGGGATGGAGATCCCCTTATGATCTTGTTGGGGTTTCTTGTTGAGAATACAGATATGTATATACCTTGTTTCCGGTACCCACTTCTTGGATTTGGTTGCTCTCCTTCCAGGAGAGGCAAAGACGCATGGGGTATGCCACATGCTTTCCGTGTCTAGCTTATCATGGTTGGACGAGTCTACTCTCCTGCTATAGGTAGTGAAGACTCTACGGGAAGTTCATATTCTCACCATTTCCATCTCCTTGTTCCTGGATGAGTCTACCTTCTTTCCTCTTGTTGGGTTGAGCTGGACTCTCTATTATACTCTTTACTGCACTCTCTGTTGTACTCATTTGCTTTCCCCTGTTCGATCTACTGCTCACCCTTTGGTACCTCCTTTGTTGCTCCCTCGAGCCTTCAGGGTATCCTACTGAGTATTTGTATACTCACCCCTGCTTGGGATTTTCCCATACTTGGTGTGCCCTTGCAGACGACGGATAGGTTGGTCGTGACTTCAGAGGAGCTTAGAAGTTCGGGAGCTGGGACCGAATGCGGTGGTCGTAGCCGGGTTCCAGGTGGGAGACCCGTCAGCTCTTTCTTTTTGTTTACCTGTTGCTGGGTTGTGAAACCTTTTCTGGTTGGGCGCGTGTTTTTCCCCTTTTTCCTTTTCAGCACTTTAGTTGTACTGTTTAGAGGTCGATGCACATTTGTGGTATATATATAGTAGTTTCCCTTTTCTTTAATTGTATTTTCTTTTACTCTGCACTGTTGCATTGAGTGTGTTGCATGTGTGTGTACAGTTACTTAGGCAAAGGCCTCCCTGAGTTGTTGTGCCTTCGGCACTGGACGCCAGCCTCTGGCCTATGGAGGTGGGCTTGGGGTAGTTGTGGCTCGAGCCCGGGTAGTTTCGGGTCGTGACAAAGTGGTATCAGAGCTGGTTCGTTCCTTGGGACGTTGTGCGGACGTCCCTAAAAGAGGAATTGGTTGGGATTTAGGGCAACAGTGTTAACGTGTCTCGAGAGCGGCTCTCAGGCCAGGGAGTCCAGTGATGGTGTGGCGGCCGGCGTATCCATTCACCAGGACCTTGATAACCCACTTGTCGACTCGGCATGCTCAGACACTTGTTGTAGGGAAAATTGGTTTGTGCATCACATAGGATTGAGTCTTTGACTGTCCTTCTTGAGTCAGCTCCTCATCGTTGTTGTTATTGGTATATACATATATGCTCATTTGATCGTTTCACTCCTTGATAATAATTAGGTTGTCTCCGCGAAGACGGCCAGCCAAGATACCAGCTTTGGTTCGTGACGACGACCCTGTGAGCTACGAGGCCACAGTCCAGGACCCATCATGCGAGGCCCTTTCTCCAGGTGGGCCGGTAGCAGCACCCCCACCTGTTGAGCAGCAGACAACTTCAGTAGAGAAGGCGGGGCTTGAGCACAGGTTGAGCGTGCTCTGTGAGTTCCAGTGGCAGAGACCGCTGAGGTTCAGTGGTGAGCCAGATCCTCAGGCATCATAGGTTTGGCTAGAGACAGTGGTTCACCTTTTCAGGTCTGTGCAGACACCGACAGATCAGAGAGTGGCTTTGGCAGCCAATCTTTTTTGTGGAGCATCTTGGCGTTGGTGGAGTCTGGTGACTCAGTTTCTTGACGAGTCGTCGCTTTCGTGGGGCGACTTTTCAGTTATTGTTCTATGAGTAGTTTTTCCCCTTCTGCTTGCGCTCCATTTGGATTCAGGAGCTCCTACAGTTTCAGCAGGTAAGGATGACGGTGGCTGAGTACGCGGCTAGTTTCGCAGACCGTGCACGCTTTTACCCAGACTTGGTCCATGATGATAACTTCCGAGAGCGGATGTTTGATAAGGGTCTCTGCCGAGAGATTCGTGCTCTCATAGTACCCTTGGGAATTTCCACATATGCCAGGGTTCTAGAGCAGGCGCTGGTGACAGAGAGTTTCCTGTCACGTTCTAGAGTTGGTGGTGGCAGCAGGCCCGTTGGAGTTGAGACATTTGCCGCAGCTAGCGGGCGTCGGCAAGTAGAACCTCGACGCAGGTGGATTTCTAACAACCGGACTCAGGGGCGTGGTCGTACACCACAGTGGCACCGAAGGGGACCAGTGCAGCCTAGAGAGAGTCGGTGCTATGCTTGCGATGGGAGAGGTCACCTGGCATGGGACTGCTCGACCAGGCATGCAGAGAGCTTCAGGTAGGCAGCAGGTGCACCACCACGACAGAGGCAACGTCGTGATCGGAGTATTACCCAGAGAGGTGGTGCTAGCAGAGGAGCTGGAGGAGCTGGTAGTGGGGAACAACTTTACGAGGTCTTCTCATCACCACTAGGCGGTCCACGTCAGGCTCCAGGAGCTGACAGTTGGGACCGCGGACAGCCGTGAGCTTTGGATGTCTACGATCATGCAGAGAATGAGGTGATAAGAGGTACTCTCTACAGCTCTTCTACTTCTTGCAGTAGAACTGATAGACTCTGTGTGTGGAATGCTTTCCTCCCTGCTCCTTGGTTGAGGGGTTACCGGGGTGGCACGGGGCGTCGGTGTAACCCTGTGTTGGTATGATAAATGGCGTGGGACCTTTTTCTTCAGTCAATGGTGATGAATCCATCGCTCTCCGAGTGTGTAAGAGAGTCTTGGTTGAGAGACATCGACTGTGAAATCTTGTGTGACCAGATATCCTTGGGTGTTCCACCATATGGATATTATGAATGAGGGAATCACCAGGCCGTGTTCCAGGTGCAGGCGGTGATTCCAGTCACGGCGTGCGACGTAAGGGTTCGGTCGGGGAGGTGAGCTACCCCCGAGAGAATTTGGGCCGTTTGAGACTGTGCAAAGGGATGACGAGGTTCTCTACCGCCTTGCCTTAATCCCAGAGGCTAGTTTGGGTGCATGACGTCTCCCACGTGACTCACCCAAGAAGATATGTGCCTACTCCTATGCACGACATCAGTGAGGGAAGACCTCACATGAACGGATCAATTCTTTGGTCTGTGTGCGGTGACACAGAGCTGTGCGGGAGTTCTTCTGGGTACAGGAGAGCCAGTTGTGGGCTTAGTACCCTGAGTTGTTCCCTGGTTTTGCTTTTCGGGGATGAAAAGCTGGAAGGACGGAATGATTTAAGAACCCAGTTTTTGATGCAAAAGACTTTGGGATATTTCTTGATGTTATTCCAGAGCAGCGCCTTCAGACGACGTGCGATTTCGAGCCTCAGTGTGGCCAGAATTAAATTTTCAGTGCGTTCACACTGGAAACGCCAAATAAATGGGATAACTCCTAAATGGTGCTTCAGATCAGAGATACGAGTGTACGGATGGGTCCAGAATGGGGTGTTTACCCTATAAACAACATAAAACTTGTCGGCACGGGACGTTTGGACCCCTCGCTCGCTATCAGAGCGTGGAATAGATAAATTAAATAATTAATTTATTCGTTAAACGACTTAACTCAGGTATCTCTTAAACAGTGGCTCGGATTGGAAAACCGAGGGCACTGTTGAGTTCATAATGTTCCGTTTACCCTAGAAGGGGTGTAAGTTTTGCGGGCGTGGCCCGTTTGCGAAAAATGGCCCTGGGGGCGTTTTTGTAATTTGGCAGCCTCGGGTGTGGGCATTGTAACTTTTGAACGGGGCCTCAGATTGAAATTATGAGGCCACTGTTGTGCTCGGGAGGTGGTTTTTACCCTAGGGGAGGCTTAACCTGGACCCCATCAAAGGTTTCGGTTGCGGGTTAAATCAGGGATTTAAATTAATTAAAATTTTAATTAAGTTTTTCTTATTTAAACCCTAACCCCACCCCTCCCCTTCCCCTTTTCCCTAGAAAAGGAGCTCAACCAAGAAAGAAAAGCTCCTCCTCTCCTCCTCCCCTTCGGCAAGGCAATGGCGCGGCGGCGGATCCTCCGTGAAGCGTTGGGCAACGCCCTCACAGGAAGGTGGTTGCGGTTTCAATTTTTATTCCCGCACCTAATTTGAGTTCAATTAAATGCATCAATTTGTTGTTTTATCTTCAAACAAATCCCATAATCGTGTAGTGTGATTTATGAGCTTTCCATCTCCCTTTTTGGTTTGTAAATCGGAGTTCGGAGGAGGCCGCAGTCGTCCGAAGAAAGTTGCGGGTTTTGGAGGTCGTTTGGGTTCTCCGGCGAGTAGGGACGGTGGTCCGGCGAGGTTCCGGCCTTCCCTGGGCGGTGGCACGGCGCCGTTCTGCGGAGGGGGTCGGTGGCTCGGTCGGGCGAAAGGCCAGCGGAGGCGGCCGGGCGGACGAGGGCGGTCGATGGTCGTCGGCGCGAGCGGCGGAGCGGGCTCGGCCGGTTGAGCGCCGCAGAGGCGCGACGAGCAGGAGAAGCCGGCCGGACAGCCGGCGGCGTGCGAACAGGGGTCGTGCGGCGACCCCATCTGTGACGCGGACGTGCCAATGGAGAGTCTCCGCGTGGAAAGGGGGCCGACCGGCCATCGGCCGGTCGGTGGAAGGTTAAAAAAAATAAAAAAATAAAAAAATAAAAAAATAATTTAAGTTTAAAATAATAATAATAATATTATTATTATTATTATTATTAGGGGAAATGATTTATTATTTATAAATCATAGACCGGGTGTCAGATTTGGGCGCCGTCTTTGGTGACGCGCTCCTTAAATTACGAAGAATATTTTGAGATGGTTTAGGGAATTTTTAATTCCCAAAACAAGGGGCCTCGGAGGCGCGACACGATGTTAAGTGGTTTGACGTTTTTCCGAGAGAACTTTTTTTAGACGGCGCGGACGCGTCTGACGTTCGTTTTAACCGCCATTAATGGCGTTGGGACCCTGGCACCGAGGCAGAGCTTTCCAGGGTGGTTTCAGGCGTTGAAGCCGGAGTTGAGGTGTGAGCCCCATGGCCCGTCTTTTGAGTTGCGAGCAGCGTTTAGCGACTTTCTCATCGGGCGTCCGTTCGGGGCGTGCGGGCAATCATTTCTGGATGTTTTTCCGAGGGGATTTCAATGGTGCAATCCGCCCGCCCTAATTCTGCACGATGGTGTGGGCCCCACGAGGGCCGTTTTGGCGTTGACGGTGATTTTCCATCTTTATCAACAGGCAACCATTTTGGACAAGTGAATAGTCCATCTAGTGTGCTTTTTCGAGAGGATCGCAATGGTGTGATCCGTTGGCAGCGCTTCGGGACTGGGGTGCGGGCCCCGCGTGGTATCGCTCGTGTGCGGTAAGCCGGAATTTACCTTTTTCTCCGGATATCTATTCCACTCATGTGAGTAGTGCTTTTGACGTGCTTTTCCGAGAGCATTGCGATGGTGCAGTTCGCTCGACCTTTTTCGGGGACGTGGTGTGGGTCCCACCCGACCTAGCTACGGTGAATAGTACCTTTTTCACCTGTTATTCATTTTGGGCGATTGAGTAGTCAATCATGTGTGTTTTTCCGAGGGGATCGCAGTGGTGTGCTCCGTTTGTTCAGTTTCGGGATTTTGGGGTGGGCCCCACATGACCTGGTTACGGTGAATAGTACCTTTTCACCGGTTGACCGTTTCGGGCGAGTAAATAGTCTATCTCGCGTGTTTTTCCACAGGGATTACAACGGAGTAATCTGTTTAGGCGAGCAGAGCCTCATACACGATCTTATTCAATGTGGAATGTGAAGGTGCCCCGGTGGTGGTTCTTCCTACGGGGTTTGCAGAGAACCCTTGGCGTGTGATCGTGTGCACTCCCATGTGAGTGATGTAAATGCTTGAAGATATGTGGTTGGATGTGCCCCCGTCATTGAGGCATCAAGTTGGAGATGTTACGTCACGCCTTCGTGTTGACGTTGGGTGCCGTGTGCACGATAGCCCTTGGGCTGAAAATGAGGTATACTCAGGGAGTATACGGGAGTTCTTGGAGGTACGTGTGGTTTGTACCTGGGACTGTTTGTGCGCTTGGTTGGGGATTGACTTGGGGCCACACGTCGTGTGGGCCCCATGTGCGTGTCGTGTTCTGCTTTGCGTACCTTTAACCTCTCGCGAAGTAGAGGGTCCCTCGGTTCTCTTTTGTTGACTAGCGGGGTTGAGTTTTCCCCTGGCTCTGTGCTCCATGGTTTAGATTAGCAGGGTTGAGTGGTTTCCCCTGGTCTTATTCCAGAGTCAGATGGTTGCGCGATACCCACTCTGTGGTCAGTTGACCAGTGTTGTACCATCCAGTAGAGATGACCAGAGCAGTTTTGGGTTTACCGTCCAGTGGGGCTGGGTAGTGGGTTACTCATCGACTTCTCAGGGTTTACCCTCTAGTAGAGACTAGGCAGTGGGTCACCCGAGGACTCTTGAGGGTCTACCCTCCAGCAGGGCTGGGAAGTGGGTTGCATGTCATCTTATTTCAGGTCTACCCTCCAGCAGGGTTGGGCAGTGGGTCGCCTGTCGACTTGTTCAGGGTTTACCCTCTAGCAGAGACTAGGCAGTGGGTCACCCGATGACTCTTGAGGGTCTACCCTCCAACAGGGCTGGGCAGTGGGTCGCCCGTCGTCTTGTTTCGGGTCTACCCTCCAGCAAGGCTGGGCAGTGGGTCACCCGTCTAATCCTTCCAGGTCTACCCTCCAGCAAGGATGGGCAGTGGGTCACCTGTCGACTCCTTCTAGGTCTACCCTCTAGCAAGGCTGGGTAGTGGGTCGCCTAATGACTTATTCCAGGTTTACCCTCCAGCAGGGCTGGGCAGTGGGTCGCCTGATGATGTATTATGGTTTACCCTCCAGCAGGGCTGGGCAATGGGTCACTCCTTGACATTCCAGACTCATTCCTTTCCACTAGGCTAGTCTGTGGCTTTCCTCCTTGACTACCGGAGTGAGACCCTTGTTTGTACGGGACAATGATGTGACAACTTTGACTTTGAGGAGACCTCTCTACTGTGGGGCAGTGACGAGGTGTGGTTTGACTTAACCCAGAACTCTCAAGTACGAAGGGCGCTTTCCCCCACCAAGACGCGTCCTTGAGACGCGACCTAAAACCGTGCGGCCGAGTCAGTGCCGCCCAAAGCGGATAGTGTTGAGGTGCGGTGATTTGAGCCCTTTGACTTACAGTTCAGGGCAGACGGGCGGGATACTGGGAATCGATGGTGTTTACTTCTGGGACTGTTGGCGATTCACTTCCTTGGGCTGAGCTATGGGATGGAGATCCCCTTACGATCTTGTTGGGGTTTCTTGTTGAGCATACAAATATGTATATACCTTGTTTCTGGTACCCACTTCTTGGGTTTGGTTACTCTCCTTCCAGGAGAGGCGAAGACACATGGGGTATGCCACGTGCTTTACGTGTCTAGATTCTCATGGTTGGATGAGTCTACTCTCCTGCTATAGGTCATGAAGACTCAACGGGAAGTTCATCTTCTCATCGTTTCCAGCTCCTTGTTCCTGGAAGAGTCTACCTTCTTTCCTCTTGTTGGGTTGATTTGGACTCTCTATTGTACTCTTTACTGCACTCTCTGTTGTACTCCTTTGCTTTCCCCTGTTCGATCTACTGCTCACCCTTTGGTACCTCCTTTGTTGCTCCCTCGAGCCATCGGGGTATCCTACTGAGTATTTTTATACTCACCCCTGCTTGGGCTTTGCCCTCACTTGGTGTTCCCTTACAGACGACGGACAGGTTGGTCGTGACTTCAGAGGATCTTAGGAGTTCGGGAGCTGGGACTGCGTGCGGTGGTCGTAGCCGGGTTCCAGGTGGGATACCCATCAGCTGTTTCTTTTTGTTTACCTGTTGCCGGGTTGTGGCACCTTTTCGGGTTGGGTGCATGTTTTCCCCTTTTTCCTAGTCAACATTTTAGTTGT
This sequence comes from Viscum album, assembly GCA_963277665.1. NCBI lineage: Eukaryota > Viridiplantae > Streptophyta > Magnoliopsida > Santalales > Viscaceae > Viscum > Viscum album. The sequence continues at coordinate 786,629,272 of OY728140.1, forward strand.
ACTGTTTAGAGGTCGATGAACATTTGTGGTATATATATATATAGTAGTTTCCCTTTTCTTTACTTGTCTTTTCTTTTACTCTACATTGTTCCATTGAGTGTGTTGCGTGTGTGTGTACAGGTACTTAGGCAAAGGCCTCCCCGAGTTGTTTTGCCTTCGATGCTGGTCACCAGCACCTGGCCTATGGAGGCGGGCCTGGGGTAGTTGCGGCTCGTGCCCGGGTAGTGTCGGGTCGTGACAAATTGGTATCAGAGCTGGTTCGTTCCTTGGGAGGTTGTGCGGACGTCCCTAAAAGAGGAATTGGTTGGGATTTAGGGAAATGTTGTTAACGTGTCTCGAGAGTGGCTCTCAGGCCAGGGAGTCTAGTGATGGTGCGACGGCCGACGTCTCCATTCACCAGGACCTTGATAACCCGCTTGTCGACTCGACATGCTGAGACACTTGTTGCAGGGAAAATTGGTTTGTGCATCACATAAGATTGAGCCTTTGACTATCCTTCTTGAGACATCTCCCCATCGTTGTTGTTATTGGTATATACATATATGCTCATTTGATTGCGTCACTCCTTGATAATAATCAGGTTTTCTCCGCGAAGACGGCCATCCAAGATACCAGCTTTGGTTTGGGACGACAACCTTGTGAGCTACGAGGCCACAGTCCAGGACCCATCATGCGAGGCCCATTCTCTGGGTGGGCCAGTAGCAGCACCCCACCTGTTGAGCAGCAGACAGCTTCAGTAGAGAGGGCGGGCCTTGAGTGCAGGTTGAGCACGCTTCGTGAGTTCCAGCGGTAGAGACCGTTGAGGTTCAGTGGTGAGCCAGACCCTCAGGCAGGAGAGGTTTGGCTAGAGACAGTGGTTTGCCTTTTCAGGCTTGTGCAGATGCCGACAGATCAGAGAGTGGCTTTGGCAGCCAATCTTTTTCGTGGAGCATCTTGGCATTGGTGGAGTCTGGTGACTTAGTTTCTTGACGAGTCGTCGCTTTCGTGGGGCGACTTTTCAGTTGTTGTTCCGTGAGGAATTTTTCCCCTCCTGCTTGCCCTCCGTTTGGATTCAGGAGCTCCTGCAGTTTCAGTAGGGAGGGATGACGGTGGTCGAGTACGCGGCTAGTTTCGCAGACTGTGCACACTTTTATGCGGACATGGTCCATGATGATAACTTCTGAGCGCGGAAGTTTGAGCAGGGTCTCCGGCGAGAGATTCGTGATTTCATAGTACCCTTGGGCATTTCCACATATGCCGGGGTGCTAGAGCAGGCGCTGGTGACAGAGAGTTTCCTGTCACGTTCTAGAGTTGGTGGTGGAAGCAGGCACGTTGGAGCTGAGACATCTGCCGCAACTAGCGGGCGTCGGCAAGCATAACCTCAACGCGGGTGGATTTCTGAAAACTGGACTTAGGGGCGTGGTTATACACCACAGTGGCACCGGAGGGCACCAGTGCGGCCCAGAGAGAGTCGGTGCTATGCTTGCGATGGGCGAGGTCACCTGGCACGAGACTGCTCGACCAGGCATGCAGAGAGCTTTGGGCAGGCAGCAGGTGCACCACCACGACAGAGGCAGCGTCGTGATCGGAGAAGTACCCAGAGAGGTGGTGCTAACAGAGGAGTGGGAGGAGCTGGTAGTGGGGGATAGCTTTATGAGGTCTTCTCATCACCACTAGGCGGTCCACGTCAGGCTCTAGGAGCTGACAGTTGGGACCGCAGACAGCCGCGAGCTTTGGATGTCTACGATCCTGTAGAGAATGAGGTGATTAGAGGTACGCTCTACAGCTCTTCTACTTCTTGCAGTAGAACTGATAGACTCTGTGTGTGGAATGCTTTCCTCCATGCTCCTTGCTTGAGGGGTTACCAGGGTGGCACGGGGTGTCGGTTTAACCCTATGTTGATATGATAAAAGTCATGGGACCTTTTTCTTTAGTCAATGGTGATGACTCCATCGCCCTCCGAGCGTAGAGTCTTGGTTGAGAGACATCGACTGTGAAATCTTGCGTGACCAGATATCCTTGGGTGGTCTACCATATGGATATTCTGAAGGAGGGAATCACTGGGCCTTGTTCCAAGTACGGGCGGTGATTCCAGTCGCGGCGTGCGTCGTAAGGGTTCGTTCGGGGAGGTGAGATACCCCCAAGAGCCTTCGGGCCGTTTGAGACTGTGAAAAGGGATGGCGAGGTTTCCTACCACCTTGCCTTAACCCCAGAGGCTGGTTTGGGTGCATGAAGTCTCCCACGTGACTCACCCGAGAAGAGGTGTGCGTGGTCTTATGCACAACATCGGCGAGGGCAGACCTCACGTGAACGGATCAATCCTTTGGTCTGTGTGCGGTGACGCAGAGCTGTGCATGAGTTCTTTTGGTTACGGGAGAGCCAGGTGTGGGCTTAGTACCCTGTGTTGTTCCCTGATTTTGCATTTGAGGGACAAAAATCTTGAAGGAGGGAATGATGTAAGAACCCAGTTTTTGCTGTGAAAGACTTTGGAATATTTCTTGATGTTATTCCAGAGTAGTGCCTTCAGATGACGTACGATTCCGAGCCCTGGTGTGGCCGGAATTAAATTTTCAGTGCGTTCACACTGGAAACACCAAATAAATGGGATAACTCCTAAACGGTGCTTCAGATCCAAGACCCGAGTGTATGGATTGGTCCGGAATGGGGTGTTTACCCTAGGAACGTCATAAAACTTGTCAGCGCGGGACGTTTGGAACCCTCGCTTGCTATCGGAGCGTGGAACGGATAAATTAAATAATTAATTTATTCGTTAAATGTCTTAACTCAGGTATCTCTTAAACAGTCACTCGGATTGGAAAACTGAGGGCACCATTGAGTTCAAAATGTGCCATTTACCCCAGAAGAGGTGTAAGTTTTGCGGGCGCGGCCCGTCTGTGAAAAATGGCCCCGGGGGTGTTTTTGTAATTTGGAAGCCACGGGCGTGGGCATTGTAACTTTTGAACGGGGCCTCAGATTGAAATTATGAGGCCACTATTGTGCTCGGGAGGTGGTTTTTACCCTAGGGGAGGCTTAACCTCGACCCCGTCAAAGGTTTCGGTTGCGGGTTAAATCGGGGATTTAACTTAATTAAAATTTTAATTAAGTTTTTCTTATTTAAACCCTAAACCCACCCCTCTCCTTCCCCTTCCCCCTGGAAGAAGATCTCAACCAAGAAGGAGAAGCTCCTCCTATCCTCCTCCCCTCTGGCAAGGCAACGGCGTGGCGGCGGATCCTCTGTGAAGCGTCGGGCAACACCCTCGTAGGTTGGCGGTTGCGGTTTCAATTTTTATTCCCGCACATACTTTGAGTTCGATTATATGCATCAATTTGTTGTTTTATATTTGAAAAAAATCCCATAATCATGTAGTATGATTTATGAGCTTTTCATCGCCCTTTTCGATTTGTAAATCGGAGTTCAAAGGAGGCCGCGGTCATCTGGCGAAAGTGTCGGGTTTTGGAGGTTGTTCGGGTTCTCCGGCGAGCGGGGACGGTGGTCTGGCGAGGTTCCGGCCTTCCCTTGGCGGCGGCGCGACGCCCTTCCGCGGAGGTGGTCGGTGGCTCGGTCGGGCGAAAGGCCAGCGGAGGCGGCCGGGTGGACGAGGGCGGTCGTCGACGCGAGCGGCGGAGCGGGCTCGGCCGGTTGAGCGCCGTGGAGGCGCGACGAGCAGGAGAAGCCGGCCAGACAGCCGGTGGCGTCCGAACAGGGGTCGCGCGACGACCCCGTGGGTGACGCGGACCTGCCAATGGCGGGTCTCCGCGTGGAAAGGGGGCCGACCGGCCAGCGGCCGGTCGGTGGAAGGTTTAAAAAAAAATAAAAAAATAAAAAAATAAATTAATAAAAATATAATTTAAGTTTAAAATAATAATAATAATAATAATAATAATAATCTTATTATTATTATTAGGGGAAATGATTTATTATTTATAAATCATAGACTGGGTGTTGGATTTGGGCACCGTCTGTGGTGACTCGCTCCTTAAATTACGAATAATATTTTGAGATGGTTTTGGGAATTTTTAATTCCCAATACGAGGGGCCTCGGAGGCGCAACACGATGTTAAGTGGTTTGACGTTTTTCTAGGAGAACTTGTTTTGGACAGCGCGGATGCGTCCGACGTCCGTTTTAACCACCGTAAGTGGCGTTGGGACCCTGGAACCAAGGAGGATCTTTCCAGGGTGGTTTCAGGCATTGAAGATGGAGTTGAGGTGTGGGCCCCATGACCCGTCTTTTGAGCTGCGAGCAGCGTTTAGCGACTTTATCATCGGGCGTCCGTTCGGGGCGTGCGAGCAGTCGTTTCTGGATGTTTTTTTTGAAGGGATTGCAATGGTGCAATCCACCCGCCCTAAGTCCGCACGATGGTGCGGGCCCCAAGAGGGCCGTTTGGGTGTTGACGGTGATTTTCCATCTCTATCACCAGGCAACCGTTTTGGACAAGTGAATAGTCCATCTTGGATACTTTTTCGAGAGGATCGCAATGGTGCAATCCGTTGGCAGCGCTTCGGTACAGGGGTGCAGGTCCCGCGTGGTACCACTCGTGCACGGTAAGCCGGAATGTACCTTTTTCTCCGGATATCCGTTCCACTCAAGTGAGTAGTGCTTTTGACGTCCTTTTCCGAGAGCATTGCGATGGCGCAGTTCCCCCAACCTTTTTCGGGGACGTGGTGTGGGTCCCACCCGACCTGGCTATGGGGAATAATACCTTTTTCACCGGGTATTCATTTTGGGCAATTGAGTAGTCAATCCCATGTGTTTTTCTGAGGGGATCGCAGCGGTGTGCTCCGTTTGTTCAGTTTCGGGATTTTGGGGTGGGCCACACACGACCTGGTTACAGTGAATAGTACCTTTTTCACCAGTTGACCGTTTCGGGTGAGTAAATAGTCTATCTCGCGTGTTTTTCTGCGGGGATTACAACGGTGTAATATGTTCAGGCGAGTGGAGCCTTATACACGATCTTATTAAATGTGGAATGTGAAGGTGCCCCGGTGGTGGTTCTTCCTGCAGCGTTTGCAGAGAACCCTTGGTGTGTGATCGCGTGCACTCCCGTGTGAGTGATGTAAATGATTGAAGAGATGTGGTTGGCTGTGCCCCCATTGTTGAGGTGGCAAGTTGGAGATGTTATGTCACGCCTTCACGTTGACGTTGGGTGCCGTGTGCACGATAGCCCTTGGGCTGAAAATGAGGTATACTCAGGGAGTATGCGTGAGTTCTTGGAGGTATGTGTGGTTTGTACCTGGGACTGTTTGTGCGCTTGGTTGGGGATTGACTTGGGTCCACACGTCGTGTGGGCCCCATGTGCGTTCTGTGTTCTTCTTTGCATACCTTTGACCACTCACGACGTAGAGGGTCCCTCGGTTCTCGTTTGTTGACTAGCAGGGTTGAGTTTTTCCCTTGGATCTGTGCTCGTTGGTTTAGATCAGGAAGGTTGAGTGGTTTCCCTTGGTCTTATTCCGGAGTCAGATGGTTGTGCGATACCCACTCTGTGTTCGGTTGGCCAGTGTTGTACCATCCAGTAGAGATGGCCAGAGCAGTTCTGGGTTTACCCTCCCGCGGGGCTGTGCAGTGGGTTACTCATCGACTTCTCAGGGTTTACCCTCTAGAAGAGACTAGGCAGTGGGTCACCTGACGACTCTTGAGGGTCTACCCTCCAGCAGGGCTGGGCAGTGGGTCGACCGTCGTCTTGTTTCAGGTCTACCCTCTAGCAGGGCTGGGCAGTGGCTCGCCTGTCAACTTTTTCAGGGTTTACCCTCTAGAATAGACTAGGCAGTGGGTCACCCGGCGACTCTTGAGGGTCTACCCTCCAGCAGGCCTGGGAAGTGGGTCGCCCGTCGTCTTATTCCGGGTCTACCCACCAACAAGGCTGGGTAGTGGGTCACCTGTCGACTCTTTCCAGGTCTACCCTCCAGCAAGGCTGGGCAGTGGGTCACCTGTCGACTCCTTCCAGGTCTACCCTCCAGCAAGGCTGGGCAGTGGGTCGCCTAAGGACTTATTCTAGGTTTACCCTTCAGCAGGGCTGGGCAGTGGGTCGCCTGATGATGTATTATGGTTTACCCTCTAGCAGGGCTGGGCAGTGGGTCACTCGTTGACATTCCAGACTCAGTCCTTTCCACTAGGCTAGTCTGTGGCTTTCCTCCGTGACTACCAGCGTGAGACCCTTGTTTTTATGGGACAGTGATGTGAAAACTTTGACTTTGAGGAGACCTCTCGACTGCGGGGCAGTGAAGAGGTGTGGTTTGACTTAACTCGAAACTCTCAAGTACAAGGGGCGCTTTTCCCCACCGAGATGCATCCTTGAGACGCGACCTAAAACCGTGCGGGTGAGTCAGTGGCGCCCAAATTGGACAGTGTCGAGGTGCAGTGATTTGAGCACATTGACTTACAGTTCAGGGCAGACGGGTGGGATGCTAGGCATCGATGGTGTTTACTTCTGGGACTGTTGGCGACTCACTTTCTTGGGCTGATCTACAGGATGGAGATCCCCTTACGATCTTGTTGGGGTTTCTTGTTAAGGATACAGATAGGTATATACCTTGTTTCCGGTACCCACTTCTTGGGTTTGGTTACTCTCCTTCCAGGAGAGGTGAAGACATGCGTGGTATGCCACATACTTTCCGTGTCTAGCTTCTCATGGTTGGACGAGTCTACTCTCCTGCTATAGGTAGTGAAGACTCGACGGGAAGTTCATCTTATCACCATTTCCAGCTCCTTGTGCCTGGATGAGTCTACCTTCTTTCCTCTTGTTGGGTTGAGCTGGACTCTCTATTTTACTCTTTAGTGCACTCTCTATTGTACCCCTTTGCTTTCCCATGTTTGATATACTTCTCACCCTTTGGTACCTCCTTTGTTTCTCCCTCTAACCTTCGGGGTATCCTACTAAGTATTTTTATACTCACCCCTACTTGGGCTTTGCCCGCACTTGGTGTGCCCTTGCAGATGACGGACAGGTTGGTCGTGAATTCAGAGGAGCTTAGGAGTTCGGGAGCTGGGACCGCGTGCGGTGGTCGTAGCCGGGTTCCAGGTGGGAGACCCGTCAACTATTTCTTTTTTGCTTACCTGTTGCCGGGTTGTGGCACCTTTTCTGGTTGGGTGCGTGTTTTGCCCCTTTTTCCTTTTCATCACTTTAGTTGTACTGTTTAGAAGTCAATGCACATTTTTGGAATATATATAGTAGTCTCCCTTTACTTTAGTTGTCTTTTCTTTTACTCTGTACTGTTTCATTAAGTGTGTTGCGTGTGTGTGTACAGGTACTTAGGCAAATGCCTCCCCGAGTTGTTGTGCCTTCGGCGCTAGACGCCAGCCCCTGGCCTAAAGAGGCGGGCTTGGGGTAGTTGTGGCTCGAGCCCGAGTAGTGTTGGGTCGTGACAAACTGTTATCAGTGCTGGTTCGTTCCTTGGGACATTATGCGGACGTCCCTAATAGAGGAATTGGTTGGGATTTAGGGAAAAAGTGTTAACGTGTCTCGAGAGCGGCTCTCAGGCCAGGGAGTCCAGTGATGGTGTGGCGGCCGATGTATCCATTCACCAGGACCTTGATAACCCACTTGTCGACTCGGCATGCTGAGACACTTGTTGCAGGGAGAATTGGTTTGTGCATCACATAGGATTGAGTCTTTGACTGTCCTTCTTGAGTCAGCTCCCCATCGTTGTTGTTATTGGTATATACATATATTCTCATTTGATAGTGGCACTCCTTGATAATAATTAGGTTGTCTCCACGAAGATGGCCATCCAAGATACCAGCTTTGGTTTGTGACGATGACCCTGTGAGCTACGAGGCCATAGTCCAGGACCCATCATGCGAGACCCTTTCTCCGGGTGGGCCGGTAGCAGCACCCCCACCTGTTGAGCAGCAGACAGCTTCAGTAGAGAAGATGGGGCTTGACCGCAGGTTGAGCGCGCTCTATGAGTTCCAGCGATAGAGACCGCTGAGGTTCAGTGGTGAGACAGACCCTCAGGCAGCAGAGGTTTGGCTAGAGACAGTGGTTCGCCTTTTCAGGCTTGTGCAGACGCCGACAGATCAGAGAGTGGCTTTGGCAGCCAATCTTTTTTGTGGAGCATCTTGGCGTTGGTGGAGTCTGGTGACTCAGTTTCTTGACGATTCGTCGCTTTCGTGGGGAGAATTTTTAGTTGTTGTTCCATGAGTAGTTTTTCCCCTCCTTCTTGCGCTCCATTTGGATTCAGGAGCTCCTATAGTTTCAGTTTGGAGGGATGACGGTGGCTGAGTATGCGACTAGTTTCACAGACCGTGCACGCTTTTACCCAGACTTGGTGCACGATGATAACTTCCGAGTGCAGAAGTTTGAGAAGGGTCTCCACCGAGAGATTCTTGCTTTCATAGTAACCTTGGGAATTTCCACATATGCCGGGGTGGTTGAGCAGGCACTGGTGACAAAGAGTTTCCTGTCACATTCTAGAGATGGTGGTGGTAGCAGGCACGTTGGAGCTGAGACATTTGCCGCATCTAGCGGGCGTCAGCAAGAAGAACCTCAACGCAGGTGGATTTCTGACAACCGAACTCAGGGGCGTGGTCATACACCACAGTGGCACCTGAGGGAACCAGTGCGGTCTAGAGAGAGTCAGTGTTATGCTTGTGATGGGCGAGGTCACCTGGCACGAGACTGCTTGACCGGGCATGCAGAGAGCTTCGGGTAGGCAGCAGGTGCACCACCACGATGGAGGCAGCGTCGTGATCGGAGTAGTACCTAGAGAGGTGGTGATAGCAGAGGAGCGGGAGGAGGTGGTAGTGGGGGACAAATTTATGAGGTCTTCTCATCACCACTAGGCGGTCCACGTCAGGCTTCGGGAGCTGAGAGTTGGGACCGCAGACAGTCATGAGCTTTGGATGTCTATGATCCTGCAGAGAATGAGGTGATAATAGGTATGCTCTACAGCTCTTCTACTTCTTGCAGTAGAACTGATAGACTCTGTGTGTGGAATGCTTTCCTCCCTGCTCCTTGCTTGAGGGGTTAACAGGGTGGCACGAGGCGTCGGTGTAACCCTGTGTTGGTATGATAAAAGGCATGGGACATTTTTCTTTAGTCAATGGTGATGACTCAATCGCTCTCCGAGCGTGTAATAGAGTCTTGGTTGAGATAAATCAATTGTGAAATCTTGCATGACCAGATATCCTTGGGTGTTCCACCATATGGATATTCTAAAGGAGGGAATCACCGGGCCTTGTTCCAGGTGTGGGCGGTGATTCCAGTCGCGACGTGCGATGTAAGGGTTCGGTCGGAGAGGTGAGCTACCCTCGAGACCCTTCGGGCCATTCGAGACTGTGCAAAGGGATAACGAGGTTCCCTACCACCTTGCCTTAACCCCATAGGCTGGTTTGGGTGCATGACGTCTCCCATGCGACTCACCCGAGAAGATGTGTGCCTGCTCCTACGCACGACATCAGTGAGGGAAGACCTCATGTGAACGGATCAATTCTTTGGTCTGTGTGCGGTGACACAAAGCTGTGCATGAGTTCTTCTGGGTACGGGAGAGACAGGCGTGGGCTTAGAACCCTAAGTTATTCCCTAGTTTTTCTTTTTAGTGATGAAAATCTTGAAGGAGGTAATGATTTAAGAACCCAGGTTTAGCTACGAAAGACTTTGGGATATTTCTTGATGTTATTCCAGAGCAGCGCCTTCAGACGACGTGCGATTCCGAGCCCCGGTGTGGCCGGAATTAATTTTTCAGTCCGTTCACACTGGAAACGCAAAATAAATGGGATAAATCCTAAATGGTGCTTCAGATCAGAGATCCGAGTGTACTGATGGGTCTGGAATGTGGTGTTTACCCTAGGAACAACATAAAATTTGTCGGCGCGGGACGTTTGGACCCCTCGCTCGCTATCAGAGCGTGGAACAGATAAATTAAATAATTAATTTATTTGTTAAACGGCTTAACTAAGGTATCTCTTAAACGGTGGCTCATATTGGAAAATCGAGGGCACTGTTGAGTTCAGAATGTGTCGTTTACCCTAGAAGGGGTGTAAGTTTTGCGGGCGCGGCCCGTCTGCGAAAAATGGCCCCAGGTGCGTTTTCGTAATTTTGCAGCCTCGGGTGTGGGCATTGTAACTTTTGAAAGGGGCCTCAGATTGAAATTCTGAGGACACCATTGTGCTCGGGAGGTGGTTTTTACTCTATGGGAGGCTTAACCTTGACCCCGTCAAAGGTTTCGGTTGCGGGTTAAATCGGGGATTTAACTTAATTAAAATTTTAATTAAGTTTTTCTTATTTAAGCCCTAACCCCACCCCTCCCCTTCCCCTTCCCCCTGGCAGAAGATCTCAACCAAGAAGGAGAAGCTCCTCCTCTCCTCCTCCCCTCCGGCAAGGCAACGGCGCGGCGACGGATCCTCCGTGAAGCGTCGGGCAATGCCCTCACAGGTAGGCGGTTGCGGTTTCAATTTTTATTCCTGCACCTAATTTGAGTTCGATTATATGCATCAATTTGTTGTTTTATCTTCAAAAAAAATCCCATAATCGTGTAGTATGATTTATGAGCTTTCCATCTCTTTTTTCGATTTGTAAATCGGAGTTCGGAGGAGGCCGTAGTCGTCCGATGAAAGTTGCGGGTTTTGGAGGTCGTTCGGGTTCTCCGGCGAGCGGGGACGGTGGTCCGGCGAGGTTCAGGCCTTCCCTGGGCGGCGACGCGACGCCCTTCCGCGGAGGTGGTCGGTGGATCGGTCAGGCGAAAGGCCATCGGAGGCGGCCGGGCGGACGAGGGCGGTCGGCGGAGCGGGCTCGACCGGTTGAGCACCGTGGAGGCGCGACGAGCAGGAGAAGCTGGCCGGACAACCGGCGGCATGCGAACAGGGGTCGCGCGGAGACCTCGTGGGTGACGCGGACCCGCCAATGGCGGGTCTCCGCATGGAAAGGGGGCCGACCGGCCAACGGCCAGTCGGTGGAAGGTTTAAAATATATATATATATATATAATTTAAGTTTAAAATAATAATAATAATAATAATAATATTATTATTATTATTATTAGGGGAAATGATTTATTATTTATAAATCATAGACCGGGTGTTGGATTTGGGCGCCGTCTGCGGTGACACGCCCCTTAAATTACGAAGAATATTTTGAGATGGTTTTGGGAATTTTTAATTCCCGAAACGAGGGGCCTCAGAGGCGCGACACGATGTTAAGTTGTTTGACGTTTTTCCGAGAGAACTTGTTTTGGACTGCGCGAATGCGTACGATGTCCATTTTAACCGCCGTCAGTGGCGTTGGGACCCTGACATTGAGGCGGAGCTTTCCAGAGGGGTTTCAGGCGTTGAAGCCGGAGTTGAGGTGTGGGCCCCACGACCCGTCTTTTGAGCTGCGAGCAGCGTTTAGCGACTTTCTCATCGGGCGTCCGTTCGGGGCGTGCGAGCAATCGTTTCTGCATGTTTTTCCGAGGAGATTGTAATGGTGCAATCCGCACGCCCTAATTCCGCATGATGGTGCGGGCCCCACGAGGGTCGTTTGGGCGTTGACGGTGATTTTCCATCTCTATCACCGGGAAACCATTTTGGACAAGTGAATAGTCCATCTTGTGAACTTTTTCGAGAGGATCGCAACGGTGCGATCCGTTGGCAGCGCTTCGGGACAGGGTGCGGGTCCCGCATGGTACCGCTCATGCGCGGTAATCAGGAATGTACCTTTTTCTCTGGATATCCATTCCACTCAAGTGAGTAGTGCTTTTAACGTGCTTTTTCGAGAGCATTGCAATGGTGCAGTTCGCCTGACCTTTTTCGGGGACGTGGTTTGGGTCCCACCCGAACTGGCTACGGTGAATAGTACCTTTTTTACCTGGTATTCATTTTGGGCGATTGAGTAGTCAATCCCGTGTGTTTTTCCGAGGGGATCACAGTGGTGTGCTCCGTTTGTTCAGTTTTGGGATTTTGGGGTGGGCCCCACACGACCTGGTTACGGTGAATAGTACCCTTTTCACCGGTTGACTGTTTCGGGCGAGTAAATTGTCTATCTCGCGTGTTTTTCCGAGGGGATTACAACGGTGTAATCTGTTCAGGAAAGCGGAGCCTCATACACGATCTTATTAAATGTAGAATGTGAAGGTGCCCCGGTGGTGGTTCTTCCTATGATGTTTGCAGAGAACCCTTGGCGCGTGATCGTGTGCACTCCCGTGTGAGTGATGTAAATTCTTGAAGAGATGTGGTTGGCTATGGCCCCGTCATTGAGGCAGCAAGTTGGAGATGTTAAGTCACGCCTTCGCATTGACGTTGGGTGCCATGTGCATGATAGCCCTTGGGCTAAAAATGAGGTATACTCAGGGAGTATTTGGGAGCGCTTGGAGGTACGAGTAGTTTGTACCTGGGACTGTTTGTGCGCTTGGTTGGGGATTGACTTGGGGCCACACGTCGTGTGGGCCCCATGTGTGTGTCGTGTTCTGCTATGCGTACCTTTGACCTCTCGAGACGTAAAGGGTCCCTCGGTTCTCATTTGTTGACTAGTGGGGTTGAGTATTTCCCCTGGCTCTGTGCTCGATGGTTTAGATCAGCAGGGTTGAGTGGTTTCCCCTGGTCTTATTCCAGAGTCAGATGGTTGCGCGATACCCACTCCGTGTTCGGTTGACCAGTGTTGTACCATCCAGTAGAGATGGAAAGATCAGTTCTGGGTTTACCCTCCAGTGGGGCTGGGCAGTGGGTTACTCATCGACTTCTCAGGGTTTACCCATCTAGCAGAGACTAGGAAGTGGGTCACCCGACGACTCTTGAGGGTCTACCCTCCAGCAGGGTTAGGCAGTGTGTCGCCCATCATCTTGTTTCAGGTCTACCCTCCAGCAAGGCTGGGTAGTGGGTCGCCTGTCGACTTGTTCAGGGTTTACCCTCTAGGAGAGACTAGGCAGTGGGTCACCCGACGACTCTTGAGGGTCTACCCTCCAACAGGGCTGGGCAGTGGGTCGCCCGTCGTCTCGTTCCGGGTCTACCCTACAGCAAGGCTGGGCAGTGTGTCACCCGTCGACTCCTTCCAGGTCTACCCTCCAGTAAGGCTGGGCAGTGGGTCACCCGTCGACTCCTTCCAGGTCTACCCTCCAGCAAGGTTGGGCAGTGGGTCGCCTGACGACTTATTCCTGGTTTACCCTCCAGCAGGGCTGGATAGTGGGTCGCCTGATGATGTATTATAGTTTACCCTCCAGTAGGGATGGGCAGTGGTTCACCCGATATCTTATTATCAATTACCCTCCAGCAGGGCTGGGCAGTGGGTCACTCATTGACATTCCAGACTATGTTTTTTCCACTAGGCTAGTCTGTGGCTTTCCTCCGTGACTACCGGAGTGAGACCCTTGTTTGTACGGGATAGTGACATGACATCTTTGACTTTGAGGAGACCTTTTGACTGCGGGGCAATGACGAGGTGTGGTTTGACTTAACCCAGAACTCTCAAGTACGAGGGGCGCTTTTCCCCACCAAGATGCATCCTTGAGACGCGACCTAAAACCGTGCGGACGAGTCAGTGCTGCCCAAAGCGGATAGTGTCGAGGTGCGTTGATTTGATCCCTTTGAATTGCAGTTCAGGGCAGACGGGCAGGATGCTGGGCATCGATGGTGTTCACTTCTGGGACTGTTGGCGACTCACTTTCTTGGGATGAGCTACAGGATGGAGATCCCCTTACGATCTTGTTGGGGTTTCTTGTTGAGCATACAGATATGTATATACCTTGTTTCCGGTACCCACTTCTTGGGTTTGGTAACTCTCCTTCCAAGAGAGGCGAAGACGCATGGGGTATGCCCCATGCTTTCCGTGTCTAGCTTCTCATGGTTGGACGAGTCTACTCTCCTGTTATAGGTAGTGAAGACTCAATAGGAAGTTCATCTTCTCACCATTTCCATCTCCTTGTGCCTGGATGATTCTACCTTCTTTCCTCTTGTTGGGTTGAGTTGGACTCTCTATTGTACTCTTTACTGCACTCTCTATTGTACTCATTTGCTTTCCCCTGTTCGATCTACTGCTCACCCTTTGGTACCTCCTTTGTTGCTCCCTCGAGCCTTCGGGGTATCCTACTGAGTATTTTTATACTCACCCCTGCTTGGGCTTTGCCAGCACTTGGTGTGCCCTTATAGACGAAAGACAGGTTGGTTGTGACTTCAGAGGAGCTTAGGAGTTCGGGAGCTGGGACCGCGTGCGGTGGTCGTAGCTGGGTTCCAGGTGGGAGACCCATCAGCTGTTTCTTTTTGTTTACCTGTTGCCGGGTTGTGGCACCTTTTCTGGTTTGGCGCGTGTTTTTCCCCTTTTTCCTTTTCCGCACTTAAGTTGTACTGTTTAGAGGTCGATGCACATTTATAGTATATATATATAGGAGTTTCCCTTTTCTTTACTTGTCTTTTCTTTTACTCTTCACTGTTGTATTGAGTGTGTTGCGTGTGTGTGTACAGGTACTTAGGCAAAGGCCTTCCCGAGTTGTTTTGCCTTCGGTGCTGGTCACCAGCCCTTGGCCTATAGAGGCGGGCTTGGGGTAGTTGCGGCTCGTGCCCGGGTAGTGTCAGGTCATGACATAGTGGTATCAGAGCTGGTTCGTTCCTTGGGACGTTGTGCGGATGTCCCTAAAAGAGGAATTGGTTGGGATTTAGGGCAACAATGTTAACGTGTCTCGAGAGAGGCTCTTAGGCCAGGGAGTCTAGTGATGGTGCGGCGGCTGACGTATCCATTCACCAGGACCTTGATAACCCGCTTGTCGACTCGGCATGCTGAGACACTTGTTGTAGGAAAAATTGGTTTGTGTATCACATAAGATTGAGTCTTTGACTGTCCTTCTTGAGCTAGCTCCCCATCATTGTTGTTATTGGTATATACATATATGCTCATTTGATCGCGACACTCCTTGATAATAATCAGGTTGTCTCCGCGAAGACGGCCAGCCAAGATACCTGATTTGGTTCGTGACGACAACCCTATGAGCTATGAGGCCACAGTCGAGGACCCATCATGCGAGGCCCATTCTCTGGATGGGCCAGTAGCAGCAACCCACCTGTTGAGCAGCAGATAGCTTTAGTAGAGAAGGCGGGGCTTGAGCGCAGGTTGAGCGCGCTCTGTGAGTTCCAGAGGCAGAGACCGCTGAGGTTCAATGGTGAGCCAGACCCTCAGGCAGCAGAGGTTTGGCTAGAGACAGTGGTTCACCTTTTTAGGCTTGTGCAGACACTGACAGATCAGATAGTGGCTTTGGTATCCAATCTTTTTCGTGGATAAGCTTTGCGTTGTTGGAGTCTGGTGACTCAGTTTCTTGATGAGTCATCGCTTTCGTGGGGTGAATTTTTAGTTGTTGTTCCGTGAGGAGTTCCCCCCCTCCTGCTTGCCCTCCGTTTGGATTCAGGAGCTCCTGCAGTTTCAGCTTGGAGGGATGACGGTGGCTGAGTACGCGGCTAGTTTTGCAGACTGTGCACGCTTTTACCCGGAATTGGTCCACGATGATAACTTCCAAGCGCAGAAGTTTGAGCAGGGTCTCCGCTGGGAGATTCGTGCTTTCATAGTACCCTTGGGCATTTCCACATATGCCGGGGTGCTAGAGCAGGTGCTGGTGACAGAGAGTTTCCTGTCACGTTCTAGAGTTGGTGGTGGCAGCAGGCACGTTGGAGCTGAGACATCTGCCGCAGCTAGCGGGCATCGGCAAGAAGAATCTCGACGCAGGTGGATTTCTAAAAACCAGACTCAGGGGCATGGTCCTACACCACAGTGGCACCGGAGGGAACCAGTGCAGCCCAAAGAGAGTCGGTGCTATGCTTGCGATGGGCGATGTCACCTGGCATGGGACTGCTCGTCCATGCATGCAGAGAGCTTTGGGCAGGCAGTAGGTGCACCACCACGACAGAGGCAGCATCGTGATCGGAGTAGTACCCAGAGAGGTGGTGCTAGCAGAGGACCAGAAGGAGCTGGTAGTGGGGGAAAACTTTACAAGGTCTTCTCATCACCACTAGGTGATCCACGTCAGGCTCCGGGAGCTGACAGTTGGGACCGTAGACAGCCACGAGCTTTGGATGTCTACGATCCTGCAGAGAATGAGGTGATAAGAGGTACTCTCTACATCTCTTCTACTTCTTGCAGTAGAACTGATAGACTCTGTGTGTGGAATGCTCTCCTCAGTGCTCCTTGCTTGAGGGGTTACCAGGGTGGCACGTGGCATCGATGTAACCCTGTGTTGGTATGATAAAAGGTGTGGGACCTTTTTCTTTAGTCAATGGTGATGACTCCATCGCTCTCGGAGCATTTAAGAGAGTCTTGGTTGAGAGACATCGACTGTGAAATCTTGTGTGACCAGATATCCTTGGGTGTTCCACCGTATGGATATTCTGAAGGAGGGAATCACCGGGCCTTGTTCCAAGTGCGGGCGGTGATTCCAGTCACGACGTGCGATGTAAGGGTTCGGTCGGGGAGGTGAGCTACCCTCAAGAGCCTTCAGGACGTTTGAGACTATGCAAAGGGATGAAGAGGTTCCCTACTGCCTTGCCTTAACCCCAGAGGCTGGTTTGGGCGCATGACGTCTCCCACGCGACTCACCCGAGAAGAGGTGTGTGTGCTCCTATGCATGACATTGGCGAGAGCATACCTCACATGAAAGGATCAATCCTTTGGTCTATGTGCGGTGACACAGAGCTGTGCGTGAGTTCTTCTGGTTACGGGAGAGCCAAGTGTGGTCTTAGTACCCTGAGTTGTTCCCTGGTTTTGCATTTCGGGGACAAAAAGCTTGAAGGAGGGAATGATGTAAGAACCCAGTTTTTTCTGCGAAAGACTTTGGGATATTTCTTGATGTTATTCCAGAGTAGCTCCTTTAGACGACGTGCGATTCCGAGCCCCGGTGTGGCTGGAATTAAATTTTCAGTGCGTTCACACTGGAAACACCAAATAAATGGGATAACTTCTAAACGGTGCTTCAGATCAGATATCCGAGTGTACAGATGGGTCCAGAATGGGGTGTTTACCCTAGGAACGACATAAAAATTGTCGGCATGGGACGTTTGGACCCCTCGCTCGCTATCGGAGCGTGGAACGGATAAATTAAATAATTAATTTATTCTTTAAACGACTTAACTCAGGTATCTCTTAAACGATTGCTCAGATTGGAAACCTAAGGGCACCGTTGAGCTCAAAATGTGTCGTTAACCCTAGAAGGGGTGTAATTTTTGCGGGCGCGACCCGTCTGTGAAAAATGGCCCTGGGGGCGTTTTTTTAATTTGGCAGCCTCGGACGTGGGCGTTGTAACTTTTGAACGAGGCCTCAGATTGAAATTCTGAGGCCACCGTTGTGCTCGGGATGTGGTTTTTAACCTAGGGGAGGCTTAACCTCGACCCCGTCAAAGGTTTTGGTTGCGAGTTAAATCAGGGATTTAACTTAATTAAAATTTTAATTAAGTTTTTCTTATTTAAACCCTAACCCCACCCCTCTCCTTCCCCTTCCCCCTGGAAGAAGAGCTCAACCAAGAAGGAGAAGCTCCTCCTCTCCTCCTCCCCTCCGGAAAGGCAACGGCGTGGCGGTGGATCCTCTGTGAAGCGTCGGGCAACGCCCTCGCAGGTAGGCGGTTGCGGTTTCAATTTTTATTCCCGCAGCTACTTTGATTTCAATTATATGCATCAATTTGTTGTTTTATATTTGCAAAAAATCCCATAATCGTGTAGTAGGATTTATGAGCTTTCCATCGCCCTTTTCAGTTTGTAAATCGGAGTTTGGAGGAGGCCGCAGTCGTCCGGCGAAAGTTGCGGGTTTTGGAGGTCGTTCGGGTTCTCCAGCGAGCGGGGACGGTGGTCCGGCGAGGTTCCGACCTTCACTGGGCGGCGGCGCGACGCCCTTCCGTGGAGGTGGTCAGTGGCTCGGTCGGGCGAAAGGCCAGCGGAGGCGGCCGGGTGGACGAGGGCGGTCGTCGACGCGAGCGGCGGAGTGGGCTCGGCCGGTTGAGCGCCGTGGAGGAGCGACGAGCAGGAGAAGCCGGCCGGACAACCGGCGGCGTGCGAACAGGGGTCGCGTGATGACCCTGTAGGTGACGCGGACCCGCCAATGGCGGGTCTCCACGTGGAAAGGGGGCCGACCGGCCAGCGGTCGGTTGGTAGAAAGTTTAAAAAAAATAAATTAATAAATTAATAAAAATATAATTTATGTTTAAAATAATAATAATAATAATATTATTATTATTATTAGGGGAAATGATTGATTATTTATAAATCATAGACCGGGTGTCGGATTTGGGCGCCGTCTGCGGTGTCTCACTCCTTAAATTACGACGAATATTTTGAGATGGTTTTGGGAATTTTTAATTCCCGAAACGAGGGGCTTCGGAGGCGCGACACGATGTTAAGTGGTTTGACGTTTTTCCGGGAGAACTTGTTTTGGACGGTGCGGACGCGTCCGATGTCCGTTTTAACCGCCGTCAGTGGCGTTGGGACCCTGACAACGAGGCGGAGCTTTCCAGGGTGGTTTCAGGCATTGAAGACGGAGTTGAGGTGTGGGCCCCACGGCCCGTCTTTTGAGCTGCAAGCAGCGTTTAAAGACTTTCTCATCGGGCGTCCGTTCGGGGCGTGCGAGTAGTCGTTTCTCGATGTTTTTTCGAGGGTATTGCAATGGTGCAATCCGCCCGCCCTAATTCCACACGATGCTGCGGGCCCCACGAGGGCCGTTTGGGCGTTGACGGGGATTTTCCATCTCTATCACCGGGAAACCGTTTTGGACAAGTGAATAGTCCATCTTGTGTAATTTTTCGAGAGGATCGCAACGGTGCGATCCTTTGGCAGCGCTTCGGGACAGGGGTGCAGGTCCCGCGTGGTACCGCTCTTGCGCGGTAAGCCGGAATGTACCCTTTTCTCCGTATATCCATTCCACTCAAGTGACTAGTGCTTTTGATGTGATTTTCCGAGAGCATTGCGATGGCGCAGTTCGCCCGACCTTTTTCAGAGACGTGGTGTGGGTCCCACCCGACGTGGCTACGGTGAATAGTACCTTTTTCACCGGGTATTCATTTTGGGCGATTGAGTAGTCAATCCCGTGTGTTTTTCCGAGGGGATCGTAGTGGTGTGCTCCGTTTGTTCAGTTTCAGGATTTTGGGGTGGGCCCCACAGGACATGGTTACGGTGAATAGTACCTTTTTCACCGGTTGACCGTTTTGGGCGAGTAAGTAGTCTATCTCGCGTGTTTTTCCGCGGGGATTACAACGGTGTAATCTATTCAGGCGAGCGGAGCCTCATACGTGATCTTATTAAATGTGGAATGTGATGGTGCCCTAATGGTGGTTCTTCCAGCGACGTTTGCAGAGAACCCTTGGCGTGTGATCACGTGCACTCCCGTGTGAGTGATGTAAATGATTGAAGAGATGTGGTTGGTTGTGCCCCCGTCATTGAGCTGGGAAGTTGAAGATGTTACGTCACGCCTTCGCGTTGACGTTGGGTGCTGTGTACACGATAGCCCTTGGGCTGAAAATGAGGTATACTCTGGGAGTATACGGGAGATCTTGGAGGTACATGTGGTTTGTACCTGGGACTGTTTGTGCGCTTGGTTGGGGATTGACTTGGGGACACACGTCGTGTGGGCCCCATGTGCGTGCCGTGTTCTTCTTTGCATACCTTTGACCTCTCGCGACGTAGAGGGTCCCTCGGTTCTCGTTTGTTGACTAGCAGGGTTGAGTTTCCCCCTGGATCTGTGCTCGATAGTTTAGATCAGCAGGGTTGAGTGGTTTCCCCTGGTCTTGTTCCAGAGTCAGATGGTTGCGCGATACCCACTCTGTGTTCGGTTGACTAGTGTTGTACCATCCAGTAGAGATGGCCAGAGAAGTTCTGGGTTTACCCTCCAGCGGGGCTGGGCAGTGGGTTACTCATCAACTTCTCAGGGTTTACCCTCTAGCAGAGACTAGGCAGTGGGTCACCCGACGACTCTTGAGGGTCTACCCTCCAGCAGGGCTGGGAAGTGGGTCGCCCGTCGTCTTGTTTCAGGTCTAACCTCCAGCAGGGCTGGGTAGTGGGTCGCCTGTCGACTTGTTCAGGGTTTACCCTCTAACAGAGACTAGGCAGTGGGTCACCCGACGACTCTTGAGGGTCCACCGTCTCACAGGGCTGAGCAATGGTTCGCCCGTCTTCTTGTTCCAGGTCTACCCTCCAGTAAGGATGGGCAGTGGGTCACCCGTCGACTCCTTCCAGGTCTACCCTCCAGCAAGGCTGGGCAGTGGGTCACCCGTCGACTCCTTCCAGGTCTATCCTCTGACAAGGCTGGGTAGTGGGTCGCCTAACGACTTATTCCAGGTTTACCCTCCAGCAGGGCTGGGCAGTGGGTCACCTGATGATGTATTATGGTACCCTCCAGTAGGGCTGGGCAGTGGGTCACCCGATATCTTATTATGAATTACCCTCCAGCAGGGATGGGCAGTGGGTCACTCGTTGACATTCCAAACTCAGTCCTTTCCACTAGGCTAGTCTGTGGCTTTCCTCCGTGACTACCAGAGCGGGACCCTTGTTTGTACAGGACAGTGATGTGACAACTTTGATGTTGAGGAGACCTCTCGACTGCGGGGTAGTGACGAGGTGTGGTTTGACTTAACCAAAAACTCTCAAGTACGAGGGGTGCTTTTCCCCACCGAGATGCGACCTAAAACCGTGCGGGCGAGTCAGTGCCTCCCAAAGCAGATAGTGTCGAGGTGCGGTGATTTGATCCCTTTGACTTTCAGTTCAGGGCAGACCGACAGGATGCTGGGCATCGATGGTGTTTACTTCTGGGACTGTTGGAGACTCACTTTCTTGGGCTGAGCTACAGGATGGAGATCCCCTTATGATCTTGTTGGGGTTTCTTGTTGAGCATACAAATATGTATATACCTTGTTTCCGGTACCCACTTCTTGGGTTTGGTTACTCTCCTTCCAAGAGAGGTGAAGACGTGCGGGGTATGCCACGTGCTTTTCGTGTTTAGCTTCTCATGGTTGGAAGAGTCTACTCTCCTACTATAGGTAGTGAAGACTCGACATGAAGTTCATCTTCTCACCATTTCCAGCTCCTTGTGCCTGGACGAGTCTACCTTCATTCCTCTTGTTGGGTTGGGCTGGACTCTCTATTGTACTCTTTACTGCACTCTCTATTGTACTTCTTTTCTTTCCCCTGTTCGATCTTCTGATCACCCTTTGGTACCTCCTTTGTTTCTCCCTCAAGCCTTTGGGGTATCCTACTGAGTATTTTTATACTCACCCCTGCTTGGGCTTTGCCCGCACTTGGTGTGCCCTTACAGACGACAGACATGTTGGTCGTGAATTCAGAGGAGCTTAGGAGTTCGGAAGCTGGGACCGCGTGCGGTGGTCGTAGCCAAGTTCCAGGTGGGAGACCCATCAGCTGTTTCTTTTTGTTTACCTGTTGCCAGGTTGTGGAACCTTTTCTGGTTGGGCACGTGTTTTTCCCCTTTTTCCTTTTTAGCACTTTACTCGTACTGTTTAGAGGTCGATGCACATTTGTGGTATATATATATAACAGTTTCCCTTTTCTTTACTTGTCTTTTCTTTTACTCTACACTGTTTCATTGAGTGTGCTGCATGTGTGTGTACAAGTACTTAGGCAAAGGCCTACCCGTGTTGTTGTGCCTTTAGCGCTAGTCGCCAGCCCCTGGCCTATGGAGGCGGGCTTGGGGCAGTTACGGCTCGAGCCCGGGTAGGGTCGGGTCGTGACAAAGTGGTATCAGAGCTGGTTCATTCCTTGGGACGTTGTACGGATGTCCCTAAAAGAGGAATTGGTTTGGATTTAGGGCAATAGTGTTAACGTGTCTCGAGAGCGGCTCTCAGGATAGGGATTCCAGTGATGGTGCGGCGGCCAACGTATCCATTCACCAGGACCTTGATAACCCATTTGTCGACTCGGCATGCTGAGACACTTGTTGCAGGGAAAATTGGTTTGTGCATCACATAGGATTGAGTCTTTGACTGTCCTTCTTGAGTAATCTCCCCATCGTTATTGTTATTGGTATATACATATATGCTCATTTGATCGCGACACTGCTTGATAATAATCAGGATGTCTCCACGAAGACGACCACCCAAGATACTATCTTTGGTTCGTGAAGAAGACCCTGTGAGCTACGAGGCCACAGTACAAGCCCCATCATGTGAGGCCCTTTCTCATGGTGGGCCGGTAGCAGCACCCCCACCTGTTGAGCAGCAGACAACTTCAGTAGAGAAGGCGGGGCGTTTGGACCCCTCGATCACTATTGGAGCGTGGAACGAATAAATTAAATAATTAATTTATTCGTTAAACGGATTAACTCAGGTATCTATTAAATGGTGGATCATATTGGAAAACCAAGGGCACCGTTGAGTTCAGAATGTTCCATTTACCCTAGGAGGGGTGTAAGTTTTGTGGGCGCGACCCGTCTGTAAAAAATGGCCCCGGTGGCGTTTTCATAATTTGGCAGCCTCAGGAGTGGGTGTTGTAACTTTTGAACGGGGCATCGAATTGAAATTATGAGTCCACAGTTGTGCTCGGGAGGTGGTTTTTACCCTATGGGAGGCTTAACCTCGATCCCTTCAAAGGTTTCTGTTGTGGGTTAAATCGGGGATTTAACTTAATTAAAATTTTAATTAAGTTTTTCTTATTTAAACCCTAACCCCACCTTTCTCCTTCCCCTTCCCCCTGGAAGAAGAGCTCAACCAAGAAGGATAAGCTCCTACTCTCCTCCTACCCTCCAGTAAGGCAACAATGTGGTGGCGGATCCTCCGTGAAGCGTCGGGCAACGCCCTCGCAGGTAGGCGATTGCAGTTTCATTTTTTATTCTTGCACCTACTTTGAGTTCGATTATATGCATAAATTTGTTGTTTTATCTTCGAAAAAATCCCATAATCTTGTAGTATGATTTATGAGCTTTCCATAACCCTTTCTTTTTTGTAAATCGGAGGAGGATTCGGTTGTTCGGCGAAAGTTGCGGGTTTTGGAGGTCGTTCGGGTTCTCTGGCTAGCAGGGACGGTGGTCCGGCGAGGTTCCGGCCTTCCCTGGGCGGCGGCGAGGCTCCCTTCTGCGGAGGTGGTTGGTGGCCAGGCGGACGAGGGTGGTCGACGGTCGTCGGCGTGAGCGGCAGAGCGGGCTCGGCCGGTTGAGCTCCGTGGTGGCGCGGCGAGTAGGAGAATCTGGCCGGACAGTCGGCGGCGTGCGAACAGGGGTCTCGCGGTGACCCCGTGGGTGACGCGGACCCACCAATGGTGGGTCTCCGCGTGGAAAGGGGGCTGACCTACCAGCGGCCCGTCGGTGGAAGGTTTAAAAAAAATAAAAAATAAAATAAAAAATAATTTAATTTTAAAATAATAATAATAATATTATTATTATTATTATTATTAGGGGAAATGGTTTATTATTTATAAATCATAGACCGGGTGTCGGATTTGGGCACCGTCTATGGTGACATGCTCCTTAAATTACGACGAATATTTTGAGATGGTTTCGGGAATTTTTAATTCCCAAAACGAGGGGCCTCGGAGGTGCGACACGATGTTAAGTGGTTTGACGTTTTTCCGGGAGAACTTGTTTTGGATGGCGCAGACTCGTCCGATGTCCGTTTTAACCGCTATCAGTGGCGTTGGGACCCTGGCACCGAGTCGTAGATTTCCAGGGTGGTTTCAGGCGTTGAAGCCGGAGTTGAGGTGTGGGCCCCACGACCCGTCTTTTGAGCTGCGAGCAACGTTTAGCGAGTTTCTCATCGGGAGTTCGTTCGGGGCATGCGAGTAGTCATTTCTGGATGTTTTTCCGAAGGGATTACAATGGTGCAATCCGCCTTCCGTAATTCTGCACGATGGTATGGGCCCCACGAGGGCCGTTTGGGCATTGACGGTGATTTTCCATCTCTATCACCAGACAACCGTTTTGGACAAGTGAATAGTCCATCTTGTGTACTTTTTCGAGAGGATCACAACGGTGCATGTAACGCCCAGACCCCAGATACCCAGAGTCGGTGCATTATTGCGTAACATTGGCATGATCACAAAAGATCAAGTCTCAAAAGACGGATTAGTTTAGTAGCCTTGGAAACATTAGATACATTCATAAATGTTACATTACATCACAAAGTGAAAAACTACAATAACATAGTCTTCATTTTCCACACTCATATCCCCTTCAGAATATCCCTGCAGGTCATTCCTAAATAACTTCTTCACATAATGGAAAAATTAAAACATTGAAAGGGGTGAGCTCAGATGCTCAGTAAGGATAAAAATATAGAGGAAGATTTCATAAGTAAACATTAACATTTAAGGCAATGTATAACTGAAACAAAATCCTTTTAAACTTGAACTTCAACATAATATGGCAAAAATAAAATGAAATAATTCCATTTACTTATTCACATGGATATTCTACTAGTCGAATAATCACATGCAATATCAATAACCACTTTCATAATGATGGAATGCATAATACCAGACTATCATAACCACGTAGCCAAGGCCTCGTGCCAGGACTACAAATAAGATTTTGTCAAGGCCTCATGCCAAGACACTAGTTTGTCTCATGAGACCTGCCGATGCATCGAGGAGCTATAGCGGGCTCCACCCGTCACTTATTAAGTATAATGCATTCCTCATATGAACAGGTTTAAACATATCATAAATCATAACATAATCTTATCACATAAAACATGCATAAAGGAAATATAAAATTTCCACATTTCAATCACAAGATATCAATACAACACATTGATATAAAAAAAACACTTTCAAAACAATTTTCAATACCAAAATAAAAGAAAATTAAAACATTGTATCTATTTTTCATTTAAAAAAATTTATGGCTTGTAGAGGAAGCTGAAACTCAAATAATGGTCACGGCGGCAGAGAAGTCATTGTCGCCGCATACGTACGACAAGAAAAACATTCCTTTTTGTCATTTATTAAAACGCTTCGTATAAAAAGATTCCTTTTGAATAAATGTAAAATTCAAAGGGGTTTATACACCGTATAAAAGAAATTTGTGTATAAAACAAAATATGCCTCAATGAATGGTGATTGAGATGAAGTCCTTTAAAAAGATCATTTTTTTAAATAAAATAGATCTATATTGTGTATTCAATATAAGTACACATAAATAAAGTAAGAATACAAGATAGGACATAATAATATTATGACATAATTTGAAAGTAGGAGATTAACCCAAAGAATGGAAATTGGGTTAAGAAATTCCCTAACCTCATGTCCAACTTGACTCGCTCGTTCTTTAATCTATTGAATAATAAACTATAGTTAATTTATAATTGTTTAAGAACCTTTTACAAGTTTATTATTCCTTTTATATCACTTATTACCATGTTATGAACATTATGTAACTATTTAAGTTAATAACGGTCGTTTTGTCGATCTTTGGTACTTGAGTCAAAAATAAACTTCTTATAATTACAAGTTGTTCATGTGGTGAAATATCCATTATATCCAGAATTATATTCATGATGTAGATATCATATATATCATATATATCCAGTATATACCTGCATTTATAATATTACATAACATTTAGAGGTAAGAAATGAAATGCACCGTTCATGGAGACGGTAAGTCGTACGTAGGCATGAACGCTACTTTCATTTATATTTAGTATTTAATGGAATGAAATTATAATTATATAAAGGTATACTATAATTAAAGTATAATATAATCTATAATACCATTTACTCTATCCTTTATACATCCCACATATGACATTAATGATTCAAATCACTTTGAGGGGGCGGTAGTCCGCACTTCCTAAAATGAAATTATCGCGTTTACCCATAATGGAAATCATAAAGGTATGCCATAAATGAAAAATACAGAATCATAAGGAAAAAAACATAATATATATCATATATAAAAATAGTTTCATCATACTGTCCACCATGAGAGGTTTTAAAATAAGATTGAACAATCATCGTTTCGTGAGGCAGAAATTCGCCAACCACAGAAACAGTATGTTCTTTAACCATTAGACGAAGGTGTGTGTAAGTGTAAATCAAATACTTCTCATAAATAAATCCTAGTATATTGAAGATACTAGTGTTTTTACAAAATAAAGGAATAAAAAGAGTTTAAGGGGTTGGAGAAGTAAAATAAAACAAAACAACATAAGAGAAGACATTACCATAAAATCGGGTAAATCTTTTTGATTTGAGCCAAAGGATTCCTTGGTAAGACTTATGCACAAAGTGAGGCTTCTAGGAGTAAGAGAGGAAAGTTTAGAGAGTATTTGGGCAGAGTTTGGCCGAGCCAAATGGCTTGGAAGGTGTGAATAAGGTGGTTGTGGTGGGGGCCTTTTATAAGAGGAGAGGAGGGGCACTCTTGGAAAGTCATGAAATGTTATATTATTATGAAGTGATTTTCGGATTCCAAAGGTCCCACAATGATATAATTCTAGGATAAGGTGATAAGGGTTCTAAATATGCTCATAAAATAGGTTTTTGACATGTGTAAGTCTTAGGTTTTACATTATCTTTTCATTTTATTTAAATCGTTAATTAATGAGGTAATCGTTGCATCATCATGGTCTCATAAAAAGTTTAATTTATTTAATGTCTAAAAATTATAAAAAAACTATCATGATGTAGGAAATCTATTTATATTTATAATTAATATTTATCGTCAAAAATATGACTTGTATAACCCCTTTTAAAAATTGTTTTAGTAAAACAACTCATGTTTGTGACATTTTTATTTTAACATTAAATAAAAAGTTTTTAATGTCATTTTCCTACCAAAGTGGCTCCATGGGGTCCCCAAGTTGACCCATGGATTTTATTGGTCGACCATGAATCATAAGTGTAGGATAAGTGTAAAGGTATTTTCATATTTTTATAATATCATTTTTACCTTAAATTTCACTAATTACCTTTAATCACGATTAATTAAACATAAAAGTTACTATTCACCAAAAAATTATTTTAATCCCATTTAACCACATTTTACTTCCTAATGAAAACCATGTATGTCGGAGTTTTGAAAATCAAAACACAGAAGTGTTAATGTTTCATTTAAATGAAAAATCAGTTTTTTAACTACTACTTAGTGGTTTCACTATTCATCAAAAATTGAAGTTCTTCAGAACAATGCCAAAATTTCACTGTAATCTATAATTGATATTCCGAATTCAAAAATGATGACTATTTTATAAAATTACAAACATATTAGTTTCATTAATTAATTTTATAATTAATTCCCGCTGTCACAACAAATAGCGTGTTTTTAAGAAACAATATATATCAAAAGATTAACAATTGTTTATGTCCAATTTCAAAGTGAAATTAATTCTCATGACCACCATTGGATAAAATGGTAAAAATATATTCTAATTATACTTTAAAACCACTCTATAGTATAATTTATCACTATAATTTATTTTGATTAAAAAAGTTGTTTTTAAGTATTTTTCACTATTCATAAAAAACTGAAAGTTCTCAGAAAAATAACAAAAATTCAACATAGGTTAATTTCGATATTCCAAATCCACAAATTAAGTCCATTTTGAAATATAAAATATATATAATTTCAAAAAGTGGGTATTACTATTCATAATGGCTATTTTGATTAGCCGCGGTGTGTTAGAATCTCGAACTTGCTACAATGCAAGCTATTTCATTATTGAAAGAGAAGCGTATCGTGGAAGCTCGGGGTGTTACATTCTACCCTCCTTAAATAAATTGCATCCTCGCAATTTGAAATTTTTCTTTGAAAATAAAAGGTTGAAAATAGAAAATACCTTTGTGGAAAACCCACATCGGAAATAAGGTTAATAAAAATATCACATTAAAATAAAGAAATAGAAGTACAAAGGTCACCCGAGATAGCCCATACTAGGATTCTATGAAAATATGGATATGGAGGAGAAACAAACCATCAAGGTCTAATGGGGATTTGTAGAAAACAGTATTAGGAGAAAGTTAACAATAAGAAAATCACAAACTTGTGATTGGTTAAATGGTCATTGAATCCCCAGTTGGAAAAGTTAACCAGCAACATTTTTGTTTTAATTTACCTTTCATAAAGTTGAGGAATTTATTTAATAGATTTACTAAGAACGTAAGGAAATATACTTACTTGTCATGTGGACTTTCATTCTTTAATAAATTTTTATCACAAACCCATCTTTCACTCCAAATGGTAACAGAACTCAAAAATATTCTATTTATCCTAATTGTATAAGGTTCCAAATATTACCACATACCATTTAGATTTGGAAAACTATTTTTTAATAACCAAGGACTTCCTGTAGGCTAGTGGTAGGTAATAAAGGCCTGTCGCACTATGGTTGTGGGTTCGATTCCTACAGCTTTATCCGACGCAACGGGTTATCCCACGACCTGCAGGTTGTCCTTTTCCTAAAACAATAGTATTATAATATTCCAAAAATAATATTCAGAAATGTTTTAACCTTAAAAAATACTATCAAAGGTTCAACTTAATCCATTCCAACCTTTATAGTTATCCAAAATACTTTTGTCCAACTCACAGTCCAAATTTTATAAGGAAGGTAAACATAATGAAGATCCTTTTTTCTGCGTAACAACATGTGAACACCTTCATCATGTATTCTTTTAAAACACTACAACATCTGAAATTACCATAAATCCTTATTGATTACATTCATGATCCCTTATTCCTTATAGAATACTAGATATACTCCTTATATCAAAAAATGTATACAAATCATTAATTAGTTTCAAGGAAGTTAAGAATATCCAATATAATTTATCCAAATCAATCATGTATTATTCCAAAATCACTATCTCGGTATCAGAACCATATTATGGTTTATCTTTCTCTCAACCATATATTTTACAAAAATTTAACCTTCTATGGAGTCACTTTTCTTGGTTCCACACAATCTCAAGTCTTTGATGAAATAGTACTGTAGTACAATCCTTATATACTCCATAATTATTATAACCAGTACATCATTGATACAACACTCAAATGACAAAATTCTTTAATGACAACATAAGAAATCTAATCATTACTCCTCATCTGTGGTAGTATCATAACTTGATTATTATCCAATAACATCATTTGGGGCATACTCTGATGATTTGGACATTGGTTTGCGTAGTGTCCCCACTCCTTGCAGATAAAGCATTGTACATTTGAAACCTTTTTCTTACCCTTGAAGTCACGCACTTGGTGTCCTTTTTCTCCACACTTATAACAAACTCTCATTCCCTTCAGGAAAGTTCCAAGGTGTTTCTTCTCACAGTTATCATATATTGGAAAATTCTTCTTTTCCCTCGTCCCTTTATCCATCATTCTCTCTTCCATCCTTTTCTTCTCTTTCATCCCTTCAAATCCATAAGACTCAGAGAATTATTTACTTATCTTATTAACACATTATAATATTTATTCATATGTTGAGAACACATGGGATACTATTTCCCTTTTAAATTTAGGCTTAATACCATGAAAGATATGATCCTTCTTACTCTTTGGATCATACGTATTGATGGAGTTCACATTCCTTCTACTGGGTGCCATTTCCATACAATGGCATAAACTAGGTTAGTTTAGTAATTGCAATGAACAATTCCAAACATGTAAAATATTTAATGTAAATTGAACGGTTTATGGATATAATACATAATCATAAAAAATGTTTTCTTTGAGGAAGTGTATACTCATAAACCCTTCATAATGGTTTGTAAAAAAAATGATAATTATCCTAAGCATATCCCCCAGGAGTGTCGTAACCAAGAGTGCAGCAAGGACTGTTGTCGTGCACCAGTTCCCATTCGAGTCTAGCTCAAAGCGGTGTTTTCGAGTTTTACCCCTAGGTACATCTGTGCCAGATCCGCCTCTACCTGCTCGTATCCAGACAGGGATGTATTGTTTGAAAAACTCATAAAATCTTTATAATACCAAAATTCTAGGAAGTTCTTCTATACTAATCCTCAAAGTCTATCTTCGAGCTATGTGCTCTAATTAGAGTTTATCTAAATCTAGCTTCCAAGGCTAGTACTAAACTGCCTCTGATACCAACTGTAACACCCCGACCCCATCTACCCAGAGTCGGTGCATTATTGCGTAACATTGGCATGATCACAAAAGATCAAGTCTCGAAAGACCGATTAGTTTAGTAGCCTTGGAAACACTAGATACATTCATAAATGTTACATTACATCATAAAGTGAAAAACTACAATAACATAGTCTCCATTTTCCACACTCATATCCCCTTCAGACTATCCCTGCAGGTCATTCCTAAATAACTTCTTTACATCCTGGTAAAATTAAAACATTAAAAGGGGTGATCTCAGATGCTCAGTAAGGATAACAATATAGAGGAATATTTCATAAGTAAACATTAACATTTAAGCCAATGTATAACTAAAAAAAAGCCTTTTAAACTTGAACTTCAACATAATATGGCAAAAATAAAATGAAATAATTCCATTTACTTATTCACATGAATATTCTACTAGTCGAATAATCACATGCAATATCAATAACAACTTTCATAATGATGGAATGCATAATGCCAGACTATCATAACCACGTAGCCAAGGCCTCGTGCCAGGACTACAAATAAGATTTTTTCAAGGCCTTGTGCCAAGATACTAGTTTGTCTCAAGAGACCTTCCGATGCATCGAGGAGCTATAGCGGGCTCCACCCATCACTTATTAAGTCCAATGCATTCCTCATATGAACAGGTTTA
Source organism: Viscum album (assembly GCA_963277665.1). Lineage (NCBI taxonomy): Eukaryota > Viridiplantae > Streptophyta > Magnoliopsida > Santalales > Viscaceae > Viscum > Viscum album. Next base: position 786,659,832 of record OY728140.1, read on the forward strand.
AACATATCATAAATCATAACATAATCGTATCACATAAAACATGCATTAAGGAAACATAACATTTCCACATTTCAATCACAAGATATCAATACAACACATTGATATAAAAAAACACTTTCAAAACCATTTTCAATACCAAAATAAAAGAAAATTAAAACATTGTATCTATTTTTCATTTAAAAAAAGTTATGGCTTGTAGAGGAAGCCGAAACTCAAATAATGGTCACGACGGTTGAGAAGTCGTTGTCACCGCATACGTACGACAAGAAAAACATTCCTTTTTGTCATTTAGTAAAACGCTTCGTATAAAAATATTCCTTTTGAATAAATGTAAAAGTCAAAGGGGTTTATACACCGTATAAAAGAAATTTGTGTATAAAACAAAATATGCCTCAATGAATTGTGATTGAGACGAAGTCCTTTAAAAAGATCATTTTTTTAAATAAAATAGATCTATTATGTGTATTAACTATAAGTACACACAAAGAAAGTAAAAATACAAGATAGGACATAATAATATCATGACATAATTTGAATGTATGAGATTAACCCAAAGAATGGAAATTGGGTTAAGAAATTCCCTTACCTCATGTCCGAGTTGACTCGATCGTTATTTAATCTCCTGAATAATAAAATAGAGTTAATTTATAATTGCTTAAGAACCTTTTTCAAGTTTATTATTCCTTTTATATCACTTATTACCATGTTATGAATATTATGTAATTATTTAAGTTAATAACGGTCGTTTTGTCGATCTTTGGTACTTGAGTCAAAAATAAACTTCTTATAATTACAAGTTGTTCATGTGGTGAAATATACATTATATCCAGAATTATATTCATGATTTATATATCATATATATCATATATATCCAGTATATACCTGCATTTTTAATATTACATAACATTTAGAGGTAAGAAATGAAATGCACCGTTCATGGAGACGGTAAGCCGTACGTACGCATGAACGCTACTTTCATTTATATTTTGTATTTAATGGAATGAAATTATAATTATATAAAGGTATAATATAATTCCAGTATAATATAATGTATAATACCATTTAATCCATCCTTTATACATCCCACATATGGCATTAATGATTCAAATCACTTTGAGGGGGCGGTAGTCCACACTTGCTAAAATGAAATTATCGCGTTTACCCATAATGGAAATCAGAAAGGTATTCCATAAATGAAAAATACAGAATCATAAGGAAAACAAAAACATAATATATATCATATATAAAAATAGTTTCATCATAATGGCCACCATGAGAGGTGTTAAAAGAATATTGAACAATCATCGTTTCGTGAGGCAGAAATTCGCCAATCACAGAAACAGTATGTTCTTTAACCATTAGACGAAGGTGTGTGTAAGTATAAATCAAATAATTCTCATAAAAACATCCTAGTATATTGAAGATACTGGTGTTTTTACAAAATAAAGGAATAAAAAGAGTTTAAGGTGTTGGAGAAGCAAAATAAAACAAAACAACATAAGAGAAGACATTACTTTAAAATCAGGTAACTCTTTTTGATTTGAGCCAAAGGCTTCCTTGGGAAGACTTATGCCCAAAGTGAGGATTCTAGGAGTAAGAGAGGGAAGTTTAGAGAGTATTTGGGTAGAGGTTGGCCGAGACAAATGGCTTGGAAGGTGTGAATAAGGTGGTAGTGGTGGGGGCCTTTTATAAGAGGAGAGGAGGGGAACTCTTGGAAAGTCATGAAATGTTATATTATTATGAAGTGATTTTCGGATTACAAAGGTCCCAAAATGATATAATTAGAGGCTAAGGTGATAAGGGTTCTAAATATGCTAATACAATAGGTTTTTGACATGTGTAAGTCTTAGATTTTACATTATCTTTTCATTTTATTTAAATCGTTAATTAATGAGGTAATCGTTGCATCATCATGGTGTCATAAAAAGTTTAATTTATTTAATGTCTAAAAATTATAAAAAAAATATCATGATGTTGGAAATATTTTTAGCTTTATAATTAATATTTATAGTAAAAAATATGACTTGTATAACCCCTTTTAAAAATTGTTTTAGTAAAACAACTCATGTTTGTGACATTTTTATTTTAACATTAAATAAAACGTTTTTAATGTCATTTTCCTACCAAAGTGGCTCCATGGGGTCCCCAAGTTGACCCATGGATTGTCTTGGTCGGCCATGACTCATAAAATATGTGTAGGACAAGTGTAAAGGTATTTTCATATTTTTATAATATCATTTTTACCTTAAATTTCACTAATTACCTATAATCACGATTAATTAAACTTAAAAGTTACTATTCACCAAAAAATTATTTTAATCCCATTGAACCACATTTTACTTCCTAATGACAACAATGTATGTTGGATTTTTAAAAATCAAAACACAGAAGTGGTAATGTTTCATTTAAACGAAAAATCAGTTTTTTAACTACCACTTAGTGGTTTCACTATTCATCAAAAATTGATGTTCTTCAGAACAATGCCAAAATTTCACCATAATCTATAATTGATATTCCAAATTCAAAAATGATGTCTATTTTACAAAATTCCAAACATATAAGTTTCATTAATTAATTTTATAATTAATTCCCGCTGTCACAACAAATAGCGTGTTTTTAAGAAACAATATATATCAAAAGATTAACAATTGTTTATGTCCAATTTCAAAATGAAATTAATTCTAATGACCACCATTGGATAAAATGGTAAAAATATATTCTAATTCTACTTTAAAACCACTCTATAGTATAATTTATCACTATAATTTATTTTGATTATAAAATTTGTCTTTAAGTATTTTTCACTATTCATAAAAAATTGGAAGTTCTCAAAAAAATACCAAAAATTCAACATAGGCTAATTTCGATATTCCGAATCCACAAATGAAGTCCATTTTGAAATATAAAATATATATAATTTCAAAAAGTCGGTATTACTATTCATAATGACTATTTTGATTAGTCGCGGTGTGTTAGAATCTCGAACTTGCGTACAATGCAAGCTATTTCATTATTGAAAGAGAAGCGTATTGTGGAAGCTCGGGGTGTTACAGTGCGATCCGTTGGCAGTGCTTCGGGACAGGGGTGCGGGTCCCATGTGGTATCGTTCGTGCGTGGTAAGCTGGAATGGACCTTTTTCTCCGGATATCTGTTCCACTCAAGTGATTAGTACTTTTGACGTGCTTTTCCGAGATCATTGTGATGGCACAATTTGCCCGACCTTTTTCGGGGATGTGGTGTGGGTCCCACCCGACTTGGCTATGGTGAATAGTACCTTTTTCACCGGTTATTCATTTTGGGCGATTGAGTAGTTAATCCCGTGTTTTTTTCTGAGCGGATCGCAGTGGTGTGCTCCGTTTGTTCAGTTTCGGGATTTTGGGGTGGGCCCCACCTGACCTGGTTACGGTGAATAGTACATTTTTCACTGGTTGACCGTTTCGGGCGAGTAAGTAGTCTATCTCGCGTGTTTTACCATGGGGATTACAATGATGTAATATGTTCATTCGAGCGGAGCCTCATACACGATCTTATTAAATGTGTAATGTGAAGGTGCCCCAGTGGTGGTTCTTCCTGTGGTGTTTGCAGAGAACCCTTGGCGTGTGATCGCGTGCACTCTTGTGTGAGTGATGTAAATGCTTGAAGAGATGTGGTTGGCTGTGCCCCTGTCACTGAGGTGGAAAGTTGGAGATGTTACGTCACGGCTTCGCGTTGACGTTGGGTGCCGTGTGCACGATAGCCCTTGGGCTGAAAATGAGGTATACTCTGGGAGTATATGGGAGCGCTTGGAGGTACGTGTGGATTATACCTGGGACTGTTTGTGCACTTGGTTGGGGATTGAATTGGGGCCACACGTCGTGTGGGCCCCATGTGCATGCTGTGTTCTGCTTTGCATACCTTTGACCTCTCGCGAAGTAGAAGGTCCCTCGGTTCTCGTTTATTGACTAGCGGGGTTGAGTTTTTCCCCCAGCTCTATGCTCGAAGGTTTAGATCAGCAGGGTTGAGTGGTTTCCCCTGGTATTGTTCCGGAGTCAAATGGTTGCACGATACCCACTCCGTGTTAGGTTGACTAGTGTTGTACCATCCAGTAGAGATGGCCAGAGCAGTTCTGGGTTTACCCTCTAGCGGGGCTGGGCTGTGGGTTACTCATCGACTTCTCAGGGTTTACCCTCTAGCAGAGACTAGGCAGTGGGTCACCCGACGACTCTTGAGGGTCTACCCTCTAGTAGGGCTGGGCAGTGGGTCGCTTGTCGACTTGTTTAGGGTTTACCCTCTAGCAGAGACTAGGCAGTGGGTCACCCGACGACTCTTGAGGGTTTACCCTCCAGCAGGGCTGGGCAGTGGGTCGCCCGTCGTCTTGTTTCGGGTCTACCCTTTAGCAAGGCTGGGCAGTGGGTCACCCATCGACTCCTTCCAGGTCTACCCTCTAGCAAGGCTGGGCAGTGGGTCACCCGTCGACTCCTTCCAGGTCTACCCTCCAGCAAGGCTGGGCAGTGGGTCGCCTGACGATTTATTCCAGGTTTACCCTCCAACAGGGCTGGGTAGTGGGTCGCCTGATGATGTGTTATGGTTTACCCTCCAGCAGGGCTGGGCAGTGGGTCGCTCGTTGACATTCCAGACTCAGTCCTTTCCACTAGGCTAGTCTGTGGCTTTCCTCTGTGACTACCAGAGCAGGACCCTTGTTTTTACGGGACACTGATGTGACAACTTTGACTTTGAGGAGACCTCTCGACTGCGGGGCAATGATGAGGTGTGGTTTGACTTAACTCGGAACTCTCAAGTACGAGGGGTGATTTTCCCCACCGAGATGCGTCCTTGAGACGCGACCCAAAACTGGGCGGGCGAGTCAGTTCCGCCCAAAGAGGATAGTTTCAAGGTGCGGTGATTTGAGCCATTTGACTTGTAGTTCAGGGCAAACGGGCGGGATGCTGGGCATCGATGGTGTTTACTTCTGGGACTGTTGGCGACTCAATTTCTTGGGATGAGCTACGGGATGGAGATCCCCTTAAGATATTGTTGGGGTTTCTTGTTGAGCGTACAGATATGTATATACCTTGTTTCTGGTACCCACTTCTTCGGTTTGGTTACTCTCCTTCCAGGAGAGGCGAAGACACATGGGGTATTCCACGTGATTTCCGTGTCTAGCTTCTCATGGTTGGACGAGTCTACTCTCCTGCTATAGGTAGAGAAGACTTGACGGGAAGCTCATCTTCTCACCGTTTCTAGCTCATTGTGCCTGGATGAGTCTACCTTCTTTCCTCTTTTTGGGTTGAGATGGACTCTCTATTGTACCCTTTACTGCACTCTCCATTGTACTCCTTTGATTTCCCCTGTTCGATCTACTGCTCACCCTTTGGTACCTCTTTTGTTGCTCCCTCAAGCCTTCTGGGTATCCTAATGAGTATTTTTATACTCACCCCTGCTTGGGGTTTGCCCGCACTTGGTGTGCCCTTGCAGACGACGGACAGGTTGGTCGTGAATTCATAGGAGCTTAGGAGTTCGGGAGCTGGGACCGCGTACGGTGGTCGTAGCCGGGTTCCAGGTGGGAGACCCATCAGCTGTTTCTTTTTGTTTACCTATTGCCGGGTTGTGGCACCTTTTCTGGTTGGGCGCATGTTTTTCCCTGTTTTCCTTTTCAGCACTAAGTTGTACTGTTTAGAGGTCGATGCACATTTATGGTATATATATATATAGTAGTTGCCCTTTTCTTTACTTGTCTTTTCTTTTACTCTGCATTGTTGCATTGAGTGTGCTGCGTGTGTGTGTACAGGTACTTAGGCAAAGGCCTCCCCGAGTTGTTGTGCCTTCGGCACTGGTCGCCAGCCCCTGGCCTATGGAGGTGGGTTTGGGGTAGTTGCGGCTCGAGCCCGGGTAGGGTCAGGTCGTGACATGAATAATGAAAGCATAATGAGTGATTTATGCACACTCTTGAATATTTTTTCTATGCTTTTATAATTTTTTTTCTTTTTCAAAGAACCATTTAACTTTATCTTTTTCGAAAGTTATTATTATAATAAACCTCACATCCCCCACCCAACCACATATGATAAAAATCATCGAACTAGAAATGGTAGTTTTTGATTCTTCTATGTCTCAACTCATTTTTTTCATTTTATTGGTTCTTTTTGTCATTTTATTTTTTATATCAATAATAGAAAACAAATGAAGTATCATGAATAAATCAAAAACCATTATTATCACCCATAATAAACACCCACACACTATTTTTCCTAACAATGTATTTCATCATTTCCACCATGATTCCCTTCACCCCCACACATAAAATTTAATATATCATGAAAATACTATGAGGATGGAAAGAATCGATAAAAATGGTTTGAAACATGGATCATTACTATAAAGGTAATTAATGGTCTCTATGGTCTGAACAAGGATTGATTTAAAGGTGGTATTTTTAGGATAATGGATTTTCAAAATATGTCTCAATCAATTTTTAAATGTGTTTCTACACAACCATAACTTTGATAAGTTCAATTTAAAGTTTTGTTAAATGTCATGTCCCATGATAACTCAATAAATATACTCAAGAATAAATATTAAGTACTTGGTATATAAATCATCTCGAGATTGGACATATGATATTGGTACCATCAATAAAGGCATGATTAACGATAAAAAATAAATTTAAATAAATTTTATAAATTCAAAATATAAAAAAATGGTTAGGAAATTTCATTTACATGAATCAACTAATTACTTCAAATCATGATTCCTCACTTTAATATCCATGTTCCACATTAATCATTTAATTATCCATTTTAATCATTCAATTTCATTAACATTGAAATCTATAACATGGAATCATAGGATTCATAAGATATTCATGTCTCCTAGATTAGTCAAGTAAATCATAATTAAAGCATGGTAATGAAATTTCAACTTAAAATCTCTAAAACTTTGTTAGGAAAAAAATATAGGGAGTTTAAAAAATAAAAAATAAAAGTGAACACCCTTTCCCATGAAGATTAGTCCTCTTCCCCCTTCACATTTGTGTATTCCTTCTTCCCTCACGACCCTAGAAAAATAAAATTTCTCAATTAAGGACAAGGATAATGTCATTTAAGATCAAAAAAGAAAAGAGGGAGTGGGATGCATGATGGACTAATCCTAAAAATTGAAATCTAAATTCCTAGAAAGCAAGAAGAAAGGGATAAGTCTTTATATGATCCCCCAAGTGGGCCCTAAATTTTTTACTACCTCCAGAGATAAGTACTTTCTATTATCCAAATTTAGTTGGTGGTAAAAACCTATTTGATTTGAACCACCACTTATAGATTTTTCCAGCTTGTGCTTCATCCTTCCCTGTGAGGAATGATCTATGGATAGAGTATACCAAATACTTCCCCTTAAAAATTAAGTATAGCATGTATGGTGGGGTTAGGATGAAGTATAGATCATCCTCCTTCTTGGTTGCTACTTGTGAAACCTCCTCTTTCTCTTCTAGTACTAGATCAATAAGGGATTTAATATGATCATCCACTTTTATGATTTACTTAAGCTCAACAACATTGAATTCCTAATGGGGATCCTAAAATGAATGTTCAATGAAATTCAGGAGCTCAATGTGTTCCTCAATAGGTGAATTTACAATTTCTCAATCCTCTAATACAACATAGTTTTTTTCTAAACTTTTATATCAAAATAGTAGGGATTGATACACAATTCAGTTTTAATAAAATCATAAGATATATATTCAAAGAAGGGTTCAAATCCATGAGTTAGTTCAGTTTCAATCTCTTCCTAAGTGGTAAGTTCCTCATAGAGTTAAATATTAATTGATGGAGAAGGGAGTAAGGATATTATATCTTTTCTTCAAATTCCATCTCTTCTATGGATTTTTCCTCTTTCATGGATATAGATACATGCAATGGTATTGGATATTATAATTTATAGGGATCAGAGAGATCAAGTTGTATCTTATATTCATTCCAAAAGTCATCATGACCTTATTGATATTCCTCGGTTCGATCAACAGGAATGTTTTCATCATAATTAATCCACTCTATCTCATCAAGGTATTTTTAGATCTGTCTCTTCATAGGGTTGGTCTATATATGCTCCCCAAGATGCGACTCTACCTCTTTGATTTCTTCAGTAAAATAGGGAAGTTCTTGTGGCAATTTATTATTGTTCTTTATTTTTTGATAATAAATCATACCTTTATCAATAATATCTTACAGTTCCTAAAATGAAATTATAGTGTTATACCCATTTGGCATAATCTTGGACATGTTAGTTAATTCATTGATATTTTTCAGGAGGAAAATCTCTTTAGAATTTTGATAAAATGATTCTTCCACCTGAGAGTAATTGTTCCATGAATTGAAAAAAAATCATTTGAAAACATAATGGATTTTTTTAGTTTTTTTAATTTGGAAAACAATGAAAACTATCTAAAATGTTAAAATTGAAAAATTTAAGTAAACAACTGATTAAATCTCAGACAATAGTTCCAGTTTTGATATTCATGCCTATCATAGGGCATGGAAAAAATAAATTATTTTGTTTGTGAAACACAGTGGATGGCTAGTGTCATCTCACTTGAGGAGATTCTTAGTTTGTTCACCTACATTATCTAATCACATAAACTATTTTTTTGATGTTTTTATTATTCTTTGAAAGAAATGATAAATATTTTTGGGTTTTTGATATTTAAAATAATGATATGAAAAATGATAATTCTAAACTTATACATAGATGAAAATCTAAATAGAATGAATTAAGGAAGAAAGAACTTGGTTTTTGGTTCATTTTTAGGTTCAATAATTATTATCCTTTATTTTTTTGACTTTAGTTTGATAATACAAACAATAAATATCAAATTGAATTACTATTATCTTTATTTAGATTCTTTGGAATCTTTTAAACCCTAAGAAATTATAATTCAATCTCCTCCAATAATCTAGGCTGATAATACACCTTGATTAAGGGTGTACCATATTCCAGGACCCAACTCTATTGAAGATGTTTCATAAATTGACTTTCTCAACTCCATGATGTGGAGAGTTAGCCAATTAAGAAAGGGAAAATAGATTAAACAAAAGAATAGAAATATATTGAGTTGAACTTCATTGGGGGGGATCACCACATCAGGGACATTCACCTCATCCATACATTCTACACAAATCTACCACAAATTAAAAATAAACTCTAAAAAAATTGAATATCACCTTGAACTCCCCTGGGAGAAGACTCGGGTCAGCCCATAATTTTTGAGGGTAAGAGATCACTTTGGTGGAAATATGTAAGAAAAGGAGAAATAAAATATAATAGAAATAAAATAAAAAAGAAATATAAAAAAATGGTTGAGAAAATAAAATAATAAATTATAAAGAATTGGGTTTAGAGAGAGAATAAAATTAAAATGTAAAAAGAAAATAAATGAAAAGAAAATAAATTAGAAAGAATAATAAATTTATATAATATATAAAGAGTGTTAAAATAATAATAATAATAATAATAATAATTATTATTATTAGAAGTAGAATTTAAAATAAGAAGATAAAGAGGAATAGAAGAGGAAGAAGAAAAAGATGGATGGAAAAGACCTTAAATTTAACATGAATAAATTTATTTATTAAAATAAAACTAAATTAAATTACATTCAAAATAAAACATAAAAAAATAGAAAAGAAAAATAAAAATAAGAAGAAGATGTAGTAGTGGCTGAGCCTCCTTGTTAAGGAAATATCCTCCCTCATAGGTGTCAACCATTTTTTGATAGGGGTCCTGACATCCTTATATATGGAGAGAAGAGGACCCAAACTACATAAAATCTGGGGGAATCTCCCCTGATAACTCTCTTTGAGATCACACCCATGAGACCCAAGATTGTGAAATAGGAAACACCCACATATGGCATGTGTTTAAATTTTGTGCGTGGATGAGATTTATGATGTGCACGAGGTGAGACATGGGGTGTGGGATCTCAATGTGGGATGTTATACATGGAAGTGAGTGCTCTAGAGTGGTAGTGGTAGAAACGACCTACATGGGTGATGGCGAGCAGTGGAAGGAGGATCATCTACTCCTACAGCCTTCACAGTGATCAAAGGAGGCTCGAATATGGTGCATTGAGGTTGTTTATTGCTTGTAAGGTGATCCCTAGTGATCCCAGGTGGTGGAACTGGCAAAGGAGTTTGATCCCAATCTTCAAGAGTGATGGAAATGGAGTTCTCAAGTGCTCGCAGCAGCATGGGTGATGCCAAGATGAGATGGTGGCAGCCTGCATGGATCGCAATGATGGACAACCACAATTGTTCCTTATCTAGACTTTAAAGAGCCCGAATAAGGATTCATTGTGGTTGTTCATGGATTCTGAGGTAGTGGTGACCTCTATGGAGAAGACAAATCTCAGGATGAACTTGAGCTGTGGAGGAGGTAGTGTTCTTGGGTGATAGAAACAATGGAGGGGAGACATCAGTAGGAGGAGTGAGTGGAGCGTGGTAGGGTATAGTGGAGCCGAAGCGATGCATCAATCCCACATCGAAATGGTGGGACTTCGGGCAAGCACTTATAATCCTGAGTAATGGTTCACAGTGAAAATGAAGTCAATGGGGTGTCATTAGATGCCCCTCACCACTATGGCCTGCCACATCCCAGTGATGCACTCCTCCCTCCACTACATGGAGTGACCCCATTCATTTGTGCTTTTACCCTATGATAACTATTATTGGTCCTACGGGCCGTGAAGTGGAATTTTGATAAATCCATGAATGAAACAGTGATAAAGAAGTGGAATTTTGATAAATCCATGAATGAAACAGTGATAAAATCCCTCATGACCTAAGGGAGACTGCACCCTATCATTTATTGATAATGGATGGGAATAAATTAAATATACTCTAATTTATTAACTTTGATACTATCTCTATGAATGAAATGTCTAAAAATTGTCCCTTATTTTTCTATGAAATGAAATTTATCTTATTTTAATAAAATATTATTTTAAATAAAATGATGGAATCTTGATAAATCCATTAATAAAATAGTGATAAAATCCCCTCATGACCTAAGGGAGACTGCACCCCTATCATTTATTGATAATGGGTGGGAATAAATGAAATATACTACTAATTTATTAACTTTGATACTATCTCTATGAATGAAATATCTAAAAATTGTCCCTTATTTTTCCATGAAATGAAATTTATCTTATTTTAATAAAATATTATTTTAAATAAAATGATGAAAGACAATACTAATACTCCTCCCTCCATTACATAGAGTGACCCCATTCGTTGGAACTTTCACCCTACGATAACTATTATTGGCCCCTATATTTCATCCCCATGGGACTTGATAGGGGAAGTGGAATCTTGATAAATCCATGAATGAAACAATGATAAAATCCCTCATGACCTAAGGGAGACTACACCCTTATCATTTATTGATAATAGGTGGGATTAAATTAAATATACTTCTAATTTATTAACTTTGATACTATCTCCATGAATGAAATGTCTAAAAATTATCCCTTATTTTTCCATGAAATGAAATTTATCTTATTTTAATAAAATATTATTTTAAATAAAATTATTAAAGACAATACTAATACTACTCAAAACCTCATCAAAAGAGGACTAATAAATAGTGAAATCATTCACAAATTCTTCCACAGAATTTCCAAGTAATCTAAAAAAATACTACCATTGGTATAATTCTAGAGAATTGTACAGACTAAATTTCATCCTCCTACATAAAAATGTGTTAAAAAGTATAATGAAGGTTGTATTTTCTTGATCCTTTGGGAAAATATGAATATAAAAATATCTAGAATAACATTTAAGGAAATAGTAGTGAGACTTACTAACTAACCTCTCTAGAATCTGGTAAATTAATGATAATGAGAAATATTACTTCCTAGTGTGATGGTTTATTCAAGAATAGTCTATAAAGACACTCTAACTATTCTATGATTGAGTTATTAAAAATTCATCATTTTCATTTTTAATGATTTTTAAACACATTTTATTTGAAACTATCTACATTGGACTTATTCATTCACTTTTATATATAGGAAAATAACTTTATAATCCAATAATTTGGTTACCTAATTTTTAAGGACACCAAGGAGGTTGAATTCATTTGATGTAGTGAATTTACCACTACTTTAACCCCATCATTTAATAACACATTTTTCATAAAAATTAGTCATTTGAAATCAATAATTTCATAAAGTTTCCATCCCAATTTTTGTTCATACTCACTAAAAGTTCAATAAATCATAATTTATGCTTTATAGGGAGTGAAATGAAAACAATAACAAGAAACTAGTTTCTATTCTCAAAATATGAATATTTTAAATTTATAAAGAAGTGGTTAATTTTTCATTATAAGGGATTTTTAATCTATTGAAGTAATGAGATTTATATATGTTCATTATTTCATCTAACAGATCAATGATACTATAACTAAACGGGGAATAATATTTTATAACCTGATCAGAATAATTGATAGTCATTGAGTCCTTAGTGGATAAGAAATTATTAATTAATAAATATGGATTTCATTTTTCCAAAACATTATAATATTCAATTAATGAAAAATTACCTATCATGCGTATAAATGATTAAAATTTAAAAATTCAGTCATAGTAAAAAAGATAAATTTCTTTAGGGGTAGGGATTATATCAATTAAATTAATCAACTAAGTGAAATGTTCTTCTAATGAGTTTTTTATGGAATCAAGGCTTTTTAAGTGGTAAATATCACCACTAAAATCAATAGATAATGTACCATTATGTAAATTAATTATGGTTTTGAAAGTTTTTAAGAAACGTCTCCCCAATATAATTAGGTCATGTCCATAAATTATATCATACTTTATTTTAAGAACAAAAAAATATCTTGAAAAATTAATTTCTTAATCCTCAACACACTAATAGTAGATACGATGATTTAGTTTTCCAATTGAATGACTATTCCAATAGGCTATAAATCACTAAACTATAAGCAAGATAAAATGTAATGAGAAATCACATTTTTTGAGGAAAAAATTTCAAGAATAATATAAAAAAGTAATACTCCCCTATGGTGCATGAAATCAAGTATGTTCTTGGATCCTTGCATTTGATAAGAAGTAATGGTTGGATCAATGTAGATAAATTCCTCCCAAATCTCACCCAGTCATACCCTCTAATTTTTCATCTATGGGTATATATCTACTTCAGGAACCTGGAATATCATAGAATTTCCTTTACAATATCAATCAAAATCATGTTATCTTACACTTTTAAAAATGTTTCAAAAATTTATTTATCAAGATTACTTTATTTTTTTCTATTGTTAGGCATCTATTTTTAGAAATGAGAGAGTAATTTTTGGGATAAGGGGTTCATTAATGGACACTATATTTATATTAGAGGGATCCTACATGTGAAAGAATTATTTTGATTTTGATTTTTAGGTATGATTGGAATAGTGGCTTCTTCAAGAAGGAATTAATCTAATGGAGGGGCAATAGGGATTTTTAGTTACACACTACTATAAAGTGTGATAGTAATAATATTTATCTTATCCATAGGGTTAAATATAGTCTGATAAGTAATTTTACACATACATTAATTTAGATTCCTCCAACTGAGTTATTGATTTGGCCTGATTGAGTTTTTATGTATTGAATGGAATCTTGGATTGTTTATCATAATTTAAGATTATATATGACTATTTGTTTTATTACATTTTATAGTATAGGATTGAGTTTTGGAGGAGGTTTTTGTACGACCATTGTAGTGGTTAATGATTTTCGGGTGGGGGTGGAGGATGAATACCCTACCACCGATGGTTTCATGACTGTTGAGGTCAGTTGAAATAAACTTTTCATATAGGAATGATCATATTTATATATATATTTGTATGGATAATATGGTCTTGGTTTATTAGGTTTTTTGTATAGGTAAACTGGGGAGATTACCTCATAACTATCATAAGGTTATCTCTATTGAAGGCATTGGTCTGAATATTGGGTGTTAGTAGAAAACATACTATAATGAATTGGAGTAGGGGGTTAGGATTTCCCATGGTAAAGTACAAGTGTTCAAATAAGATTACTCACCCCTTTAAAATTTATGTACTCCATCTTTCATAAATTTTAACTATTCACCACATGCACTCCTGTAATGGGAACAATAGACCTCAAATGAAACATCTGAGTGTTTTCCACGATGTATGTAATGATAGTTCTAATTATAGAAATATTTTGGTCCTCTAAGGAACCACTTAAAAATAAATCATTAAAAATTTGATCCATAGGGATTAGTACTTCATAAAAATATTGGATTAATAATTGATCACTTATTTGGTTGTAAGGGTATCTTATACATAATTTTGTAAAGAGTTCACATTATTCATGTAGTGTTTCCCATTGTGGATGTCTTAGTCCATATATTCCCATTCTTATTATTATAGTTTAGGAGGCTGAGAAGTATTTTTTTGAAGAAAAAGACATTTCATGTTTTCCTAATTTCCTATTGGGGTGGTAATATAACAGAACCAATTCTTTTTAGAGTCTTTTAAATTGAATGGAAATGATCTTAATTAATAAAGTTCCTTTATCTATCCTATGTGTTTTAAGTTTTATCATAGATTATGAAATTCATTTAATTATTTATGTGGTTCCTCTCCACTATGTCCATGAAATTTAGTTAGCAAATTAAGTAAATTATATTTTAGTTCAAAATTAGCTGCTTCCCAAAGAACATGGATATATTTAGATTAAAAATATATATTGGGTTAAGTTAATTCATTTAAAATATGATTATAAAAATCAATCACTGGTTCTGTTTTATTTCCTAAATAATAAGGCTTCATAAGAGTCTCTATATTTCACATGTCCTCCTTCAAAGGTTTGTTTTGAGAATTTTGGTGTCGATGATATCATAGACCCCCTAAGTAGGTTTTAAAGGTGTTAATTTTATCATAGAATAATAATTCATGTATAAAACCTATATAATAAATGAAATATAGACATAACTTGATGTAAAAAATAAGAAGATGAAAAATAAATAAAAACACATTTACATAATACATAAATATTTTTTTAAAACACATACTTTAAACTATAGCGCTGCTCAATAATGAAACGAAAATTTTAATTCCCTATCATGAAATGTAAAATTAGTTAGGTTTTTAATGATAATATACAATATATTAAAGACCATAGGTCATATATAAAGGATCATTAAAGGTCTAAGTTTGAGTATTTTAACTAAGTTTTATAAAACAAAATTAGGGGGGTTGTGATGATTATTGAAAAAAAGAAACAAAATTACTTAAAATAAACTTTTTATATTTGTAAAATAAAGTTTCAAGAGGTAAAAAAAGGCGATCATACAAAGTTAACTACACATAATATAAAGTTCATGGTTCTAAAAATTAAATTTTGTTTAATGAAATTCTTTGGTTGATGGAAACCAAGATCGTTATTCCCCTCTTCATCCTTTAAAATGGAATACATAGAACCAAACATTGATACAATAACCTATTTTGTAAATATTTGGATCTTATACATGGAATTAGGGATTCCAAATCATATTGACATGTTAATAATGTGTGTGAGAATAAGGAACCTTTTGTTATCTAATCAGAATAACACAATATTACCTTTTAAAATATCAATCCAATTTGTTGTAGAATAAAAATATTTTCAACCAATCATATAAAAAAATTTATTTAAAGCATAATAATGCTTTGATATAATTAAATAAATTGTTTTCAAACTAAAATTTTATCAAATCATAAAAAAAAATCACTAATACTTTCTCACTAAGTGTATACCTCCCTTATAATTACTGACCACTATTTGGATCACCAATAAGAGGATTTGGAGGCTTGTTTGAATATATATATTCTTTTCATATCTCTATAAGAGGATAGGGAGTTTCAAAACCTCTAAAGTGATGATGAAACCCTGATTTTCTCCAAAATAACGAAACACTACCCACAATATGATCATAAAAATGATTTAACCATGGTTACACTTTATAGGCAAAGTGAAAGGTGTTTTTTGACAACCAATTTTTTCATTACTACTTGTGTCTCAGATTTGGTAAAGTAAATAGACTTATCTGGAAGTTGATAAAACCAGATTTTTTTTGTAGGAATATTTAATATCTACTTATAAAAGTTGGAACCAATTTGAGATATATAATGCGAGATATTTCCAAAATAAAAGGTTAAAATATACACTTTGATCAATTTAATTTTTCTAAACATATTACATCATCTAGGCCTCCAAATGGATGAACTAGGCATAGTTTTCTTATAAAGAAACAATATATTTTATCCCATTTTTCTTCAAATTATTATTATTCTCTCTAAATCCCTTCTAATTTCAATGAAAGCATTGAAAAAATTAACTTTTTAAAATTATTTAACATTAATTAATTTAATTTTATGAGAATATCAATTGATTATTATGTTGTGAAATTACAATATAAAATCAGTTTAAAATAGTGGTATAAAGGTGAAATATAATAGTGGATCACTATTCAAGCATGTGCTATTATGTAGGTACAATCAATATGGATACACAATACATGTTCTATCACTGTAATAGAATTCAATTATTTTTAGATATGAGAATGTGAATAACCTAACACAATCAAAATCATAGAGGGGTTTTTTATGTATGAGTTAATGATTAAGAAGGGTTCAAGTTCCTTGAAATTAAATCATTATTTATTTCAAAAAAATTATATAAAATAATATATATGAAGAATAAAAGGAAGAAATAATTTTTTATTAGATTCATTTACCATGTGGGAATAACTTGAATTTTTTTAGGGATGAATATTAGTCTGTATGTGCCTTTTGTCGTCTACTTTTATGGTCTAACTTTTTTCTAAGACATGAAAGGGAAGGCTTAGTGAGTGAAGACTCAAATTATTTATTATGAATCCATTTAAGGGGTTTCAAGTAGATTAGTCCAATGTATGTTAATTTTATAAAAATCTATTGGGTGTCAGTAGTTTATGGTCAAATAGATTGAACTGAATAGAGTTAATGTTTATGGACATACAACTTAGACTGAAGCAAGTCTAGTGTTTAATGTCATACAACTTTGGACCAAAGTTGTTGAAGTTTAAGGGTATATAAATTTGATCAAAGTGGCAGATGTTTAAGGTTATAATTATTATAAATAAATAAAGGTTTCTTATCCATCAAAAGGGTATAAATAAATTGACGTGAATTGATGTAACCAACACCGATATAGGTGACCTCAAGGAGAACAATGTTCATTTAGTTTTAGCTCATATAACTAGGATAATAGTGTGGAGTTTCATACTAGAGATAGATTCATAATAAAACCAAAGTGACTTGAATTAAATATGGTATATAAAACATTAAAGAGTGTATGTATGTAGTTTTAATTCATAATGATTATATGAAAAAATATTACAAATAGTTTAAGGTCATAAAGTTTAGGCTAAAAGTGAGGTAGTATATATATTTGTAAGGGAAATATTGACCTGACGTGAATGGTGATTCTAGTAATGTTATATGTAAACTTGAAGTAAGTATATCACAAACCAAATATAGGTCTGATAATTAAAGTTATATTAATATCTTTGAAATAGATATAATAGATACTGTTAATTATATGTTGAGGTAATTTAAAGAAGGAAATATAAGATGATAATAGATATACTAGGATATATTTTCACTATATTCAAATGATGGGTCCATTACTATACTACTGAACATGCATACTAAGGATAACCAAAGACTACATTAGAATGATGGGTTCCACTATAATTCTTTCATAGGAATATAGGGTTATAAGATCATTCCATTGAGACATAGCCACACCCTTGGTTAGTTATATGTATAATGGATATACATAATATATAACATTTTGATGATGGGGGGGGGGGTCACCTTTAATTAGATACAACCATTATCAATAGCCATGGGTGGTTTGTAATAATTCAAATACTCAATATAAAAAAGTATGGTATAGAGGAAAAGAATAATCAGAGTTCGATAGAAAATACTGATTCAAAACTAGCCAAATTAGGTTATCATGAAGTGCTTAACTTGGTTTGAAGTGGATAATAATTTTTGGATGGGTATAAGATATAAAATCGAAACATCACAACATATCATGTAAGAATATAAATCAAGCCACACATAGCTCTAAAATTTTAATCCTTGTGTTGGTTTAGTTTAAGAAAACATAATGTGAATTCATATTCCCATATGCTGGGGTGGTTATAAGGTTGATAATTTTTGGTTAGGTTTGATTTTATTGGTTAAAACATTATTATTCATCCTTTAAGGAAAATAATAAATCCACACTTAGTTATGGGATGTGGGGGTTCAAGTTCCCTTGTATGGATTGTATTTTTTGTTAATTAGGAATGTTGTCAATAAATGTTGGAGAAGTATGCGAGTAATGTTGAATATTCTTCCTTTTTGATTGGAAAATGTAGATTTTTGTTAAGGTTTATTTCTTTAAATAACTCTTTATGACTCATAAATATGTTGGGAGGGGGTGTTGGAAGTTTTGATGCTAGTTTGAAGAACATGGGTGACCAACATAAAGGAGTAAACCCCCTAAGTTTTGTAGATTGATGAACTATTATACATGTTAAATACAATTACTAATGATAAAATTGTTTTCTACAATAGTTAATAGATGTTGAAAGTTTCTAGATAATGGGAAGCTGTCATTGGTTTTCATTCTTGATAAGATAAATACTAAAGGAAGTGGGGGGTTTCTTGAGAATTCAAGGACACCAAAAATATTGTTCAAGGTTTATAGATAATGTTTTTAGAAGATTAGATAATACATAAAGATAAGTTGGAGAGAACCTTTAAGTTTTTGAGGAAGTATGAAATTTTAGTGCTGATAAATTTGGCTAAGACTGAGAAACATAAGCAGGAAATATTGTAACTTCACAAGGATGAATCTATATTACAGAAGGATGTTTTTAATTTTTGTTAGTAACATATGAGATAAGTAAGCATGATTTGAAGTTGTGTAATCATAAATCAGTTTCTATATAAGGATGACTAAGGTCTCTATATACACCATATATGTAACCATGATCATTGTATGGATCATCTGCCTAAGAATTGGAATCGTAGGGATCATTTGTGTAAGAATGATTGAAGATCACCCTAAAGATAAACTGTGTAAATATCATATTAACTAAGTAAAAAAGAGTTGAATATGTTTAAAGATGAGAATAATATAAGTATTATTTATTCTTATGGTAATACTTCAAAAGTATAATTATTTGGTTAATTTTTTACAATTCTAAAATATGAATATGATTAGATTATTAGAATATATATTCTAATGAATTTGGATTTAAATTATATGATTACTATGCTGATATTTGAAGAATTAAAATATCACAATTGATCAAGTGGATCATGATTCAAGAAAGATATGGGATGAGTGTAACATTCCACAAGGAAGTGACATGTCACATTGTATACAACCATTCATACATGATGGTAAATTCAAAAGGAATTAAGTGATATAGATTTGATAGGAAATTATAGCTATGTCATGTCTATAATTTCTTAATGAAGGGAAATAAGATGAGTTTTAAGGAATAATTAAATAAAGAGATTAAATTAATTCAAATGAGTGAATATCTCACTATCAAAGATCATGGAATTTATATAAAACTTATTTAAATAATCTTCAAAACATATCGTGAATATAAAAAAGAATAGAGAATAAGAAAAATTGTGTGTCTTGATAATTTGATTCCCAAATAACTCTTATGTGTCAAAGATAAACACGAGAGAGGAGAAGAAGAAAATACATCTAGGAGGGATTCTGTGTTTCCAATAATAAGAAATTGAAAATTAATACTCTTAGTATCGTGTTGAAGTCAAGGAGAAAATCAGAAGTAAGAAAATTCTGATACCTAGGATATTTCACCATTAAGAGAAGAATTGATCAAGGATGGGCAATCATTTAGAAGACTAGGATGATAAGACTTGATGGAGAAAAAGTATAAACCACCACCAAAATAGTATAAATGGGAATTATATGACTTATTTAAGTATGTGTTTGGGAAGACCCTTAAATAATTTTTGAGAGGTATTTTAATGATCACACCAGGAGATAATAAGAAGGTTTTTATGATATAACTTCAACTGGAAGGATCTAGAATGAAGAACACATTGTGAGGTTGCTACTATGATCACTATGGACCAGGAATTTTGGTAAAATTTTAGATATTATTTTCAAAATATGGAATATGATTGTACTCTTGCTTATTCATAGTGTAGAAATTAGGTCTTGAATCTTGACCCAAACATGGAAAAGAGTATGATTTCAAGGAAATACCTTATAAATATCCTATATTCTATTATTTATTTATTATAAAACTTGAGTAAGATCAAGAGACACAAGACATTTAGGATAAAACATTAACTTATTAGAGTGGTTGACTTAAAATATACAAATTCATAAAATAAAAAGTGTAATGACCCGCCAATTCTCATTGGCTTGAAAATACAACAAGTCATTACTTGGCCTTAATCAACATACCCAAGATGCCAAAGGCTGGAAAAAAATGCCGAAGGGTTTCAATGCTAGTGGGGGACGATTTACCCTTTGAGAAATAAACCAACCAAACCATAACTAACAACCACTATATGAAGCACGTTAATCCAAAAACAACTCATGCATTACCAAAAGAGAACTACACTGTTCCACCACAAATAAAAACCAACACAAAATCAGAGTACCAAGCAGAAGACTAAAAAAAATACCCAAAACAAGCCGAGACACTCTCCATGGCACCACACCGAGCTCCGAGCTCCGCGCACCAAGTACCACCACATCTCCCAAGCATCACCACGAATGACTATCAAAAAGATGATTTACCTTTACCTGTGTCTCGGTATACGACATCTAAAAAATCACCAACGTGCCAAAGCAGGGGTGAGTATAAAACTCAGAAGGTCTTCCCCAATGACTTCCCTACTCATGCCACTAGGATAGAAGAGTTAGCCACATTGATATAAAAACAGTTTATATAAAACATTTTCTCAATAGAAGTTTGTAACTAAATAAAAATAAGTTTCCAAAACCATTCGTAACCAAATAAATTGAAACCAGTTTCCCAACAAGTCATTTTTTCCAGAAAAATCACCAATCACGCTATAGAACCATGTCACAAAACATTCCTTGTTGGCATACCCAACCATTTCCACAAACCCATGCAACCAACCATACAGGCTACCTAGAATAGGGGAGAATCCCTAACCCTTATCCATCCCAACCATGATGGGGGATACTTCTTACCCTTATCCCACCCTAATGCACATGAATGCTTGACGGGGGAGAGCCCTAACCCTTATCCATCCCAACACTGATGGGGGAGACCCCTAACCCTTATCTGTCCCGACTGCAATATGAATGTTTGAAGGGGGAGAGCCCTAACCCTTATCCATCCCAACACTTATGGGGGAGACTCCTAACCCTTATCCGTCCTGAATTCAATATGAACACACACCACATCTTCCCATAAATCATGCCAAAGCACTCTTTCAATAAAAAACACCTTTTTATTGAAAACCATTTCCATCAAAACCATTTCAAATCCAAACCATTTCAATTCCAACCCATTTCAATAAAACTCCCTTTTTATTGAAAACCTATCTTTCATAAAACCATTTACAATTCCAGAAATTCTACAATTTAAAATCATCATTTTAAATTCAAGAATCCAAATCACTTTGCACAAAAAATCATCAAGATTTTACAATTTCATTAAAACCATAAATCATCACTAAAGAAGATTTATTCCATGCTTTTCACAATAAATTCCATTCAAATAACCCAATTTGAAACTAATCCAATCAATTATAACAAGAGGAGTTGAGAGTGAAGCCACCTACCTATGAGATTTTGATGAAAAACCTAACAAACGGAGAATGCACAAGAAAACCCGACCGATTCACCAAGGATCCTCCTTAGATCTCTTCTCATAACACAAACAAGACCAAATATCATCATGTTTTGCATCCACACACTTATATCTACCCATAACGGGTGTATATCTAAGGAACCAAGAGGATATGAGAAGTAGATCTAAGTAGATCTGAGAAACCAAACAAGAACGATCATATACCTCAAGAATCTGGCTTCGATTCGCCAAGAGAAGCCTTCAGATCACTTATGGAATGATGGGAGAACCCTCTTTGACCTTAGGAGAACAAAAATCAGGAGTTAGGGCTGCTTAGGAGGAAAAAAGAGCTACATAGAGGCAAAAACACATGAGATCCACCTTTATAGGATCTCGTTTAAGTGGCCACATGTTTAGTTCGCACGGTTTGACAAACCGTGCGCTAACCGTGCGTTAGCTACTGCCTCGGCCACCCTTATCGCATGGTTTGGATGCATGGTTAGACAAACCGTGCATCGACCATGCGGAAGCCACTACCTCCAAGACCCACTGTGCACGATTTGGCCGCACGGTTTAGACAAACCGTGTGCCTCCCGTACGACTTCCTATTTGCCTCAAAACATCATTCCAAGTTCTCCCGACTCTCCCATCCAACACCATTCATTTTATAACAATTAAAAGTGTCAAGAAAGGGTTAAATACCAGAATCCAGGGGTACTAAATTCTCCCCACCATTGGTCTTTCTGTCCTCAGAAAGTAGAAAACGTTTAGCCAACTGAAAGTGTTTCATCCACTGCTCTTTCATTTCCTTTTCACGTTCCCAAGTCTCTTCCTGAATCTGACCATGATGTCATAAAACCCACACTAGACTGATGCTTTTTCCCCACAAGAATTTCTCTTGCCTATAAAAAATCCGTACTGGTATATGTATCAACCAAGCATCCGGCTCTAGGTCAACGTGATCCCATCTGATCACATGGTCAGGATCGGGCTGATAATTTTTCAGCTGAGATACATGGAACACATTATGCACTGAACTAAATCGTGGTGGTAATGCCAACCGATACGCCACCTCACCAACCCATTCTAGTATATCAAAAGGGCCTATATATCGAGGAGATAATTTTACCTACTTCCCAAAACGACGATGTCTAATCCTTGGAGAGATTCTCAAAAACACATGATCACTCACCACAAACAACAACGGTCTTTGGTGATTATCCGCATAAGATTTTTTATGACTCCGTGCCATCCCCATCCTCTTTTTAATCAAATGAATCTTCTCCATTGTTTCTTGGACAAGGCTCATCCCAACTAGTGAAGTTTCACCCGTTTCCACCCAGCATAGTGGAGAACAACAAGGACGCCCATAAAATGCTTCAAACGGAGCCATGCGTATCAAGGCATGATAACTGTTGTTATATGAGAACTCCACTAAAGGCATGTTATCTTCCCAAGAGCCACCAAAATACATTACACAAGCCCAAAACATGTCTTCCAACGTCTGTATCGTCCTTTTGGATTGTCCATCCATCTGAGGATGATACTCCGTACACATATTCAACTGAGTTCCCAGGGCATTCTATAAGGATTGCCAGAAACGAGATGTGAACCTTGGATCTCTGTGTGAAAAAATAGACACTGGTACACCATGCCTCTTTACCACTTCTCAGATATATATTTTTGAAAGATCTTCCACCGTATGAGTTTCATGAATATGGATGAAATGGGCCTACTTGGTAAGCCGATCCAGTATCACCCAAATGGCATCATGTTTCTAGACTATTCTTGGAAGATCTGTAACAAAATCCATTGTTATCTGATCCCATTTCTACATTGGGATAGGTAAATATTGTAACATACCAGCTGGTCTCTGATGCTATGCTTTAACCTGCTGACAAGTTAAGCACCGTGAGACAAACTTAGCCACCTTTCTTTTCATGCCGCTCCACCAAAACTACGCCTTCAAAAACTTATACATATTATGTGTACCTGGGTGTACAACCCATATTGAATGGTGGTAAGCATGAAGGAGTTTTTCCCGAGAAGTTAAAGGTACAACCATCCGATCTTGAAATCGCAAAAATGAACTCCCATCTAGCTTCCATCCCTCAATGGTCTCCTCACCATTGAGTTTTGAACTCATTGCAACACATTCCACATTGGATGCCTGTGCCTCCTTTACTATCTCCACCAAATCAGGAACAAGCGCAACTGGAAATAGAACTGAAACATCACCTCAGTCTTCACATTCCACATGCATGTTGGCTAGGACCGACATCAACTACCACTCATCTGAAGCTTCTTTCTCCAAATAAGCATACGACTTTCTACTTAATGAATTGGCCACCGAATTGGCCTTACCCGGTGTATACATTAATTCAAAGCCGAACATTTGAAGATACTCATCCATCTCCTCTTCCTGAGATTCAAATCTCATTGTGAGAAAATATGCTTCAAACTCTTATGATCCATAAACACAGTGAATTTCTCACCAAAAAGATAATGTCTCCATGTTTTCAAAGCATGGACGACTGCAACCAACTCCAAATCATGTGTTGGGTAGTTCTTTTCATGTGCTCTCAATTGTCTTGATCCATAAGCAACAACATGATCTCCTTTCATGAGAACACATCCAAACCCGGATCCCGAAGCGTCACAATACACCACGTACCCTTGTCCTGATTCCGGAAAAATCAATATGGGTGCTGATGTAAGGCAAACTTTCAACTCTTGAAAAGATCTATGACATTCCTCAGTCCATTTAAATGCACTATTATTATTTTTCAATGCTATAATAGGCGAAGCTAGTCGTGAGAAGTCACACACAAAGCATCGATAATAACTATCTAGACCAAAAAAACTTCGTATTTTAAAGACATTCTTCGGCGGTTGCCAAGAAAGAAGAGATTATCTTTTCTGGATCAACAAAAATGCTTTTCTCAGAAATGACATGGCCTAGGAAATGTACTTATTGTATCCAAAAATCACACTTTGATAATTTGGCATAAAAACAATGATCTCTCAAGATTTGTAACACTGTTTCAAGGTGCACCTCATGCTCAACCCTTGTCTTTGAATACACCAAGATATTTTCGACAAATACCACAACAAAAGAATCCAGATATCGTTGAAATATCTGATTCATCAAAGCCATGGAGACCGCTGGTGAATTTGTTAGACAGAAAGGGATGACTACATATTCGTTGTGGCCATATCTGATTTTGAAAGATGTCTTTGGAATATCCTCCTTCCAAACTCTCAATTGGTGATATCCTGATCGCAAGTCAATCTTGGAGAACCACTGAGCTCCCCTTAAATGATAGAACATATCATCAATGTGTGGAAGTCGATATCTATTATTTATCGTAACTTGGTTAAGCTTACGATAGTCAACACACAACTGAAGAGTTCCATTTGCATTATTCATAAACAAGATCGGTGATGCCCACAGAGATGTACTTGGTCAAATGAAACCCTTGCTTTCCAGCTCCTCTAACTGCACTTTCAATTCTCGTAATTCAGTAGGTGCCATCCAGTAAGATGGAAGTGAGCTAGGATTGGTCCCCGGAAGGAGATCAATCATAAAATCTGCTTGAAACCAGCGTTAGAGTTCCCAATCTTCCCCATGGGTACCACCATGCTTCCTCCACTCGAAGCTCCCAACAGATACTGCTCGGTCACCGATGCTCGATTCACCATCTCTGTGTAATCACCGATACACAACTCTATTATTTTGAATGGATCTCTTACCTTTACACCGATTCAAAGATCTTTTCCTTCAACGATGTGCTACCTACCACCTCGGGTGCAAACCACACTAAGGTCATAAACTTAGTTACATACACCATCACCGACATATGCTCTTGCTTCAGACTGAAGAAATCAGCTGTGCGCCGAATTCTGAACGTATGTGGGTAGAGTTGTTTATTAAAAAATTCCTAAAAAAACCCTCCCACGCCATACCCTGGTCCATTCCCACATGGACTACCAACTCCCACCACTGAAGATCAAGATCCTCTAGCTTACACATTGCTAGATTTACTTTCAACTCTACCAGTATCCCCAAGAATTAGTAAATTCTGTTCATTCTGGACAGCCACGTCTTTGCCCTTTTCGGGTTGGAATCACCCCTAAAGACGGGTGGATCCTGCTTTTGGAACTAAGACGCATAATAAACATGCTTTGGTTATTCCCCTATATTCACAGTTCCCACATCTTGGAAAGTTTTCACTATGATCTGGACTAACTGCTGGTTCACCTGGGGCTCGGTGCAATCACGTTTTCATCGGACACTTCCAGTTGGTCTCTATGACACCTACCCAGTATCTATAAACAGAACAACCAACCTTGAGTCTCACTTCTATAGACATCAATAATTCCCATTTCAAATCGCATTAGACAACACTATCACAATGAGGATTTCTACATTTCCACATTTTCCGTTTTTTAAACAGACACGAACTCCTTCAATCTAACTCTCTAGAAACTATTGGCTTAGTATTTAAAATTCTATCACATCAACTACCAAAACATTGTTTTTTTCTTCCAAAAATGGCCTTTTTCCATGTTCAACCATTTTTAAAAATATTCAACATACTTTTTGAAAATCAACACATTTTTAAAATACACCCAATAACCTGTTTTCAAAGTCTTTCACTTGAAAATAATTTCTAGATTTTTTAAAAAGTGGTACCATGCACAAAATCCTTACCCATTCCTCACAATGAGATATGCAATCCGAGTGGGAAGTAATTCCTCTACAATTCATGTAATGCTCCTCTCATTGGCTAAACCCATGACAATGAGATTTCCAACATTATATAAGTGTATCCAAAACACTTATGTACCCAATACCCTGGTAACTTGAAGTTCATCATAAATAGGTTAGCTACATCCTTTTATGCTATACATTTCAAGTTCCGAAAATCCTACTCCTGTATAAGATTTTGACCCAAAGAATAGACAAGAATGAATTTCAACTCTAAGACCAAGAACATCGATGACCATTTGTTAGGCATAGACCGAACACAAAATCAGAGTACCAAGTGGAAGACTAAACAAAAGACCCAAAACAAGCCAAGACACTCTCCACAGCACCACACCGAGCTCCATGCACTAAGCACCACTGTATCTCCCAAGCATCACCACGAACCACTATCAAAAGGATGGTTTACCTTTACTTGTGTCCTGGAATATGACATCTACAAAATCACCAACATTCCAAAGTAGGGGTGAGTATAAAACTCAGTAGGTTTTCCCCAATGACTTCCCTACTCACACCACTAGGATAGAAGAGTTACCCACATTGATATAAAAAAAGTTTATCTAAAACATTTTATCAAAAGCAGTTTATAACTAAATATAAACAAGTTTCCCAAACCATTCATAACCAAAGAAATTGAAACCAATTTCCCAACAAGTCATTTTCTAGAAAAATCACCAATCAAGCTTTAGAACCATCTCACAAAACATTCCTTGTTGGCATACCCAACCATTTCCACAATCCCATGCAACCAACCATGCATGCTACTTGGAAGTGTGGAGAAGCCCTAACCCTTATCCATCCCAACCATGATGGGGGAGACTTATTACCCTTATCCAACCCAAATTCACATGAATACTTGAAGGGGGAGAGCCCTAACCCTTATCCATCCCAACACTGATGGGGGATACCCCTAACCCTTATCCGTCCCGACTGCAATATGAATGTTTGATGGGGGAGAGCCCTAAACCTTATCCATCCCAACACTGATGGGGGAGACTCCTAACCCTTATCCATCCCGAATGCAATATGAAAACACACCACATCTTCCCATCAATCATGCCGAAACACTCTTTCAATAAAAACACCTTTTTATTGAAAACCATTTCCATCAAAACCATTTCAAAGCCAAACCATTTAAATTCCAACCCATTTCAATAAAACTACCTTTTTATTGAAAACCCATCTTTCATAAAACCATTTAAAATTCTATAAATTCTACAATTTAAAATCATCATTTTAAATTCAAGAAGCCAAATCACTTTGCAAAACAAATCACCAAGATTTTACAATTTCACTAAAACCATAAATCATCACTAAAGAAGATTTATTCCATGCTTTTCATAATCAATTACATTCAAATAACCCAATTTGAAACTAAGACAATCAATTCTAACCATAGGAGTTGAGAGTGAAGCCTCCTACCTCAAAGGTTTTGACAAAAACCCTAACAAACAGAGAACACACAAGAAAACCCAACTGATTCACCAAGGATCCCCCTTAGATCTATTCTCCTAACACAACCAAGACAAAATCTCATCATGTTTGGCATCCAAACACTTATATCTACCCATAATAGGCGTATATCTAAGAAACCAAGAGGAGAGGAGAAGTAGATCTAAGTAGATCTGAGGAACCAAATAAGAACGATCACATACCTCATGAATCCGGCTTCGATTTGCCAAGAGAAGCCTTCAGATTGCCTCCGGAATGATTGGAGAACCATATTTGACCTTAGGATAACCAAAATCCCAAGTTAGGGCTGCTTAGGAGAAAAAATGAGCTACATAGAGGCAAAAACGCGTGAGATACACCTTTATAGGATCTCGTTTAAGTGGCCGCACGGTTAGTTCGCAGGGTTTGACAAAACGTGCTCTAATTGTGCGTTAGCTACTACCTAGGCCACCCTTCTTGCATGGTTTGGCTGCACGGTTAGACAAACTGTGTGCCGACCGTGTGGAAGCTGCTGCCTCTAAGACCCACTGCACACGGTTTGTCCACACAGTTTAGACAAACCGTGCGCCTCCCGTGCGACTTCCTCTTTGCCTCAAAACATCATTCCAAGTTCTCCCAACTCTCCCATTCAACACCCTTAATTTTATAACCATTAAAAGTGTTAATAAAGGGTTACATACCAAAAAATGTGGGTACTAAAAAAAGGATCCTCGATTTCTCCTCTCTACCTTTAGTAATCTCACTAAATATAGGTACTATAAGTGGTATCAAATCTAAATATATTTCTACTAAAATATCCAAGAATAAGAATGTATAATATAAATATTTTCAACAAAATTAAAGTAACTATATTTTATAGAAAATATTTTCATGGATGGAATAAATATCTGATTTTATAGTTTCTATCAGAAGGGCTGGAAGTGAGTGATGCTGTAATAATGGGATTTAGTCCACATAGAAGAGATTCTCCCATGAAATATAATTACAATATAAATCTATAAGTAGATGTAAAATATAGAAATATTATCCTATCATCTCTATCCAATAATCTCTACACCAATATAATGTGACATAAAAATTCCTAGGAGACGTTGGAGAAGCTAAAAAATAAGAATGAAAGTAATGTGGAGATTATCGAATGAAAACATCAAATTTAGCAGTCAATATATGAAGAAATATTGATGGATGATTATGATTGTATTGATGAATAATTTACTGGGGTTAATGTGATTGGTAGTCATATTATAGTATTTTTAGATAATCTGTAATATTCAACTATTATAAGATACTCATGAAATTTTTTTTAGATTGATTTAATCTAAAGATTTTATCCATTGAGTAGATTAGAGATCCATCCCTTGATGATCTGCCTAAAAACATCCTTAAATATAAAATAAGGATAGAGATTATATTAAAAAATAAATAAAAATGAGGAGGTGGAACTAAAATATAAACCAAATCTCAAGAAAATGAAAGTGGAACATGATTCAGATTCTGAAATTGAGAATGAAAGAAGTGAGGAGCATAAGAAATCTATGGCCTTTATCTTAAAAAATATTAGAAGAGGTAAAGGAAAATACAAAGTTATTATTCCTATTAAATTATTTAATAATGGATTATTCTATCATTTTTAAATTAATTTTCCAAAGAATAAATTTGATGTATCTAAGAGTGACGACGATGAAGAAGTCTTCTCTAAAGGAAGATATAGAAAATATAGACAAAAATAAATTTATAAGGAAGGATAATCATTAAACAAATTCAAGATAAATTGTATGAGAAGATATAAAAGTAAATAATCATCATCTTATAGTGAGTTGGATGATAAATGGGTCTCGTGAATTCATAAAAAACTTTAGTTCTCAAATTTAAATACATAAACACTCATCAAGATGTGAAGAGGAGGAAGGAAATGGATATACCGAGTATATGTTGTGAGTTAAACTAGTGGCCTACTATTGGATAAATTTAAAACTCAAGAAGTGATTAAATCTTAATTAAAAATTTAAAATAAGATAATATGTGAAATAATGTATTCTCATAGAATATATTTAGATTTATAAGTGAAAATTTTAGAAAAAAGATAAGATGTTGGAAGAGCATAATGAAAATATGACTAACATGGATGAAGAACTATATCAGGTAAAATAGACATTCCTTAAATCTAAAAAACCATTTAATAACATGAGAAAAGACTCTGATAAAGCTATGAAAATTCAATATTAATCATCAAAAGTTATAGATAAGTGAATTCCTAAGAAATTGGTACTAACCAGTTCTATTTTATTGAGTGATACCAAGTTTTGTTTATCCCACTATACAATATTTAAAACTCAAGATAGAGATGATTGGGTCATATAAAGTCATAAAAATGTGATCCTATAATAAGAATATGTGAAGATGATTTTATAAATTTAACAAAACCAAGAAAGTGAAAAAGGATATTATTTATTTGGACAACAAGTATATTTTTAGTAGGATAATCAGAATTTTGAAGATCAGATTTTGAGTGATATTGCAATTTATATTGAGGCTTCAGACATGAATCCTTTGAATTATAGCATAACATTTCATTTTCAGGAAACATGCATGAATCAAGGGGGTGCTGTAAAAAAAATAAGAAAATAAAATCTGTGAAAAATAGGAATTATCTCAAAATAAAAGTATAAATTATGAGAATTCAATAGGTCTATCAATCCAAATTTGGTTTGGTAAGTTATAGAATATGTGATCAATAAGTTCATCATACTAAAAGGTTTATTTAATTTCTTGTTGGATAAAATCTACAAACTCTTGGAGCTAAGAACTATTAATTTTGTAAAATGGAACCCATACATTTTGGTCAGAAAATATCTTATGTTAATGAGGGAAAATGGTTCACAAGATGAGGTATTGCATAGTAATAATAGGAAATCATAAAATAGAGAATGTAAATTTATGAATCATAATGAGAATAGGACCCCACAAAAGGAAAAAATATATAGGAAGAATACAACCATGCTACCCCATGATCAAAAAAAAAAATTAAAAAATTAAAAGAAGATGCCAAAAGAATCCAATAAATGGAGAAGTTGGGATGAATGGACGACTTTGTTTGGGTTGAATCTCTCAATATTTCAACTATTTTTGAGGATCTTGATAACCCCTCATTATTAATTTTTTTATCTATATAAAATAATATTTATGGAATATAGGGAATCCAAAAAAATGGTAAAATTGACGAGGCTCTTACTACTGGATATGAAGAGTATCTACTATTTCCAGAGTGTTCCAAAATACATGAAAAAGAGAAGCTATGGTCACCCATTTAGGAGGAGAAAATATAATTAAGAGGTTACTAGGCCATGTTCTTTCTTGTAAATCCTGAATTTATGTGAACATATAAATTTTGAATAGTCAAAAAATTTGAATATTACGGTATTACAATCACATATTTTACCCATGTTTTTAAAATATATTTTTTATAAATGGAGAGTTTTGATTGATGAAAAAATATAAGATTATAGGGGTGTTTTTATGCCTTTCACTAGACATTTTTTATGTGTTTATGGAGATATGTTTAAGATTTTCATTTTTTTGATAAATATATCTAAAAAAACTTGATAAATGAAAAAATTATAGTGTGGTTTCACATGAACATATATTTATGGACTATATTCATGTCGTGGTTAAGTATCTATTATAATATACACTAGGTTTGACCATTTAGACTTAAAATAGATTATCTAAAGACTCTTTAATAAGGTGTGTGTGGTTCCATCCTTCTCTCATAAATAAATCAGGCTATAATTTAGAACTAGATTAGAGAATAATTTATGATGAACCTACCCTTTCTTCAATAAGAATAAGGAGAATATGAGTAAGGTGTGTACCCCTAAATTACTTTTAATTTATGTTCAATAAGAGTGAGAAAATAAATGAGCACACATTTTTACATATGAGGAGTTTAGTGGTATTGAAAACTAATTCAAAGGGGGAATATTGAATTTAGAATCTAAAGAATGTATTTTTATCAATAAAGAAGGTTGTCAATAAGTTTTGGTTAAGTATTCAAGTAATGATGAAGGTGATACTATGGTGATTGGAAAATGAAGATGTTGTTGAGGTTTCCTCTATTGAATATCTATTGATGACTCATGAATATACTGGAAAGGGGTGTAAGAAGTTATGATGCTTCCTTGAAGAACATGAGTTCACAGATTCAAGGATTTATCTTCTTATTTTTTTTCAATTTATGAACTATTATTCACTTTAGAAACAACTAAAAATGATTAAAGTACTCTCTAAAATAGATAGTAGAATATGAAAGATCATAGATAAAGGGTTGTTGTAATTGGATTTCATGATTAATAAGGAATATATTAAATAAAGTTTATATAATAGCCCATATACATAACCATTAAATTACATTAATTAAAGAAAATATTTCAATACAATATATTGCAAATAAATTTTAGGTTTAGAGTTTTATAGAATAAGGAAAAAATATTAAATAAGAAAACTCATTCCATTTTAATAAAAGGTCATTTTATTTTTTTTCCACTATGAGAAAAACTATTTAATCTATAACGAGTTTCTAAACCTCTCCAAAAAATTCTCCACATACAAAAAATATTCTAGATATTGCATTATTTTCTTATCATTATAACCTGATATGGAAACATAAGAACGTGGTGAACTCAAATGATCTATAAGGGTAAACATAAGTGTTAATAATCAAATATCATAAGTGAGCATAATATGTGAATTTGGGTATAACTAGAATATATAATAAACTTATACCCAAAAAATAATGGATCATAAATCATTTAATAAGTCATGAAATATCATAAGACATGAATAAAAAATTGTTAAAGCATGAGTCAATAAACATGATCCATGAGAGAATCGTCATAGGCATATGGCTTGGAAATGTAACATTCCTTTAAAACATAACATGATAGAGAAATTTGAAACAAAAATAAACATAAGTAAATTATAATATTGTGAATAAACAAAATTTTTAGGATAAAAAATGAGAAAAAATTAAATTCCCATCATTTGTGTTGTAAAAAAGAAAAATTTCATTGCTATATTTTGTGAATAAATAATATGTCCATGTTTCATGTTGTGAAAAAAAAAATTTCCATGCAAAATGTTGTGAAAAAAATGATCATGCTTCATATTTTAGAAAAAATGTTCATTATTAATGTTTTAAACAAAACAATTCGCATGATAAAATCTATGAAAAAAAATACCCACACTTCATGTTTCTAACAAACAAAATTCCCATGATTCATGTTGTAAGAAAACAAAATGTTCATACTTTGTATTGTGAACAAAAAAATGTTCACGATTTATGTGGTGAAAAAGTTTATGTGCATAACATCCTTATCTCAAGATCTATAAATACTTTTCTAATTAATTGGAAGGTTATATAGGACTCCACACATAAATCATCCATACATATGGTGTATCCTTAAAAAAATTATTAAAGATATTATAAAGAACACATGAAAAGAAAAATGGGTTTCACAAAATTTCTATATGGTACCACAAAAATTGATTCCAAGAATATAAATGGTAGATACCAAAAATTTAATCACCAAAAATTTTATTTCATAAGAAAATTTAGTGGTTCATTCATGAAAAATAACTTCCAAGGAATTAATACTTTTAATTATATAGAGTAAAATGGAAGAAAAAACCTTAAAGAGTTTTTATAAAACATTTTTATCATTATCATGAAATATGAAGTTAAAAATCACATTTAAAACTCATTTTTTAAAATTTAAAGAATTTTTTTAAAAATCCATTACATTTAAAATAAATTTTGAACAATTTAACCTTTAAAATGATATTAATATTTCCAAAAGGTGATGTAAAAATATTTACCTTTTTAAAAAATAATCTTTAAAATGGAATATTGCAAAATACATAGAGGTTTTAAAAAGGTGATGTGAAAACTTTGGAAAAAATTTAATTTTTTTAAAAAATGAAATATAAATAATATATCATTCAAATAAAATAATGGTAATCAAAATAAATTTTGAGTGGAAGATAAGACCTTTTATTTTGAAAGGATGATTTTTCTTATTTTCAAATACCGTTTATGAAAATATACATCGTAAAAGTGGTAGTAAAAAATAGATTTTAAAATATGATAAGTTAAATATAGATTTCACATGGGTAAACACATATTTTTGTTTCAAAATAAGAAAATAAAATAATTTTTTTAATAATGAACATGGAAATATAGAAAATCCATCATTAAATGGTATGATATTTTTTTCTGCAAAATCTGAACATTTATGAGAAATAAATTCATTGATAAAACATGTATAAGTTAAAAACATAATTTTAACTTGATATATAAGAGGAAATATCTTATTAAATTTTAAATAGAAGTATTTATCAAACATATAATAATGACACTCATGGAATAACATTTTAACTCAAGGATATGGAATTTAAGTTAAAAAGTCCCTTAAAGATGTAATAATTTATGATAGAAGGGAAATTTAGAAAGGGTTTATGTGGTTGAAATATAAATCCATATAAAATAAATATAAATCACTTTATATTTAAATCATAGGGTAGAATATACCCATATTTTATGAAATAAGAACAATCGTAACTCTGTATTGGAGAATTGAGTTTTGAAAAACACTTATGGTAGTGGTAATATAATAATATGAGGATTAACATGAAAATGAAATTAAAGTATCAGGAAATGAGATATATTAATTATAATTTAAGTTAATAGTGTATTTAATACAACATATAAAATAAATTTTGGTGCCTAATGTCAGACATGTCTCAGGAATTTGAAAATGAGACAAAGAAACCCATACATTGAATTATTGCTTAGTTGATCACACTATTATCTATTGTAAATAAACATAACCACATTATTCACATATTTAATAACCTTATTAAAGTATATAAACATTTATGAACTTCATTTAAAGTTATTCCTAACATTTATGTTAGTTATTATATACTTTCAATATATGATTTGAGTAATCTTGATCATTTTGAACTAGTTTGGTAATAAGGGTGTTTTCCTTTAAACATATCCAGAATTTAATCATTAAAAGATATTATAAGTTACTATAATTGATGTATTATGATAGTTTATAATTTTATAATTTCATTCTATGATATTTTTGGTTACAATAATTAATGTTGAATTCATCGATGAGCTTGTTTCGATGATTCTTAGAAAATAAAAGGTGTTTTATTTAATAATGAATTAAATTTTTTATATTAATATTCTAGAAGAAAAAAATCATTATTTACCAATTTATATAAGATATTAATATAAATTAAATTCCTATATTTATCCATAATATGAATTTATAACATTTTTCAAGTAGGTTGTTAAACCAACTAAAACAAGAACAAACCATAATTAAAGGATGATTATGCAGTGATTTAGTTATAATATAATTATAATAGAAGAATAATGATTTTATTTAGGATTTATTAGTGCGATATACAATAATTTTAAATGATTATATGAATAGTATAACATATATGAAGTTATTTCATAGTATAAAAAAATAATTTTTTTCTCTTAGAATGCTCGTTTGGAGGGTTGAATTTACTATGATTTTTATTTCTCAAATTTTTAATATGTTTTCCAATTTATTTTAAAAAAACCTTAATAATATCATAAAAATATTATTCATACTTTATACCCATTCTCATGAACATCCATTAAAAGAGGAAATGAAAAAATAGAAATCAATAATTCTAGGGAAGTGATAGTCTATACATACGCATGGATGATGATTTAATTTTATATAGAATGAGGAAAAGCAGTATGAAATTTATCATTTCATAATATAAAACATTTCATTAAAATAATAATTATATATTAAATTTTATTTCAGGAATATCCTTTAATGTAAGTGAAGGGAAAAACACGTTCCTTCATGGAGGCGGTAGTCTACACAAAGCAGAATTAATTGTTTAATTTTTTTAATAGAAAATAAATAATGGCATTTAATTCCTATAATATCATTATAATAACATAAAATTATATTAATTATACTCATATTATCATTTTAACATTGAATAATTAAATTTATGGAATAAGGAGTGCACATAAAGAAATATAAATGAGAAATAAGCGTTTAAAAATTTATACCTCACTACTTGAATTATATCCTTAGTGAAGGATGCCAATATTTTGCGGGATGGTATTTTGAGAAGACCATAAACTATATAATGTGTATAGTAAGTTTGGTTATAGGTTTTGGTATATTTTTTATTAATTAATGGGTGTTTTGTGTGAGGGGAAGTGTGGATCATAGATCCCCTTTTATAAGTGAAAATGGATGACATTTTTGTAAATAACTAAAAATTTCTAGCAATGGGAAGTCACTAAGCTTAAAAAAATGATAAATAATATAGGGGATAATTTATATGGTATATAAAGTCATAAAAAATATATTCCCACACTTTTTTAAAACATTCTTGGGGTCTTTTACTCTTTTATGTTTATGTTTACCATTTTCTCTTTTACCTCAATATTTATTTTTCACCAAAGGTTTTTTTATCATTTATAATAAAAATAAAATGAATCTTATTACATAATTTGGAGAAGAAGATTCAAAATTTTAAATACATTTTATTTTATTCAATATTTAAAAGTGATAAATTTTAGTTTTAAAATACTAAATGTATAATGCATTAATTATTTGAAATAAAACTAATGTTTTAAATTAAAAATATGTGTTTTTAAATTAAAAATAATATTTTTAAAATTATAAATTCACTTATAAAATTTATATTTGGTCTTATAAAAAGGTTTCATGAGTTTAAAATTCATAATTATATAATAATAAAGTCCTAAAAGTTAAGTTATTTTTAAAGATATTATTTTTCACTATTCACCTAAAAATAAAGTTTTTAGAGAAATATAAAAAATTAAAACTAATGTAATTTTGAAATTATAAATTAAAAATTGATTTTATTTTTATAAAATTTAGATTATAAATTTATTTATATATTGGTTTAAATAATAATACAAAATATAAATAAATATTTTTTATTGAAAAATGACATCTTAAACTTCAAGTGTCTTTGATATTATTTCATATAAATTTATAAATAATTGAATATTAAAATAATAGTTTAAAAAATATAAATTGTACCTGTTATAATAAACTTTTAAAAGTGGTCAATTTAATTTATTAAGGTAATATACTATACCCCCATTTTAAATGTTTCACTAAAATACAATTAATAAGTAAATATTTTATTTGATTGTTATCTTTTTATCAACTAATTATTATATTGTTTATGTAATTTTAATATATATTAGTTTATTTTAGTTGGGAGTTTCATTAGTTCCATGCTGCGTATGAAACGATCTATTAAAGATAGTATTAATTTTAAAGATCCAAAATCTCATGTCATTATATTCAACCACCCTTAAATAAAAATTCCCTTACAATTTTAATTATTACTCATAGACGTAAGTATGTAAGGGTAATATTAACATATCTATCATTCTATATATGAACGATAATATGAAATCAACCCTACTCACTTATATTTTACCAAGTTACATATATTTTTTCACACAACAATAATCATTCATACAATCATATACCCCAATATGTATATACCCTAATCATATATTAATCATAAATTACCTCTCCCACAACCATTTGATGTTTTAAGATATTAAAAAATTGTTAATTCATTTATTACATTAAAAATAAGATCTTATCATCAACCTCTATTTCATAAAGTCACAGATTAGTCTATATATATTTTGATCCAAAAAATGAGATAAGATTACCTAAAAATTCCATAGATCACCTTTTCATTAAATAAATAATCAATTATAATTCTATTAGTATTATCATACACACTTTTCTCAAAATAAATCAACCATTTATTACCTCAGCCTCAATTATATATTAAACATAATATCTTTTCATATTTTAATCATGATTTCTTCAATAGTTAGATAAATATAACTATTTCATAAAATCACTTTTCATGGTTATTGATATCATTTAATATATATTTCTAAAAATTTAAATTAGAACTAATAAATAAAAATACTTATATTTTTCACATAATACTCAAGAATTTTATAATAAAAAAGAATATCATCAATAAATATCAATCACTAATGACAACACCTAATAGTATCAATATTTGATTTCTCTTAAGATATCAACCTCACCACCTTTAGTAAGATAATGAAACTCAATTTTTTTATCATAAAAAGAATATACTAAAATGATCAACCATTTAAGTATTCTCTATTATTCAGTTATAAGGCATGGTGGTTTTTAGATACTTACCTTTCACAACTTTATTTTATTCATATTGTTTCAACCAAATAGTAAAACCAAAATTATTATGATA
The DNA here is from genome assembly GCA_963277665.1 of Viscum album. Lineage (NCBI taxonomy): Eukaryota > Viridiplantae > Streptophyta > Magnoliopsida > Santalales > Viscaceae > Viscum > Viscum album. The sequence goes on from OY728140.1 coordinate 786,698,325, forward strand.
ACATCCAATAAAATAAAAGTAAATGATCACAAGAATATGAAAAATCCATCCTAATATTCTTTATCTAATGAAAATTTGATTTCAACCTTTTATAATTTCATTTTAACTATGTCATACTTGGTTCATACTAGAACTCTCTTGGTTATACCTAGGTTACTTTAAGTTATGTTCTCTTATAATTCTTATCCTAATCCCTTAAATTAATTAGTAAATAAATTCTTTATAATGGTTTATAAAGTGAACATGATTGGGAAAAAACATCCTATGAGAGTATCAAACTTAGTGTCCAGTTATTCCTCTTTTTTATGCACTAATAAATAGTTGAGTTAAAATCTAACATGACCTTTTCAATGTTACTACCCATATGTACATCTATTCCAGATCATATATCCACTTTTATTATCAAAAAAATAGATATTATTTATATGAATACCGTACAATCTATACTTTATAAAATCATTATGATATTATACTATACTTAGACATATCTATTATACTTATCCCTAGGGGTTTCACTAATTTTATATTATCCTAATACTCAGAATATTAACTCAAATAACCTAAAGGGTTATCAATACCTTTTAAATTATAATCAACCATAACTTATAAACATTTGGTGATATTTATAAGTCCCAATTGATACTCAAATGATATCATCATATATCTAGAGTTATCTAAACCCTCATATGATACCAACTACAACATCCCACAAATGTGTTCATCTAAATTACAAGACATAACAAAATCATTTCATTTAAAATACACTCCCAAGTAATTTTAGCTTTATATTTTTTAAATAATTAAGACAAAAAAAACGAACAAAACTCATTCTCATTTAAATAATGGAGATTTTCTTTTTTTCCTACTATGTGAGAAACTAATTAATCTATAATTATTCTTTAACATATCCCAAAAATTATTCACATAAGAAAAACTTCTACATAATACATACTTTTCTTATCTTTATAACCTAGGGGATTAAAACAAACGAAAGTGGTGCACTCAAATGCTCAGTAAGGGTAAAAATAAGCGTTAACAAAAAATAATAATAAGTGTGTATAATATGATCATACAAGTATAATCAGGATATATATGAAACTTATAAATTATAGAGAATGGATTATAAATCATGGAATAAGGCATGATATATTATAATACATGAATTAAAAGAGTATAGAAACATGATTCAATAAACATGATCCCTGAGATAATAATAATAAGGATACAGATTTGAAATGTAACATTCCCTTGAAGTTTAGCACAATAAATGACTTTAGGACATATATAAGTATAGGAAAATTATAACCTTGTGAACAAAAAAATTTCCATATTTTCTTTTTTGAACAAACAAATTCCCACTCTTAATATTGTGAACAAAAAAGGGTCCACACTTACCATCCTTATTTATTGAGATATAAATACTTTAACAATGCATTGAAGAGAGATATATCATCCAACCATAAATCGTTTATAAATATGGTTCCTCTTAGAAAAAATTTATTAATAACATCCTAAATAACCAATGGAAATAAAATTGGATTTCACAACATTTCCATGTTCTATCACCAAAATTTATGTTAATAATGTAAATGGTAGATACATAAAATTAAATTACCCAAAAGAGTATTTTATAATAATATTTAGTGTCTGGTTCATGAAAATAACTTCCAAGAAAGTAATATATTTAAATATAAATATGAAAATAGAGGTGAAACAATTAAAGAGTTTTTATATTTTTATCATTTTCATGAAAGATGAAGTTACGAATCACATTCAAAAGTTATTTTTTAAAAGGTGATGTAAAAAAATATGAAAAACTATTACATTTTAAAGGAATGTAAAATAGATAAACCTTTAAAATGACATGAATATTTAAAAAGGTGATATAAAAACATTTCTATAACATTTACATTTCTAAAAAATATTCTTTTAATTGAATCTTTAAAAAAGACAAAATTTTATCAAAAGGGTGATGTGAAAACATTGGAAAATATATATTTATTAAAATAAAATTTAATTAAGTATCCACGAAATGAAATAAATTTTATCAAAATAAACATGGAGTTGAATATAAGACATTTGATTTTGAAATGATGGATTTCTTTTAATATTTTTAATTACCTTCATTGAAACACACATTGAAAAAGATATAGTAAGACTTTAATTTTTAATGAGAAGGGAAATATGAAGTTCACATGAGTAAAAACATATTTGGATTTCAAAGTAAGAAATAATTTTTTAAGGTATAATGAACTTGGAAATATGAAAAAACCCCATATTTAAAAGAGATGATATTCTTTTATTATAAATATTGAAATTTTAGGAGAAATAAATTCATTAATAAAACAAATTTGAGTTAAAAATATAATGATTACTAGAAAGAAAAGAGTAAATATATTATATAATAATAGGTATAAGTATTTATCAAATATAGAATAATAACACTCAAGGAAAAACATTTTAACTGAAGAAAAATAAAATTGAGTTAAAAAAATATCTTATAGATGACATAATTCATTAAAAAGGGAAATTTAGAAAGAGGTTGTAGGGCTGAAATGTAAATCCATATAAAAAATATAAAATCACCACATAATATAATTTGAGGGTATAATGTACCTAACTTATATGAAATAAAAACAATTGTAACACAATGAATGGAAATTGAGTTTCCAAAAACACTTATGCTAATGGTAATGTAAAAATAAGAGCGTTACCATGAAATTGAAATTAAATTATCATAAAATGATAGATATTAATTATATTTTATGGAAATAGTTCACTAAATACACCATATAAAATAAATTTTGGTGTGCAACATCAATCATGTCTCATGAATTTGAAAATGAGACAAAGAAACCCATACCTTGAATTACCGTTTAGTTGATCACAATATAACCTCTTGGATAAAGAACATAACCATATTAATAAACTATTTCACAAAATTATTCAGGGTTATAACCTTTTATAAACTTAATTTAATATTATTTACTACATTTATGATAGTTATTTATTATCCACTTTCAATATAATGTGTGAGTAATATTGATCATTTCGAACTAATTTTGAAATAATGGTGTTGGTCTTCATACTTATACAAAATTTAATCATTCCTAGTTAAAATAATTTATTTTAATTGATTTATTATGATAGTTTATAAATTTATAATTTAATCCAATGAGAGTTTTGTTAACAATCATTAATTATTAATTTGACTACCAGCTTTTTTCGATGATTTTTTGCGAATGAAGGGTGTTTTTTTAAATAATGAGTAAATTTTTGGTATTACTATTTTAAAACCAAGAATATCATTATTTAAATAATTATATCATATATTAACATAAATTAAATTCCTATATTCATCGATGATATAAATTTATAGAATTGTTTAAGTAGGTAGTCAAACCCACCCAAATAAGAACATACCATAATTAATAGATGATTATAAAGTGATTTATTTGTAGAATAATTATAATAAAAATTATAATATAATTTAGAGATTATTAGTGTGATATATCATAATTGGAAATTATTTATATAATAGGATAACCTACAAATAGTTACTTCATATTATGAAGATATTATTATTTTATCTACAAATGCTCTTTTGTATGGTTCAATTTTACTTGGTTGTTTATTGCTCATATTGTTAATATATTTTTCCGATTCATCTTTCCAAAACAATAATAATTTTCCAAAAATAATATTTATTTATTAAATGCATTCTCAATACCATCCATGAAATGAAGTGATAAAAATTAAAATGGGAATCAATCTTTCCATGGTGGCGGTAGTCCACACGTAAGCATGGATGTTGATTTCATTTTCCATCGAATATGGAAAATGAGTAATGTGGTTTATCATTTTAGAATCTAAAATATGTCAAAAAATCATAATTATATATTAAATTAACTTTTAGAAACATCCTTGATATCGGGTGAAGGAAAAAATACCTTACTTCGTGGAGACGACAACCCGCAAAATACATGGTCAATGGTTTCATTTTAATTAATGAAAAAGTGAGAAAGGTGGTTAATACAACCTGTATACCAATTGTATTTATTTTTTCAATTTAATATGGTGTAAATTAATTTTAGGATGAATAAGTGCTCCTAATGAAATATAAATGAGAAATAATTGGTTAGAAATTTATAACTCACTACTTTAATTATCTCTTTTACGAAGGGGGATATGAATTTGAGGGATCGTATTTTGAGAAGAAAAGAACCTATTTAATTTTTATAGTAATATATTAGAGGGGGTTGGAAATATTTTGGTTCAAACTAAAGGGGTTTTAGTAATAGGGGAAGTGAGGATAGGAGATCCCCTTATATAAGTGGTCACGAGTGGCATTTTTATTAATACTCAAAATGTTTTAATAATGGGAAGTCACTCCCATGGAAAGTGTCTCTAAAAAAGATAGGGTTAGTGATAAGATCAATTAAGTCCAAAAAGACACATTCCTACACATGATTTAAACATGATTGTTGTCTTTTACTCTTGTATTTATACTTTTATCATTTTATCCTTTTTTTGTGGTAATTAGTTTTTACCTAATGCAACTCATCCTTTCAGACCAAAAATAAATTTTCACTTATTAAATATTTTGGACCTACTAATTCCAAATTTTAAATCACTTTTATTTTATTCAATTTAAGAAAGTGATGGAAATTAATTTTAAGATCCTAAATTTATAATGATTAGAAACAATTTTTTTTAAAAAATATAACTTATGCTTTAGAATAAAAAATATGGGGTTTTAATTTTTTTTTGAAAATTAAAATGTCACTTATAAAATAAATGTATCATATTAGAAATTTTTTTCATAAATTTAAAATTCATTCTTATTTAATAATAATTTCCTCAAAGTCATATTTTTTATAAAAACAGTATTTTGGACCACTCACCTAAAAAATAAATCTTTTTAAGAAAATAACAAAAATTTAAATTAATATAATTTTTAAATTATAAATTATAAAATAATTTTCTTTTTAGTATATTAAAAAGATAAAATTTTTATATTTTGTTATTTATATAAAAATAAAAAATAAAAATAAAAACTATATTTATGAAAAAATGAATTCTTAAATATAAATTGTCTTTAATATTCTTTTATATAAATTTATAAATAATTGAATATTAAAATAATAATTTTAATAACCTAAATATTATTTATTATAATAAAATTTTAAATGTGATCAATTTAATTTAATAAGGTAATATACTATAGCCCTTTTTTAAATAGTTCTTTAAAAGAAATAATAGTAAGTAATTATTTTAATTGATTATTATATTTTTATCTACTAATTATTGTATTATTCATGTAGTTTTAATATTTATTAGCTCATTTTATTTGGGTGTTGTGTTAGTTACATATTTCATGTAACATAAACTATTAAATATAGTATTAGTTTAAATGATCCAGAATCTCAGGTCATTATAGTGGAGAAACGAGATGAGGATTTCTGAGAACCGAAGGCTACTAAAAATATTGATAAAGGTTACTGGAAGAAGTTTTGAAAATATTGGTTAAGGATTTTGGATAAGGTATAGGGGTCCTATAAATATTTTAGGAAGTCTATAATTTTAGTGCTAATAAATCTAGCTAATTCAAAGCTACATAAGGATGAATTCTAAAAAATCTATAAAGATGAAAATGTGTCATGTAAAGATGTTTTAATCCATGTAAGAATAATTCGAGCTATTAAATCATGATTTATAGATATGTAATCATAAATTATTTTCTTCATAATTATGATAGAGGAGTTTATAAACAACATCAATGTAATAATGTGCATTGTAAGGATCATATTAATAAGAATGAGTGTCATAAGGATAACATGTGTAAGCATGAATAAATATTAATATAATGATCAACAAGAAATTAACCATATAACATACACAAATACGAGTCTCATTAACATAAATATGATTAGACCATAAGGATCATTTATCCTTATTGTAGGACTTTATAAGAATCACCACTAATTGAATTTTTGAGAATTTAGAAATATAAATTAGCTAAGATTATTATAATATATATTATGATAAAAAAGGATTTAAATTATAGGTTGATTGTGTTGATATTAAAATTATTATAATATCACAATTGATCAAGTGGATCATTATTCAATTAAGAGGTGGTATGAGTGTTCTATGATATAAGAAAGTGCCACAACATAGTGTAAGAAACCATACATATGTGAAGGGAAATTTAAATGGAATTAAGTGCTATGGATTTTATGGGACATTAAATTTTCAATATGTTTGTAATTGAATGGATAATAGAAACAATATAAGTCCTAAATAATAATTAAATGGAGACATTGAATTAATTTAAATGATTTTTAATGAGAGAATATACTAATACTAAAGAACCTATAATTTCTATCAAACATTTCAAAAATAATATTAATGAAATATTTTGAATAAAAAACTTATAGGAAAAATAAGAAAGTTGTTGTGTTTCAATATTGTGATTCCTGAAGAACTATTCTATGTCATAGAGAACGACATGAGAGGGGAAAGATATGATGTATCCATAAGTGTAACTATTTTTTAAGGTAAAATAAAGAGAAAGATGATGCTATAAATGTATTATTGAAGCAAAAAATAAGTGATAAGTAGAAACCTCCAAAAACATATGATATTTCATTATTAAGTGAACCAGGGATCAAGGACAAGTTATACATTGGAAGGAAAAGATGATAGGACATGAAGAATAACAAGTATAACCCACCACTGAAATAGTAAATAGGGGGATTCAAAGACTTGTTTGAAGGAGGAGTTCAAGAGGACCCTTAAATAATTATAAAGAGGTTGTAACACCCCAAGATTTCATAGTACGTTATTTCTTCAAAGTAATTCAATAACTTGCACTACATGCAACACTGAGTTCAAGCGCTCCACGACTTACCAAACTAGCTGTTAAAAAGAGGTTATGAATAATATTAACTGAATTTTGAACTTTATATAATCCTTATAATTTTATAATCCATATTATGAGTTTCTTAGACATAATTTAAGAATAAATTCATTTTTTTCAGATAAAAGAAGTATTTTTAAAATAATGAAATGTTGCCGCCTTTTAACGGAGAACCCTTTTTAAATCCAATATTTGAAACTTTTATATATTCAATTCGACAAAATAAACTTCTTCTTTAGAATCGGGACATAATAATTTAGTTTCAATAAATTTTTGGTCTTTTTCTGATAACATTCATATTTGGGTGAATAGTTAAAATACTATATTTTAACTGAAAACAAATTTTTAAATAAAAATAATTTATAGTGTTAAATTATACATTTTAATGGTTTGGAAGTATAATTAGATTATATTTTTATCATTTAATACAATATAGGTCATTATAAGTAATTTCACATTTAAATTTGACATAAACACATGTTAATCTTTTGATAGTTTTTACTTTTTAAAACCCACTTTTTGGATTTAACAATGAGAATTAATTTTAAATTAATAAATGAAACTTATATGTTTTAAATTTGGTAAAATAGACTTCATTTTTTATTTCAGAATATCAAAATTATCTTAGGGTAAATTTTTGGTATTTTTCTGAAAACTTTCAATTTTTGATGAATATTGAAAAAAACTGAGTTATTGTTTAAAATAAACTTTTTATTTAAATACTTATTTATTTTATTTAAATTTATTTTAGGTCAAAATAGATACATAATAACTATATATTTTCAATTTAATTCATTTGAGTCATTTTATAATGATTTTAGATATATAAAAATTTTATTGAACATTTTACGGTCTTTTACCCACCTCCTAGAAGCATTTGTAAATTTGCATAAAATTTAATTTTACCGCTTATGTGAGTTGAATTTCAAAACTAAAAGAGACACGGTTGATATTAGTAAGTAAAATGTGGTTCAATAAGATGAAAATAATTTTTGGCGAATAGTAACTTTTTTACTTTTATTTATCACAGTTAAAAGTAAATAGAGTAATTAAGGGTACAAAAGATATTATTATTACCATAAAACATGTACTAATTCTATTGGATAAGTTTAATTTGACCAAAAACTACCTTAGGAATAAAATATGATCCTTTAGGTCCACTTGGATTAGATTGGGACATTTATTATTATTTAATTCAAAGAAGAGTTAAAAGTGCTAAATTCAAATTTTAATATCTAAACCATTTTTAATATAGGGTTAACCATAAGATAAATTAGACTATAAATATTAATTATAAAGATAAAAATATTTCCTACATAATGGTATTTTATTTATATTTTTTAGACCTTAAATAATTTAATTTATTTATGACACAATGATGATGAAGTAATTACCTAATTAATGAAATATTAAAATAATTGATATTATAAATATCCAAATAAATGTAATTTGATACTTTTTATGAATTACAATAATTTTCTAGGTTAATATGACATTTTAGGGTTTGTTAGATGATTTTTTTTCGAAGTAATAATGTTGTTATAAATTTAGAAAAAACAAAATACCAAATATTGTCAAAATTGACATAAAAGAGTTTTTAAAACAAATATTATATTATTAATTGATATTCTATTCCTAAAAATCTAAGTTTCAGACAAAAGACTTATATAATTATATGTTTATCATTAATGAACCACTTGGGGTTCTATTGGAAGTATATAGTATGTTTATTAACCATATAATATAAAAATACAAAGAGACATGGTAAATGTCAAACTATTTAACTAAGAGTTAAATCTAAAAGATAAAGCTAATATAGTGACCCAAACCTGTCTAAAACCTATTGGTTGAGAGGTTTTAGACCCATACCCAGAATATAATTTAAATAATTCATTTTGGATCCATTAGAAACCAAAAATGAATTTATTACAAAATAATATTTCTAGCTTTTCCTAAGGTTCCCCTCACCCCTCTTATAAAAGGGCACTCCCCCTTCTCTCTAATTCACACCTTCAAAGACATTTGGTTCGGAAAACCCCTGACTAAATACCATCTCAAATGTCCTCAATTCATCTAAGAGGAATTTTTTTAGTCATAAAGACAACCTAAGGATCCCTTTTGATCAAATCAAAAGGAAGAACCCAGAGAAGAGGTAAATATTTCATCACCTTTTTCAAGTTCCTTTCTTCTTCCACTTCCTCTTTATTTGTTTTTTCCATTATAAAATAATAACTCTAGTATTTTATATATACTATGATGTTATTATAAATATTATACAACCATATTCATTATTCTATCCATCCTTTGAATGACATGTCACCATATGTGCGTATGTACGGCTTACCGTCTCCACGTCGTGGTGTAATTGTTATTCAATACATTATTATTTGTATGAGTGTAATAATGATGTGTAATTGATGTAAATACTAAATATAACATGATATTTATTCTTTATATATGATATACCAACCAATTATATATTATTTTAATATCAAAAGAATGATATTGTCGCTCGTGCGAACGTACGGATTACCGTCTCCACGAATGTGATGAGATTCATTCCCCATCGTATCCATTCAAGAATAATTTTCATTAGATGATTAAAAATAATGTTTAAATACTTAATATAATTATGAATACTAATAAGATAAATCCTATCCATAACAAACATTACTTACATAACAAAGAATACAAAGGAAAACAAATCAGTTAACACCCGAAACGACGATAATACTAAGATATTATTAACAAAGCAATGTTAAAAGATCATATATGATTTAATATTAATGTATATGATTATTTTATAATTTAATAACAATTATTTGACCATTATAAAGGAGGTTAAACTACCCTCGAAGAATGAAAATTACACAGTAAGGGTTAATTCTACAATCTCTTTTTTTATCTGAGGTTGTTTATACGTAATTATCTATTGGGACCTCTTTATCATCCACATCCATGTTTCTTAAAAATGTATTTCAAAACATTTTTAATATTTAATAGACTATGTGTTAAAGAAATTTATACCCTTTTTTTACCTTTTATGTTTTTAAAGGAATCTTTCCGTCGTTTTCTAAACAAGGTACTTTATGACCTTTTCAACAAAATTATGGTAAGAATGTTTTTTTAACATATACAGCGGGTGTAGCTATTTTCTACCGTTATAACATCGTCGAAGATTCCCTTACAATATTATAAAAATATTTTCAAAATAAATGTTTTCTTTTATAATTATATGACTTGTAAATGATTTCAAAATAGAAAGAGATATTTCTCAAAAAAATGTTTTGATTTCATCTTTGTTAAAATCCATTGATGGATTGTAAGCTTATTTGAAGTTTATTTATTATGATACAAAACTTACATATTATATTGAAGGTTTTGTGATATTTTTGACTATGGATATACTATTTTTATACCATTCATGGTTTATGGGTAAAGTATTTACATTTCGTATGTTATTTTTATTACGAATGTTTATGTTATGTTTAAACCTTTTCATATGAGGAATGCATTGGACTTAGTAAGTGACGGGTGGATCCTACTATAGATCCTCGATGCATCGGTAGGTCTCATGAGACAAATGAGTGTCTTGGAATAAAGACTTGACAAAATATTATTTGTAGTCTTGGAACAAGGCCTTGACTATGTGGTTATGAAGTCTGGCATTATGCATTCCAACATTATAAAAGTGGCTATTGATATTGTATGTGATTATGAGACTAGTAGAATATCCATTGAGTAAGTAAGTGGAATTATTTTGATTTATATTTTCCATATTATGATGAATTTTATGTTGAAAAGGCTTTTGTTTTAGTTTTATACATTGCCTTAAATGTTTATGCTTATTTATGAAAGTTTCGACTATATTTTTATCCTTACTGAGCATCTGAGATCACCCCTTTCTATGTTTTATTTTTCCCAGGATGCGAAAAAGTATATTATGAATGAACTAAAGGGATAGTATATGGGATCTTAGTGTTCTCCATGGAAACAATGTTGTTGTAGTTTTCCATTTTATGATTAAATGTAAACCTTATGAATGTATCTAGTAATTCCAAGGCTACTAAACTAATCGGTCTTTCAATACTTGATCTTTTATCATGCCAATGATATGTAATAATGCACCGACTCTAGGATTATGGGGTCGGGGATTTACAGTTGGTATCAGAGGAAGTTTAGAAATAACCTTGGAAACTAGATTTAAATAAACTCTGATTAGAGAACATTACCCTAAGATAGAATTTGAGGATTTGTATAGAATAATTTCCTATAATTTTGTTAATGTAGAGATTTTGTGAGTTTTCTAAGAAAATACATCCCTATCTAGATACGAGCAGGTAGAGGTGGCTCTAGTATAGATATACCTAGGGGTAAAATCTGAAAACACCGCTTTGTGCTAGACTCGAACAGGAACTGGTGCACGACAACGGGACTTGCTGCACTCTTGGTTACGACACTCATGGGGGATATGCTTATGATAATTCTCATTTTCTTTAAAAATAATTTTGAAGGATTTATGAGTATATACCTCCTTAAAGAAAATATTTTTATGCTTACGGATTATATCCATAAACTTTTCAATTTACATTTTGTATTTTACAAGTTTAGAATTATTCATTGGGATTCATAAGCTGACCTAGTGTATGTCATTGTGTAGAAATGGCGCTCAATAGAAGGAATGAGAAATACAGCAATACTTATGATCCAAAGAGTAATAAGGATCATATCATTCATGGTATTAATCCAAAATTTATAAGGGAAATAGTCTCCCATTTATTCTCATTATATAAAGACATAGTATCATGTGTTAATAAGATAAGTAATGAATTCTCTCAGTCCTATGGCATTGAAAGGAAGCAAAAGAAGAAAATTATGGAAGAGAGAAGATGGATAAAGGGAAGTGGGGAAAGAAGGATTTTCTCATATGTGATTACTATGGAAGGAAACCCCTTGGTAAATGAATGAAGGGAATGAGTGTTTTTATAAGTGTGGAGAAAAAGGACACCAAGTACGTGATTGCAAGGGTAAGAAAAAGGTTTCAAATGTAAAATTCTTCATCTGCAAGGCATTGGGACACTATGAGAATAAATGTCCCAGTCATCAGAGTATACCACAAATGATGCTATCGGATAATAATCAAGTTATGATACTACCTCAGATGAAGAGGAATGACTAGTGTAATTATGTTATTATTATAGAATTATTTTATTTGAGTGTTGTATCAACAATATACTGGTTATATGAATTATGGATATAAATAAGGATTTTACTACAATGCTATTTTATTAAGGATTTGAGATTAAATGGTTCTAAGAAAAGCGACTTAATAGTAAGATACACTTTTTGGAAAATACATGGTTGAAGGAAAGGTAATCCTTAATATGGTCCTAATAATGAGGTAGTGATTTTGGAATAAGAGATGGTTGATTTGGATAAATTATATTGGATATTCTTGACTTCTTTGGAACTGATTAATAGTTTGTTTATTTCATCATTGTTGGAATATTCTAATTTTTTTGATATAAGGAATATATCCAGTATTATATAAAGAATAATGGAGAATAAATGTAATCAATAAGGTTTTATGGTAACTTAGGGTGTTACCATGTTTTAAAAGAATGCATGATGAAGGTGTTTACATGTTATTACATGGCAAAAAATATCTTCATTGTGTTTAAATTATTTATAAATTTTTGACCGTGAGTTTGGATAGAAGTATTTTAGATAAGTCTAAAGGTTGGAATGGATTAAGTTTGAAATTGGATACTATTGTTAATGTTACTTTTTTATTATCATGAAAAGGACAACCCAGAGGTCGGGCAACAACCAGTCGCGTCCGGTAAGGCCCTGAGACTTGTACCCGCAACCGAAGGGCGACAAGGGTGAATCACCGAACACTGGCCTATGTGATGTCTTGGATTGTATAATGTAGTTTTTAAAAAAAGGTCTGATAGGATAATTATAAATTAATTATTTTTGGAACCCTATATGATTAGGATAAATAGAATATTTTTTTGAAATCTTTTGGTGTGAAAGCTGAGTTTATGGTAGGAATTAGTTGAAGGATGAAACTATACTTGTCAAGTATATATATATATATATATATATTTTTTTCTCCTCTTATTCTATGGATAAATTAATTCTTAAAATTTAGGGAAGGGATCTTAACACCAAAAATGTGTTATCCTAATACATTATGTTTGGTTGAATCGATGGTATGTTAAATCATCATAGATTGATGGATTTGAGGCCCTCAATTTTACACTTGTTTTTGATTGATGACCTCAATTACTCCCTATAAATATTTAAGTTTTCCCTCCAATTATGTGTCTCTAATTTCCACCAATGTTCTCCTAATCGAGATCATAATTTGGTGGTGACCCTTATATCTCCCTTTTACTATTATTAAGACTAAATTTTTTTAACGCAATTCCCAATGTGGGTTTTCCCACAAACGTATTTTCTATTTTCAAAATTTTATTTTCGAAGAACAATTTCAAATTTTGAGGACGCAATTTATTGAAGGAGGGAAGAATATAACACCCCAAGATTTTATAGTACATTATTTCTTCAAAGTAATTCAATAACTTTCACTACACGCAACATTGAGTTCAAGTGCACCACGACTTACCAAACTAGCCGTTCAAAAGTGGTTATGCAGTGATTTAGTTATAATATAATTATAAAATAAGAATAATGATTTTATTTAGGATTTATTAGTGTGACATACCATAATTTTAAATGATTATATGAATAGTATAACATATATGAAGTTACATCATAGAATAAAAAAATAATTTGTTTTCTATTAGAATGATTGTTTGGATGGTTTTTTATTACTATGATTTTTATTGCTCATATTGTTAATATATTTTCCAATTTATTTTTAAAAAACCTTAATAATATCATAAAAATATTATTCATACTTTATACCCATTCTCATGAACATCCATTAAAGGAGGAAATGAAAAAATAGAAATCAATAATTCTAGGGAAGTGATAGTCTATACATACGCATGGATGATGATTTAATTTTATATAGAATGAGGAAAAGTAGTATGAAATTTATCATTTCATAATATAAAACATTTCATTAAAATAATAATTATATATTAAGTTTTATTTCAGAAATATCCTTTAATGTAAGTGAAGGGAAAAACACGTTCCTTCATGGAGGCGGTAGTCTGCACAAAGCAGAATTAATTGTTTAATTTTTTAATAGAAAATAGATAATGGAATTTAATTCCTATAAGATCATTATAATAACATAAAATTATATTATTTATACTCATATTATCATTTTAATATTGATTAATTAAATTTATGTAAGAAGGAGTGCACATAAAGAAATATAAATGATAAATAAGCGTTTAAAAATTTATACCTCATTACTTGAATTATATCCTTAGTGAAGGATGTCAATATTTTGCGGGATGATATTTTGAGAAGAAAATAAACTATTTAATGTGTATAGTAAGTTTGGGTATAGGTTTTGGTATATTTTTTCTTAACTAATGGGGGTTTTGTGTGAGGGGAAGTGTGGATCATTGATCCCCTTTTATAAGTGAAAATGGATGACATTTTTGTAAATAACTAAATATTTCAAGCAATGGGAAGTCACTCAGTTTAAAAAAATGATAAATAATAGAGGGGATAATTTATATGTTATATAAAGCCATAAAAAATATATTCCCACACTTTTTTAAAACATTCTTGGGGTATTTTACTCTTTTATGTTTATGTTTACCATTTTCGCTTTTACCTCAATATTTATTTTTTACCAAAGGTTTTTTTTATCATTTATAATCAAAATAAAATGAATATTATTACATAATTTGGAGAAGAAGACTCAAAATTTTAAATATATTTTATTTTATTCAGTATTTAAAAGTGATAAATTTTAATTTTAAAATACTAAATCCACAATGCATTAATTATTTGAAATATAATTAACTAATGTTTTAAATTAAAAATATGAGTTTTTAAATTAAAAATAATATTTTTATAATTATAAATTCACTTATAAAATTCATATTTGGTCTTATAAAAAGATTTCATGAGTTTAAAATTCATACTTATATAATAATAAATTCCTAAAAGTTATGTTTTTTTAAAATGGTATTTTTCACTATTCACCTAAAAATACATTTTTTACAGAATTATAAAAAATTAAAACTATGGTAATTTTGAAATTATAAATTTAAAAATGATTTTATTTTTATAAAATTTATATTATAAAATATATTTATATATTGATTTAAATAATATTACAATATATAAATAAATATTTTTTATTGAAAAATGACATCTTAAAATTCAAGTGTCTTTGATCTTATTTCATATAAATTTATAAATAATTGAATATTAAAATAATAGTTTAAAAAATATAAATTCTACCTGTTATAATAAAATTTTAAAAGTGGTCAATTTAATTTATTATGGTAATATACTATAACCCCATTTTAAATGTTTCATTGAAAGACAATTAATAAGTAAATATTTTATTTGATTGTTATCTTTTTATCAACTAATTATTATATTGTTTATGTAATTTTAATATATATTAGTTTATTTTAGTTGGGAGTTTCATTAGTTCCATGGTGCGTATGAAACGATCTATTAAAGATAGTATTAATTTTAAAGATCCAAAATCTCATGTCGTTATATTCAACCACCCTTAAATAAAATTTCCCTTACAATTTTAATTATTACTCATAGATGTAAGTATGTGATGGTAATATTAACATATCTATCATTCTATATATGAACTATAATATGAAATCAACCCTACTCACTTATATTTTACCAAGTTACATATATTTTTTGACACAACAATAATAATTCATACAATCGTATACCCCAATATGTATATACCCTAATCATATATTAATCATAAATTAACTCTCCCACAACCATTTGATGTTTTAAGATATCAAACAATAGGTAATTAATTTATTACTTTAAAAATAAGATCTTATCATCAACCGCTATTTCATAAAGTCACACATTAGTCTATATATATTTTGATCCAAAAAATGAGATAAGATTCCCTAAAAATACCAGGGATCACCTTTTGATTAAATAAATAATCAATTATAATTCTATTAGTATTATCATACACAATTTTCTCAAAATAAATCAACCATTTATTACCTAATCCTCAAGTATATATTAAACATAATAGCTTTTCATATTTCAATCATGATTTATTCAATAGTTATATAAATATAACTATTTCATAAAATCACTTTTCATGGTTATTGATATCATTTAATATATATTTATAAAAATTTAAATTAGAACTAATAAATAAAAATCCTTATATTTTTCACATAATACTCATGAATTTTAGAATAAACAAGAATATGATTAATAAATATCAATCACTAATAACAACACCTAATAGTATCAATATTTGATTTCTCTTAAGATATCAGCCTCACTACCTTTGGTAAGAGAATGAAACTAAATTTTTTTATCATAAAAAGAATATACTAAAATTATCAACCATTTAAGTATTCTCTGTTATTCAGTTATAAGTCATGGTGGTTTTTAGATACGTACCTTTCACAACTTCATTTTGTTGATATTGTTTCATCCAAATATTAAAACCAAAATTTTTATGATAACATCCAATAAAATAAAAGTAAATGATCACATAAATATGAAAAATCCATCCTAATATTATTTATCTAATGAAAATTTGATTTCATCCTTTTATAATTTCATTTTAACTATGTCACACTTGGTTCATACTAGAACTCTATTGGTTATACCTAGGTTACTTTAAGTTATGTTCTCTCATAATTCTTATCCTAATCCCTTAAATTAATTAGTAAATAAATTCTTTATAATGGTTTATAAAGTAAACGTGATTGGAAAAAAACATCCTATGAGAGTATCAAACTTGATGTCTAGTTATTCCTCGTTTTCATGCACTAATAAATAGTTGAGTTAAAATCTAACATTCCATTTTCAATGTTATTACCCCTAGGTACATTTATTCTAGATCCTATATCCACTTTTATTATCCAAAAAATAGATATTATTTATATGAATACCGTGCAATCTATACTTTATAAAATCTTTATGATGTTATACTATACTTAGACATATCCATTATACTTATCCCTAGGGGTTTCACTAATTTTCTATTATCCTAATACTCATAATATTACCTCAAATAACCTAAAGGGTTATCAATACCTTTGAAATTATAATCAACCATAACTTATAAACATTTGGTGATATTTATAACTCCCAATTGATACTCAAATGATATCATCATATATCTAGAGTTATCTAAACCCTTATATGATACCAACTATAACAATCCACAAATGTGGTCATCTAAATTACAAGACATAACAAAAACATTTCATTTAAAATACACTCCCAAGTAATTTTAGGTATAGATTCTTTTTAGAATTAAGACAAAAAATAACGAACAAAACTCATTCTCATTTAAATAATGGATATTTTTTTGCCCACTATGTGAGAAACTAGTTAATCCATAATGATTATTTAACATATTCCAAAAATTATACACATAAGAAAAACTTCTAAATAATACATCCTTTTCTTATCTTTATAACCCAGGGGATTAAAACATAAGAAAGTGGTGCACTCAAATTCTCAGTAAGGGTAAAAATAAGTGTTAGTAAAAACCAATAATAAGTGAGTATAATATGAGTATACGAATATAATAAGGATATATATGAAACTTATAATTGATAAAGAATGTATTATAAATCATGGAATAAGGCATGACATATTATAATACATGAATTAAAAGAGTATGGAAACATGATTAAATAAACATGATCCATGAGGGAATAATAAAAGGGATATTTATTTGAAATGTAACATTCCCTTTAGGTTTAGCACAATAAAAGACTTTAGAACATATATAAATATAGGAAAATTATTACCTTGTGAACAAAAAATTTTCCATATTTTCTTTTGTGAACAAAAAAATTCCCACTCTTTATATTGTGAATAAAAAAGGGTCCACACTTACTATCCAAATTTCATGAGATATAAATACTTTACCAATTCATTGAAGAGAGATATATCATCCCACAATAAATCGTTTATACATATGGTTCCTCTTAGAAAAAATTTATTAAGAACATCCTAAATAACCCATGGAAATAAAAATGGATTTCACAACATTTCCATATGGTATCACCAAAATTTATGTTAATAATTTAAATGGTAGATACATAAAATTAAATTACCCAAAAGAGTATTTCATAATAATATTTAGTGTCTGGTTCATGAAAATAACTTCCAAGAAAATAATATATTTAAATATAAAGATGAAAATAGAGGTGAAACATTTAAAGTGTTTTTATATTTTTATCATTTTCATGAAAGATGAAGTTACGAATCACATTCAAAAGTTATTTTTTAAAAGGGGATGTCAGAAAATATGAAAAACTATTACATTTGAAAGGAATTTAAAATAGTTAAACATTTAAAATGACATGGTGAATATTTAAAAAAGCTGATATGAAAACATTTCTATAACATTTATGTTTCTAAAAAATATTATTTTAATTGAATCATTAAAAAATAAATTTTTTTATCAAAAGGGTGATGCGAAAACATTGGAATATATATATTTTTTAAAATAAACTTTAATAAAATATCTTTTAAATGACATAAATGTTATCAAAATAAACATGTAGTTGAATATAAGACTTTTGATTTTGAAATGATGGATTTTTTTGATTATTTTTAATTACCTTCATTTAAACACACTTTGAAAAAGATAAAGTAAAACTTTAATTTTTAATGAGAAGGGAAATATGAAGTTCACATGAGTAAAAACATATTTGGATTTCAAAATAAGAAATAATTTTTTTGGGTATAATGAACTTGGAAATTTGGAAAAACCCCATCTTTAAAGGATATGATATTCTTTTATTATAAATGTTGCAATTTTAGGAGAAATAAATTCATTAATAAAACATATTTGAGTTAAAAATATAATGATTACTAGAAAGAAAATAGTAAATATATTATAGAATAATTGGTATAAGTATTTATCAAATATAGAATAATGAAACTCAAGGAAAAACATTTTAACTAAAGAAAAATAAAATTGAGTTAAAAAAATCTCTTATAGATTTCATAATTCATTAAAAAGGGAAATTTAGAGAGAGGTTGTGCTGTTGAAATGTAGATCCATAGAAAAAATTGAAAATCACCACATAATATAATCTGTGGGTATAATATACCTAACTTATATGAAATAAAAACAATTGTAAGGAAATCACCAATTTTTTTTACTATTTCATAGACTATGGGTTAAAGACATTTATAACCTTGTTTAACCTTTAATGTTTTGAAAGGAATCTTTCCGTCGTTTTTCAAACAAGGTACTTTATGACCTTTTCGACAAAATTAAGGTAAGAATGTTTTTTTAACATATACAGTGGGTGCAGCTATTTTCTACAATTATAACATCGTCGAAGCCTCATTTAAAAGATTATAAAAATATTTTCAAAATAAATTTTTTATTGTATAATTATATGACTTTTAAATGATTTAAAAATAGAAAGAGATATTTCTCAAAAAAATGTTTTGATTTCATCTTTGTTAACATCCTTTGATGGATTGTAAGTTTATTTGAAGTTGATTTATTATGATACAAAACTTACATATTGTATTAAAGGTTTTGTGATATGTTTGACTATGGATGTGCTATTTTTATACCATTCATGGTTTATGGGTAAAGTATTTACATTTCATATGCTACTTTTATTATGAATGTTTATGTTATGTTTAAACCTTTTCATATGAGGAATGCATTGGACTTAGTAAGTGACGAGTGGAGCCCGCTATAGCCCCTCGATGCATCGGTAGGTCTCATGAGACAAACTAGTGTCTTGGCACAAGGACTTGACAAAATATTATTTGTAGTCTTGGCACAAGGCCTTGACTATGTGGTTATGAAGTCTTTCATTATGCATTCCAATATTATAAAAGTGGATATTGATATTGCATGTGATTATTCGACTAGTAGAATATCCATATGAGTAAGTAAATGGAATTATTTTGATTTATATTTTCCATATTATGATGAATTTTAGGTTGAAAAGGCTTTTGTTTTAGTTTTATACATTTCCTTAAATGTTTATGCTTATTTATGAAAGTTTCTTCTATATTGTTATCCTTTCTGAACATCTGATCTCACCCGTTTCTATGTTTTCTTTTTCCCAGGATGTGAAAAAGTATATTATGAATGACCTGTATGGATATTCTATGGGATCTCAGTGTTATCCATGGAAAGAATGTTGTTGTAGTTTTCTATTTTATGATATAATGTAAACCTTATGAATGTATCTAGTAATTCCAAGGCTACTAAACTAATCGGTCTTTCAAGACTTGATCTTTTATCATGCCAATGATATGTAATAATGCACTGAATCTAGGATTCTTGGATCAGGGCGTTATAGTTGGTATCAGAGGAAGTTTATCAATAACCTTGGAAAATATATTTAAATAATCTCTGATTAGAGAACATTACCCTAAGATAGAATTTGAGGATTAGTATAGAATAATTTCCTAGAATTTTGGTAATGTAGAGATTTTGTGAGTTTTATAAGAAAATACATCCCTGTCTAGATACGAGCAAGTGGAGGTGGCTCTAGCACAGATATACCTAGGGGTAAAACCCGAAAACACCGTTTTGTGCTCGACTCGAACAGGAACTGGTGCACGACAACGGGCCTTGCTGCACTCTTGGTTACGACACTCCTGGGGGATATGCTTATGATAATTTTCATTTTCATTACAAATCATTTTGAAAGTTTTATGAGTATATACCTCGTTAAATAAAATATTTATATGATTGCAGATTATATCCATAAACTGTTCAATTTACGTTTTGTATTTTACAAGTTTAGAATTATTCATTGCGATTAATAAGTTGACCTAGTGTATGTCATTGTGTAGAAATGGCGCCCAATAGAAGGAATGATAAATCCAGAAATATGTATGATCCAAAGAGTAAGAAGGATCATATCATTAATTGTATTAATCCAACATTTATAAGGGAAATATTCTCCCATGTATTCTCATCATATGAAGACATACTATCATGTGTTAATAAGATAAGTAAAGAATTTTCTGAGTCCTATGGAATTGAAAGGAAGCAAAAGAAGAAAATGATGGAAGAGATAAGATGGATAAAGGGAAGAGGAGAAAGAAGGATTTTCCCATATGTGATTACTATGGAAGGAAACACCTTGTTAAATGAATGAAGGGAATGAGAGTTTGTTATAAGTGTGGAGAAAAAGGACACCAAGTACGTGATTGCAAGGGTAAGAAAAAGGTTTCAAATTTAAAATTCTTCATCTACAAGGCGTTGGGACACTACATGAATCAATGTCCCAATCATCAGAGTATACCACAAATGATACTATCAGATAATAATCAAGTTATGATATTACCTCATATGTAGAGGAATGACTAGTGTTATTATGTTATTATTATAGAATTATTTTATTTGAGTGTTGCATCAACAATATATTGGTTATATGAATTATGGATATAAATAAGGATTTTACTACACTACTATTTTATTAAGTATTTGAGATTAAATGGTTCTAATAAAAGTGACTTAATATTAAGCTACAATTTTTGGAAAATACATTTTTTAAGGAAAGGTAATCATTAATATGGTCCTGATAACGAGGTAGTGATTTTGGAATAAGAGATGGTTGATTTGGATAAATTATATTGGATATTATTGACTTCTTTGGAACTGATTAATATTTTGTTTATTTCATCATTGTTGGAATATTCTAAATTTTTAGATATAAGGAATATATCCAGTATTCTATAAATAATAAGGGAGAATAAATTTAATAAATAAGGTTTTATGGTAATTTAGAGTGTTACCATGTTTTAAAATAATGCATGATGAAGGTGTTCACATGTTATTACGTGGAAAAAAAGATCTTCATTGTGTTTAACTTCCTTCTAAATTTTTGACTGTGAGTTTCGATAGAAGTATTTTGGATAAGTCCAATGGTTGGAATAGATTAATTTTGAAATTGGATACTATTGTTAAGGTTACTTTTGGATTGTCATGAAAAGGACAACCCAGAGGTTGGGTGACAACCAGTCGCATCCAGCAAGGCCATGAGACTTGTACCCGCAACCAAAGGGCGACAAGGGTGAATCGCCGACCACTGGCCTACGTGATTTCCTGGATTGTATAATGTAGTTTTTTTAAAAATGTTTTGATTGGAGAATTATAAATTCATTATTTTTGGAACCCTATACGATTAGGATAAATAGATTATTTTTTTGAAATATTTTGGTGTGAAAGATGATTTTGTGGTAGGAATTAGTTGAAAGATGAAACTCTACTTGTAAAGTATATATATATATATATATTTTCCTCTTATTCTATGGATAAGTTAATTCTTAAACTTTAGGGAAGGGATCTTAAAACCAAAAATGTGTTATCCTAATACCTTATGTTTGGTTGAACCGATGGTATTTTAAATCATCATAGATTGATGGATTTGAGGCCCTCTATTTTACACTTGTTTTTGATTGATGACATCAATAAATCCCTATAAATATTTATGATTTTCCTCCAATTATGTGTCTCTAATTTCCACCAATTTTTTCCTAATCAAGATCCAAATTTGGTGGTGACCCTTATATTTCCCTTTTCCTCTTATTAAGACTAAATTTTATTAACGCAATTCTCAATGTGGGTTTCCCACAAAGGTATTTTATATTTTCAACCTTTTATTTTCGAAGAACAATTTCAAATTTCAAGGACACGATTTATTGAACGAGTGAAGAATATAACACCCCAAGATTTCATAGTACATTATTTCTTCAATGTAATTCAATAACTTGCACTACACGCAACATTGAGTTCAAGCGCACCACGACTTACCTAACTAGCCGTTCAAAAGTGGTTATGGATAGTATTAACTGAATTTTGAACTTTATATAATCCTTATATTTTTATAATCCATATTATGAGTTTCTTAGACATAATTTAAGAACAAATTCATTTTTTTCAGATAAAAGAAGTATTTTTCAAAAAATCCAATTTACCGCCTTTTAATGGTGAACCCTTTTAAATCAAATATTTGAAACTTTTATATATTCAATTTGACAAAATAAACTTCTTCTTTAGAATCAGGACATAAGAATTTATTTTCAATAAATTTTTGGTCTTTTTTTGATAACTTTCATATTTTGGTGAATATTGAAAACTTCTATATTTTAACTGAAAACAACTTTTTTAATAAAAATAATTTACAGTGTTAAATTATAAATTTTAATGGTTTGGAAGTATAATTAGATTATATTTTTATCATTTAATACAATATATGTCATTATATGTAAATTTATATTTAAATTTGACATAATCTAATGTCAATCTTTTGATAGTTTTTACGTTTTAAAACCCGCTTTTTGGTTTTGACAGTGGGAATTAATTTTAAATTAATAAATGAAACTTCTATGTTGTGAATTTGGTAAAATATATTTCATTTTTTAATTCTTAATATCAAAATTATCTTAGGGTAAATTTTTGGTATTTTTTTTTGAAAACTTTCAATTTTTGATGAATAGTGAAAAACACCGAGTTATTGTTTAAAATCGACTTTTTATTTAAATAATTATTTATTTTATTTAAATTTATTTTAGGTAAAAATTTATACATAATACCTATATAAGTTCAATTTAATTCATTGGAGTCATTTTATAATGAGTTTAGATATATAAAAATTTTATTGAACCTACCGTCTTTTACCCACCTCTTAGGAGCATTTATAAATTTTCATAAAAATTAATTTTACCACTTCTGTGAGTTGAATTTCAAAAATCAGAGAGACTTGGTTGATATAAGTATGTAAAATGTGGCTCAACAAGATGAAAATAATTTTTGGTGAACAATAACTTTTTACTTTAATTTACCACGGTTAAAAGTAAATAGGGTTAATAAGGGTAAACATGATATTATTATTACCCTAACACATTTTCTAATTATATTGGATAAGTGTAATTCGACCAAAAACAACCTTAGTAATAACATATGATCCTTTAGGTCCACTTGGATTAGATTAGGGCATTTATAATTATTTAATTCAAAGAAGAGTTAAAAGTGTTAAATTCAAAGTTTAATAACTAAACAATTTTTAATATAGGGTTAAACATAATAACAATCCGACTATAAATATTCATTAGAAATATGAAAATATTTAATACATAATGGTATTTTATTTATATTTTTTAGACATTAAATAATTTAATTTATTTATGACACAATGATGATGCAGTAATTTCCTAATTAATGAAATATTAAAATAAGTGATATTATAAATATCCAAATAAATGTAATTTGATACTTTTTATGAATTACACTAATTTTATAAGTTAATATGACATGTTAGGGTTGGTTAGATGAACTTTTTTTGAATTAATAATTCTGTTATAAATTTAGAAAAAACAAAATACCAAATAGTGTAAAAAATGACATAAAAGAGTTTTTAAAACAAATATTATATTATTAATTGATATTCTATTCCTAAAAATATAAGGTTCTACCGAATTTATTATATAATGATTTTTGAATCATTAATGAACCACTTTGGGTTCTTTTGGAAGTATACAGTAAGTTTATTAACCATATAATATAAAAATACAAAGAGACATGGTAAATGTCAAACTATTTAACTAAGAGTTAAATCTAAAATATAAAGTTAATATAGTGACCCAAACCTGTATAAAACCTATTGGTTGAGTGTTTTTAGACCCATACCTATTATATCCTTTAAATAATTCATTTTGGAGCCATTATAAACCGAAAATTATTTTATTATAAAGTAATATTTCTAGCTTTTCCTAAGCTGCCCCTCACCCTTCTTAGAAAAGGGCACTTACCCTTATCTCTAATTCACACCTTAAAAGCCATTTGTATCAGACAAACACAAATAAAATACCTTATCAACTGTACTACCTTCATCCTAGAGGCATTACTATATTTAGAAAGCCAACCTAAGGAGCCATTTTGATCAAATCAAAAGGAATAACCCGAAGAAGAGGTAAATATTTCATCACCGCTTTCAAGTTCCTTTCTCTTTCCACTTCATCTTTATTTGTTGTTTCCATTATAAAATAATAACTCCAGTATATTCTATATAATATGATGTTATTATAAATATGGTACAACCATATTAATTATTATATCAATCCTTTTAATGACATGTCACCATACGTACGTGTGTGCGTACGACTTACCGTTTCCACGTCGTGATGTAATTGTTATTCAATACATTATTATTTGGATGCGTATAATAATGATGTGTAATTTATTTAAATAATAAATATAACATGATAATTATTCTGTATATATGATATACCATCCAATTATATATTATTTCAATATCAAAAGAATGATATTGTCGCTCGTGCGTACGTACAGATTACCGTCTCCATGAATGTGATGAGATTCATTCCCCATCGTATCCATTCAAGAATAATTTTCATTAGATGATTAAACACAATGTTTAAAGACTTGATATCATTATGAATATGAATAATATACATCCTATCCATAACAAACATTACTTACATAACAAATCATACAAAGGAAAATGAATCAGTTAACACTTGAAACGATGATAATACAAAGATATTATTAACAAAGCAATGTTAAAAGATCATATATGATATCATATTAATGTATATTATTCTTGTATAATTTAATAAAAATTATTTTACCATTATACATATGGTTAACCTACCCTCGACGAAGTAAAAGTACAAGGTAAGTGTTAATTCTACAATCTCTTTATTATCTGATGTTGTTTATATGTAATTATCTACTAGGAACTCTTTATCATCCAAGTCCAAGTTTCTTAAAAATATATTTAAAAACATTTTTACTATTTACTAGACTATGGGTTAAATACATTTATACCCTTGTTTTACCTTCGATGTTTTGAAAGGAATCTTTTTGTCATTTTCCAAACAAGGTACTTTATGACATTTTCGACAAAATTTAGGTAAGAATGTTTTTTAACATATATAGTAGGTGTGGCTATGTTTTGACATTATAACATCATCGAAGATTCCCTGACAAGATTATAAAAATATTTTCAAAATAAATGTTTTATTTTATAATTATATGTCTTTTAAATTATTTCAAAATAGAAATATATATTTCTCAAAAAATGTTTTGATTTCATCTATGTTAACATCCTTTGATGGATTGTAAGATTATTTGAAGTTGATTTATTATGATACAAAACTTCCATATTGTATTGAAGGTTTTGTGATATGTTTGACTATGGATGTTCTATTTTTATACCATTCAGGGTTTTTGGAAAAAGTATTGACATTTCATATGCAAGTTTTAATACGAATGTTTATGTTATGTTTAAACCTTTTCATATGAGGAATTCATTGGACTTAGTAAGTGACGGGTGGAGCATGATATAGCTCCTAAATGCATAGGTTGGTATCATGAGACAAACTAGTGTCTTGGCATAAGAACTTGACACAATCTTATTTGTAGTATTGGTACAAGGCCTTGAATATGTGTTTATGAAGTCTAGCATTATGCATTCCATCATTATGAAAGTGGATATTGATATTGCATTTGATTATTCAACTAGAAGAATATCCATGTGAGTAAATAAATGGCATTATTTTGATTTATATTTTCTATATTATGAAGAAGTTTATGTTGAAAAGTATTTTTTTAGTTTTATACATTGCCTTAAATGTTTATGCTTATTTATGAAAGTTTCCTCTATATTTTTATCCTTACTGAGCATTTGAGATCACCCCTTTATATGTTTTATTTTTCCTAGGATGTGAAGAAGTATATTATGACTGACCTGTAGGGATAGTCTATGGGATCTCAGTGTTGTCCATGGAAACAATTTTGCTGTAGTTTTCCATTTTATGATGTAATGTAAACCTTATGAATGTATTTAATACTTCCAAGGCTACTAAACTAATCGGTCTTTCGAGACTTGATCTTTTTTGATCATGCCAATGATACATAATAATGCACCAACTCTGGGCTTCTGGGGTCGGGGCATTACCGAGGTAGTATAAAGATACCACTATAAGGGGGAAAGTACATTTTTGGGAGATATATTTATTTATAAGGATCCAGTATAAAGAACCCATTGAGGGGAGACTATTGTGATCACTAGGTACCATGAATTTCATAAAAATATTTGGTAGAATTTTCAATAGATATTTTTTCCTAGTTATTGATCCCACTTTGTGTTAGTTGTGTTTATTGTAAAAATAATTTCAATGTGGTGGAATTGAAGAAGAAGATACTTATAATACTATTTTTATTCCCTATTTTTTGATTTAAAAATAATATCCAAAGATAATTTCAATTTGATTACGTATATATAATTTTTAAAGGACATATTAGAAGAAGTGTTTTTTTATTTAAAGAGTTTTATGTAGATGTTGTATTAAGTAATAAGTCTATAAAGATATTTTTTTTCATAAATATATATTGATGTTATTGAATAAAAAAAGAGGATATGGAATTTTCATTATATGAATAGAATTTACTAAATATTTTATGAGTGCTGGTAAAAAAATATGCCAAGATCTAGCTATCCAAGGAATGGGTTCAACTATAAATGTTAGAGGTAGCTTAACCATGCTGGTTCCAACTCAATATAGACAACTAAAGTGGATCATTTGTATATTGTAGGTAGAGTTCCTATATTGGTAGGAAGATATGTGAGCATATCAAATACAGTTCAATCACAGGAGTGGAGGAGGCACAATCGTATGGGGTGGTAAGATGATATATGAGAGGTATCATAGTGGACCCTATTACTCACATCGACCTGTTAAGATACCATATATTATTATTAAGGAGTGGAATGATGATTGAAAAACTGATATGGGATTATAATTATATACAGTACGATTTTTTCATGTTAAATACATCTAAATTAATCCATATTATATTGAATGTACCATATTATTCTTTAGGATCTTGATTTTTCTAGGCATCCTAATTGATACAGATTCATCATATGAATATTTGAGTGATTATTTGAGAATAATCACATATCTTCCATAATAATGAGGTTATCTTGTATCTTCTATGAGGCTTTTGAGAATAAGAAATATTCTATAAACATAAGCATGAACCTTATATGAAGAGATGAATCCAGAAAAAATATTTTATAGGATGAAGGATATCTTACACAGTTTGAGGACCTACCATGTGTATCATCTATGAGCATAGATATTTCATGAGGAATCAAGGGCATAAATCATCCATGCCTATAATATTCCATGTGAGCATTGACTGTGCACAAATCTTCTACGGTGATTGAGATTCTTTGAGTAAAGTTAGATTCAATGGATCAATCATGAACCTTTTATGGGAAGAAGACATTAAACCATGAGAGTTTCAAGCTATCATGTGATTTATTATGTACCCTTGATGTTGAGTATGACATTTATATGAAAAACGTGTGTTGGAATATGAGGGTATTTATAGTCTATACTTAGAGAAGTACATACTAACTTTTATTAACCTAAATGATGCTCAGAATAGAATTTTAATGATAAAATATTGATACTATTACTCATAAATGAAGAAATAAGATGCATGATCGGTTCAAACTATGATGCAAAGTGTTTTTTTCTCTACATGGATATATAATTGAATGATAAATGAGAGTTGAAGAAGATAATAAATGAGAATGGGTGAGTTTGAGATACATTTATGTATATTTACATGCATGCATGAGTGTTAAGGTCTAAAAGGGAAGTCTAAATCAAATTATCTATTACTTGAGAGACTATGAGTATGCATGTATGAATTTTAGAATATTGATACATTCAGGAATTTTCATGTGCATGCATGTGATTTTAATGGTAAATGGGAAGATGTAGAATCTAGTTTTACTGAGTTTATTTTCTCCATGATATCTGTGCACACACACCATGAGGGAAATATGATGCATGAAAATATATGAATGAACATATTTTATGAATTGATTTCATAAATAAGTTTAAAATGAGAAGCCATGATTGTAGTTATTTATTAACCATTTGAAGAAGGATAATAATACCTAATACTTTTAGGTAATTATGTAAGATGATTTAGTTATTCCAAGACATTAATAAAGAATATCATGTTCTATATATCATGATTATAGAATTAAAAAGTTCATATAATTATGTGTATTTAATTCAGGAGTTTTGGAATTATGAATCTTCAAAAACTTTAAATGAGAATAATTTAAGTTTGAGAATTATAGATCTATTAAATGGAAGTAATGTAATATCCAAGAGGCTTTGAAATTATATAAATCTAGGAAATTCAAACCAAGTATTCACATGGTATATAGAATAAAAAACAAAGAAGAAAAATGAAATAAGTAACTAATTATACAACTATTTATTATTATATATATTATTTTAGGTCATTATAGATATGTTGTTATTGATATATGTAACAATAATTCAATAAAATGGATTTTATGTGTTCTTAGAAAATTGATTTTATATTTTCCAAGAAAAATAGGGAGAAGATATAACACAATTTCTATTATGAAGATCTACTCTATGTCAAAGTTGAAAAGAAGAATAATAACAAGTGCATATCATATGCACTGAGGAAGAAGAATAACAATAGTGTAGTTGGCAGGATAAGAGATTATTGTGAATCTATTATCATAGGAAGAATAATAACAAGAATAATAGAGAATAATAGAAGTGAGTTTTTTGAATAATTGGGTGAATAAAAGGAAAAAGAATAATTCGACGAGTTGGTTGTAAATTTAACAAAAGAATAAGGATGTGCTGTTCAGTTTTCCCTGAAAAACATTTAGGAAGGAGAAAAACTTAGACTTGATACTATGAATATTGTGAGAACCACTATGCACAAAAAATAATAAGTGTTAATTTCATGATATATTGAAAACAAGAGAGAAATAATAAGACCTAGGCATCACACTAACAATCATCATAAGATTTAGGAGGCAACTGTGTCTGAGAGACTATAGCGTGACATAGGTTTCAAGGATATACCCTGCCAATTAGTAACTCAGTGATTGTTTCCAGTGGGTTGCATGATCATGGATTGTTTCCCAACTAAACTAAGGAATAGTATTTCTTATTAAAAGGTGAATATTATAAATCATATGTCCACTTTAGGCGTGTGTTGGAAGATAAAGGAGAGTTAAAATAATGATAGAATTTCTATCTCAATCAGAAAAGTGGTAAAATGTATAAAAGGGATAATTTATATAAATTTTATCCTACACAAAACTAACCCCTATCAGTTTTGAGTATATCCCAATGTGGTCTTAATAGTTTTCATCCTTGGTATAGGTCACATATATTGTAATATCTTCTTTTGAATATATTATCTTTTTAAACATTTGAGTTTATTTCATGTTTTGTAATGAAGTGTAGTTTTGGTGAATAAATTTCTATATCAGATCAACATTTAGTTTCTTCCAATATTATGTTAAACATGATTAATAAGGAGGAAAATAGGTTGAATATATTTTCCCTCTTGTTTAAAGATGTGGAAGTTTTAGGTTCTATATACTAGGGCAGTAGAAAAGATAGATCTGACTTGGAATGAGAATAATAAGTGGTTTAATATACTATAATGAAATTGACTGTCCCTCTACCTGAATTGGATCAATAAACTCAAGTGATTATGAGGTATGAATCAATTCTTATCAGATATATCCTAAAAAAGAACCAATCCTCAGTGAGAGTGATCATATGTCAAAATATTTATCTATTGATGCATTAATGAGTTTGTTGTATTGTATTCCCAAGAAAATTATATTTTATTTAGTCTCCATATTTTTTGAAAGATAGTAAGAATAAACCACCCATATTTAAGGTGTGGAAAATAAAATTAATAAGGTTTTTTAATAAAAGGTTTTAAATTATATAAATCTCTTCAATTAATTCAAATAAAATGAATAAAAGAATATGTATAATGAATAATGGTGATTCATGTTTAATGAGGAGTGGATAAGTCCATTACGAGTGAAGGATGAGGAAACTAAATAATTTAAAAAAAATTCCTTGCTCTTAAAGAATATCTTACTATCAATATTTCTCAAATAGATGTCAATGCCATGAGAATAGATTAGTTTGAAACATTATTTCAAGAAAGAGTCAAATTGTATGATGGTGATATTGAAAGGATCAAGAGAGAAATTGAAGAAAGCTTTAAGGTAATTAAAAATGAAAAATATATTCTCAATATAATGTTCATAGATATTGTAATTAAATTTTTAGATAAAAGTAAAATAAAATCTAAATCTTTACAAAAAGTTGATGAAAGAAGTGCTAATACCACACAATTTTCCTTAGATGATTCAAATAAAAAAACACCTCCATCATATAGGAAGAATATCGTTACATCATTTAATGATATCACAAAAAAAATATAAAGGAAGAGGTACCACCCATACCCTTTTTAATGATTAATCTAAATCTATTTTAATCAACAAGGTAGTTTGAAAGAAAAAATCTATATAAGTATGGATGAAGAAAAATGAATAAATTTCTACCACTATGTCCATGGAGGATAGAAGAAGTATTACGGGAGTTGATTCTCTAAGAAGAACCCACAAAGTGGTGAAGAATACCTATAAACAGAATTCCCATTTTACTATATATTTTATAAACTATAGAGCATATAAAATAAGATCAATGTTTTTGGGAAATTTTTTGTGCTGAAAAAGGTTTGGTAATAATACATTTGGATTTTGGTATAATCCATTGAACGATGAAGTTTATAGGAAGACCATTTCTAGGGGAGCAAGATCATAAGGATAAAAAATTCATATAATAAGTAAAATCATCATCATTCAAATATATTCAAGAAACTTGAATATTTCAATAATTTTGGAAAGGTGGTGGTCATAATAGTGGTAGATACTCATATCAAATTCATTTAAATTCATTTAGTCATAGAATACCACAAGAGAAGAATTCAATTCCAACTATAAAAAATCATCTAATGGGAGATGAAAATAAAATTTATCCTAAGAAAATTATAAAGAAGATTTATGGCTCACTCTTGGGTAATAAACCCAAAAGACCAAGAATAGTGCTTCATCTAAAAAGACTGATGATATGAAAGTCACTCAAAAGTTTCTATGTGAAGACTCTAATAATACTACTAATATACCCAAAGAAATTATGGTCATTTGGATAATAGATTTTTATAAATAAATAAAATTATAATAGGCATAAGAAAATAGTTATTCCAATGGATAAGAATATGTTTAACAAGAAGAAGCCAAATTTCATAAGAGGCTTTCAACACAAGACAAACCCAGTGTTAAATGAATATTTTGTGTGAGGTTCAATGTGGCTAGAAATACTCCTAGTGATTTATTTTATATAATAATAGAACAAGAATAGCTTCCAAATAAGGTTAAGGTTTCCCCAAGTGAGAAATGTTACTTAAAGTCTCTCGAGAAGATAAAATTCCTACACAATGAAATTAAATAATTTGTGAGATATATGCTCTATAAAATTAAATCATAAGTGATAAAAAAATATAGAATCATGAAGAATAGAGGAACTTTTTTGAAAAAATCCTCTCAACCTTACTATTTACATTGATGAGAAATAAGATCTACCATACCCTATTAAACTTTTTGTATTTTATTATTGATTATAATGAAAATAATTGAATGTGAAGTAGGATATCAGGGGGAGGACATGATAAAGAGTGGATATGTTGTCAATAATAAATATCTATAATTTAATTTTCAATCCAAGATTGATTCTTGCATTGATAGTATGAAAATATGTAAAAGGATCATATTTTATGAATATTAAGGAAGTGGTTGATGCCAAAACATGATAGAAAAGGAAAACAATAACACCTTCATTTGATATTAAAATTGGAACTCATTATAATATGCATTGAAGAAATGTTATCCTTGATAATTTTGTGGAATTAGTCAATACCATACAACCACATGAAGATAATACATTTTGGTGTATTCTCAATATGAAAATCCAAATGATTATTAATCAAAGAGATTAATAATTATGAATATTATGAGTAGTGTCTCCATGATATAGAGACAAGTGAAGAATGTTGAATAATTTTTCAAAATTATCATTTCATGAAAAACTGATTGTTCTGGAATATGTTTTGAGAACATGTCATTGAAGTGGTATGTATTATTTAATCTCTCATCCTTGTAAATAAGACTAAAATTATAATATTAAGGGGGAAAAATAAAATTAATCAATTACATAAGAGGATAAGTTTTAATAAGTACAAGTGCTATTAAGCCTTCTATTTGTACCCAAATATTTTTAACATATTTATTAAAGTGAGTGCAGACGATTCACTACCTGATTTAGTTTGAAAAGATATTGAATACCGAATGTGAGTTCTCATTTAATTTGGTATCAATTTCAATTGACAATTTATAATTATTTTTTCTAAATCAAATCCTCTTGTTTTCTACATCGAGCATGAATCTTGTAGACTTAGAGTGAGATGATTTAGGTCACAATACTTAATAATGAATTGATAATTCTTCTAATTTAATTTTTTATTTCTTGTCAATAAGGGAGAGAGAAATTGAAATTTAATGTTTATAATAATGAGGTATATTAGGAAAAAATAAAAAATATATTGATACATCATTTATAAGGTATTGAAAACAAATAAAAAAATGGGATATTGTTAAGCCCACTTTGTTTGATTTGTAATTGTTATAAAAAGAATTTTAGAATGGTGGAACTAAAGAAGAATATTCCCATTAAATTAAAGGTATTCATATGTTTTTAATTGAAAAAGAAAATCCCTAGATTGTGTCACTTTGATTAATTACTTAAAATTTGGAAAGTACTTTGTGTAAGAAGTGGTTTTAATATTTTAGGAGTTTTAACCATATATTAGATGAAGGAAGAAGACCATGAGAAATGTTATTTTCATGAAGATATATTGAAGTTGTTATAGAATAAAATACAAGATTAAATTGGAATTATATGAGAAGAATATACTAACTATTTTATAAGTATTAGTAAAAAATGTGTTAACTTCTAGCTAGTCAAGGAACTGGTTGAAATAAACATTTGAGAGGATTTCTCAAACACACAAGAGCGAAGACATCAATATCTACCAAAATTACTAGTACATATAGTGTAGTCAATGTTCTTACATAGTTATAAATATAGGTGAGAATATAATGCATAGGGTGTGCACATGATTGGAATAAGAACCTCCAAGTGGGATGCCATGATGGCAGATGAGAGGTTCTGAAGTGGACCTAAATACTTACGTCAAGAAGTTTTGGGAATAAAAATTACTAATAAGGAGTGGCATGATGATTGAAAAAATGATATGGAATTCCAATTCTATGCACCACTCTTCCTTTATGTTAAATAAATATGGATTAAACTACAGTGTGCCACACGTCCCATCTACTTCTTCACGATTGTGATTTTCAATATGCACTAACTGATGCAGAATGACTATATAAAAATTTCGGTGTCTATATGAGAAAAATAATAGATCCTCCATAATAATAAGGGTAGGAAATATATTCTATGAGGTTTCCAATAGAGATAGATATTTTTTTAACATAAGAATGGAACTTCCATGAAGAGATGAATCAAGAAAGAATCATCTATGGGATGAATGATATCTTCTATAAGTTTCATTTACTTTTGTGATTTTACCTTGTGAGAATAAATATTCCTTGTGGAATGGAGGGAATGAGTTTTACATGTGTATGATATTATATGTGAGCATCGACTGTAAATAGATCATCTATGATAGAAGCACTTATATGAGAAAAGTTAGCTTCCATGAATCGAGAAGATACTTCTCATTTGAGGAATCCATTCAACCTTGAGAGTTTAAAGATAACATTTGATTTATTTTCTACACTTGAAGTAGAGAATGAAATTTTTAAGAAAAATAGATTGTTTGAATATAAGTGCGTATATATTATTCAATTAGATAGGTATGTAATTACTTTTATTTACTCATATGATTATTATACAAGGATTTCAAGGATAATATTTCATGATACTGTTACTTTTTATTCAAGTAAGAAGATCCATGCATGATTCAAAATGTAGATTAAAGAGTGTATACTCACTTTGAATATTAGGGTGAATGATACATGAGTAATGAAGAGGGTATTGAATTAGTATAGGTGAGTATGTGATACATGCATTAAAATTTTTATGCATTCATTGGTATTGAGGGATAAAAGTAAAGTCACATTTGAATTATCTATTACATTAGAGAGTATGAGAATGGGAATATTATTTTGAGAATATTGATACATGAATTCAATTTCATATGAATACATATGATTAAAATGGTAAATTGGAAGATGATTCATCCAATTTTGTTGATCTTATACTTATCCATGAAACTTCTGAACACACACCTTGAGATAAATATAATGCATGAAACTCCATGCATGAAATTATTTGAGGAAAACATGCTATAAATGATCTTTAAATGTTAATCCAAGATTAGTTTTGTTAATTACCTTCGTAAAAAAGGGGATGAAGACCTAATATTTTCTGATATTTAAGTATGAAAATCTACTTAAGATGATATGTCATTAAAGAATATCATTATGCATGTATCATGATTCTAGAAAGAATAATTGTATACAATTACATGCGGTTTAGTCCAGAGTTTTAGAATTATAACCCATCAGGAATTTTAAATGATAATAAGTTAGGGATAATAATTTCAAATATATTCTATCTAAACATTCTAATATACAAGAGTATTTTAAATTCATTAAGTATTGGTAGTTAAAATCATATATTCACATCATATAATGAATATAGAAATGGAGAAGATGGAGGAAAAGAGTAATTGATGCTGTAACTATTTAATATTACATATATTCATGTAGGTTGTTTCATATTTTTTGGTGTTGATATAAAAAACCATTATTAAATAAAAAGGATTTTATTTTTTCCAATAAAATGTGAAAAAAATATCCTACATAATTTATATTATGAAGATCCACTATGTTTCGAAGTTGAAAGAGAAGAAGAAAAACCATCAATAATCATATGGACCATGGAATAAGAAGAATAAGATAAAATAATAGAGGATAAGGGTGTGTTTTATATTTTATATCCTAGGAATAATTATAATAAGAATAAGAAGAGTAGATAACAATATAAGAGAGTATTATTCATAATTAGTTGAACAAAGAAAAGAAGAATTGGTTGAGTTGGCCATAAAGTTCACATGAACTAGAAGGATGTACATTTTAGATTTTATAAAAATAAATAAAGTAAGGAGTATCAATCATACTTTATTTTATTAAGATCTTGATAAATATTGTGCACACAAGAGAATAAGTGTTACTTGCACGATGCTATAAAAGCAGGAGAGGAATAAGAAAACCTAGGTTTCACACTAATAATAATCATAAGGTGCATGATTCACCTATATGAAAAGAACCATTAAAGCACTATTTGAGATACTATAATGTAATACAGTTTTCAAGGATATACCTTTCCTATTTTTAAGTAACTGATTTTCTCTAGTGCATTGTGTGATTTTGGATTATTCCCCAATTGCTCCAAGGACCCGCCTTTGTTATTGAAAGAAGAACCTTAAAAATATTATGTCAACTTTGTGTGCGTTCTTGGAATTGAAGTTGATATAAAATAACAAGAGAATCAAGATCAATACCTATCAAAGAGGTAAAATTTATAAAAGGATAAATTGATATAAATTTAAACCAACAATGATTCACCCCCACTCAGTGTTGAGTAAATCGCAAAGTGGTCCTAACACTTATACTCTTGTTGATTCATAGTGTAGAAACTAGGTATCAGAACATAACCTGAACCTAGAAAGGATTAGTCTCTCAAGACCAAAAATATTTAGTGGATCCTTTATATTATCATCTTATTTTGGTTTTTGATAATTACTTTAACCCATCATTCCTTTTTTTCTAATAAATTTGTTTAAGTGTTTCAGATTTAGTTTGTCACATTATTTATTTTATATAAAAATAAATAATTATCAAATTCTTATGTCATTTTTTATGTTGTAAAGATAATAATATTTTCTTCATTTTATATGTGTATGTAAAAATCCAATTCATTTTCTTCAATGGTGAAAAAATTCACCAAAGTTATAACAATGTCTTCAAGTGACATTGTAGTTTTCATCTTAAAGTCACCTCAAAATTATAATGATATCTCAAGTAACAATGAGTAGATTCACATGATCTATATACCATTAGATAGATAAGAGATTTATCAGATATTCATTATTTTACAAGGATATCTTAAAAGTATGTTTTTACACTAAAAAATCAGTGAATTTGATGAAGTAGTTTAAAACTCCCCTGTTTATATATTTTGAAAGATAATAATTTTATTTTAGTTCAAGTTCTAAATATATCAGTGTTTCTCAAAAACCTTATGATATAGAAATCCAATAAGTTTATATTCATTTATTTAGTTCACATAAAAGGACAAAAAGTTATTTTGGTTGGTCAATAAATTATCCAAAGTTTTGTAACACTACTTTTGAGCTGCAAAGTTTCAAGATTTTATGGATTATATTTTTTGAAGATACCGAGAGCTGTAGAGGTCAAATTGTTTTGCTTCTTGATCTATTAGAAAGAAATTTAGATTTATTAAATATAATTCTTCTAGAACAAAGTCTTAATCCAATGTTAAAATCCACTAAAAAATATTTGAATTCTGTCATAGAAATTTGTTCAGTTTTGAGAAGGGTTTTTATCCCTATGTGAATTTTAGATGAACCCTATATTGCATCAAAATTATGGTTCCCCAACCCTAAATTTGTAAGAATGATACATGTAATTATTTTGGACCGTACTATATGTTTGAAAAAATATGGTATAAGAACCATACATATGAAATTAACCCTAAGATACATTGTTAATGAACCCTACGTTGAGTGGTAAAATAACCCTATATTGGTTGTTTCTAAAAATTAAATTCAACCCACTAAACATTCCTTTACATGCTAAAACACCGCATCAAATGTGATTAAAATCACTACATAATTCTAAAACTAATATATAGAAATGTGACCTACTGTGCACTAAGATTTTAAAGTATTTATAATAAATGGATACAACATAGTAACTCGATGTACAAGGTATGAAACTACTTCAAAGTTATTCACAAGTTGAAATGTTAGAACCTATGGAAGCTCATGATAATATATAACTCAAATATTAAGATACAAAATTAAACCTCACATGGATAAGATTAATAGAGACACATGAAGTAGATGAGCTATAATGATTCACTCTAGAAACTCTATTGTTATAAACTATTTTCAATGATAAACACAATATGGTGTTCTCTTTGCATAAACTCAATCTTCTGTATGATGAATAGAGGAGTTGGAATGATCCACTGAAGATTATATAATCATTTGGGATTATAACCTTCTTGCAGAGCTTATTTATTGGTGCCTTGAATAAAACCATCCAGATGGATGTGCTTGTTATGAATATACAATATTAGATCTGCTGGTACCTTGATGTAGGAGTTATTCTGCTGAGTATTTTCACCACATAAATTTATGTATTTAACTAGAGATGGTTTCTACATGGAGAAACTCATACTTCCACTGTAGGTTTAGATGGAATAAATATTTAAATATTTAAATATAAAAAAAGTGGAGTATGATGTTTAGGTAACCTATGATACTCTATTCTACATGTTTCTTGGTATTTCAAATAGCAAAATTTTTATCTTGAATTATTTTATTAATTTATATTTATGATAAATTATAATAAATCCAAAGGTTTTTTGTCGAAAATATTACAAAGAATTAGGCCTAGTATTTCATGATAAAAATGACAAACTTATTCTAATGTCATTTTTCTAGTAAAATCCAAGGACACAAGGTTATTCAAATTTAATTATTTGAATTTACATTTAGATTGTGTATATAGTTTTCCAAAACTATTTTGAATAAGTTTATGGAGGTTTGAATGGATTTAAATAATAGTTTTAAAATTTTCAATTTCTGTTATTATTTTGGAGATATTATTGGAGGATTTATTCAAATTATTTTGAATAATTTTCTTATAGATTCATTTTTTAGGAAGAATCCAATAATGATATTTTATTCTTTAAGATATTTATAAAGGATACCGACTCAATTTATTTTGAGTATCTGAAGGAAGAAGCATACCTCAACTACTTCGTAACGACCCGAATCCAGAGCCACTCAACAAGTGCCCCGTACCCGGTTCACCACATGACCTCAAGCACATTTACCCAAATGCCAGAGGCTGCCGACTAGCAACGAGGGCCTTGGTGAGTCATTGGGGAAACTATGCCCTCATTTGTTAAAGTATACAAGGGAAAGGAAATAACAGTCAATAGAGGAATCAGTAAACGACATACAATAAATGAAACTAAACAGCGGAAGCAATGAATATATAGTAATAATGATAATGATGCAGTAGGTACAAGTATCTAAGGAAAGCATCAAACACAACAACTTTCTGAAATAAAAATAAGAAACAAAGTACGAAAAGTAGATAACAACTCCAGCAGCATCGAAAGCCTAATCTCGGTCCTATGCTCTCCATCTCCAACCATCAACCATGTACCTGAAGTAGAAGGGACACAATCCCTATCCACACCTACGACCATATAACCTATTTGGGTCAAAAAGTAGGATCCAAGCTGGGTGTGATACTAATCCCAATAGGCAACCACCAGAAGATCTGTGCCCTACTGTCAGTGAGTAATATAGCAGAAGTAATGAAGATAAATGAGGTAATGAACTAGGAGTACACAAGTAAACAATCCTACCAATTACCATTCACATTCATTTAACAATTAATTCATTTATTTAATTAAGCAACCAAGGAATCTAGCAAAGCTCTCTATTCCAATGTAAACAGGTAACACAATAGGCATCAAAAGACTACATAAACAAACAAGCAGGCGAAAAAGATCTAAGATTGTTCTTTGGCTTGGTAGACTCATCTAAACCAACCAAACAATCCACATTCACACTGACTCTCTGGGTGGTTCAAACTAGCAAACCCCTATAGTCAAGTAAACATACAAAGGCACAAACACTCTGGTAAGCACTCACGTCGATTCCCTTACGGTCTTGCAACGATAGCTATATACTCTCTGAGGAAGATCTTCTGTCTAATTCCTACTATGGTCTCGATACGTGCGTAAACTAAGGACACTCTTAGGAAGAAAAAAGTCTAATTCCTGTAGGCCCTACATACAAAAATAATTCCAACAGACCCCATAGGGAAGCACTTAATCATCTATTCCCTCTTTGGTCTCCCGCACCAGGTTCTAACAGCCCTGAGCATTCCAGTAGTGCGTAATAGACTGTTAGAAGAACTATGTAAGTTTAGAAAATACTTGGCTAAAATATAAAATGCATCAAAAGCATTAAAACAGCAGGCCACACATGCAATCAGTTATAACAAGCAAACTAGAAATTGCAATAGGGTTTTCCTTGCAGGCAAACTGTGCCAAACGACGATAAACAGCCAAATAAGTATAACACCCATGGGGTGATCCTCAGAAAAGCTAACAAGCATATATTATTATCAATTAACCTTAAGCTAACAATAAATCTAAAGAAATTAAACAACAGGACCAAAATCCCTAACCCGGAATACCCGAAACATGGGAATCCGACACTTTTTCACACAAACTCAAAGAAATTCAACGTAAGCAACAAACCACCTACCTCAATCCTAAGAGATCGATATAATTTAACCTCGACCCATGAATCGGCATAGAACAAAGTAGATCTGCAAAAACATCCAAAACGTTCAACCTATGATAACTCTCATAAGAGGAAGAATTAGGAAATGTGGCCAAAGAAGAACCAAGAACTCACCACTGCAATTCTATTTCAACTGACGAAGTTTGATTTGGATAAATGACGATGGATCGAAGGCTCGGAGAATTTTGGCCTCCTCGGATGCTCTGGACAAAAATAGGTGAAGAATAAGATGGAAATAAGGATTAGACACGACCCCGATCTATTTAACGAAAAAAAGAAAGTACACGGCGTGTACTTCTGGAGTACACGATGTGTACTTGCATTTTCCGTACTCCACTTTAGGTGGCCTCCAAGTCACCCTTACACGGCCGTGTGTGTGGCCATGAAACGACCAGCACACGACTTCCAGTGGCATCAAAGTACACAACGTGTACTCATAAAGTACACTGTGTTTACTCTAAAAATTTCCAGATTTTCTTCTTTTTCTCAGAAACTACCAGAAAAGGGAAAACATAACTGAAAAGATGATCCAGGTTCTTACAAAATCCCCCCTTAAAGAAATTCATCCATGAATTTACCTAACGATGTGGAGAAGAAGAAACCTCGAACAACTCTGGCCACTGTGATCACATATCAGCCTCCCTCTCCCAAGTCTCGTCCTGTACACGGCTGTGTTGCCATAGAACCCGTACCAGAGGAACAGACCGGCCACAAAGTACCTTTTCACTACGATCAAAAATCCTGATAGGATTATCCTCGAATGATGCATCCTGCTCCAGATCAACCTCCCCATGTTGAAAAACATGAGACAAGTATGAGAAATAGCGTCAAAGCCGAGAAACATGGAAGACGTCGTGCATATCCTGATACCTTTGAGGTAACTACAACCTATAAGCAACCAGCCCAACTCTCTCTAGAACCTCAAATGGTATGACGTATCTTTGTGAAAGATTTACCTATCTCCTGATCCTCTTGTGTCCCAACCTAGGGGTAACACGTAGGAAAACATGATCTCTATCCTTGAACTCCAAAGGTCATCTCCGCTGATCAGTATAACATTTCTACCGAGACTGTGCAGTAGCCATCCTTTTCCTAATCAACTCCACATGTTCTATGGTATCCTGAATAAGACGTGGTCCCAGCATAGCTGCCTCTCCTGCCTCCAGCCAACACAAGGGTGATCGGCATGACCTTCCGTACAAAGCCTCATAAGGTTCCATCTGAATAGTTGCTTGAAAACTATTATTGTAGGAAAACTCCACTAAAGGTAAATGTCTCTACCAAGAACCTAAAAAATCAGGGATTCATGCTCATATCATGTCCTCTAGCACCTAAATCATGTGCTCTGACTGGCCATCTGTCTGGGGATGGTAAGCTATACTCAGAAGTACCCGTGTACCCAAAGCCTTCTGTAGCCCTTTCCAGAAATGCGACATGAAGCAGGCGTCCTTATCTGAATTGATAGTACTCAGAACCCCATGCAAGAGTAAAATCTCCCAAATGTACAACCGTCCAAGGTCATCAACACCGAAGGTCTCCTTAATCACCAAGAAGTGAGCAACCTTCGTGAGCCTGTCAATGACAACCCATAATGCGTCATTACCTCGAGGTGATCTCAGTAACCTTGTCATGAAGTCCATCATGAAATCATTCCACATCCACTCGAGAATGGGTAGATGCTATAAAAGCCCTACTGGTCGCTGGTGCTCTACCTTCACCTGCTGACAGGTGGAACACCTCATGACAATACCAGCAACATCTCTCTTCATACCTGGCCACCAATACTGGCGGTGTAGATCACGATACATCTTGGTGACACCAGGATGAACTGTCCAAACTGAGGAATGAAAGTATCGCATCAGCTCCTCACATATATCTGTTGGAACCAATATGCGTCTTTGGAAATGA
Organism: Viscum album; assembly: GCA_963277665.1. Lineage (NCBI taxonomy): Eukaryota > Viridiplantae > Streptophyta > Magnoliopsida > Santalales > Viscaceae > Viscum > Viscum album. The sequence goes on from OY728140.1 coordinate 786,740,969, forward strand.
AAATCATGAACAACTACAACCAACTCCAGGTCATGCGTAGGATAGTTCCTCTCATGTGGCCTCAACTGCTGAGATCCATATGCAACAACACGATCCTCCTGCATAAGCACTACTCTAAGCCTGATGCCAGATGCATCACAGAAAACTGTATAACTCTTACCCGACTCCGAAAAAACTAGAATCGGTGCTGAAGTCAATATCCCCTTTAGCTCTTGAATAGATGAATCACAATCTTATGACCAAACATACTTCACCCCCTTCTTAGTCAAGCCCGTCAACGACGCTTCTAAGTGTGAGAAGTCCTGTATAAATCACTTGTAGTAACCAACCATCCCTAAGAAAATTCTTACCTCGAAGACATTATTTGGCTGCTCCCAGGTAACTACTGCTCTCATCTTCTCTGGGTCTACTAATACTCTTGTCTCTGAGATGAAATAACCCAGGAAGTGAAACTCGTCCATCCAAAAGTGGCACTTTGAGATCGTATCATATAACTGCTGCTCCCTCAGTGTACTCAAAATGATCTCAAGATGGGTAGCATGGTCGTGTCGAGTGTGAGAGTACACTAAGATATCTCCCAAGAAGACCACCACGAAAGAGTATAAGTATGAATGTAACACTCGGTTCATCAGTTCCATGAAAACCGCAGGCACATTCGTGAGGCCGAACGACATAACCAAAAACTCATATAGACCATACCTGTTCCGGAAGGCTGTAAGAGGTATATCAGATGGTCTGATACGCAACTTATGATATTCAGATCTCAAGTCGATCTTCAAGAACACTTTGGATCCTCGAAGCTGATCAAAGAGATTATCTATCCATGGAAATGGATATCGGTTCTTTACCATCAACTGGTTTAGCTTCTGATAATCCACACAAAGCCTAAGGGTGTCGTCTGCCTTCTTCAAAAACAGGATAGGCGAACCCCAAGGGGAAGTACTAGGTCGGATGAACCCCTTTTCCTACAAATCTTCCAACTACTTCTTGAGCTTCTGCAACTCAGGTGTAGACATCCTATAATGAGGAAAGGACAACGATGCTGTTCCTGGAAGAAGATCAATAGATAAGTCTACCTATCTCTTCGGAGGCAAACCTGAAAAGTCTTCTAGAAATACATCTGGAAAGTGATCAACCACTGTAGGAAAATCTATCAGAGAAGTCCCCTGGTCATCCAGATATAGACTAGAAATCTGATCTGTAACTCCACCTAGCCCATGATGCTCTGGTCCTGCTCTACTTGCCTGGACATCCCAATCTCCCTTATGAAGAAAAGATTCACCCTCCCATGATATGAAACTCACCCTATGGTGATAAAAGTCGAAGACTGCTGGGAAGGGAATGAGCCAATCCATTTTGAGAATGAAATCATAGCCTGTCATCTCTAGGATATAGAGGTCCCATAGAAAGTGATACTCAGCCACCTCTAGAGGGAACTCCTTTCACTGACGTACACTAGTTGTTCTAGTCCCCAACAGTGTGTCTAGTGTTAACATGTCCTCATATGTATAAAGAGTAAGTCTAAGGCTTTCCACAGTATGCACAGAAATAAAGCTATGAGAAGCTCCTATATCAAAAAGTGGAGAGGATAAAACCAAGGCTACTAAAATCGTACCTCGAACTGTAGAAGATCCAGGATCATTCTCCTGATGAATCTACTCTACCGCAAAATCCTGGCCTGCACCACGGCATTGTGTAGTAGCCTAAGATCCCTAAGCTGACCCTCCCTAAGCCTGACCACTACGTCCATGACCTCTACCCTAGCCTGAATGAATTGAAGAACTCTAGCCCCCAGTCTACTGCGAAACTGGTAATCCTGCTCCTGTACGCGGAGTCAACAATGATCCTTCTTCACTAGTCACTGGAAGGAAAACCTTGTAGAATCGCTGCAGATGACCCATCTTGCCGCAAGATCGGCACTCCACTAGGTATCTCGGGTATTGAGGATTCTTATTCCCACTTTTTCGACACTGATAGCACACCACTCGGTTTCTAAAAAGAAGATTCCGTCTACCCGAAGGAATACCTCGCTTCCTCGGGTCACCTTGTGTAGAATCTCAGTGGTGCTTCCTGCTGTCTATCTAAAATGAATCAACCCTGGATGTTGAACTTCCCTGGTCCACAACTCCAATATCCCTCATATTTCTCTCCGTGATAAGTGCATGATTGACTATTAGAGTAATATAAGTCAACTGAAAGACATTCACTTGTGATCTAATGTCAGGTATAAGGCCTTCCTCAAACTTCCTCGCTAAAAACAGCTCGTTATTCCTCAGAACGGGAGTGAAATGTTGTAACTTTGTGAAGTGAGATGAATACTCTATAAATGTGAGAGTAACCTGCTGTAGGTTCATAAACACTCTGGCTCTGTCATCTCTTAGTGTCTCTGGGTAGAAGTAGTCGTAGAATGTACACTGAAACTCATCCCAATCCATAGCCTATTGGAACCCTACCTTAGAAACCACATTCCACCATCTTTTGGCGGAATCTCGTAGCATATAAGTTGGGATCTCCACTCTCCTCTCTGGAGGCATCTCCAGGTGCTCGAATATGGATAGCATGACCTCTAGCCATGACTCCGCAACTTGTGGTCCTCCATCCCCTATGAATGTGGGAGGATGTTGATGCTGGAAAACCCGCATCAGCTCTGTCATAGACAGGGCCGGATGTTGAGCTCCCTAGAAGGTCCATATGAATCTCATGAAACCCTCTCTGAACTGATCGTCGACACCAGTGTCTGGAATCACTACAGGTGCCATGTCTAGAATGATTGGCAGAACTACTGGTAGTCCCTGATTTGTTGTATCAGGCATACGATCACTGCCTTGCAACTGACAGACAACCGGAGGATGTCTTGGTTCCATAGCTCTGAAAGGTCAAAATCACACCTCAGATTCAGGATTAACAAAGACAGAAAAACTGAAGGCACAAGAAGGAACATGGAAAAGAAAGAATTCAAGTTATTCAAAACATGACTACACGACACGTTCTTTCCCTACATAGCATGTTCCCTAAAGTCATTTACATGGGCGTGTACTTCTACCTAAACTGGTCGTGTAACACCCCAAATACACGACATGTTGTCCCAACACATGACTTGTACTTAAATCCTCTTCCATTCCTAAGTCCTTCTACACGATTAAGCCACACCGCTCATCTAAGACAAAACTACATGGCGTGTTCAAGGAAGATATGGCATGTACTAGAAATGCCTTACCTGACCCGTGTTGTTAGAGGCACGGCCTGACACACGGCCGACACTACACAATGTGTTCTAGATGGACATAGCGTGTACGAGGAAGGGTAACACCGACCCGTGTTGTTCGTGACATGGCCGGTTACCTAGATCAAACTACACGATGTGTAAGATTAAGAAACGACATGTATGTGAAAAGATAACATGACCCGTGTTGTTCGTGACACGACCGGGGTACCTATTTCATACTACACGGCATGCTAAACTAGTACACGGCGTGTTCCTACAAGATTTTTCAGAACCCAGTGTTTCTACTCACATAGTCAGTGACATGGTTTAAAAACCACACAACATGTATTAATAAAATACACGCTATTTATTCTGGGTTTTTCTAGGTAGTAGCTCAGAAACTGCTGTGAAGCCCAGAAAACACAGAAAACAAGAGTTAAGGTGCCAAATTTTTATCCGTGAGGGCCCATACTCCCCGCGAATCAAAGCTTGTAATCTTATACAAGTTATAACAAGGAAACTAGGCAATGATCCACCAAATTCCAATCCTCAAGGGCCCATACACCTCTAAGACCCAACTTTGGCATCCATGTTAAAGAATCTCTAAAAAAACGATACCCAATCAACATAGCAGTTATTCTATCATAACAGCTATCACAATAACATGCATAATCTATCAGAAATTCTATCACAACTGCATGCAATTTCTAATGAAATCTAGATGGCATGGAAATATGCATGACATGTGATTTTATAACAAGTGCCTATATGATTCATGAGATGGAATACCCTCATCTCATTGGGTTGCAACACAATAGAACCAAAATCATATAAATAGTAACAACACAACACAAATGCACCACCCAACAGTGAAGTCAATTAAACTGTAGCATTTGTAAAACTCGAAATTTCAATATTCGAGGTAACCTGGCTTTTTCCCTGTACACGGGTTCTAGAAATCCCAGGCATAGCTATTTACCATTTACCTATTCCTTCCTATCCCTATATAATGTCACTAAACAGTAAGTCAATCAAAAATAAAAGAACCTACCCACTTATACCACTTTGTAACGACCCGAATCCAGAGCCACTCAACTGGTGCCCCATACCCGGTTCGCCACATGACCTCAAGCACATTTCCACAAATGCCAGAGGCTTCCGACAAGTAGCGAGGGCTTTGGTGAGTCATTGGGGAAACTATGCCCTCATTTGGTAAAGTATACAAGGGAAAGGAAATAACAGTCAATAGTGGCCGCAATAAACAACATACAATAACTAAAACTAAACAGTGGAATAAATGAATATATAGTAATGATGATAATGATGCAGCAGGTACAAGTATCTAAGGAAAGAAGCAAACACAACAACGTGCTGAAATATAATAGAGAAACAAAGTACAAAAAGTAGACAACAACTTCAGCAGCATCGCAAGCCTTAGTTCAGTCATATGCTCTCCAGCTCCAACCAGCAATCATGTAACTGAAGTAGAAGGGCCACAATCCCTATCCAAACCTACAACCATATAACAAGTTTAGGCTGAAAAGTAGAACCCAAATAGGGTGTGAGACTAATCCCAGTAAGCAACCACCACAAGATCTGTACCCTACTATGAGTGAGTAATATAGCAGAAGTAATGCAGGTAAATATAGTAATGAACTAGGAGTACACAAGTAAACAATCCTACCAATTACCATTCACATTGATTTAACAATTAATTCATTTATTTAATTAAGCAACCAAGGAATCTAGAAAATCTCTCTATTCCAAGGTAAACAGGTAGCACAACAGGCATCAAAATACTACCTAAACAAACAAGAAGGACAAAAAGATCCAAGATTGTGCTTTGGCTTGATAGAATCATCTAAACCAACCAAAAAATCTGCATTCACACTGACTATATAGGTGACTCAAACTAGCAGACCCCTATATTCAAGTAAACATACAAAGGCACAGACACTCTAGGAAGCACTCACGTCGATTCCCCTTGTGGTCTTACAATGATAACTACAGACTCTCTGAGGAAGCTCTTATGTCTAATTTATCCAGTGGTATTAATACATTCCTAAACAAAGGTCACTTTTTGGAAGCACAAATTCCAATTCCCGTAGGTCCTATAAATGAAACTAATTATAACAGACCCCTTAGGGAAGCACTTAATCTTCTATTCCCTCTTTGGTCTCCTGCACTAGGTTCTCACAGCCCTGAGTAATCCAGTCGTGTGTAATTTACTATCAGTAGCCCTAAGTAAGTTTAGAAACTACTTGTCTAAAAGCTAAAATGCATCAAAATAATTAAAATAGTAGGTAGCACATGCAATCAGTTATAAAAAGAAAACTAGCAATTGCAATAGTGTTTTCCTTGCAGGCAAACTGTGCCAAACAACGATAAAAAACCAAACAAGGATAACACCCATGGGGTGATCCTAAAACATGAAAACAAGAATATATTATTATCAATTAACCTTAAGCTAACAAGAAATCTAAGGCAATTAAACAATAGGACCAAAACCCCTAACCTGGAATACCCGAAACATGGGAATCCAACACTTTTGCACAAAAACTCAAAGACATTAAATGTAAGGAAACAAACCACCTACCTCAATCCTAGGAGATCGATATAATTGAACCTCAGCCCATGAATCAACCTATAATGGAGTATATCTTCAAAAACGTCCAAAACATTCAACCTACGATAACTCTCATAAGAGAAAGAATCAGGAAACATGGCCAAAGAAGAAACAAGAACTCACCGCTATGATTCTATTGCAACTGACGGCGTTTGATTAGGATAACCGGTGAAGGATCGGTAGATCGGAGAATATTTGGCATCCTTGGATGGTCTGGATGGAAATAGGTGAAGAAGAAGATGGAAATATGGATTAGACACGACCCCTATCCGTTTAAACAAAAAAAATAAAGTAAATGGCGTGTACTTCTAGAGTACATGGCGTGTACTTTCCTTTTCCGTACTCTGCTTTAGGTGGCCTCCAAGTCACCCTTACATGGTCATGTGTGTAACCATGACACGACCAACACATGGATTCCAGTGGCATTGAAGTACACGACATGTACTCATAAAGTATATGGCATGTCCTCTGAAAATTTCCATATTTTCTTCTTTTTCTCAGAAAATACCTGAAAAGGAAAAACATACCTGAAAAAAAGATCTGAGTTCTTACATACTTTATATTTAGTATATATATATATATAAATCTAAAAGTATAAGAAATATACAAATAAGTGAAAAGATATGAATACTCTGTTAAAAATAAAGTGATGAAAATATTCATATTGATGCTCGATTATTTTGAAGAGAGAGTTGGAATTATTTCTACATCATTATACTATCATAGTGTAAAGAAAAAGGAATCATGAAAAACATTGTATAATCTATTTTATGTTGTTTAAAGAAGAAAAATTCTGCATGACATTGAAGAATATATTGTGACTACTCTTTATTTTTGAAGATAAAATATATCTTTTAGTTGACACTGAAACTATAAGAGAAATCTGTTTCTTCAATCAAATTAATCTATATTGATTTATTGGTGTATTGGATGTGAAAATTCAATCACTTAGTGGAGTTTTAGCTTCTTGGACTAAGCTGTGGATATTATGAGTCATTGTAAAAGAACCATAAGGCCTTGTAAAATCCTAGTAATGTGTCAACTACCTGCACTCATCTGTAGAGGTGTCTCGATAAGAATACTTACTAGTGAAAATTACCAAGCTCGTGGAGTATATCATTGGTGAACTGGACTAGGTAATTTCTGTTCCCCAAACCACTATACATCATCATGTTCTTTTCTTTATTTATTTACACTACTCACTTCTCTTTAATAGACAAGTAAAATATTGCTTCATTTCAAGAGTTGCATTTTACTTTTTTTAATATTTTTAAAAGTACACAATTCACCCCTATAATGTCTTCGATATTTCTATTCTGACATAAATTTTTATATCATAAGAAGTTCTCTATTTCTCTATTTCTCTTTTTGAAAATAATTTAATATTCTGTTTTTTCTATCTGATACCAACAAGTGGTATTAGAGGTTCAACTATTTTGGAACATTGAAGATTTCTTTTGGCTCTAACAAGATTGAGTTAAAGATTCAGATGAAGAAAGTTATTAATTCCTAATCATAGGGAAGGTATTTCAATGGTCTTTGATCCTTATATTAAAAAAAAATTATGGATGCTAGAAATATCTCATGACTATATATTTTAAGAATTATTGTTTCAATGTTTACATGAATATTTTCAAACATTATGAAATCCTTAAAGAAATAAAAAAGTGGGATGATGCGAATGGAGATGAATATGATTTTAATTCAATAGAAATGAATGAAATTATATACAGGATTGGTCTGATTTAATTTAATCATGTTTCTAAATGTTTTACTTCCCATGAGTTGTGGAAAAAAAATTTAGTTTCTAATGAAGGAACCAATAAATTGGTAGAAGTTAGCAATGATGATATTGCCTTGGGAAATCCTATATAAAAAAAATCAGGGATCAAAGGAGTTTATTTAAATGTGTGGAGCTGATATGAAAGTATAAACTGATAATTATATTTCTATAAAAAAGGAAAATGATGCACTGAATTTTTCGATGGATTCATTTTCTGATTCTAGACATTCATGCTCAATCAACGATTCTACTACAAAATAAGAAGATGATCATGAAATAAAAAAGGTAAATATATGTCTCATGGCTCCTACTGATGAGGTGAAATATTCTAATTATTAAAATTATAATTCAATTTTTTTTAGTAATAATAAATTTGATAAATATTATTTTATGATTCAGTAAAAATTTTAATCCTTAGTGAAAGAGAAGATAAATCTTAAAAAATATTATGATACTATTTTAATTGATAATGATAGTTTTTCAAATAAAATTTCATATTTATGATTAAATGCCTCCAAATTTTTTTGTTATCTACATGAAAATAAAATTAAATAATTATTAGATGAAGTAAATACTTTAATGAAAAATTCTAGTATGCCTATCAAGTGATAAAAATATTTGAATAAAATTCTTAGTAAAAATAAAATTCATAAAGTAAAAATTGGTATTGTTAGTAATGGAGAAAAGAAAAAAATATATAAGAATTATTTTTTCACTATTTAAAGCAAAAAAATCACGTCTATTGTTAATTTTTATTATTTTGGTATTAAAGGACATTATGCTAATGAATATTATCTTATAAAACCTTAGTTTTGTGGTGTCAAGCATGTTAATTATTTGAAATAATTATCTTGCTTTAATTATAATTTTTTTGATTAAAATAAACAAATTTGGTTACCAAAGTTTTTAGTTGCGAACACTTCTGGACCCAAAAGCATATGTATAACAAAATGAACTTGTATTTGGTATTTTATATGTTTTCACTATGGAACTAACATATCTATAGTCATTATTTATTTGAAAAATATTATAGAGTTGGAACTATTAAAATCTAGGGAGTATTTTATTTTTCAATTTAACATTTGATTTAAATTCACTAATTGTTTTATATAGGGGGAATTTTTTTAATGTTTTATCTTTTATTACTCTACATTAAATTATTATTATCTATAAGATATTAAATCATTTTCTCACTCTAATATTTTATGAATTAATTCATTGATTTATTTTATAAGCGAATGACCATAAAACATACTCTTATGATTTTATATAAATGGTTATCTTTCATGTAAGCCTTTTTTTTAATGTCTTACTATTTAAATTAATTTCATGTAATAAATTAAACCACTACTACTATATATGATAAATTTTTATATTATTATGTTAATTTTTTTTATCAATTATGACATGAACACAAGTTATTTTAAATTATTTGAAAATCATTTAATCAATTTTTTAGAAAATACTATAATTAAATTCTTTGAAAATATATAATTTTAAATTATTTGAAAATATTTTATTTAAACATCCTTGAAAATATTTTATATAATTCATTGAATATATTTCATAATTATAGAATGTCTTAAGGAAAGTTATTCTAAATATATAGCATGTCTTTAAATGTTTTATTATAATGGAAGGAATAAAGTAATTTAATATATTTTTTTTATTCATTGGAAACCCTTATTATCCACTTTTTAATATTTTATATGTTTTTAGGTAGCCTTGATTGTATATTTTTTGAAAGGAATCATGGATTTAGGGGGATTTTGTATTGCTTCGTGCATGAAGAACACTTTTTTCATATCATTCCCAACAAGTCATCTTTTTGATATTATAAAAAGGGGAATTTTTTTTCATTTAAAACGTTATATATTTTTGATACGACTACTTAAATTTCAAATTCATATTCTTTACAAAAAGGTGTAAAAATATTTTATTACTTAATATTATCAAGAACTCTCTTTTTTGATCCTTACAAAAAGGGGGAGAAAATTTGGTAGAGAGTAAGGGTTTTTTAATTATAAAAAAGGGGGAGAATGTTTAGTGTCTCCTTTCCATTCCCATCTTAGTTTGGTTTTGATAATTACTTTAACCCATCATTCTTTGTTTTCTAATAAAGTTGTGTAAGTGATCATATTTAGTATATCAGAATATTTATTTTATATGTAACAAAATAATGATTGGATTCTTATGGAGTTTGTTCAATTGGAAATATAATAATATTATATTCATTTAATATATTTATTTCAAAATCCAATTTAGTTGTTTTGATGGTGAAAGAATTCACCAAATATGTAACAAGATATTAAAGTGACATTGCAGTTTTCTACTTAATTCCACCTCTGAATTGTGATGATATATCAAGAAAAATTGAATTTATTCATGTTATTCTTATTATGTTGGATAGACAAGAGATTAAAAATAATCTTAATTAGTTAACGAGGAAGTATGAAAAGTAAGTTTTGGTAATTTTAAAAATTACCGAAGTTGATACATAATTTTAGAAACTCAACACTCTGCAAAATTGGAAAGCTAATATTTTTATTTTCCTGAAAGTTCTAAAGACATCAGAATTGATTGAAACCTTGTGCGATAGAAATACAATAAGTTTATATTGAGTTTATTAGTTTAAATCGAAGTTTAAAAATGTTTTTTTATTGGTCAATAAATTATTTGATGTTCCCTAACACTGTTTCCAAGATGTTGTTTTTTCTTGATTTGACGAATTCTATTTTTCAAAGATATCAGAAACTATATAGGTCATATTGATTTTATTCATGATTTATTGGAAATATATTTATATCAACTAAATATAAGTCTTATAAGATGAAGGATGAATCTAATGTTAAAATCTTCTATAAAATTGTTGAAATCTATTATAGTAAGATGTTCAGTTTTGATAAGGTTTTTTTTATCCCAACATGAATTTTAGATGAACCCTATATTGCATCAAAAGTAGGGTTTCTAAAGCCTTAGTTAGTAAGACTGATCAATAAAATACCTTTGATCCTTACAATACATTCAAGAGAAATTTTGGTATAAGAAACATACATTTGAAATAAACCCTATGCTACGTTGGCAATGAATCCTACATTTGTTAGAAAAAGAACCCTATGTTTTCTATTGCTGCAAAAGTAAAATTAAGAATGTTGAAAATTACATTACATGATGAAATTATGAATCGAAGATATTGAAATTAATGTATAATATTCCAACTAAAATAAAGAAAAATTACGTACTATGCACTAATATTTTAGAGTGTTTATTGGGAATGGATGCTGCTTGAATTACTCCATAGTAACTCAATGTACAGGATCTGAAAATGCTTCACAGTTCTTTATAAGATGAAACATTGAGACCTATGGAAGCAGTTTAAAATATTTAACTCAAATATGAAGATAAAAAATGAAACATTATGTGTAAAAGATTAATAGGGACACATGTAGTAGATGAGATACAATGATTCACTCTAGAAACTCCATTTTATACAATATTTTAAAAATGAAACACAAGATGGTGTTCCCCTTGCATAAAATCGGTTAGCTTTATGATGGATAGAGGAGATGGAGGGATCTACTAAATCTTTTAGAAGCTATTAGGATCTAAACCTTCATAAATATCCTACACCTATTTGAATTGAAAAAAAACTAGTTGGATGGATGTTACCTCCATGAATATGAACTTTTAGATCTATTGGTGCCTCGCCAAAAGAGTTATCTTGTAGAATATTGTCACCACATAAATTGATGTCTCTATCTAGAGATGGGTTCTACATGGAGAAAATCATACTACTATTTTATGTTGGGATAGAATAAATATTTAAATGGATAAATATATAGAATGAATATTATGGAGTTTAAGAAGCCTATGATACTATATTTTATATGTTTCTTGGTATTTTAAATTCATATATTTTTATCTAGAATTATTCATGTTATTTATGTGCTGGATAAATATTAATAAATTCAAATTATTATAGTTGAATAGATTACAAATAATTTCATCCAATATTTTAAGAGGAAAATGACCTATTTATTTTAACATCGTTTTCAAGTAAATTCAGAGGATTCAAGGTTATTCAAATTTAATTATTTGAATTTACATTCAGATTTTGATTCTATTTTGTAGTAACTATTTTAACTAAGTTTAAATTAGGTTCAATGGATTTAAATGGAATTTTTACATTGTAAAAACAATATTATTATATTAGAAATATTATTGGAGGACTTATTCAAATTATTTTGATTTCTTTAATTAGATATTTATTCTACTGGAAGAAGCCAACACTGCTGTGATATTCTTTACGATATTTATAAGGGTTATTGACACAATTTATTTTGAGTATCCAAAGGGAGAGGAGTTCTAAATCTAATGGATATTTATTCTTTATATATCACTATATGAAAGTTTAAGGAATATACAAATAAGTGTAGAGACATGAATATTTTTAAAAAAATAAAGTGCTAAAATATTGATATTGAAGATCGACACTTTTGAAGAGACAATTTATATTCATTGTATATCCTTATTCTATCACAATGTAAAGAACAAGGAATCTAGCACAACAGTCTATAATCTATTTTCTATTATTTAAATAAGAATAATCTTGCATGAAATTGAATATTATTTCTCTACTACTATAAATTATTGAATATAAAATACATCTTTCAGATTCTATTGCAACTGTAATACAAATATATTTTCTCAATCAAATCAATCTCAATTGATTTATTAGAGTATCAACTACTAAGAATCAATTGGTTGGGGGAGTGTCAACTTCTCAGACTAAGTTATAGATGTTGGGGGTCCCTCTAAAATAACTAGAAGGCCATGTAAAAGGCTTATAAGGTGTCATATTATTATTATCTGTGGTACATGTCTCTGGATAAGAGGAACTACTAGTGAAAATCATCATTCTCATAGAGTAGAGTGTTGATGGAGTGGACTAGGGTATTTTCCACCAGAACCACTATAAACCAGTATATTTATTTATTTATATAATTATACTACTCAGAAATATTAAATAGTTAAGGAAAATATCGCTTCATTTCAAGAGAGACATTTTACATTTATTAAGATTTTTAAAAGGACACAATTCACCCCCTCTTGTGACTTTGTCATTACCATTCGAACAGAACTAAGACTTGTAAATATATTATGTTTATTCCTTCATTTAAATTTTCACTCAAGTAAGTCTAAGGGAAACATAAAACATAGGATCATACTTTAACTAATCATAGTTATTTAATTGAAGTAATAAAATTTATTAAAGAAAATGGATCACTGATTCACCCCCCTCTCAGTGATCTCACCAGACCTAGGCACTACAGGGGTCTCTTTGTAGTTATGGATCATGCATAGAAAAAAATAGAATGGCATGAGGGGGAGACCTTGTGAGATATGAAATAATAAAACTCTACATGTATTGGGAAGGGTTTTATAACCAAGATCAAATAAAGGGTGAGATGAAAATGATGTATTTTGGTTGGGTTCGAGATAGATGATTCAGATGTATCTATGTATCATTAAAGAGTAGTTACCATGGAACAATTAGTTATTAGAAAATTTTATCCACATAGACATGGATCATTCATTATAGAAGGTTGTATTAATATAAAATAATATATTAGTGAGAGGATTAGAGTCTTGATACCCAATGTGCATTGGTAAGAGTATCGCTACCAAGTGAAAATGTGTAATGAAGGATCCAATTTGAATTGAAAAAACTATACACAATGAACTCTTACACAGATTAGACTCTTATGTATAAGAACTAAGTCATATTTAATAGACCATTTCAAGTAGTTTAGTGTTATATGGGATGGAAAATTATGTCATGTTTTTTATAGTATTTTGAAAATGACATTATAAAATTAAGTTTATGCTTTTGAGGTATGGTCTATGTGTTATAAAGTTTTGGTTCATGCAATGATAACTTAGTAACATATAGTTTGAGGATGTAAGGTAGGGATAATGCATCCTATGGTTTATAGTCATACAAAAAGGAATTAGTACCATTTAGTTGGAGGTTGTGAGGTAAAGACCATGGACCATATAGTTTATAGTTACAAGAGAAGTATATTTTAACCCCACTAGAATTTATGAAAAATATTTCCTTATAAATCTCACTTTGGTGGGAGGGGAGATAAACTATTTGTCATGGGTAATCAAGGAGTATAATATATTGGAGTGGAACTTTTGTATGGTGTAAGGTTCTTCCCATTTAAGTTGTAAGTTTATGGTTTTATTTCTATGAATCATTACTACAATTAATTAGAACACCAATTCTAATTGGATGAAGGATTGAAGGTGAACCTTCCTATTAAATGATCATGCTACCCAATACTAGCAAACATAAAGGTTGTGAAATGCATGTAACCTTTTATCATCATGCTATTACAATTAATTAATTTGAATTCATGACAATTCATATGAATCTATTTGGTTATAAATGGGTGTCTAAAATTAAGGAACCAAATCATTAACGAGAAATAATGACTCTATCCTATAAACTATAGAGTACGAGATCCCTTATGTGGACGTATGGAATGTGGTATGATAGAAAAACAATTATTAAGGTGATTTTGAATAAAAGGTATTTTATCATTATAAATTATATTCTAAAGATCATTTGACAAATTCTTGTTGAATTATTTATTTTTTTTCATTATGTTCTACATGATAACATGATAACTGATTGTATTTGATATTGTAATCCTAAAAAAAATTATTAAATTTATACATAAAAAAGTTGGTTCCTTTATATGTTAGAATGATGTTGGGAAAACCAAATCTTTTGATGAAATTTAATCTCATGAAATTTATCACAACCTATTTCCCTACCTATATTAAGGGTAAAAATTCAACCTATTTAAAGAAGAAGTTGGTGGTAGTAAGGATGAATTTGAACTACCTAATAATGGAAAGAGTGTATGAACCCATGGAATATTTCTATCATATGGTGAATGGTAAAGAATATTTAGTAATGTTTAACAACTATGGGGGTTTATGTAATATTATATCAAGTATTTGTAATATATGACCCTTATTAGTGAATTACATGCAATTTCGGATCATGGATAATAAAAAATATTTATTAAAAATAACATGATGAAAGTGCTTTGTCTCTATTTGATGTGTTATATAGGTGTTAATATTGAATTCTTTCCTAGCATTGAGGTTCAACAATCCAATAATTAATTTTAGAACCCCATAATTTTCTTATTTATAAAGGTATTTGTAGGAATTTGAGCCACATATAGGATGGAATTTTCCAACCATGGATGAATATTCTATTTATTGGTTCACTATTGTGGAATAAACTTACTTTAAAAGTATTTTATTATTAAATTAAATCACGCAGTTTCATATATTATTTAAGATGAGAGTGTTGGTAGTAAGTGGTTTTGAGGGGTTTTGAAGGTTATGAAATATGTTTAGAAGACATTGGTTAGGATTTTCATGAATGAAGGTGGGTTGATAAAAGGATTGTATTTTTATCAAAATTAAATATTCTTCTTTAGTAAGCTTCATAATGATGGTGATCAGACATATAAGATTGAATAGAGTTTACCATATCAATTTAACTAAGTTAATGATTCTGAGTTTTTTGATATATGTTTATCCTTTCATGTTTACAAATTCCATAAGAAAGTGTGTATGATAAATTAATCTAGCAATGTTTTTATTATTATTAATGTTTATAATATCATTAGTACTAAAATTTACCATGATCCAATATATGATTAAAGGTGGGTAAAATCATTTATATATAAAAATCTCATTGAATGATGTTTTGGGGATGTTTATTGGATATATGATATTATTCACATGTTTGGAATATTATATTTTTTATTTTAAGTTTATAGATTTTTAGAAGTTGTGGATTCATGAAGTTATGCAATGCGTAAGGGTAGCTGAGAAAAATATGTAAGGGAAAAACCCAATTTACATACACTATATAAGTGTACTTGAAAAGATATGAGGTGTTATTCGATAATATTTTTTTGAATATTTCTATTCAATGCAATGTTATCAAAATATAAAGGGAACTTGACAAAGAATTTTATCGGAATAATGAAATTGGATAATATATTACAATATTATCAGTCTGTGTCCATCGAATGAACCATCTGTGTTAAGAAAGGATTTTTTATTTTTTATAATTCCCATAATATGAAAATTTATGATGTAACTATGATTAATTGGTATAGAATGATTTGAAATAAGTTTCTATGTCAACAAACATATAGTTTTGGTTGATGTTTTGAGACATATGTTTCTGTACGAAGCTCAATAGTTAAAAGTTAGTGTCTAATGGAAAGAAATGAAGAGTTATGATAAATTCATTGGATGGTTGGAGTGTATGGAAAATAATATTTAGAATGTTCCTACAAAGTTTTCTAGGAACATAGAAGAGTGTTTCATGAGTCGAAATTTTTGATAAAAAGATTCAATAGATGAATATGCGGTCTAATATTTTACTAATTAAGGACTTTTTGAAGAATTTATTATGATAAAAAACGTGATAATGAAAAACTAATCGATCAATATTCCTTACAAAACAAAACAAATATCCATGAATATCACTAAGGTATAAGGATGTTTGATGAATCTCATTGATGCCGGGTCTGAAGGGAAGATCCAAAATTCTAGGAGGTTTCAATTTAGTCAATGAAAGGATATTTTTGAGCAAGATAATAGAAATATTTATGTGGTGAATTTGAACATAGTCCATATATTTCCCTAAAATATTAAGGGAACCTTGCCTATATAAAGGGGATTTATGAAACAAGGAATGTGTGCATTGAATTTAAGAAATTTAGGTGAACCCTTGAAAAATTTAAAATTGAATCATATACAATATGTTGAGATGCATCATTTTGAAAAATATCAGATGAAGTATTCTTATAATTTGGTTTCAGTTGGATGGTGTGGAGAAGCGATTATAATACTAGGATAAAATATAGTGGATGAGTAGTAGAAAAGGAATATATCTAAATATAATAGATAGATTTTCATATTAGGTGATATTAGATGAATATTATTCTATGGTGATTATATAGACAGAGTGTTAGAAGTGATGTCACTCTTCAGAAGGAAACCAATAGAATTTACTGGACAAACGAATAGAAAAACCATACGGGATAGAAATGTGATTAGACAGATGATTTTATATCGAAGTATAAGGTTAAATATAATGCTGAATACTAAAAAATAAAGTAAATAATACGTTTTTCAATTAATTTCTATCTAAAGAATGTAAAAAACAACACATTTACAAAATACTAAAGCCTCTTGGTGAAGGTTCTTATAGTTGTTACTAAATTTTTTAAATATTTTATCTGTATGAGGAGAACAAGCACTGTTAATTTAATATAGTGAATTGTAAGTGAAAGGATATTCCCTTATTCTGGTAACCATATCATAGGATTTTTTTCTAGTGGTTATTATGGTGTTGGATTATTTAAAAACCATTACACAGACTATATACTGTTAATGAGTAGTGAACCCTGTAAATTATTATGTTCATATTGTTGTTCTTGTTTTCATACTTAGAAGAGTTATATATCACTGGTTAGAGGTGAATTTTGTTTCTTAAGAAAGATAACACAAAAAAGAGAAGACCATTGACTAGCCTCCCCCTATCAGTGATCACATAGATCATCATTGGTCCTTTCATATTAGACCAATTCCTTAGGATCAACTTATGGGTATATAATACTTAAAAATAGTTAACCAGTTTCCTTTATTCGGTAATTCCCAAAAACATCACCTATGATATATTCCCCCTTCTATTACCTTCATCTCAAACTATAAAAAAACAAAATTAGTTAAAATACACAATGATGAAAAAATGTGAAATAGAACACATACATTAATGATTAGGTTCATTACATCAGGGGTATTATCTCTTAGATTTTAATGGAATTATCATTATTGATATGTTTTATGAATATCTATGAGACACATTTTCCATCTAATGGAATCTCTTGTAACTTTAGGAACAATTTTATGTATGTGGAGAGGGATTATTTACATGATTCTTTATTGGTGAATCCTTCAAAAAGTTAGAATGAGTGGGTAAATATTTCCTTTGATGGGAAGTTATCACAATACCTAAATTTTATTCTCTATGTTTTAGGTCCTATATGAAATTTTTAGTTAGAATTTTAGTATAAGTATCAAAATATATTAACCATGTTCGGGAAGTTTAAAGGATATAATGAACCACCTCATCCAAATTTGTTTTATCTACATGTGACTTCTATGGGGAGGGATGTAATACTTAGAAATATCTAATCCTATCCCTTTGATCACATTTTAGGAAAAAAATGAATATAGAAATACTAAAGGATGAACAAGCATGTTTATAATCACCCAGTAAATATAGTATGAACATGGATTTATTTATGTGGATCTGTGTGTGTGATCAAGTGAATCTCATGATGTTCAAAAAAGTGTCAAAGTTTATACACGACAAATATTTGGTCTAAGAGGAAGCTTCCAATGGATATTATATATGATTGTTATGTAAGATTCATAAAATAATTATATAAATTATATACCTAAAAAGATACTTAAAATAAAATAAAGTGAATTATTGTATAAATATTCAATATAAATGTTTTTTAAGGTAAGGTCCATAAGGTTGGTATACAAGTAATGGTTTAGATAATGTTGGAGATTATGATGATTTCATGAGAGGTTATCTTAAGAGTTGTGTATTCCATCATGGGTTTATAAATTAAGTTTTTATCACAAGTTTAAAGTCTTATTCACCCCTTTTATGATTTTATGTGATGGGAATTTTAGGTGATAATTGATATTTTGGGAGAATTTTTTGGGGTTGAGGTATATGTATCCACTAGGTTTAATGAGAAGGATTATTTAAAAAGAATGATATTACATTTTGGTGATATAAACTGAAAGGTATGAGACAAACAACGTGGTTATAAAATTATTTTATATTGAATTTATCAGGCTGTTCATCATATTTGTTTGAAACATTATAAGAATAATATTAAAATAGTTTTTGTAAAATGACAACCCATAGGCTGGGCGACAACTCATCACATCTGACAAGGACGCATACTTGAACCCATAATTGCAGGGTGTTAATGGTGAAATGACAAAAACTAGGTTATGTTTCCAAATATTAAGATTTTAGAAAATATTCCTCTTTAAATAATTTTATTTCTTAAATTTCATGCATTACATGCAACACTAGGTTTAAACGATCTATGATATACTATTAAAATACAATTATATAATGTAACGACTATCTCCTAGCCATTACATCAGAGGGTATGAATATTAATAAATAAATTATTAAAAATTATGTTTTCCACATGTATAAAATTAATTCATTTATTATCAACTAATTATAAATAAAAATATTAATCATTTTAAAATAAATGAAATGTTTTTCTGAAAAGCTATTTATATGCCTATAATGTGTTTTTTTCTTAATAAATTAAATTTATCACTATTGGTGAATGATTTTAATTAATTATATATATTATAAATTAAATATTTTTTTGAACATTTATCGAATATTTTTTACTATACATGATTTAATAACCAATCTAGTTTTATGCTTCAAAAATTATTTTCCTAAAATCAATTTTCATCACATTTTATGAACTTATTTTAAAATTAATTTATGCCAATTATTGGTATTGAATTTGATAAAATTAATTCTATATCGGGAATTAGAATGGTAAAATTTAGTAAAAAGGCCCCTTTTATCTTTAGTCAAAAGGTATAGTAACCATGGTAAAATTTATCCCCACAATAAAAGGTAATTCATGTTAATATTGGTTAAAAAATAAGGGATAAGACCAAATATTTCATCCTAATTATTATTGGATAAAGGGAATTCTAACCTAATCACCTTATGATTGAAATTTATTTGTTTAATGTACACATTTCCATGAAAATGATCTATAGAATATTTAAACAAAGAAATTTAAAAAGTGTCACTCTCTTACTTTTAAATATATATTATGTCTCTATGTTGGAAAAAATCATGATATTAACTAATATAAATGTATATTTTGAACAGAATGAACTTATTTTCATTTTAAAAATTTATTTATAATTTTTATTAATTATATAATTACCTTAAATTCTAATTAAACATTGATGCAACATTATTGAATTAATGGAAAAATATAATAAATGATTTTAAAAGTATTAAAAGAAATATAATTTTTAGAGTCCTAGAACTCCAATTTCCTAGAGTCAGTTTTTTACTTAATTATATTTGTATTAAATTAAATAAATCACATCCCAAATTACCAATAGTCATGGCGAACATAATAAATATTTGAAATTAAAATTAAATTTATACATAAAAAAATATTTTATTTGAGAACATTATAACGACCCATACTTTACATACATTGTTAATACTTCAAAATTGAAGCACACTTATTACAGCATACGACAAAACCACAAAGGACCGTATAGGTATAGTGTCTTTAGAAACTGGGATACATAAACAACTGGTTCATAAATCTTCTACATTGTCTCCCATTTATTTCATCATATCTAGGGTCCCTTTTAGCATATTCTACTTAATATCCATCTTCCTGACCTGGGGAAAAGAAAACATACAAAAAAGGGTGAGCTCAAATGCTCAGCAAGGGAAAATAAAGGAAATAAAAATCATATCATATCTTTTTGAAAATCATAACCTGCAAAAGAGATCATAATATCTTAACATGGAATAAATCATAGAAGTGAAAATGAGATCCCCATAATCATAACATAAAACTTGAAACTTTGTGGTATGCACACATAATCATGGAAAATCATTTCTTGTTAGTCATGACTCATTGGCAAGACTATCTTAGCGGACAAAGTCCATTTCTGAACCGAGTTCACTCCTCGTTTCAGTCCTGTATCACTGAACCGAAGTAACCTTCCATTCCAGCTATGTCTATATAATGAGATATAAATATTTACCCAATGCATTGGAGGGAGATATAGGTCCCACCCGTCTCATAATGATACCATTCTTATGTGTGCCACAAAATCATAAATCATACATCATTTCATAACCCATGTAATACAAATGGGAGTCTTAAACATCATGACATCATAAAACAATTCATATAAGATAAAGGAATTCATAAAAATAATTCCATCACAACATAATCAAATTAATGTAATAATAGGGATAAAAACAGAACCCTTTATTATCTTAGATGGAAAATAATTTTGATAAAACACTTGAACTCCATTCTTGAGGAAAATATCATTTCTTCTTCAAAAACATTTTTCCTTTCTTAACATGTCATAAAACTTTAAACTAAAAGAAGTTGATTAAAAATAAACTTGAAAACTTGTAAAGGAAGCTTCTTGGAAATAATTTTTTAAAAATCCATTCATGCTGTATAAGTTAAAAAAAACATTCTTTGTACTTTTGTCGGAAAAGTCAAAAAGTACATCGTACGAAAAACGACAAAAGATTCCTTTCATATTTTTTACTAAAAACTCACCGAAGGGTAAAATTGGATTTAAACAATTTTAGTTGGATGGAAATAATATTACATATTGAGGAAACATGGATGTGGATGATAAAATACACCCCAGTAAATTCAAAAGTATAAACAATCTCGGATAAAAATGAGATTGTGATATTTCCCTTACCTTAGGCCCGATTTGCTTTGTACGTGTCCGAATCTCCTGTATAATGGTTTAAATAATTTTATTGACTTATTCCAGAATCATACATATTGATATGATATCATATATGGTCATATTCTTAGCTTCTTATTAGTAATATTTCATTGTTACTTGTTACTCGGGTCTTTATTGCCTTTTGTTCTTATGCGTGTTTTGCCGAATAAATTCTTATTCTTCTTTTAAGGTTATAGATACCTTATATCCAGAATGGTATTAGTGTAACATATATCATATTTATTCATTCAATTCATTTATATAATTACTATGTAATGATGATCATGTAGAACGAGTCGCATCACATCGTGGAGACGATATTTCGTACGTACGCACGAGCGATGATATTGTTCCCATGATCGTGGAATTGTATTTAAGTGTATTTATACTATTTCAGTATCAATATCACTTTATAATAATCATATATAGTTTCTCATTACACCATTATACCCATCCTTGTAAGGTGATGGTGGAAAATAGATTACACCACGGCGTGGAGACGGTATTCCGTACGTACGCACGCGCGGTGATTTCATTTTTCCGTAGGATGGATAGAAGGTGGATTAGGGTTGTTTCATATTTATAATAACATATCAGTATGTAAGTAATACTGATGTTATTACTTTATCATGAAACAACTAAAGAAGAAGAAGTTGAAGAAGAAATAAATTGAAAAGATCGGTAATGGATATTACCTCTTCTTTGAAACGCCTCTTTGAATCCTCCACTTAGGGAACTAAGATTGGTCTTTGAAGAAGACCAAGACCTCTAGGATTATTCTAGGTAAGTTGAGAAGGGATTTTGTCAGGGGTTGGCCGAGCTTGAGTGCTCAAATTGGTGTGAGGAGGAGGGGGAGGAGGTTCCCTTTTATAAGGGAGGAGAGGGGCACCTTAGGAATATCTCAAAATATTATTTTATATTAAAGTCAAAATCGGTTTATAATGGTTCCAAAGGGTCTTATTTCGAGGGTAAAGTGGGGATGGGTCTAAATCCTATCAAACAATAGGATTTGGACAAGTTTAGGTTATTATTTTAACATTATCAATTAGATTTAACTCTAAGTTAAATAATTTAACTTTTACCGTGACTTTTTGTTTTCTTACACTATATGGTTAATACACTTACTATAACATGCCAAACGAACCCCAAGTTGTTTATTATTAATATATATATCCTTATCTAAGTCATTTGGCCGAACCTTAGATTTTTAAGAATACAATAACAATTAATAATATAATATTTGATTTAAAAACTATTTTGTGTCAATTTTGACACTATTTGAAATATGATTTTTGTGAAAGTCATAACAGAATTATATGTTCGAAAACAGTTGATTAAATCAACAATAATATATCATAGTAACCTAGAAAATTAGTGGAATTCATAAAAAGTCTCAAATTACATTTATTTGAGCATTTATAACATCAATTATGTTAACATTTCCTTAAAAGGGTAATTACTGCATCATCGTTGTGTCATAAATTAATTAATTTATTTAAAGTCTAAAAATTATAAATAAAATATAATTATGTATGAAATCTTTTTATCTTTCCAATGAATATTTATAGTCGAATTTATCTTATGTATAACCCCATATTAAAAATGTTTTAGTTATTAAACTTTGATTTTAACTATTTTAACTATTCATTAAATAAAATAATATTAAATGTCATAATCTAATCCAAGTGGACCTAAATGGTCATATTATATTCATAAGGTTGTTTTTTGGTCGAATTACACTTATCCAATAGAATTAGGACATGTGGTAGGGTAATAGTAATATCATATTTACCCTTAGTTACCCTATTTACTATTAACCGCGGTAAAAAAAAGTAAAAAGTTACTATTCACCAAAATTTTTTTTATCTCATTGAACCACATTTTACTTACTGATATCAACCGTGTCTATCGGATTTTTGAAATTCCATTCACAGAAGCGGTAAAATTAAGTTTTATGCAAAATTCAGTTTTTAACCTACCACTTAGTGGTTTCACTATTCATCAAAAATTGAAAGTTTTCAGAAAAATACCAAAATTTCACCCTAGGCTAATTTCGGTATTCCGAATCCAAAAATGAAGTCCATTTTGAAAAATAAAATTTATAAAATTTCAAAAAGTGGTTATTACTATTCATAACGGCTAGTTTTAATAATATTTTAATAGCATATCGTTGTTTAGTGAAACTCGGTATTGTGTACAACGCAAGCTATCGAGGTAGGTCGTGATTACGTGTAAAGTAAGTCAAGCTAGTGTGTAGTGAAAGATTCCTTTGATGATATATATATAACATAAAAACAAAATATTACTCATAAAAATCTCGGGTGTTACAAACCTAATTATCCCCCTTAGCATAACCTAAAATATCTATCAAAATATAATGCTTGGAATCCTGGGGAAATATGAAACATATGAAAGGGGTGATATTAGATGTTCAGTAAGGGTTATATACAATGAAATTTATCTTTAAATGAATAATGCATAGTAAATTTGGGAAGGTAAAACAATTGAACACACATTCCATTTAGTTAATAACTTTTTCAAAATCTGAATCTATGTATAATATCATAGTGAAAATTTCATGGATAAAAATAACTAAAATATTAATGAAGTAAATTCTTATTTATTGCATTCCATTTTTACCAAGAACATAATGCCTTTACCATAAAAACCTTTCACAAGATAATTTAGTAATTATGGGTAGAAAAAACCATTTAATTTTTCAGTTTTATCATCTCATGAGATTATCTATGCATCAGGGGGATTTTCAATATGGGATCCCAACCCATTCTTTTATGTCCAAATCATTCCACATATATCTAAACGATCGATTTAATTCATTAATAAATAAAACTGATAAAAAATTATCCATATTTTGTAGAAGATATGGATTTAACCATATTTCATCAAAAATAAAAATAACATTCAATCTATACACAATATGTAAAAACAACATACAATTTAGGAAATAATCAAATTAATTGATTTAGAAGGATATTTTAAATCAAAGTGTCTCATACCACTTTGAAATATTTGAATCCAAATACCCATAAAAGTAAATAATTAAAAAATTAAATATTTAATAATATGGATATAAATATATTCATGATATTATATACCAATGGTAAGTACACAAAAAAGATATAAGTGGTCAATAAGGAATATCTCACAAAAATAAATGTGAAATGAAAAAAACCCTTACCTAAAACATCATTTTTTGTTGTATATGCTTTAAACTACATTATAATGGTTTAAATAAATTTATTAATTTATATTAATTTTTTTAATATTTAATATATCTTATATGATCCTCTTATATCATTTTATTACTCACTTGTAAATAATATTTCATTACTACCCTTGTTTTGGGTGTTAACAACTTCTTTTTCCCATGCAGGTTTTGTGGTGTAAGTCCCAATTATTGTGCATAGGATATATTTTCATCATATCCAAGATTATATTATTGTTATTAATATAGTATTTAATCATTAAATAAAGTTTTATAATCATTCTATAATTTTTAACATGAAAATTAATTGCATCACGTCGTGGAGATGGTAGGCCATACATATGCACGAGTGAAAATATAATTACCTTAATAGTAAAAGGGTAAGAAATTGGATGATATAATAACTATAAAGAATAAATATAATTCCATAAATACCATATATATCATTTATTTCCATCATTATACTTATCCAAGTAAAGTGGTGATGAAAACAATTACAGCATGACGTAGAGACGGTATGTCGTACCTATGGAAACATGGTGTTTTCATTTTTCATAGGATGAATAAAACAAGGAATATGGTTGAATAATAATTATAATAAAATATAATAATATATATTATACTATATTTATTACTTTATCATCTAAAAAACTCATAAATAGGAAGTAGATGAAGAAATTAACTTGAATGAGTTAGTGAAAACAATTAGCTCTTCTTCGGTGGAATTCCTTTAGATTTATTCTTAAGGGATATAGAGATGGTATTTTTGGATGAAAATGACCTCATTAACTTGTATGAGGATGTTCATAAGAGAAATGGGAATGGTGTTTTCAAGATATATGTCTCAAAGTTGAATGAATAAGAGATGGAGGAGGCAACGTTTTATAATGGAGGAGAGGGGTACTTTGGAAAACTTTCAAAATATATAAGTAATATAAATTAATTTTCAATTAAATATGGATATAAAGTGATTTATTTATAATATAATATGTGTATGGTATAAAGTTATATCATAAAATAATTTTTAAATATGTTTAGGCCACATTATTACTCTTATCTTTTAGTTTTAACCCTTAGTTAAACCCTTTAAATGTTACCATGACAACTTGGACTTTTACTCTTTAAGGGTTAATAAAGTCACTATAAAATTCCAAACTAACCATATATTAACCATGGGTGTATTTGAAACCATATAAAAATAATTTGAATGAATTTTATATGTTTATGAAATTTATATCATTTAAAAAAATATTATTTATCTTAAAATATCATTAATGTCAAATTTGACACTATTCATTACTTGACATTTTGAAAATATCATAACAACATTCTATTTTAGAAAAAAATATTTTAAATCACTTATAACATATAAAATTAATCTATAAAATTCGTGTATTACAATAATTATTTAAAAATATAATTATTTTAATAATTTTAATATCATATTCTTGGTATTTCTATTAATTGAACAATTACTACATATTCATTATGTAGGATTTTATGATTATAATTTATTTTCTAAAAATTAAAAATAAATTATCATGATGAAAATAAATATGTTATATTTTAAAAGAATATTTATATAAGATCATATAAGCTATATAACCCCATATTAAAAATAACACACTTGTTAAAAACAAAAGTATGAAAAGGTTGACTTTTCTTTGAATAAAATACAATATATGGATTATAGTCATCCATGTGGATCCAATAGATCATAAAATATACCCAAATATTATTTTTATCGATAGAAACTCATCCCATTAAAGTATTACATGTGTTTTTGGTATTTTTATAATAGTTATAACACTATTCTTACCCTTAATTACTCGATTTCCCCTTAACCATGGTAACTGATTTTTTTTACTAAAGGTACCATTCATAGTGTACAGAAATTAAAGAAACATATTTAAAAAAAATTTAAATGATTATTCCAAATATAGAACCCATTTTTCAAACATCAAAACACATATTTGGACAAATCTAATTTAAAATTAATCCCATTGACGGAATGAGAGAACGAGTTATTAAAGTGAAAACTTTCAAAAGTTTGAAATGTTTTTTATCCATATTCAATGTAAAATTTATTTAAATTAATTAAATTAAATTAAATGATATAAAATTTATTTAATTTTATTTAAAACCAATCGAAATATAATTTAACAGTATAAATTATTTAGACAAAAAAGTTGTTTTCAATTAAAATCAAGTATTTTTGACTATTCATCAAAACATGAAACATATCATAAAAATAAAAAAAAACCCCCAAAGTAAATTTTGATATTACTCTTTAAATAATAATTTTATATTCTAAAATATAATTTATATAATTGTCAAAATTTATTTTTAATACAAGTGCACCATTAAAATGTGACAAAATTGCCTTTAGAAAAATGTAGTTTTTTTGCTCAAAATTGAATTTATTCGTATATTAAGCCTATCAAACTTATTGGATGAATTTAAATTTTGTATTGAATATATAAAATATAAATTTTATTAATATATTTCACTAATAGTGATTAATTTAATATATTAAGATAAAATTCCATTGTGGGAATAAAAATAGTTTTTTTATAATAAAAAATATTTTATGTTCAATTGGTTCTCATTTTTTATAACTAATTGATAACCAATTAAATAATTTTATAAAAATTTGTAAACTATGTTTTCATAATTTAGTTATTATCATTAATTCCCACAATTCCAACTGCTAGGTGTTGACTATCACAATTAAATAATAATATTTAATTGTCTATTTAAGATCAGCGTTCTGTGTAACGTACACTATTGAAGAAATTAAATTTATTTAATAAGAGATATAACATAAAATATTAGGGTATTAAATTCTAACATACTTCAATAAATTTCACCTCTAATAGTTTAAATTTCACTTAAAAAATAATAGGGTTATACTTGAAAATTCCATTATGGGAAACCCATATCGAAAATGGGGTTAATAAAATATCATCTTAATAAGAAGTAATGATAAATGAAAAGGTCTCCAAAAAATTAGGCTTTCAAATAGGGTGAAATTAGTGTGAAGTGAAAACATGGATATAGGAGAGAAATATAAATATCATGTTCCAATGGAGAATGGCAGATCAAATGGTCATTATAAGGTTAATAACTTCAATAACATATAACAAAATGGTCTGAAAAGGTCATTGATATCATAAAACATGATGGAAATAAGATCAAATTTTATTTTAAAATCATTTGAGAAGATATAATTACTTTATTTCATCTCATAAGTAAAATATCAATATTTGTTTGTGATTATATCTATATCAACTTCATTTATTAAACCAAGTGATGGATATTCAAGATGATTTTTTTACCTATAGCACTTTTATCAGAAGGTTCATAAGTTCAATCCTTCAGCGTTTATATATTTACCAAAATAAAACTGGAAGGAACATGTTATCCAATATGATAATTCATACATTCATATAAAATAATAATTTCCAAATCTCAACTTAAACCATTTCCTAAGTAGTCAATCTTAAGACTCATACATCTGTACAAATTCAATATCCAAAAATTTATAAGGAATGTCACTAAATTTCAAAAAATAAACTTATATTTAGATTTTCTCAACAACATGATATATATCTCATTTATACATACAAAATATAGAAATACCTTGATCGCCATAACAACTTAATGAAACATGACTACTTTTAAAAATAAAACTCTCGGATCGTGGAATATATTCCTTAAATCCAATCATGTAATAAACCCTATAAAGATAACATAAACCATCAAATCACTAACCACTTTCATGGTCACCAATACTATCCCATAAATATATCTTTATCATTAGTGTCTCAACATAGGGGTCATATTTATGGTTATATTCCCCAAATAATGTGTTTTATAAAAGACCAACTTATAATAGAATCACTTATCTTGGTTATAGGTAATATTCACCACATGATTCCAAATGCATAAAGAAGAAGTTATGTGGTAAAATACTTATATATTACATAATTTAATAATAGTACATAATTGATAAAATACTCAAATTACATAATTCATGAATCCAATCATAATGAAAATAATCATTCCTCTTCTTCTATGGTAATATCATAATCCTAACCGTGATGTGTTAGCTTATTTTGAGGTATATTCCCTCAATGCTTGGGGAATTAGTTTTCATAGTTCCCCGTATCCTTACTGCTGAAGCACATAATATCAGAAAATTATTTCATTCTATTATAATCATGAGCATGGTTTCATTATTCTCATCACATGAAGAAAACTCATTTTTCCTCATAATAATATACCATGTTTCTTCCTTCAACAATTATTACATGTGGGAAAATGTTTTTTCCTTTATCCCCTTTATCCATCCTTTTCCCTATAATACTCTTATTCTCATTATTGCCTTTGAATCCATTATAAATAAATAATTGTTCCTATATCTTGATATCACATGATATTATTTACTTAAATGAAGAGAATTTTTAGGTGACTAGTCCTCTTCGATATATTGGCTTAAACCTATCAAAGAAATGACCATTCTTACTCTTTTAATTACATATATTTATGTGGTTCCCATTCCTTTTGCTAGGATCCATTTTATAAATTTTGTAATACACTAGATTAGATCATAACATTATGAAATATAATGTATAATCCAAAAAATATTGAAATACTTAACATAAATTAAAAAATTATATGCATATCTAATTTCAAAATCATAAAAATGGTTTATTTGGGATGTTATTATATTCTTATCCCCAAAGTTTATCTTAGGGTTATGTTCCCTAGTCTATTTTTTCATAAATCTTCATCCCAAGGTTTCTATTAAACTTTCCTTGATATAAACTATAAAGACACAGAACCTTAGTTGCCCATAGTTGGTGGTTACTTCATTACATTGGTATTAAATACAAGAAATTTCATCCTATAAGACCAAATAATTTTATATTCTTAGTACACTGGATTCATATTTGAAATTAAAATTACATTCTATACATAAACTAAAAAAAATTATTTTCTTTGAAAAAATCATTATTTCCCTTAGCGCAACCTTGCAAATTAGTCATAATATACTTCATGAAATCCTGGGTAAAGATGAAACATACGAAATAGTTGAGATTATATGCTCAGTAATATTTACATACAACAGAAGCTATCCTGAAACATATAATTCATAATAAATATGGAAATGTAAAATAATTTGACACACATTCCATTAGATCATTAATTTTTTCAAAATCGGAATCCATGGATAATATTATAGAAAAAATATCATTGATAAAAAAACTAAAATCTTAATGAAGGAAATACTTAATTATTGGATGTCATGTTTCCCAGGAATATAATTCCTTTACTATCAATACCTTTATGAAGATAGTTTAATCATTATTTAAAAAAAACCATTTAATTTGGCTACATTTATCATTTCATGATACCATCGACGCATCAATGGGATTTTATATATATGGTCTCTACCTGTTATTACACGTCCAAATAATTCTTCATATATCGAAATGATTGATTTAATTCATTAATAAATAAGCCTTATAAAAAAGTATCCATTGTGTGTGTAAGAAACAAATTTAACTTTATTTCCCTATCAATTCAAATAAAATTCAATGTAGACACTGTATGTAAAAATGGAATACTTTTTAGGAATAATCAAATGAATCGATTTAAAAAGATACTTCTATATCAAAGTGTCCCATACTATTTTGAAATATTTGAATCATAATCCCCATAAAATTAAATAATTATAAAATTAAACAATTAATACTATGAAAATAAATAGATTCATGATATTATATACCAAATGTCAGTACACCACACAAAATTAATAAGTGCTGAATGAGGCATATCACACAGAAAAAAAGTGTGATGAGAAAAACCCTTACCTCACGCTTCATTTTTCTGGTACAGGATTTAACTTCTAATATAATGGTTTAATTAATTGTATTAATTTATTACAGATACACTTTAATATTTATGATATCTTATATGACCTTCTTATATCATTTTATTAGCTGATTGTTAATAATATTTCATTATTACCTTTATTTCAGTTGTTAACTGCTTCATTTTTCCATGTATGTTTTTGTTTGGTTAGTCACGGTTCTTATGCATAAAATATAGTTATTTCATAAAAATAATTATATAAAAGTTATTAATATCATATTTTATCATTTAATATAGTTTTATAATCATTCTTAATTTTTGAACATGGAAAATTAATTACTTCGCATCATGGAGACGATAGGTCGTACGTACACATGCGTGACGATATCATTTCCCTAATAGTAAAAGGGTAAAGAATTGTATGGTATATTTATTATTTAGAATAAATATAATGTCATAAATACAATTAATATCCAATATTTAAATCATTCTACCCATCCATGTAAAGTGGTGATGAAAAAAAATTTACACCATGATGTGGAGATGATAAGTTGTACGTACACACACATGATGTTTTTGTTTCTCATAGGATGGATAAAAAAAGGAATATGGATGTCCCATAATCATCATAAAATATTAACATATAGATGATAATATATTTAATGCTTTATAATAGAAACAACTCTTGAATAGAACATATAATAATAAATGAACTTG
Source organism: Viscum album (assembly GCA_963277665.1). NCBI lineage: Eukaryota > Viridiplantae > Streptophyta > Magnoliopsida > Santalales > Viscaceae > Viscum > Viscum album. The sequence goes on from OY728140.1 coordinate 786,772,098, forward strand.
AATGAGTTAGTGAAAACAATTACCTCTTCTTCGGTGGACTACCATTAGATATCTTATTAATGGATCTAGGGTTGGTCTTTTTGGAAGCACATGACCTCCAAAACTTGCATAAAGATGATATTAAGAGAAATGGGTAGGGTTTTATTGAGTTATAATTCTCAATGTGTACTGAATAAGTGAAGGAGGAGGGTTCCTTTTATAATTCAGGTGAGGCGGCACTTTTGGAAACTCTCAAAATATTAAATTAATATAAATTAATTTTCGATTACATATGGCTCAATAGTGATTTATTTATAATATAAGAATAGGATGGATGAAAATAATATCATACCATAATTTTTAGACATGTTTAGGTCACATTATTCCCCTTATCATTAGGTTTTAACACTTAGTTAAACCCTTTAACTCTTATCATGACTACTTGACTTTTTTTACTCTCTACATGCTAATATATTTACTATAAATTGGAAAAAGAACCATAAATAAATCATGGGTGACATTTTAAACCTTATCTGAAACATTTTTATTAATTTTATGTTTTTATGAATTATAAATCATTTAAAAAAATATTATTTATGTTAAAATATCCTTAATGTCGATGTTGACGCTATTAAATACCAGAATTTTTAAAAATATCGTAACATGATATATTCAGAAAAAATATTTTAACCCATCAGTAACATGTAGAAGGCATATATATGATTATTTTATGACCTTAATTATTTTAAATTATATTTATTTTATTATTTTTAATATCATTTAATTGATATTTCTATTAATTAAACAATTATTACATCATCATTATGTAATCCTTTATAAATATAATTTATTTTCTAAAAATGAAAAATAATTTTTTATGATGAATAAAAAAATTTTAATTTTCAAAATAATATTTATATTAAAACATATCCCCAATATAACCCCATATAAAAAATATTGTACTTGTTTAAAACAAAAGTACGACAAGGTTGACTTTTCTTTGAATAAAATACTATAAATTGATCAAAGTCATCCAAGTGGCTCCAAGATCTCATAAAATCAACCCATGGAATATTTTGGTCTAAAATAATATATCCAATAAAATTTGGACAAGTTTTAGGATAATTTTATAATACTTATGATATTATTTTTACACTTAATAATATGATTTACCCTTAATCGTGGTAAATTTTTTGTTTTTTACTAAAGATACTATTAATTTTGTCCAAAATTAAAATGGAAATATTTAAAAAATTTGGAAAATTTTATTTAAAATATGGAATCCATTTTTCAAAATTATAAACATATAATTGGATAAAATTATTTTAAAATTAATGTCGTTCACAAAACGAGAAAAAGAGTTATTAATGTGAAAATATTCAAAAGTTTGAAAAGTTTTTATAACTATATCCAACATGAAATTGATTCCAATGACCTAAATTTAATTAAATGATAAAAAATTTATCTAATTATACTTTAAAACTAACCAAAATATAATTTAACACAATAAATTATTTAGAAAAAAGACATTTTTAATTAAAATTCAGTATTTTTCACGATACATTGAAACATAAAACTTATCCAAAAAATAACAAAAATTTAAACCAAAGTAAATTATTATATTAAAATTTCAAATAATATGTTTATTTTTTTCAAATATAATTTATAAAAGCATCATAACTTATTTTTAAAACATGCGTTCCATTAAAAGGTGACCAAACCGCCTTTAGAAAAATATGGCTTTTTTTTGCTCAAAATTCAATCTATTATTATCTTAATCCAATAAAAATTATTTGATGAATTTAAAAACAAATTATTTAATATATAAAAAATAAATTTATTTAATATATTTCACTAATAGTTATTAATTTAATTTTTAAGAAAAAATTCCAATGTTGGCATAAAAATAGTTTTTTATAATAACACATCCTTTATATTCAATTGGTTATCATTTTTATTTCTAATTAATTAGTAACAAATGAATTCATTTTTAAAACATGTTTAAACTATATTTTAATAGTTTAGTTATTTTAAATAATTCATCCCATTCTAATGACTAGGTTATAACTATCAAAATTAAATAATAATATTTATTTTTTTAAGCTATATGTTTTGTGTAAAATACATTGTTGAAGAAATTGAATTTATTTAAGAAGAGGCATATCATAAAATCCTGATGTGTTAAATTAATTTAAGATATTTATAATGTTATAATAATTTAATATATATATATATATATAAATAAATAACATCAATGATTTATAAAAATATTGGGTTAGAATTAGGCCTTTTTTATGTATTTTAAGTCAAATTAAACGAATTGTGTCAAATTTGACATGAATGATATTTTACCAAAATATTATTTTATTAAATTATTTAAAAATCATAAAAATTCTGAAATAGGACAAGGTTGAAAATATATGGTATAAAATTCCATAATTTTTCCATTTATGAGGCCATTTTCACTATATAAGTAAAATTATAACCCATTAAGAGTGAAAAGGATATTATCATAGTAAAGGAAAAATTAGTTAAATAAGGGATTAAACCAAATTATAAGGTTTAAAATACCACTTAAACTTGTCCAAAATTTTTAGTTGATTTAATTTCAAACCAATAACATCTTATATTCTAATAATTGTACTTTTAATTCATTTAATCTATAGAATTGATTTATTATAATTAAACGTCTATGTAATCCCAAGAGTGACCCTCCCATCAATATAAAAGTGAACCCCTCATTTATCCTCCTCACACCACATTGATCCTTCAATATATACCATAGACTACCAAAATCCCTTATAAAATTTCTTATTCACAATCTATATGTCTTATTCCTTTTAAAATACCAACCCTATGTTCCTTAAGAGGGGATATAAATGATTTTTTTCAACGAGGAGGTAATCTTCTTAACTGATCACTTTATTTTTAATTCTTTATTTACCTCCTCTAAATCTATTATATTATTCATTAAATATTAAATTAAGTATCAAAAAAAAAATTAAATTTTATTATTATAATGAACCCCCACTATTTAACCCTATTTTATATGAAGTAATAAGTGAAAGTATCCCTCCTACTTACTTAGGACTTACTATCTCCACTTAGCGATACAATTAATTTTTCATTACCATATTTTATAGGCAAGTATTATGATAGATTTATGTTTCATATATTATATTTATGAAGAAAATATTGTTATATAATTATAATATAGTATCTAAATTCTTACCCCTAAACCAATGAAAAATGATTACATCACTCATGAGTATGTATGGACCACCATCACCCGAAGAGATGTGATTCATTTTTCATATCCACTTTAAATGGATGGTAATAAGGATTAAATTGATGAATATCTATGATTAATATGATAAAATTTTGATTTTATAAAGGTGAATTATCATTTATCTTTCTTTCATTCCATCAATTGAAAAATAAAAATAGTGTTCATGCATACCTACAACCTAGAATCTCCATGAATAGTGTAATTCATTTTTATATCTATAAATTTATAGATGAATCAATATATATATATATATATACATAGTTAATATATATAATATAAAAATTACTTAAATTACTATTTTATAGAATTATAATAAATTTAAATTGAATATTTTTAATGTTAATGAACTTTAAAAACAAGTCGATATTGACGTATGGAATTTTCATCTCACTTTTAAAAATGTGAGACACATTCCATATGTAATGTCCCAAACTTCTTCTGTCTATTACTTTACTGAAATACGGTGTTTGAGGTACTCTCAGAGGTCAAGGTTACTTATTCCCAACACTTTGAAAAAAATGTAGTTATGTGAACAATGTTTGTAGTTGTCAGTAGGTCATCTATTGGTAGGTGCTATAGGGTTTCCAGATGTCGATAGGTTATCTATAAGTAGGTGCTACAATGTCTCCATATGTAGGTAGGTCATCTATTAGTAGGTTCTATAGTGTTTCCAGCATTCAGTAGGTCATCTATCGATATGTGCTATATTGTTTCCTGCTCTTGGTAGGTCATATATCGGTTGGTGCTACTATTTTCTAGCTATTGGTAGGTCATCTATTAGTAAGTGATAAAGTGCTTCTAGTTATCGATATATTATATATTGGTAGGTTATATAGTGTTTCCAGGTTAGTAGGTCATCTATCTGTAAGTTCTATATTGTTTAAAACCATCAGTAGGTGTACAATGTTTCTAGCTTCTTACAGTTTCACCCGTTTGACGATATCTTTGACATAAAACACAATCGAAGACTACTTTTAAAGATTTAAGGCCAATTCAAAAATCATAAGTCCTATATTAATATCATGAAGTGTTTAGGTTACATTATATAGTCAAACCACATAGTATTGATATAACATCTTTTAGTATAAAATGTAAATTGCATCTAAATCGCTGCATTGTTTAGATTTTCGAAAGGCTGAGATACTTTTTTCCCTGTACTTCTTTCTTGTTTTTCCCTATTATGAGACTCATGAAAATTTCTTCCCATATAATTCATGTGATCAAACAGTTTTCCTTAGATCGTGTTCCCCTTGGAGTTTTCTTACTACACAGGCACCCCATGTTTTAGTGAAACTAGGAAGTGTTGACCCGTCTTTGATATAAGGTATATTCTACCACCGTCTTCTGGGTTCCTTGATTTTTTTCCTCCCGTTTATCCTTTCCATGTGATGGAATGTGATCTCCATATTTCTAATGGATATTTCTCAGTTTTTGGTTGGTATGGTGGTGTCATGACATCCTTGGGTGGATGCAGTCGTTGCCGGACATGTGATAATGATCTGTTGTGTTGGTTCATTATCATGTAATGAACGTTGGAAACCTTTTAAGGTATGGGATTTTTTGATTCTATATTTTATTTATGTATAACCATAGAGTTATCATGGTTTAGCCACTATATTATAATGAAATTGACATAATAAATATTTTAACCAGATTAAAGAATTGGTATCAATTGCTTCATGATGTTATTGCCTCTTGATTTTATATATAGTGTGATATATATGATATTTATATTTAACAAGTATTTATTGATGGAAATTGGTAGATAACATAAAGCTAGGATTAATTATAAATTAATTATCCAAAGATAAAGAGACATGTTTAATGAATCCGGTTATTGTTTTTCTAATTTTATGATAATCAAATTGATACAGTATGCACATTTATTTGAATTGATTGATAAACCTAAATCATGTTGATGCTTGTGGATTAAAGGAATGTCAAATTAATTGTTTAATTAATTTGTGATAGCTTGAGATAGATAGTTGTTTAGGTTTACCATAGATGTAAATTGTGATAATGAATCAGTTAATTCACAATGAAATAAATAACTAGTTGTGTGATAAATATAATGCCTTGTTGGGTCTGAGTTACCCACCTTCTTGTAATAGAAAAGTTAATTATTCTTCGATCCATGAGAGATTATTGTGTGTGGAGGATGAATGCCTTATTTAGAGCCAAGATCCAAATATAAATGTTGTTTTTTCCTACTTCTTGTATTGTGGTATGATCTTAGAATAACTGAGCTCTTTGGGATGTTGGGGTATGTGGGGGCAGGGAGGCCCAATGGTTGTGGAAGCAGTTAATGCCTCAAGTTGAAATATGCATCATTTTATGCATGTGGATGTTAGGGAGGACACTGAGGATCATGTAACACATTGAAGATGGGCTTACCCGCTGATGAGAAAGTGGTTTTCTATTCAATATATTGTTTGTTTATCTACTTTACTTTCCCCACTCCTTGAGGCCGATGGTCTTGTTACCTTCCTTCCAAAAGAGGTAAATATGTGCGGGGTATTCCATGTGATTTATATGTATAGATTCTTGAGGATGGATGGGTCTATACTCTAACCATTGGTGGAAAAGACTCAATGGGTCGTTCATTTACTCACCGTGTTGAGCCCCTTTTGTTTTGTAGCTTAGAATGTTCTTTTATAATAACTAAGTAAAATGGTTTAGTTTCCATTTATTTTCATTTTTTTGGTTATTCATATATTTTATATTGTCATACCATCATGTGATCTAGTTCCATTGTATTATTTTATTACATGAATGTGTATTTTTTTATAGTATATCAATATTTCTAGGATTGTGTTCTTTCTGATTCATATAAATTTGAATCACTATAATGTTATATAATATTTGGATGATTAGTTATTTAATCATTATTATTATGAAGATACTAGAAGGTAGTGTCACCCCATGTAATTCATTGAACCCTCATTACTACTTGACAACCTTTGACATATGAGGAGGCATGCATGAGGCCACATGGAACAACCAGTTTGGTCACTATTAGGTTTATCTAGACCAAGATCATAAAAAGTGGTATTTGATATTTTTTATTTATATTTATATTTTGGATATAATAAATTGTGATAGTATAAGTTGGGACTTGGGATGGACTCTATGCATGCACTGGGTGAACATGTACATGAGATGATTTTTATGTTTCCCTAGAGTTGAGATTGATTTTATTAGTTTTTATTGTTATAGTTGTGTTATTGTGGAAATTTATGATGTTAAAGTTATTAATTTATAGGTTTCTCTTGTAATAGGGGTAAGATGCATGTGTTCATACATCATATAAAAAATTTAATAATCACATGATTTTTTATTCTTTTATTTGGTTGATGATCATATTATGGGGAGGTTTTAATTGTTTAATGTGCTAAAAAAACTTATATAGTGGGTTTCTTATATAAATGTTCATTAGAATTATGCTCAATTGAACCATTGTTGTAATTGTTTTTATATATATGATGGCGACTTATATGAATCTATGTGTATTAGATACCTGACCCATTAGTGGGTATACTGAGATACATTCATGCCTATGTGATATGAAACCCATATATTATTGTAAGTATATGGAATAGAAAGTCCTCTTTCCTATTACTTCATTTTTATTGTTTTATTTAGACTTAGTGAGACGTATTTCCTTAGGGGAAATGTTGCTGAAGTACATTTGGGTTTTATGATAACCTTCATATGACATATGGTCTAGAGACTTGATTAGAGATCCTAGTAAGGATTAGATTCAACATTGGATCATTGGGAGTTAAGTATTAGCCATGTAGTGGGGTGACTTCACTATTTATACCCAAGATGGGTTTTGGTGTGTGATGGTAGTAAAGAGAGTTAAGTAAGACTAGAAACATTTATTCCTTATTGATTGATGTATGGTTAGATGATTTGAGTGATGGAAATGGAATATGGGTGTTGGGTGATCATGTTTAGTCATGGCACGAGAAATTCCTTGAGTATGTGTTGATTTCAAGAATGATTGATACATCATGTCGTAAAAATGACATGTTTAAGACGTATAGTAATTTGATTAGGCAAGTGAGACTAAGAAATATAGGACATGAATCAAGGTGGTGTGACTTGAGAATTATGATAGTTTAACACTAGGTTGTATGCCTAGTCCGTTTTGGGAGTTGATTGATAGTGATGGGTATTAGGCATAATTGTGAGAGAGATTCATTAGAAGATCTATTTCCAAAGGAACAAGAGAGTGAGTATGATACTATACACATGAAATGTGGAATAGTATGACCTAAGATTAGACAATGGTTTGTGATATTAGATTTGGTTAGTCATGATTGGACTTATATGACATGTGGGATATGTTGATACTTGTATTATGAAAACTCACTCGGTTATGAAGAGTGTGTAGTTGGGTCACACAACCTTAGGGAAAATTCCATGATCACATTTTTTGATATATGATGATTGGATTATATTATTCTTATTATAAAATATTTTCTATTTTGGGCTATGTGTTTTTCCGTTTTAAGATCTATATGGTGTTTAGGAACTTGAGAGGTTTCGATGCATTATAATGAGGTATATAGATCATCATTACCCTAAACTATTTGGATCTAGGGAATTTAATACTAATAGATTGGTCCATCCTCACTCTTGTGTTGTGATAAGGTTTGATAATACCTCTTTTCAGAAGAATAACACCATTAATTTGGATGAAATGAAATGGATAAGAGAGTTATAAAATCAAATAGTGTCAAACATATGTGATATTAGGTAATGCTCTAAAACATGGTAAGTGTGGATTGATTGGTGATGCTCGGTTGACTATAATGAGGGTGTGTAGTTAATATGGTCATAAAATTTACTTAATGAGTAGTAAAATGTACATTAATGTGAGATGTTATGACTTATAAACCACAATAATTTTTTGTATGTAGGTTGTTAAGTGACTTGGTTTGGTTATTGTGGTAATGAGAGAGTAGTGTGATGACATGTTCAGTCAATGCTATTAACATATATCTATCGATACTAGGTGTAGCTATGGATCATAGATGCTTATAAATAACCATTATAGAGAGAACCATGATTTCATAGGTCATAGAGTGGGGTGAATGCGGTGGGTTTATCATGATATAAAATGTGGGGCTCATGAGTTTAATCATTCTTTTGATGATGAATCTAGAGTAGGATAATGCTCAAAAGTTGGGAATAATAAAAATTTATGGGAAAGAGAACAATACTATGATGTAGGTTGTAACCCTTTTTTTGATTTAATTAATGAGGGAATTAGGAGTGAAGAATATAGAAAACTAGAACCAAGAGTGCTTAAGTTTTCAAAATTATTCTTAGATGTAGGTAGTTGTGTTACATTTGGTAAATGAAAATATCCATGAGGAAGGTATCAATATGTGATAGTTATATCAAGTTAGTGCATCCAATAAATTATGATAGAGGGTTCCAGCTTATGGTTTATTGTAATGAATAAGTATATATTTTTTTGTAATAGACTAAATATTTGGAATGTTAGTACTCATGGTAATTAAAATGAACCTTTTAATGGAGTTAGGCATTATGAGTTAGACCGAATCTTGTGTGTGAGTGACCAGTTTTTCATGACACATCAAATAGATTATGTTTTTAAAGTTGATTTATAGTATAGGGAAGATCCTAGGTCATCTCTCAAGTATATTTGGAGGTTTAAAGCAAGTTTCATTAATAAAATGAAGTGGGGGGGGGGGGGGGTTGAAAATAATTTTAAATTTAAAATGAATTAATTAAAGAGTTTAATAGTTGGAAGAAAATTTTGTGTTTTTATAATAATTAAAGAAGGAGTTAATTTGAAGTTCACTACAAATATTATTTATTTTATTTCTATGAAAATTAAATTTTTTTAATAGAATCCTTTTGTTGAGGGTAATAAATATATTTATTCCCCTCTTGACTTCTAAAATGATGGAAAAAGAACCAACCCTGAAGAAAACAATAATACTATAATGGTTTAGACCTCATGAAAATAATGAGGGATTATAAATAATACCAAAATATCATGTATATGAAGGTGAAAACTAATTCTTGTGTTTTCCAATTGAAATATTCCAAGATTCCCACTTGAAATCCCAGCCCAATCAGTTATTAAAATAAATATTATTTCAAAAAATTATACCAAAAAGGAATTCAAAGTTGAATAATGTTACAATTAATCTTAATTTAAATATTACACACACAAATTAAACTAATATAGTAGAAGAAAAAGTTCCAGAACTCCTTCTTCAAGTTTTTTTATCTCACTTGAAATAACCTTCCACTGTTTATCTCTCCATCGAAAAGTGGACGAGTCACGGGTTGAGCCCACCTTAATATTTGATCCCACTATGAGGATAGGGCCCTCTAGAACTTAAAGGATTAAGAGAGTATTCCTTTGCGTCTTCCAAATCATAGAACATTTATCCCTGGTCAAACATACAAAGGGGCTATCAAAGGTGCCAATTTATAGGTAAAGTGGAAGGAGGTTTTGGGAACCTAGATTTCAAGATACCACTTGGCTCATGTTTTTGGGTAACTATACTATCTTATCTCACTATGGACAAAATGATAAAGTTTTTTCCTCACAACCTTAATATCTTCACCTTAAATTTTTAATCTTTGGGAGTCTTATAACACCAGATATATATGATTTACATAAATGACCTTGAGACTGTGAACAATGAAGATTCCTTCTATTAATGGCATATTTTTCTCTTATAATGGATGAATTTAGATTCCTCGTCTTCTATATAAATGTATCCTAAATGGTTGGAATTTTTCTACCAATTCTTAACCCAATAATATGCATATATTATTTTTAGTATAAATTTTATTCTATATATTTTCTTGATATCCTATGCAATTTAGCCTGTTTTTCATGAATTTCATCTCAGGATCTCCAAATCACCTCCTCCTATACTGTAATAATAAAAAATTCCATTTAAATAGTTTAAAAAAATTAATAATTGATTCAAATGTGAAGTGTAATTTTTCACAAAAATTGGAATTTAAAATAAAAAATCTGTTTAACATAGTGGTATAAGGGTTGAAATGAATTTTTAATCACTATGAGACCACACACCCACACAAAAATATTTTAATTCATTGGAAAAGTCAAATTTCCAAAAATGATTCATGAAAATATTAAAAACATCATGACAATTTAACATTCATTGAAAATTTAATTCATGATAGCAATGTGATCAATTAAAAACTACACCAAGTAGTTATTCTCAGTGATCATGAAAATGTATGTCTCATAAATTGTATCATAATGAAATTCAATGAGATGTATGATACTATTTTTAGAATGGAAATAATAATTGAACCATGTCACTAAATCCCCACATGTGTGTGGAAACCATTTCGTGCTATTCTTTCCACTTTCTATCATATAAATACAGGGTATTTAATTTTTTTTTCTACTTACATGATTTATTCCACCAAATATTCCTTTTATACCTTGTTATAAAATTTTATAACCAACTAACTTAAGCATTCCCAAAATTCAAAAGTTAATCCCCTGACATAGAAATCCCTATATGTTTTACATTTCATCACTCCCCTTAGTATTTATTTTTTCTTTTGTTTTTATTTTTGATTTTAGGGCATTGAACAACCTGATAATAGGTGGACACACATATGTCAATCTAGTATAGTAATGAAACTGATCAGATAAGGGAAAAAAATATAAAAAAATCAGTTGATAAATCTAATAAACATTAACCTAACTTATATTTACCATATATTATGTATGAAATATTTACACTTTATGGTTGGGTGAAAATATGTGTGGAGATATTACGTGACAATATATTCCCATAAAATACTAATATATTTGGTATCAATCATTTCAAAGGATTCACAGAGACAAATAATTTATATTATTGAAAAACTGAAAATTTACTTGAAAAAAAGTTTAAAAATCAATGTTAAAATCATGTTACAAATCATATTCAATTAGTGAAACATTTTTTTTAAATGTGAAAAGTACTTCGGGAAATTCATCAATCATTTCAATAATTTCCATGATTATGTGGTCATTAAGAGTGAGTATTTTGACAAAAAAAATGGGGGAAATTGGGGATAGTAAAAATACCATGCAATAAGAAATAATGATAAAAATAAGAAATATTATGAAAATCCTAACTAACCTAAAATTTACCTCCACCCCCAGTCCTAGTGTGTGTTCTTTACTTTCCAAAATAAAATAAAATATGTGATGGAAGGATAAAATCTCATGTGTTTGGCTACTAGGATTCTTCATGAAGGTGTCTTTTCTCCACTAGGGACTCCAGAATGGGTTTGTGAAAGTGCTTCAACTTCTTCCCATTAACATTGATTTTTTTTTTAATTTTTCATTTCAAACCTATACAACACCAAATTGATATACATTAGTTACATTGTATGGTCCAAACTAATGAGAACTAAGATTACCTAGGTAAAAATATAGCTTTACATTTAAGAGGAGGAACTTATACCCAATGTGGAATTAATGATGAAGGATGAGGTAGTCATGGGAAACCTTGGTTCTATCCTTATTGACATGGGAGTTCTCATACGAGTCTTTTCACATTTCCTCTAGCTCCTAAATTTGCAACTTTCTATGCCCAAATTTATACAATAGATTCATATTTCATTGTTAAAAATCCCAAGATGGATGGTGATCTACCTCTATAGGGAGGTGAAAATAATTTCCAAACTCAATCCTATATAGTAAAACTCTAATTGGGGTTTTAAAAGATTTATAGTATTCCTAATGTGAATCATCCAAGTATAAACTCTAATCTTTTATATTGGGTAGTATCATTTTTTCCAATATTATATTAAGTTCCTAATTTAGAATTTATGATTTTGCATTAGTTTGGGTGTGATATGTAGTCGGTACATTATATAAATCCGCATACTTATGGATTATGTTTTTCAGGTTTCAATTAAAAAATGTGAACCTTAATCACAAATGATGAATCTTTATAGACCGAACCTAATGAAAATATGAGATCTCACAAAATTTATAACTATTCAAGTTTAATAAGTCATAATAGCATTTTTCTTATTCCCATTTAGATACATAGTCAACATCAAATGATATGTATACAAAGATCAATGATTTTGAAAATGTCCCCATGAAATAAATTCCCCATGCATCGAAGATCTCAAAAAATAACATGGTTTTTTTTGGAGAATTTTATTCTATTTTCAGTATTCCTTGTGAATTTACATCTTGGTAAATACTTATAAAATATATGGGAATCCATAAATTTTTTTCCAATAAATTCCAGATCCAAAAACCTTTTGATTTTTATATTGAGAGCCAAAGTGGTCCTCATAATTTAGAGTGTGGTAGGATCTTGAAATAGGGGTGAACTCATGATCAAGGACACACTGAAGAAAGAACTGGTCACTCCACATTCTTCAAAAGTATCAGTCATTCCAAATTTAGCATCATGGCTCATGTTTAAGTCATTGGTATTTGAAAGTTTTAAAATCAATGGGGACTCTAAAAGCTTATAAAAAATTTACAATGTACTTATACCAATGGTTAAGGTCCAATGCATCACCAAGGTTCTCATTAAGATATAATTATCCAATAGAGAGGGATGAGTCAACATGGTGGTCCAAGGGTGGGTAACTACCACTAATCTGGTCATATAACACATTTTACACCCCTCACTTAGCTCAAATATCTTGGTCAAAATCATAGAGGAGAAGCATACACTATATGAGGTGGTGATTAGCTCTAAGTTTCCTAAGGATAAACTGAAGAGTATCATGATTAAAAAACAAAATATTTTGACCCAAGAATATATGAAAACAATTTTTAAAATGAAAATACAATTTAAAAATGTATTTTTTCATTGGTCATGTAGTTTTCTAGGATTATTCAAGGGTACGTGAATCATACACAATGACATGAGGATATCTCTCAACCCTTTGTGATAAACTTTCCCCAAATGTAATGTTAATATAATCAAACATATTTTGAAAGGTGATATCCTCCTTGATGGTTTAATAATGGAAGGTTGTGGGATACTCATTTTTAGTGAAGTAAATGAATCATAAATTGTTTTTATTAAAAACAAAATCAAAATCTTTTTCAAATATTTGAGATAGGGGTTGTGTGATCTTACTAAGATCTATAAGGAATTGTTAGTAAAAACTAGTATAAACCAAGAATGATCACACCTAAAGAAAAAATTTTGTATATGAATATGAGGATATTATTTCATTTTATGATTTATCAACTTTAATTACCTTACTCAAAATAACATTCTAAAAAACTATTTCCCGCTCTACCATGAAATGAAATTTCTTTTAATTTAATATGAGATATTTTTGAATGAAATAACATAGTATAGAATCTAGATGCACCAAAAAATCATCAAAGTAAGAGTTTTAATAATTTAAATCATCGTTAAAACCTTCTATAAAAATATCCAAGCACCCAGAAAATATAATCAACATACAACAATGAAAAGTACTAGGATAATTAAAGAGACCAAATGACATCCTATTGTTTAAAAATTTGTTGAATGGATTGGTAAATTTTGTATTTTATTGATACTCATGGGATATATTAATTTTAAAGCAAAACTAATATCCATCAAGGAAACAATATTGTGACTTACAACCTAATCATTCTAACATTTGGTCAATGAATGGAAGAGAAAAGTGGTCCTTTCACATGACTTGATTTCATCAATGGTATTCGATATAGACTCACCATAAGTTTTGTGCATGTGTTGGAACCAATTAATTACTTTCATTTTACATTATTGTTATTATGATTTTTAGGTATAATTTCCACTAGGATAACCCATTAACTATTAGATATGAGATAGATAACCCCAACAACTAGTAATTTGTTGACATTTAATTTACCACTTCAAAGAGGGTGAGATTTAATCATTGTTGAAATTTATTTGTTGTATTAGAATCATCATCTAAAAGTATACAGAGCATTCAAATTGATGGAATAATCCTAGTAATATCATTAAATGTCAATATTATCATCATTTTATAGTCTCTCAAAAGTTCAAGTAGTTTTGATTCATTCTATGGTGAGCGATTATTGGCTATAATGACAAGAAATAGGTTAATACCCTCAAGATATGCATATTTTAGATTACATGGAAGTTTTTTTAATTACCAAAACAATAGTTTTTGTATTACTAGAAAATATTTTGGGGGAGTGTGGTCCATGAAACTGTCTATCTGGTCATATTTATTCTCTATAGAAAGAGAATCAATCGAAATTTGATTTTCAGAATCAACGACTTTTATGGATACCTAAGAATGAACAAACTAATCATTTAAAACAAAAAATTTAGACATTCCTAAACCCATAGATTAATCAAAATAAGAATCAAAACCCAAATCATTAAATAATGAAGAAGTGTAAAAATAATCAAACTATGGGTTGAGGAGATAATTTTGTTTGTGTGTGTCATTGGAGAGAAATTTCATCAAATAGACATGAATAGTGGACTGATATTCAAATTGGGGTTTTATAGAATAAAGGATATTGGAAATTACTTTTCTTTTCCAAAATCTATTTATAATGTACCATTGTGAACATTTATGATTTTCATTTTCATTTTACAGAAATACCTTCGATGTATGATAGGAGAATGTCCTTGGGTATGAGTATCTTCTATATAAATAATGTAGACGATTTTAGGGAATATGATATTCTATACTCTCACAAGTATATCATTGATAACTCCTATTGGGTGTGTTTTTTTCTAGTTGGAAATTTACATAGTGATTCATTCTAGCTGAAGATCTCCAACCTATAGAGAAGTATACATAGAGTGTGGAATCACATTAATCAAAGAACCTAAATGAAACATTTCATCAAAAATGAAGGTATCCACTATTTTTAAGGTATAGTAAAAGATAAAAAATCCTTTCATTTGATTATAATCATTTTTTGTATCAATGTCGAGATATTCCTTCCAAGGTTGAGTCTCTTTTTCCCATTCAGTTACCGTCTGTGGGTATAATGTTCTTCAAGAAATTTGTTGTAGTGAGAAATTTATTTTAACTATATCCAAGAGCGGAATGTTAAATTATAACTTTTTAAATGTATATATGTTCCCTTTATCAATTTTATTATTGAACATTTTATCATATTTAAATATTTTTTGGGTAAATGGAAGAGGAATGTATTGTTCTGAGGAATCATCAATGAGGAATTTTTTACCGTTTTTGTTTCATTTTTCTTCACATGAATATTTTGAAGGTGGATAAAGAGATTTTTCTGATGTAGGACATACTCAAATTATATAATCACTAGAATGGTAAGTTTATTTACAACTAACATGTTTTATAGGACAAAAATTACCATTTTCCCCGAGATTAGAAACCTGTTAAGATGATTGCAGTCCAGAACCTTTACTTTAGATTTCATCCATTGAGTTTGTGAGTTGGAGTAATTGATTTTTTAGGTCTTGTATGGATACATGGGTGGTTTTTTGGAATTAGATACTTTGTATCAATTTATTTTATAATTTCTTTAAGGATAAGATCGTGTTTTTGATGGTTTAGTTAGATTAAACTTTTTAGAAATTGAGAATTTATGGGTGGTGGTGGAGGATTCCTATTTTCCCCAGTTTGTTACAACATTTTTTAGGTTAGTTTGAGTACCCCATTACTTATAGGTTTTGTTTTTGTATTTACACCAAGAGTTTTATGGATATTATGGTTCCTAACTAACGAGATGGTTATAGGGCCAGCCTGAGAAGATTGCCTCACAACTCTTAGACGGGTGTCTCAATTGAGGGAACTGGTCATAATAGTGGATGTTAGTAGCACATATATCATAATTAATTAGATGATAATGTTGGTATTTACATTTGGAAAGAGTAAGTTTTCAGTTTAGGGTACTTATGTATTCAAACTTGTTGTTGACCATTTTCTTGAATTTGGAACTTTTCACTTAATGGAAACCTCTGGTGGTTACACTGTACCTTGTACAAAACTATTGATTTCTTTGTTCCATGTTTTTGATGAGAGACCATGTATTTATAAGGGTATTTTTTCACAAGTGAATCAATTGTAAAATCATTAATCATGCTATGAACAATTGGAATTAAACCATCATAAAAGAATTTTATTAAAATTTTCACGTTTATTTGGTGGTTTGGACAACTTGAACATAGAATTTGAAAACATTCCCAATATTCACGATGCGTTTCCCTATTATATTTTCTTATTCTATATATTTCATTCCTTATTATTGCAGTTTGAGGGGATGGGAAGTAGTTTTTTAAGAAAATGACGTTTCATGTCCACCTAGCCTCTAATTTGGGAGTTAACATAGCATAAACCAACTTTCATAGTGTCTTATAATGATAATGGGAATTCCTTAATCTTAACCAATTATTCATCGAGAATAATAGGTTTCTACATCTAATATACAATATGAAATTATTTTACATTCTTATGTGGTCCCTTTCCATTAAGTCCATCAAATTTTCATAATAAGCGAATGAGTCTAGATTTTAGTTCAAAATTAGGTGGTTCACCCAATATTTGAATGTTTTTGGGTTGGATATCTATATCTGGTGAGGTTAGTTATTTTTTTTGAGTTTTTTTAGACAAATTATACTTTATTATTTTATTCAAGATATTGGGTTCAAAATAATAATAAGGATCAAGATTGTTTTGATGTTTTCTGCATCCCCCTTCAAATGATTGTTTAGTGCTTCTTAGTATTGATGGAGCAAGATCCTCTTAGGTTCAGTTTTTTAATTTAAGTTGTTCATTTGATAAAGATCACATTATTAAAAGTTCCTAAAATAATATATTTTAGAACAAAAATTATATAAATTAAAGGATTAAAATAAGCTCAAAAAAAATTAAAAAATAAACTATGTTGTTTCCAAACAAACGCTAAAAAATATCCTTGGAAACAACACAAAAATTATACAGTATTGTCATGAAAAGTAAAATTGATTAAGGTTTTAAAGAAAATTTATCATATAGATAGGACCCTATGTAAGCTATCAAGTATCATTAGAGGTTTAAAGTGTGTTATTTTAATAAAAATAATTAAAATAGGTCGTTGGGGTTGAGAATAACCGGAAAAATAAAATGACTTAATTAAAGAGTTTAGTAGTTCAAAATGATGGTGTTTTTAAAATAACAATATAATGAGGTAATTTCATGTTCACTACACATTTTGGTTATTTCATTATTTTGATAATTACACATGGTTTAATGAAATCCTTTGGTTGAGGGTAATCAAGATATCGATTCCCCTATCACCTTTAAAAACAATGCAAAGAAAACCAAAACATGACACAAAAATTATTTTGTTAAGGTTTTGACATCAAGAATAGAATGAGGTATTCCAAATCAAACTGAAATCGGAAGTTTGTGAATGTGAAAAAGGATTCTTGTGGTGTCTAATCATAACAACCCAAGACTCCAAGTTGAAATCCATACACAATCGGTTATTGAAATAAAAATTGTTTCACATAATTATACCAATACAATGAAATAAAAGGTTAATCATGACATAAGTAAAATATTACACACACAAATTTAACCAAACTAATATATCAAAAATTTCCAAAAATCCCTCTCTATGCATGTGTAGTGCCCTTAAAATGACCATCCACCGTTTAGATCACCATCAAGAGGAGGATGAGTCTTTTGTGGAACTTCACAATCTTAATTGGTCCCCATATGAGTATAGGGTCCTCTAAAACTTCTAGGATGTGGATATGACTACTTTGGGTCTTCAATATGGATGATATTTTCTCCCTTGGTCGAACTTACAATGGTTCCCAAGGTTCTAATTTATAGGCAAATTGGAAGGCAGTTTTGGGAACCTAGATATAGAGATATCACATGGATCATGGTTTTGAGTGACTAAAAAATACGATTTCACTTTGGAAATGATTAAAAAGTTATTTCTGCACCTCTTAATATCTCCATGAAAAAATTGGAATCATTTTTAGGCCTACAGTTCCAGATATGGTTGATTTTCAAAAGTGACCTGAAGATAATGAATAATGAATATTCCCTCTAATGATGGAATTTTTTGGGCCACACAATGGATTAATTGTGATTATTTATCTTATATAGAAATGTATCACACAAGGATAGTAATTAATATAATTATTTACAGCCTAATTGGATTTACTAATTTTTTATAGTATACATTTTATTCAAAATATATGCTTGGGATCTTGCGCAGTTTGGCTCCTTTTGAATGAATTTCATATTATGATCTCCAAATAACATCCAACTACAATGTACTCATGAAAACAAGTAAATTAACCCTTTTTTAAATGATACAAATTAACAAATTAAACTAAATTTTAATTTCTATTTGTTATTATTTTTTGTAATTTACAATACAATATCAGTTTAACACAATTGTATAAGGGTAAATGAATATTTAATCTTTATAAAATCAGTGAGGCTATAATTTTTTATGATAATAGTTAGAATAAACATGGGAATATCACCAACTAAGCGATGGACTAGTTTACACTAGTGATGTAATCCCTTTGGGGGATGATTTTTTAAAATTGAGAATTCAAGAATGTCACTAAGAGTGGGGATTTTTTATGTAGTTGGTGTAATTAGTTGTTGACGTGATGTATGACCCATTTGGGTTTCAACAGAATTTAGTGAGGTAAGGTATCATCTAGCACATTTCACACATGATCAAGAAATATTAATAATATAAGGATCAATTTTCATCATTATTGAAATGAATAATGTGTATGATGGGATGGAGTGAGAGGAATCTATGATTCAGTTGTTTCGTAAGTTCAAGTATGATATTATCATAATCCAAACTAGTAAGAAATTAGATTTGGTGTGTGAATTCAACATAATTGACTAATATGTTTCATGTTCAAATCAAATAGATATTTTTAGAGGATAGGAATTGTTAGAGGGATAGGTTTTAATGACCTATACCAATGAGTGTTAGTGGATATAGAAAAAATTTGGGTTTAATGGGTATAAAATCCTGGGGTTGATTTTAATTTTATTAATTCATAATGATATTCTGAATTTATAGACCCATTTAAAATTTTTTAAGGATTTTTTAGGGTTATTGGTTGGGTGGAAGAGGATTGCAATGATTTTTAGGGGTTCAAGAGTTGTAAAATGAAATTTAATGGATGCAGAGGGCCACTAGGTACCCACGATGGGTTCAATATTTATCGATGATGGTGCAAGGGGTGTGGGTCCTCTATTAGGGGCCACCAGGTGGCTAGTTATGGTGGGATAGGTATCTGATGATGCCCAAATTTATTTTTTATGGAGTGAATTTTTTCCCTTTTGGGAGATTAATTTTAAAAACTCTATCAGTGTTTCCTTTACTTATTTTTCTAAAATAAAGTTGTAGGGTTCAAACTTTGACCATTTCCATCTCCTTCAACCCCCATAGATACATGGATTATAGGGGTAATTTTCTTTATATGGTGAGTTTTATTCCTTTCTTATCTAATTTACGTTATCTTTGTTTTTTCTCTAATTCCAATGGACAAGAATTTGTTTTTGTTCCTAAATTACATCATATCATAGTTGGAATATTACTGTATCGATTGAAATTTGGTGAAAATTAGCTTTCAGAGGTTATGAGGGGTTAAATGATCATGGTTTCATGCATGTTCACTTTATATTTACAGTAGATTTGTTATTCATTAATTTTTCACCAAATTGTAATTTAATTAGAATCAATTTGATTTCAGATGTTATGGAATTAGTCGTTAGTGGTCTTGATGGTGTTCCAAGAATAAAATAAACCCCATTAATTGAGGTGTTGGAATTGTTATATCATCTAGTGAGTTATCCCTCATTTATGCCTAATTAATTAATTTTGGATAAATTGGGTAAATTAATTATTAGTTATTTATTATTAATTTAGAAGAATCTTGGATGAGTTAGGGGATTAAGGATTATGATGGAACTTAGTGAAGGATTGACTAAGGATTGATCAAGAATGATTAAGGGGATAACTTTTAGGTAGGTGGTTCCTAATAATACCATATTATATGTCTGTGCATATATTATAAAAATTGTAGGTTTGGGGTAAGTGGTTTTGAGTGACTTGAATATAAATAATGAGTTGTTTTACTCATGATATGAGAGTACAAGGGTAATTTTAGTCTCCTAACATTTCCCCTAGAGGCATGTACTATCATGTAACCATCTATGGATAACAATCCATGTGAGGGGAATGATAAGTGGACTTGGAAACCATTTAGGGTATCCATCATGAAGATATAACTTGAGAGACCTATGAAGTTCACATTCTAAATATTTGTATATCACCTTGAATGATACATTTAGATGATCATTTGGGATGATAAGATTTTTTCCATACAAGTTATGAGTTCTAATGAGATGTAAGAGTGACCCAACATGGTACCAAATTGTGATCTCCCACTTGATGAGTGAAAATTATGAGTTGAAACATAAGGAATAATAGTGTGATGGGTGTACAAAACTCCAGAGGGAGTGGGGATCCTTATATGATTCTTTTACAAGTTCCTTTATGAGGGAAACTCATATATTAGTTAGGATAGGTGGTGATATAGATTCATGATAGGACATTAACATAGTGATTTCCCATGATAGTGTGAACCTTATAAAATTGGTAGTTGTATGAAATCATTACCCAGGCTGAGGGAGATTGAGTTTGATGTCTGTGTCCTTGGTAAACATCATCATTAACATGGGTTTCCTAATGAGTACTTTGTTTGATTCCCTAGGCCAACACTCCAAGATCTGGTGACATGAAAACATACTTTATACACTATCATTGATACCAATTATTGATTCCCAGATATAACTATACCATAATTACACGTATTAAATAAAATATTACATAACAATAATTCCTAAAAGATTTTAGGTTTAGAGCCTTAAATAATTTTGAAAAACTATAAACTAATAAAGGATAAGTATTTGACAACTAATGGACATTTTTTCACACTATATTTGCAACTTTTTAGTTCATGATAAGTTTTCTGCATCTCCCAAAAATTATTCTACCTGTACTATTCATCTAAACATGTCATGTGTACTAATTTTATTCATAACCAAGGGAAATTAAAATATAAGAAGGGGTGATATCAAATTCTCAATAAGGGAAATATATAATTAGACCTATGAAAACATAATCATGGTATAAATAGTGCTATAGGAATAAATAATATGAATAATTCCACAATGAACTAAAAAAGGGAATGTTATATCCATGAAAATGAATGAAAACATAGATAATAGCAATGAGTGCTCTCAAAATGATGTAATTTATATTGTGAATCATAAAAAATACGTGGTCAAGGCCTTGTTACAAGACACTATACTGGTATGTGGTGTGTTATACACCAAAGACCAATATATTTTTTCTAACTAGTACTATAAAGGGATCAAGGGGATATATAATGATAGACCACACCTTTCACTTGACTAGGTCTAATACATTTACCATTAGAGTCAACAAGACATTTCATACCATTCCCTAAAGAACCTCTAGATGAATAAAAATGTGGCCATATATATAATCAAATATATGAAATTTTAATACATAATCAACCAATATTATAAGTAAACAATTATCAATAATTTAAATACTTCACCGAACACTATAAAAAATTTCATTATAGGTAAACATCCTCCAATAAAAATTTTATAAAATGAGATTTTCACACTATATAGGGTAATGAGTTCATGATGGAGTCAAAGTTTGAATAACCTGATCAGAATCCATGAACATAAATAAATTTTTATGGTTGAAAAATAAAATATCCTTAATTTAATAATATATTATTAGAATTGTGTTGACATAAATTAAAAAATAATCATAAAATACTTTTTTAAATGGTATCATAAAGAAAAATTTATTAAGAATATAATAGTTTAATACAACACATTCATTCCCAAAAATATTAAATATATAAATCAGAGAATAAATCAGGGAATAAAATCCCCATTATTATAAATAAATTGAAAATAAAATGTAAATTGAAGGAAAATATTAAAATATATTCTAGAAATCATTTTTAACATTGATGTAAAATATGAAATTTCTTGTTGATTTTAAATGAAACTTTTGAAAAGGTGACATAAAATATTTTAAAAACCATTTATTTTAAAAATAATCTCCAATAATGGATACTTTATAAGATATGAATATTATCATGATGAAATTTGGAGAGGAATACAATTAATATGAATATGGAAGGGGAAAATAATTTTACTATTTTTAATATAACATTGTTCAAAACTAAAATTGTAAAAAGGGTAACAAAAAATTAATTTGTATCAAAATATATTCATCACTCATTTAGGTACATAAATTAATAGATTATAAAATATTTGTGTATAAGAACACAAGCATATAATAAATAAGTCCACGATGAAGAAATATTACTCAAGGAATGAAGGCTTGATTTACCAATATCCCTTATAAAAACAAACTCCTTGAAGTAAGAAATATTTCATGAAGGGTATTTATTTGGTATTAATGTGAATAATGAAAATACCACATAATAAAAGAAAATTTTATAATTTAACCAACTGATGTGAAATAAATAAAAATAAAGGATCATAACTCCATGAATGAAAATTAAGTTACAAAAAAACCTTACAATCAGGGTAACAACTGAGTCAAAATCCATTTTATGAAAAGGAACTGATTTGGATTTGTATTTAACATGTAAAAAAATATAATATATATAAATCAATGTTTAAGGAATAAACCATTTAAAGGAAAACATAGTTCATAACATAAACCCATCTCAAAGAATTAATGTTTGAGATAAAGAATCCTTACCGCTTGAGTGAAATTTTAATCAAAAACCCAACAAAAGAGAGGGAATTTAAATACACTTATAATACTATGATAAGAAATAAAATTATATATATGATATCTCAAATAGGTTTTATATACACCACATAAACGAAATTAGGTTCATAATACCAAACATGTCTCAAAGAGAAGAATTTGAAAAGAATAACCTTACCTTTTATTCCTACTTGATCGTGATCTAACCACTTGTATAATGAACATAAATATCATAATTACTTATCAATTAAATATATTATGTAAATAATTCTATTATTATGATTATTTTATAACCATATAATACAAATATATTTACCAAATGATGTTTATTTTTATTATCTGGTGTTACAAGAATCAGTTGTTTTTTCACACAAACTTCATGAAGATGAAATCGATTCTCACTAAGTGACTTCAAGTTCATAATTCCTAGATCATTCAAGGTAGAATATATTTTTTTAAATGATTTCTTATTTCCCATTTTCATTAGGTGAAATAATTGAATATGAATTGTGAAAATGGAAATCATGATGAACGAGTTTTCAATGCGTTTGGCGATCAAAAGGTGATATATTAATAAATATTTCGAAAATTAACAAATATTTTATAGAATAACTGATAAATATTATATATATCTTTATTTTATGATATTAGCATTATATTTCATCTGATTATTATTTAGGACATAATGTTTATAATATCATTTATATTGGTGGTTAAATTATCCCAAATGGTAATGTGTTATAATGAGTTAATATTAAAGGGGATGTATTTAGATAATGATAATGTGATATATAGAGAATATTAAAATTTTCATAAAATTTATATAACTAAAATAAATTAATTCAGGGAACCATCAATTCTAGATGGCGATGATAGATTAAATTCATTGTTCGTAAAGGAGGTAGTTTTAACGTATGCACGATTAATAGTCTAATTTCTCAATGAATGGAAAGAATAATGGGATATGGATTTTTTATTCAGAGTTTTATTTGAGATGTATAAAAATTATTTATTCATAAAATCTATCCTTGATACTAACCTTTAGATGTGGTGATGAAAATTGAACCACATCACATCATGGAGGTGGTAGTCTGAACGTATGCATGACTAATGCATTGATCTCTCTTAGTAGATAGAAAGTAGTGAATAATTTTTTTTCCAATTAATATAGTAAAATTTAATTATATACTAATGATAATAATTTCATTATATTAATAAGTTTATTGAAGATTTATTGAGGAGTAGAGTAAAATAAAAGAGTAATTCAAAGTTATACTTATGTTGGAATCTTGAGTTGTCTCTTGGAAATCTCCTTGGAAATGATGGACTTAAGAAAAATAAATAGGGATAGAAGATTATGGACTTGGGGGAGATCTAGAATGATAAAATTTGAATATTTTGAGCAATAAATTTGAGAGAGAGGAGAGCCATTAAGTAATGCAAGTCTTACCATTTTATAAGTGAAGTGGAGGGTAGTTTTAGAAGCAAGCATTACATTTTCAATAATTTAATGTTAATATTGAAAGGTAAATGACTCAAAAATGAAAATACATGGAGGTAAAAGTTATTATGGGTAAAAAATAATCTAAAAAACTCATCATGGAGACAAACTTGAGTGTTTCAGGTATTGTATATTAATTTTTTTTAACTTTTACCCTATTTACTTTTACCTTGGTATTAATTTTAAGGAAAAAATTAATATTTAAACTTTTAAATAATTTTAAACTTTAGAGTTAAAATTCAAAAATTATTTTATCTAATAAAAGTTTTATGAGTTTTAAAAGTTAATTTTATGTTGAGAACACATTATGCGTAAACAATATTTTTTTAGAAATGTGTATTTTTAAGATGAAAAATTATATATAATTCATAGTTATTAAATTTATCAATTAACATAACATAAATTGGTTTTTTTATAAAACAAATAAAAAATTTATACTTTCATGGTAAGTGAAAAAAAATCTAACCTTGAAAATAATTAATTTAAAGAAAAATTCAAATTATTTTTTATTTAACAAACATTTTAATTTAGTTATAAATTTTTTGAAAATATTATTTATAAGGTCAAAGAATATATTAAAAATAAAAATTTTATTACTAAAATAAACATTTTATTAATTAAAAGGGTTTTTAAACTTCCAGGATATAATTACATAATGATAAAATCATAAAACTATAATCTTCATAAAAACCGTATTTTTCGACAAAAAATAAATATTTTGGAAAACTCCAAAAATTTCATGTGAAGATAATTTTTTTATTTTAAATAATTTTTTTTGTTAATATTTTCAAATATAAATTCTAAAACTTATAAATTCATTTTTTTAATAAAATTTTAAATATGATGAAAAACTATTTTAAATGGAAAATGAAAATTTTAAATATTATCTATAATTATTATTATTTTGTATCATTTACTAACTAAATTGGTTTTAAACAATTATTAATATCAAACATAATTTTAATGATTGATAATATGTTTCTTTACAATAGAAATGAATATCAGAAAAAAATTCATTTTGGAAAAATATGTTTCTAAATAATAAATGTTCTTATTATTCTTTTTAGGAAACATAATTGAATTTCATTCATATAAAAAGTAGATGTTATTTTATTTATAAATATATTACATAAATTTGTTAATCATATTAATTAACTCTAATTCAATGTTTATGTTTTAATAATCATTCTAAAATATTTATATTTTATCTAAATATAATGGGGTTTCATTTAAGATTAGTGTTGTGTGAAGATAATGTTATTAGACATATTGAAGTATTTAAATGATGATTTATATTAAAATATTTGGGTGTTACAAAAACACTTAAATAAATTTCATCCTCAGAATCTGACTCATAGTATACGTGTAATTTATTTAGGGAACTTATAAATACTATACTTGATGATGATTTGTTTATTTTGGATATGTACTAATATTTTTCTATATTAACAAAATTAATACCAGTTCTTTATAAAGATAAATAACCATTCATAATTTAAGATATAATTTTAAAATGGGATGATGATCTAGATTCATAATTAATAACTTCCTGCAAACCATCAAAATGTTTTATATGATAATTATACCACTAAGAGTTTTCATTTATAACTCAATATCTATTAATCTGTGAAAACTTTCATGGAATAAGGACGTATAAAAACTTGAGCAAAAAACTTATCATCTACTATATTAGTAGTATCCACATTGAATGTTATTTATTTTCATGGTTTTTGGTGACTATTTCCCTCATTGTCCCATGGATTGTGACATTGAGTCTAATAATTCAAAACACTATTGAAATTGAAGTAACATATTTTTGTAGCTTATCTCTCCCCATTAAATTTGAGATTTTGATGAATTTAAACACTAAAATTATCATATCTTCCTACACATTTAGGACAATTTACCCCATAACTCTTCCAACATATTTGACACATAAGAAATTGAAACTTATTTTCTTCATCATATTCTCACCCAAATTTCTATGGGATTATATACTTCTATTCTTTTGTGAGTTATCAATTTCAACAATGACTATATTGTTAATAAGAATTATTTAGAGATTCTTTGTTATAATCACATGTTTTATCACATCATAACATAAATTGTTAGGCTTGTTATAGGGATAATTTTTTCTATTTCCATTACATCAATTATTAAATGGATTCTTTCTGGATTTATCCATTACTAAAACCAAAAGAGTTAAAAAGAATAAAAATTATTATAAGAGAATTATAATAAATAACATTATGAAAATTTATCATCCAGATGTCTCAAATTATAACACTATCATGTTAGCCCGTAGCTCTTATAAATCGACTTGTATCTGACTTGATTCAACTTATATCACACTCGGTATAACCAATATCATTTTTGGTTCAACCTAGGTTACTTTAAGTTGGGTTATCTTATAATTCTCAACCTAATCCCTCAAAGTGAATAGGAAATAAATCCTTCAGTGGTTTTTAATGAGAATGTGATCAACCAAATCATATCCCTTATTAGTGTCCAGTAATGTGTGTAGTCATAGGACCACTCATTGTGTATCAGGGTGATGATCAATTCAATTATCGACCAACCCTTTTCAAGGTGATTAACCCTAACTGAATATTTTCAACAACCATATCCACATTCCAGTATCCAACCATGGATTTAGTTTTAGGAAAACCATATAATCTATACTTTACCAAAAAATTAGGATATCCAATACTTATATTAATTCCTACTATTTTCCCAAAATTAATCAATAATTTTTTCTTATCTCAATCCCCTAATTAAATGTAAATTATCACATTGACATTAAGACATATAACATGACAATGGGTTACTTATAAATTCGAAAGTGTGATCCTACCTAACTTATTAAAAATTCAATTATACATAAAAAAACATTATAATATCTAATGTTATCTAAACCCATCTCTGATACCATGTGTGATTCCCTAGACCCATAATCTTGAAAATAGTTCCATAAACTCATAATTTACATATTTTATTCATTAACAACTATATTTTTTTAGAAAAAACAATCCCATAGTTACATAACATAATGAAAATATCCCATTACATAAATTCCCAAGACCTTTTAGGTTTAGTGCTTTAGATTATCATGAAAAATTATAAACCAATATAGCCCATGTATTTATCAACAAATTTTTTTATACAATATAAGAATATTATTAATTCATGATATGATTTCTATATCTTCCAAAAATTATTCTAAACATGATGTCCTTTAAAACATGTATTGTGTACTACATTTCTTTATATAATGAGGAAATGGAAACATAAGAAGGGGTGAGCTCAAATTCTCATTAAGGAAAACTTATAACTGGATATATAAAAAACATAAGCATGGTATACATAATATAAAAGAAATAAATAGACTGAATAATTCAATAATCAAGTAAAACTAAGATCATTTTATATCCATGATAATAAATGAAAACATGGATAATAATAATTACTAATATCATACTAGTGGAATTCATAGTTTTGGATATCAAAAACCTAATGACAAGTCCTTTTGAAAAGACTCTATACTAAAATGGGGAGAATTATACACCAAAACCCTATGTGTTTTCTCTCACAAGACAAGCCAATAATTTTCATGGATATATAATTTATTCCCTACCCTTAAATTGATTTTTTACAATGCATTCAGTATAAGAGTCAGTAAGAAATTTTATACCATTATATAAGTAACCACATGTTGAATAAAAACATCATTATCTATATAATTAATGATATGAAATGTAAACACATAATCAACCTACATTAGTAGTGAATGATCATAAACAATGTTAATACTTCCCCAAACAACAAATAAATTTTATTTCTAGGAAAAAAATCCTCCAATCTGAATTCTGTAAAATGAGATGATCGCATTGTATAGGGTAATCAACTTACAAATAATTCACTATGAGGAAAACATAATCATAATCCATCTAGATAAATAAGGTGAATAGTTGTAATAAAACATATTATAAATGAAAAAGGAATCTTATAAGGTTTTTTTACTTAAATAAAAAACACCATCATAAAAAAATGCATTGAGCAATATCACAAAACAAAGGATAAAGAATCAAATTGTTTTATGCTTTGAGTTCAATCCCCCAAATAAAAAATATATATTAGATTATAAATCATGAAAAATAAAACCCATTACAGCTAATCCTTTCAAAAATGATAATAAAATTGAAGCAAAAAAATAAAACGTATTTTTGAAAACATTTTTAACATAGGTGTAAAATAAATATTTATTTGTCACTTTCAAAGGTTACTTTTTAAAAGTCCACTTGATAATATTTTGAAAACTATTAATATTAAAAATAATATGTGATAATTAATAAATTAAAATAAATAAGGGTTATCTTTGATAAATTAAGAGAGGGGGAAAAAATATTTGAAAGTGAAAGGGAAAAAATATTTTTATTATTTTTAAAATAACATTGTTTGAAACTCACATTATAAGAAGAATAACAAAAAATTATTTTATGTAAAAATATATTCTTTCCCCATTTATTTGGAGAAATTTTTATATAATATAATATCAGTGTATAATAACTAATGCATATAAGAAATAAGTTCATGATTAAAAAATATAACTCAAGGAAAGTAAACTTGAGTTATCACTATCCCTTACCGGAAATAAAATTCTTGAAGTAAGAAATATTTAAAGTAGGGTGTTTAAGTGGTAGTAATGTGAATTATGAAAAATACATATAATTTAATCGAAGGTTTTAATGTACCCAACGTATGTGAAAAAATCACATGAGAAATGATCTTTACTCATTGAATGAAAATTGAGTTACCAAAAAACATTACAAGTGGGTTAAAAACTATTTCAAAATAAATTTGATGAAAAATAATTTATTTGGCATAGTATTTCACCTGAATATATAAATATATAATAAATAAACATTAATGGGTGTTTAAAAATAAATTCAAAGGAAAATATGGTGAGGTACTCAATGTAGAACATACATAAATATGATATCATTTCATATAAATATTCAATAAATATAACAAATAATAATATCCAAGGAATATAAAGGTCTTGTGCCTTTATGGACTTGAAAAATAATAAAATTAATGATTAAAATATCCATAACATCTCCCAAAAATTTATTATTGTTTTTACCCTTTTATATATATCATACATAGAACCTTACATTAAAATATAGGGAAATAAAACATTAGAAAGGTTGAGATCAGATGATATATAAGGTTAAAAGTGGGAGATATAAATCATAAAAGGGTATAAGATGATAACAAGGACATGATCACTTAATCAAGGCCATGTTCTCAATGAAATATATATATATATATAATATTAAATGATAAACTCCAAAATAAATTCATGCACAAAATCATGATTAATAATGGAGTCGAAGTAGTTTTCATCTTTCAAGAGCCATAACATAGTCATGGGGAATCATAAAAATATTAAATCAAATTATTGTTAACATAACAATTCATAATCACTTAAATGAATTGTCTTATGAGTATTGATTGAATAAATCATACTCATATATCAAAATTTGAACATATCAATTTTATATCATGTCCATGCATATTTTTTTGAGTACAACTATTATAAATCATAATTATAAATCAAAATGTGAACATAAATATACATAATCATGTCCATTCTTATCCTCACAATTTAATGAGATATCTATATCATATTACCCAGTGCATTAAAGGGATTTAATGTAACAACACATCAAATAGTGAAAAGTATACATATGTGTGTAAGAGTTCATAAAAATACCCATCAATTCCTCATATCATAACCCAATGTATAGAAACATGTTTCATAAACATTCCATAATTTCATTATATCATAACATGTATAAAATAAATGGGTTTTATATAGATTTAATCATATGATAAATAAATCATGGGAAAGAAATAAGTTTCAAAGAATCAAATTTAAATAATGATTAACACAAGAAATCTAGAGAAATAAGTTGGATGGTAATGTAAATTTATTATCCCCTATGAATCATAAAAATCTTAAAAGGATGTTTACATAGATGAAAAATACCATTAAAATATTATTCAAAAAATTCTTTTAAAATATGAAAAATATACTTTTGTTTTGATATTATTTTGACTAAACATTCTTCAAATATTTATAAAAAGACTTTATTCAAATGAATATTTCCTTTAACATTTTTTGTAAAAAGTCATAAATAACTAGTTCAGAAAACATTATAAAAATTAATTTTTAAATACTTGTAATAAAATTAAAATATTATTATAAAAACTTCAAATAATCATTGGATCATAGAAAATAATATTCTAGAGAAAATTTTTAAGAATATGGGAAGGGAAAAATGTTCATCTATCAATGAGAAAATAATGTATTTTTTTCTTAAAATTAATTTCATTTTAATGTTTAGTAAACAATATAGAAAAATGTTACTATTACTTGAAAATTTTAAGAGTAAGAAAATGATAAGAAAATATATTGGTTTTGAAGGATTAGGATTATATAATATCCCTTACTAGGAATTTGATATAAATAGTCCCAAAAGGAAATGATATGGTAACATAAATCCTTTATCAGATGTCCTCTGTTTCTTTATACATGTTAAAAAATACTATATAATAAATATATATTTATTATATATCTATAATATTAACATGTTAATAGATATCTTACAATGTATCATTCCTTTATAATTTCAAATTATTCTTTTTTTAAAAACTTCCTTATTAAAATGAAAATTTTAGTGATATCAAGTCCGATTTTGATGAAAATTTCTATTCGATGGTTTTAATACCTGAAACATGGTCATTGTTTTATAATATAAATAATATTATTAATTAAATAATTTTCATAATTAATAATTATATATAATTTTATAATTTTTCATATAAATTAGTGATTAAAAATTTATCACATCACTCCATGGAGGCGGTAGTTCGTACGTACTCATGGGTGATGTTTTCAATTTTTAATGGATGAAAAAAAGAATGATAAATTATAATTAACCTTTTTTGAATAAATATTATCACATAAATATCAAAATTTTTCATTAAATATATACTTATTTATAACCATCTAGATCAGAAATGAAAAATTAATCTCATCACATAGTGGAGGTGGTAGTCTACAGGTACGTACGAGGGACAATATTTTTGTATAACTGGTGAGAAGGTACAAATATAGATTAGATGATATAATTAGAGAAGAACAATTATTTAATTAATATTAAATATAAAATTATAATCCATCATAAAAACTAACCATGAAATATGGTGATGTAAAATTAATCATATTAATATATAGAGGAAGTATACCATATGTATGCACATGAGATAATTTCATT
This sequence comes from Viscum album, assembly GCA_963277665.1. NCBI lineage: Eukaryota > Viridiplantae > Streptophyta > Magnoliopsida > Santalales > Viscaceae > Viscum > Viscum album. The sequence continues at coordinate 786,804,050 of OY728140.1, forward strand.
TCTGATTTGATGGAAGGAAGGTGGAAAATGGTAATTGAATAATCATAATAAAGTCTTAGTATATTGATGATATTTTATTGATTAATTTGGGATAAATAAAATTTATTTATAGGAAGTAAAGAAGAGATTAACTTTGAAAGAGTTAGGAAGGACAATTACATATTCTTTGAGAGACCTCGTTTAGATTAAACGTTATGACTTCTTAATATGGTCTTAGGGCTGGAATAGAAGCTAAAGTAACAAGGTGAGAAGCATAATAATATTTATGGATAGGTATTGGTAGATCTATAGGTCTAAAATTATGTAAATAAGGGCGTAGAAGAGGGGTTGTTTTATAAGTGTGTGGAGGGACACACATGGAATTAGTTATAGGTATAAATAATATACAGTTAATGTTTTGTGAATGTGGCACTATATGGTGAGGAATTTTAATTTATATTAATTTAAGTATGAAATATATTTAAAAATAATCTTTAGATAGGTTTAAGAGGAATTTTTATCCTTATATCTTAGTTTAACCTCTCGTAAACCCGTTTTAACCGTAACCATGGTAACAAATTTTATAGTTTTTACTATTCATTATGACAAAAAATTAATCTAACCATATTATAATATATCAATAATCAAGATTAAAAATATATAATCCAATTTAAATGAATAAATTTTAATAAATATGATTTTCTTAAATAAGTCTGCAAAAAAGAACAAAAATTTCTTTTAGAATAATGCATTTTCAAGCATAAAATTGGGTTACTTTAATTCCTTACTATGTAAAAATTATTAGATGAATTTTTGAATATTTTAGTGAATATATTATCTATTAATTTAATTAAAATCATTCATCAATAATGATTGATTTAATTTTTAAGATTAAAAAATTGTTCGCATTCAAGTTTTTTTTAGTAACAAAATTCTCATTTCTACATTCAAATGATTTTCTTTTAATTTATGACCAATTTAAAAGTAATTAATTAATTTTATAAATATCTAAAGATAAATTTTAATAATTTATTTAGTTCTATTAATTACCTCTATTATAAAAATATAATGAGAACTACCTTATTAAATAATATTTTTTCAATAGTATATCACGGTTTATTAAAACCTGATGTTAAATATAAAGAAAGTTATCAAAGAAATAAAATTTATTTAAAGATAAATATATCATAAAATATCAGGATTTTACATCATAACCCCTTATAATAATTTAACACTTGAAATTATAACTCTATGATAAAAAAAACTGAGGATATGTCTTCCTCATCACATCCTCAGGTTCCCATGTGGCTTCCTCAAATTTATGGGTTCACCACAAAGTTATTTTTAGGTGATTGGTCTTACTCAAAAGAAAATTATCTCTATGAAATAGTATCTTTATTAGTTTTTTACTAATAATATAGATCATACTCTAGTGGTATGACCACTTATTTAAGTACATTTTATGGATCAAGTGTATACTTCCTTAGGAGAGATATGTGGAAAACATCATGAACTCGAGATAGATCTGGTGGAAGAAAAAAGAGATATGAAAACATCCTGATATGATAAAAAAATTTATATTTATTAATATATATATGTATAGGGATTAGATTTAAATTAATTCAAAATATAATAACGTTTTTTCAAGGATATATTCATTGGAATAAATTATCACCAACTTCAAACACAAGATATCATCGATGGATGTCAACATAACTTTTATATTGACTTTGAGAGACCCTAATATGATGCTAAATGGATATAAATTTATCTATTATTTCCATAGTTATATCTTGTCCTAATATCTTTATTTTATCAATTTTACACTAGTATGATGGATTTATTTTCACTTCTTTCCATAGAGGGCTTAATAAGGATCCATATTAATGATTGAGTGAAAGATACTACTGTAAGAAAATTCAACCAATGAAAGGTTTTGACTCAAAAATATTGGGAATTATTAGAATATAAACTCAACATATCTTATAGTTTTTTAATGGTCCTCTCCGATTTAACACCATTCTAAGAATGATATATGATGATAAAGTTCAACTAAATATTCAAATATTATTGAATACTTATCTACAACATAAACATAAACCTCAGATTCATACTAGATACAATATAATGGGACACACCATAAAACCTTACCACTTATATAATTTATATCTTATAAATATATTCAAGTGAAAATTGTTATCTTATTATAATTAAATGTTCTTAAATCATAAGACGATCAACTAAAAACCAAATAAAATTATTTCATTTTGATATTTTGGGGAGTCTTCTAATGAAATCATTGGAAATGTTTTCCTATTTCTATTTTGGTATGTGTAATGTTTATAACATAAACTTAGACTTCTATATATTATACTAAAAATTAAGACTTACCAGTCATCAAGGTACATACTCTTAAATATCCCCTTTTATGTTATCCCACCATAAATACTCTTCAGATCTCTATACATCCTCATACTTCCAAGATGAATAGAGAATGATGAACTCTAAGATTCAATGAACAAATCATTCTTCATGTCTGGTATTTATGGGACACATACTCGGTTTTATAACCTTATTATTCCATCAAAATTAGGGTTGAACTCAAGTACATTTCTTTCGATATTATACATTTTAATATCCTCCCTTTTCACCTCTTTAATAATCATATGAATGGACGGTTGAATATTCATATAATAAAGATATGGTTTCCCCCTTTATACATGATTTTAAGGTCAATAATCTATAAATACATATGTATTGGATCTCATTTAATCCTCACCACTTAAAAACTATCATGGTCTTTCTGAATCATATCATTTTCCACTTTTTTTCCTCCCCAGGGTGGTATTGTATTAATCAGTTATAATCATTAATAAATTCTAACCATCTCCTTTGGTGTATATTCAACTATTTCTATGTGAATATATACTTAAATATTTTATTATATATATATATATCACACCTTTCACCATAAATACAATTCATAAATATTTTTAATTAAAAATTTACTATTTCCATATCCAAGCAACGAGTCATGTAATTTTTCTCAGAAATTTTAAATTGTCTTAAAACATCGTCTATCATAGTATCATTCTTCCCATGGATGAATCCTAGTACCTTCTATAATGAATAACTGTAGATTATAAGCCCTTCTCTAGTATAGGTCAGTGTAAGAAAAGGTACACTAAAAAACCTTATTTTTTCAGTTCTTGAAATTTTCATCACATTCATTTTTCCACAAGAACATGAATCCCTTATACAATGGTCAGTGGATTAGATTTCCATGAGAAATTATTCACAAAGAATAAATAATACCTATCTAACTAATAAAACTATATATCTCAGTCACAATGCCTGGTATGGGCCATTGGTCAATAAAATCCTTCTTTAAAGGATCTATCAATATACCCTCTATTGGGATTATATGACCCAAGAATCCAATTTTTGGTTTCAAAATTTCACACTTTCTGAATTTCAAATACAAATTCTCATTCTACAAGGTCTTCATAACAATCCTGAAATGATATTAATGATCTTCCATTCTCTTTTAATATACAACAATATCATCCATAAATACTAAAAAAACTCATTGTCATAATATTTTAACAATCTATACATCAAATACATGAACATATAAAGGGAATTGGAAAGTCCAAATGGCATTACTATAAATATTTATAATCCCAATTTACACAAAAGGTTATCTGGGGTATAAAATTCTTCTTTACCCATAATTTATGATATCTGAAATGAATTTCAATCTCATAAATGTATAGAGATATACATAGTTGATCAAAAAAGGAACTAATATAGGGTAAAAACACTTGTTCCTGATAGTGATATTATTATGTTATATATAATAAATTAAAATATGAATTGACCTATATTCCTTCTTATCAAAAAGAAAAATTTCACCATATTATAACCCAGACCTTCTTTTCAGGTATGTTTTTTCTTTTCTGGTCATTTTTGAGAAAAAGAGGAAATTATAGATATTTTCAAAGTACACTTAGTGTAATTTATGAGTACACGCCCTATACTACTTTTCCACAGGAGGTCGTGTGCTGGCCGTGTAGTGGCCACACACATGGCCTTATGGGAGTGAATTAGAGGCCACTTAAAGTGGAGTACAGAAACGGTGAGTACACGCAGTGTACTTTAAAAGTACATGACATGTACTTTTTTTTCATTAAATGCACCAGAGTCACGTCTAATCACCAGAAATCTCTTATTTTAGGTCCTGCTTGATCGAGAACTCTGTACGGACATAAATCTTTGACGAACCCCTGATCATGTGTCCATCCTCCAAATATAACACCGTCATTTATGTTTGAATCGCATCGATGGGTTCTCTCTTCTCATAGAGGACCATCTTCTGATTTCTCTTCTCTCGTGAGATATCATGGGTTGAAAGTTTTAGAAGTTTTTGTAGATCTTCAGAATTCTAGGGTGATTCATGATTCTAGGTTCATGTATAGAGATCTTAGAACACCAAGGTAGGTGGTTTGTACCTTTCCATTCAAAGTCCTTGAGTATTATGTTCAAATTCCACCAATACCCTTGAACGGGGTATTGCGTGTTTACCGTTTTACCCATGTTGATTTCCCACCATGCTTGTATGCTTGTGTATAGGTTATTTAGACATGAATATGATTGATTTCTATGATTTTTATGTTTTTCCCATGCATGTTCTATTTATGACCGTTTGGTCCTATTTAGCAAGTTGGCCACCTTTCCTATTTTCCATGCCTGTTGCTATAGGATGGAGAGTTTGTATTCTAACATTCTTGATATGATGTAGACTGGTAGCTAAGTAGTTCTGTAGGTTTACTTTGGCCATATTGCATTACTATGGTCGTTGACCTACACAGGGCCATGAGAACCTGGTGTAGTAGACTATAAGGGGAATTTCCCGAGTGAGCTTCCTCAGAGAGTATTTGAAACACTTTGGGCTATAAGGGGAACAGATCGAGTGAGATTCCTTAGAGAGTCCTTGACCACTTTAGACAATAAGAGGAATTGACTGTGCGAGCTTCCTTAGAGAGTCTTTGTTTTACTTTAAATTACCATGATTACTCTAGACTATAAGGGGATTTGACTGAGTGAGCTTCCTCAGAGAGTCTTTGAGTTACTTTGAACGACCTGGGCTATAAGGGAAATTAACCGAGTGAGCTTCCTCAGAGAGTCCTTGACTTTGGGGATATATGGGGTATTGACCGCGTGAGCTTCCTCAGAGAGTTCCTGACTACCTTAGACTATAAGGGGAATTGAATGTGAGTGCTTCCTCAGAGAGTCTTTATGAATTCTATGAACGAACCGGAGGGGCTTGGCTAAGTGCACTGCCCAGAGGTTTTCTTGTGCTTCTTAGGTAGGAACAGAGGGGATAGACGTGAGTACTTCCCAAAGGGTCACCTATTTGGGGTTTAGCTGTTTGTTTCACCATTGCTTGATATTGAAACTGTGGACTATTTACTGTTGAGTACTTTCTTGTTTACTGTTTTCTGTACTTTTACCTTCCATATATTCACTGACTATTAGGCAAAAATCTTCAGGTGGTCGCCTACTAGGATTTAGTCTCACACCCTATTTGGGTCATGATTTTGGCCACAAAAAGATTATATTACTATAGGTATAGATAAGGGAAATATCCCTTCTACTTCAGGTACATGACTTACTATGGAGTTGGAGAGCATGGGACCAAGCTTAGGCTTGCTATGCTGAGGAGCTGTTTATCTTTTTCTTTTGTACTTTGGTTTAGCACTGGTTGTATTTCCAGCATTGTGACTTGTTTGGCTAGTTTCCTGGACATATGTATCATGCGTCATTTTATATAAATATGTGCTCTAGTTTTTTATTAGTCCAGTCTTCCATTATTATTATTATTGGATATTTACTACTTCCTCTATTGTGTGTTGTTTAATTCCATTGTGTACTCTGCCAATGAGGGCATAGTTTCCCCACTATCACACCCAAGCCCTCACTGCTAGTCAGAAACCTATGGCATGCAGGGAAATGCGCTTGAGGCCATGTGACCAACCAGGTATGAGGTCCCTCTGGGTGGCTTCTGAAACTGGGATGTTACGCACCATATGGTGATACACTCAAGAATATTAATCATTTATGAAAATTATCCTAGAGTTTCTTATTTAATTCCTGTAACCCAATTGATTCCATTCCATAATGATTATTTTAAATTGGAATGAAATGTTGTATGAGTTCTTTTGAAAACACAACTTCATAATTTTATGGAAGACTAGGCATGCATTCAAGAAATACATGATTATATTACTAAAAAACATGGATAATTTCAATGTTGAATTTCTCCCCAACCCTTTGAGATACAAATACCTTATGAGTAGGTAGTCTGGACCATATATTAGAATTTTGAAGTTCAGGATAATCCTCACATAGAAAAATCATATGATGATTTGGAATATCAAATTTTATTTCCCTATTATATAAATTTATAATGGATAGATGTAGAGAGAGATAAGAAATGAGAAAAATAACATCAAATTACACCAAATGATGAATAATAATATTTTCATAGGGAACGTTCTTACAAACCCGCACAATGATATCCACAAATATAGAGTGTAAGAAAAGTGTGACTTAACCATTATGATCCACTTTAGATATTGAAATATCATATAACCATTCTTAGTCTTGGAGTTAACCATTAAATTTGGTAATTGAATCAAATAAATCCCAAGTTCCCCACACATAATAAATTGAACTATTATTTGTTACCAAGGATTAACTTCATTTCCATTTATTGAAATTTTCATTTTCATTAGAAATTACTTTCTTTATTCACTTATTTTCCACACATAAAAAATATTTTTGTTTTTTGTAAAAATTCCTTGGGTTCTTCTTCCCACATCATTGACATGTATAAATATGAATCTTATTCCCAATATGGTCTTTATCAACCGAAATACAATGAAGATACATTTTTCTTTTATTATACGTGTCAAAAAAATCACCCAATTTTACATTTTAATCATATACCTAAATAAATGGTTTATTATAATCATAAGGATTCTCATTCCATCTCCAATTTCATTTGGGTTCTCATAAGGATAGTCAATGTATTACATGTTACAGTAATTATTAGGATGATTCCTTATAGTTCCAACCATTGATTAAAAACAAAAATTTCTAACATAAGTATTGATTAATAATATATATAAGGAGAAATAATAAGAAAATAATTCCTAATATAACCTAATTTATTATAAATTCATATCAACCTATGAAACTTTAGGTTTAAACTATACCACTTTTGGTTTAACATAGGTTTTCTTTTGTTCTATCCTCATATTTCCCAAAAAATAACCTCAAAAAATAACTTAACCATCCTATTATGCCAAAGGAAATGATCCTAGATAACATAAATAAACATTACAGTATTTTTAATAGATATTCAATACATATAAAATATATACATGACCAAGGACCATAAATTATTAGTATCATTGGAGATAAGATACATCATCAAATTATTTAATAAAATATCATCAACATCTCTCAAAAAGTTATTAATATTTCTAAACTTCAATAAAAACCATAGTTGTTACCTTGAATAAAAACCTAGGGATGTAAAACATAAGAAAGGTAAAGATCAGATGCTCAATAATGGTAAATATGGGTAAGATCATTCATAAGAGAGAATATGATGATAATAAGGGTATGATAACATAAACTAGTGCATATTCTCAAAGTAAAAGATCCATACCCAAAAAATATTAGATCATAGAATCCAAAATTAATTCATCTATAGAATAAATATTAATAAGGGTGACAAATAATTAATCAACATTAAAGAGTCATAACAAAGGCATGTGACATCATAAGCATAAGAAATCATATTCTCCCAAACATAGATATTCACAATCATGCCCATGCATAATCATGTGATAATAAATAGAAGAAATCATAATCACACATTAAAATGTGGACATAGAAATTCACCATAGTATTCAAGAACATTATTATGAGAATAACTAGTACAATCTATACCCATACATGAAAATGCGAACATAGATATTCATTTTCATGTCCCCATTTATCATCATCATTTCATGATATATATATATCACATTATCCAATTAATTGGAGGGATTAAATGAAGCCACCAATCACAGAATGAAAACCTTATATATGTGTTCCACTAGATCATAAAAATAGTCTTTAATTCATTATATCATAACCCATGGTATGGAAATGAATTTCATAAAAATTAATAATTTCCTCATAGAATAACCCATATAAAATAAATGAGTTTCATAAATATTTAATTATAACATAATTAACCCTTGGGAAAGAAATGGATTTCATAGAATCATCCTTATATCAATATCATCATAAGCCATCTTGAGAAAGGCAATAGATATTTGTCAGGATCTCCTCCCCCTAATTGAACAACTCCTAGGATTGAAATTATAGAAGGGAGATAATGACACCTGAAGCCCACCTTTAATAAGATATGTATTTTTAAATAGAATTAGTGGTATGACATACACACATATTGGAGGTACTAACTTATAATATATGAGAAATGATAGCGATAAAATAGAAATAACCACACAACAAACGTATGATCATAAAAAAATAAGAATTGATCAAAATACATGATATGAATTCAATAAAATACAACTAAAAAAACTGAAAATAATAAAATAGTTCTTTGGTAGTGACCATGAAGTTCCAATAGATCATGAAAATACTATTGAACTAGTAATGTTCAGCTCAATTAGTAAAAGATCCTACTGACTAGAAAACCAATTTATATATATGTATGATGAGAATAACATGTATACTCAATAGGATCCTACCAATAACCATAGGTAAAAAATGTGAAATATGAATACTAATGCATGTTGAGTAATGAAATGAAAAAAAATCATCCCCTAAACATGTTAATAATTTTTTATCCCATAACTAAAATGACTATCTATTATTACGTATTTAATACAATAGATCATATAATATAATAAAAAAAGATATTACCATACTACCATTTTCCCACAAGTTGGATGTTCTACCCCAACATCACACATCTTTAGACATCTCTCTACAAAAGTCAATCTGAAGACAACTATGATAAAGTAAACCATCCCAATAACACCTTGAGCTAAATCATGCACCATATTCATTACATCCTTACACCATCACAACCACATCTCCTTACAGTAACTGAGTAGTATCTAAGATCCACGAAATCCCAAACATCATTAATTATACATTGAGTATTATACCTAAAGCCATCAAAAACCATACATCGAGTATTATTCCTCAATATATCACAATCTTTGTATAAAATATGTATAATAATCCATAAGATACTATATTTAAATATATATATGTGTGTGAAAATAATCTCAAGACATTACATCCCTCCGCACACATAAATGGGGAAATATTACCACCATGCATAAGAAAAAATAATACTATATGGGGAAGAGAATGGGGGTATAGAGGGTAGTAAACCATTAACTTCTAAACATCCATGATGTTAGGGAAAACACCCTCCTAGAGTCACATGGGTGTCAGTTTCCATACTAATATCAGTGGGGTAGAAAATGAAATCTCAAAACATACATTATATATATATATATATACAATTCAAAATAACATAATGGGAAACTACCTTTCCTTAAACTCATCTTCCACTAAGGTTTCATATGAATCATGGTTTCCACTACTAAGGCCTATGTATCAAAAGAATAAAAGAATAAAACACAACATTAATTAATTAATTATATATTAAATAAATTAGTTATCTATTAATTAATATTACTCTTTTTTCTTTCCAACAATTAAAATTTCATTTTTTTGAGCCATGTGTCGATGAATCTATTAATTATTTTCTTAGGTTCTCGAGTATGTCATCATCATAAATTAAGAATCAAGAACCAACAATATTATTTGATTAATTCATTTATCATATCATAATCATTTGAGAACTCTAGTACTTATTCCAAGCTACCGCATAAAAAACCCAATCATAGTGCCCAATATAAAACTGCTTCTCATAATTGGAAACATATAATATCAATATCAACAAGAAATTGTCCATTAAACCAAAAGATTTATTATCAAGAAATAATCCCATATTTTAATATAATGACAATATGCATGCCTAACTTCAACTTATTTTTTTGGGCTTAGTTCCATACATGACACCAATGCACATAATATCACATCAAGAAAACAATGGTGACATTATCATATAATTGGAACCCCATGCCACTATCCCAACCTCAGGAATTTCCACCCATATAAACACCATAACCAACACCATATACCATCTTCATAGCCACATGAATCCCCACACATTTTTACAAATAAAAAGGGATATCATTTAATAACATCTAGGTACTAAATAAATCAACCATATATACATATAAAATTTATTATTCAACATATAAACCAAAAGGGAAACATGACCTAACAATCAAGTCATTCTAGCCATTATGAAACAACATTGGGGTCACTCATCCCTAATATAATGATTTAAGAAATCATTCACCTTCATAAATTTCTTCAATTAACTTATTTTTTAGTAATAAAAATTAGAATATATAGCCTTATAAATATCCATGTTTGAATATTATTTATTTAATTTATAATTTTTTTCTAATATTATATTTCATATATATCATCAAACTCAATGATAAATATTTTAACATGAATCATTATTTTATAAACAAAGAACTACCTAATTTATGTTTTAATTTAATTTCCAAGCATATCAACCATGGTTAACAGCTGTAACCACAAATTTCACACTATCTAGTAAATAATAGTGGAATAAAACATACCCCAAAAGCAGGTGACCACACATTAAAAATATCTCAAAAATAAAAATTAAATATTTCCACATGTTATAATACATAAAATTCCCATCACTTAATTAAATTCTAATATATAACAATTTACATTTCAATTTACTAATATCCATAATTATAAATATAATTGTCATCAACATTATTTATGTAGTTTAACACTATATCATGATTTAATTTGATTTTATAGAATTATAATTAGAGAAATTCATGCGATTATCTATAATAACCCATACATTCACTAATGAAACTTCTTTTTTTGAATGAATAAATTCCTCATTAAGGATGTAGTTATAGAAAACACAAGAATTACTTTAGTTTTTAGACCAAAATAGCTTATAAGATTTAAAATTCCATTAATTAACATAACTTTTAATAATATAATAGTTGTATAGTAACCCTTAATATTAGTATATATTAAGGGTTATGATGAAGAACAATCTACATAGAAAAAATAAGAAATAACCTTAACTAGTAGGATCATGCCCTATGAAGACCATTTATCAATGATTCTAAGGAAGATGTAATACCTAGAATTTTCCCTTGTCCAATCATAATATAAGACCCAATAACTAAAACATGAGTGAAATTGTTTATGAGATAAGTTTAATCTTATCAAGATTGTGGTACAAACCATGTTCACTGAACTACCACATGAAAGTGTCACCATCACACACCATACCATTAGGGAGTGCACTAGTGTAATAAGGGGTGATGTATCTAGACTCTAGTAGTATGAATTTATATTTTCTCCTTTTTGATAAAATAATGATTATATTTGTATCATTTCATCATTACATTATATGTACAATTATATAATAGTTGATAGAAATTATATTTTGATATAAAGAAACCAAAATTGCATTTTTAGGAAAATTTATGGATTTAATTAAAATGGAATTTTGAAAAATTCAATAATTTCGAAATAAATGATATTTTCATGAAGTATCCTTATTAAATAAAATTTATTTAAATATAAATTATAATATATTTTAATGAAGTCTAATACAAGGTCAAAATATTGTTATTATTGTAAAAATAGATATATATATTTTTTCAATAAATGAGAATTTTTATTTAAATGTTTAAATTTTTATAATTATATAATTATTTTGATAAAATAAATAGTATTTTTTAAATCATAACATCAAAAGTATCCAATGATGAAATTTTAATAATTTTATGATATAGTCAAAGGCTTAGGGAAACATTAAATAAGGTAGAAATATACACTTCGTATTATGAAATCATAAAATCCATAAAGTTATGTCATAAATACTGTAAAGATTATATAGGAACAAAATTATACTTACAAATTAAAACAACATGTTTTTATATTATTTTATTAATTTTATAATCCTTATATGCATCCTCCAATACTTTTATGATATTTTCAGATTTCAAAATCAATTATTTATAAACATGACTCGCTTCCACATCACCAATAAGATTATTTTATTGATTTCAGTTGTTATAAATATAAAATATTTAAAAATTTTCATCCTTGGTGGAGATAGTTAGAAAAATAATGGGAAGGTTTTTGGTTTTTATTTTTTTATTATAGAGTCCAAAACCATAGCTTATAAATTAATAAATAATTCCCATATATGTTTCTATAAATACCCACCAAACCTTCTTCAAATCATCCATAAAAACATATTAAATAAGAAATTACTCCCCCAAAACCTCTCTAAATACCCCCATGGTGTTTTCAGGCTCTTAAGAATCTCCTCTCATGCTTTTACAAGTTCTCTCTCATGGTAAGGGATCATATCCTCTTTCTTTTTTATTTCTTGTACTTTCTTTTGTACTAATCATTTTTATTTTAAATTATTCATGTTGTAATATGTTTTCATATATCCATTTTATTTTCCTTATTATTTTCATGTAATAATATAGTACATTTCATTCTAATTAATCTTTTCCACGAACCTTTATGTACACTCATTATGCAGCCAAAATTATCCCATGAATTGTTATGCCAATATTTTGTATTGTGAATACCCATACCCATTTATACTCAAGGGTATTAAAAAATATGGAAATAATATTCACTAATTTAGAATATATATATATTGTATCCTACACTCCTAAATCCATGAATTAAAAGTTATTAAATATGTTATTAGGTTGTATGATCTACGTGGTATAATAATGTGTGCACATGATATGAATTTGACGGGTGGGGCCAGAATTATACATCACTCCAATGAATCGAGAAAGGTTTCCCTCTAATGATATACCATTTATGATGCATGGGATGTTATCCTAAGAACACTACATTATGATTTCTTGGCGGATATCCATATCTATTGTTTATGATGTAAAGTGTTATATTGTTTCCACATTCTTAATGTGTCCTTATTGTTATCATGATATACCATGTTTCTATGTTCATGATTATGATTATCTCCTTTATATGTCACTATTTTATACCTCTTAACTCACATTAACTACTTTACCTTATGATATTATTTGATTATTCCCTTATTATGATTTATACCTCACCAATTTCTTATAAATATCCCCAGGTTACCCTGTACAGTTTAAGAAGAGTGATGTAATTTTAAGTGAATCTTAAGGAGTTTTAAATAATGTTTCTATATCCCTATTCAAGTTACTATGCGATGTACCTAATACCCCAAAGAAAATTGGCCTCATGATATTATAGGATTGTTTAAGTGTGCTTCTATGAAACAATTCATTAATTAAAGTTTACAAAAAATATGGGAAATCCTAACTAGTATCATAGGCATGTCTATTAATTTTTGGGATTATGTTTAGAAACCATTAGTGAAATACATAGTGACAAGGACATATATAGTAAAACATCCCTATATTGGTAAATTATAGAGAAAGTTGTTTCTAAGAATGAAAATCCCTATATGGATAATACAAGTGGATGTGGATTTTGTGTAGTTGTATCTTGGTGTAATAAGCCCAAAATGGGTGCATTGGGCAATGAATCAATTATCAATTATAGAAAAACAAAGACACATTGATGAACATTTTGTTTAAAACTCTCAAGGAAAATTCATTTGTAAATTAAAAATATCCTTATGAACCATTATGAAAGGGAAAAATAACTATCCATTTTGTTTTAGGAAATATACTATAGTTGACATAAATTTAAACCTATAAATTCATAAGTTAAGGAATATATGTCATTTATGATCTATCAATTTAGTTTTTATATTTTCCATTTTTTGTGTGTAATAGTTTTAAAATTCTCATCCCTAATTATAATTTTGACAAGGAATGTTATTAGAACTAGAATAAAATTATGAAGGGAAGGCTTATCATCCATTCATGAACTTTTAATGTAATATATGACTATGGTTTTACACATTCATTTAATCAAGAAAGTTTAGAAACAATATTCAAAAGAAAACCTCAAAAAATGGAAGTAGCGATATTATTGAAAATGAAAAATGGGAAATTATTAAATACTATGTATATAACTGCTCCTCTATCCATATTTGAGTGATGAACTTCATGATGAAACTTATGATACCCCCTTAAGTGGAATTGATGGAGTTTTGGGTATAGTCGGGTTTTCCTTATATAGAGCCAATATAAATTTCCTAGAAAATCAAATAACCATATGTATCTTGAATTTCTCTCTAATTCTATACATTTTTAATGAGGAAGATGTGTCTCCTTTGGAGGCATCATCTGAAGCATGAATATTTGTACATTATCAGAAAGTGAATCAATCTCAAATGATTGAGAGTAAAGAAATGATCATCTTTGATCACATTACCATTGTAAGGTAATATGTTGATGTATTTTATAAAGAATTTTTTGGTCTTTCTTGAGTCCATGATTTTGATTTCTCAATAAATATTATACCAAAAACTTTTCCAATAACCATAACTCCATATAGAATAGGCATAATTAAACTTGAAGAGATGAGGAAGAAACTATAAGAGAATATGGATAAAGAGTTTATATGCCCAAGGGCTTCACAATGGGGTGCACTAATATTCTTATTCAAGAAGAAAGATGGGTAAGTTCACCTTTTCATTTATTATCATGGTCTCAATAATATCACAATAAAGAACAAGTATCCTATAGCACATATTTATGACTTGTTCAGTCAACTATGTGTATTCCAATACTTATCTAAGGTGGATATTAAATCAAGATATTATAAAGTAAAGGTATATAAAGATTATATCACCAAGATTTATTTTCATAAAAGGCATGAAAACTACAAGATAATAATGATTTCAGTTGGAATTAATAATACAAAAAATATATTTAGACAATTTACAAATATAATCTTTAGATATTACCTTGAAGAATTTGTGGTAGTTTTTATGGATGATATTATTATCTACTCTAAAATCATGAAGAACAATGAGGTATTTTTGAATTATATACAAATGAAATTTTTAAAGGAAATGTTTTATGGGAATTAAATTAAATTAAATATATGTATGGGGAAAGTATCATACATAAGGAATTTCACCATAAACAAAATAATATCGATGGATCCATTAAAAACAAATGAAATTGGAGGATGACCCCGACTAACTTCTATGATGAAAATGCATAAATTATTTATATTTTCTAGATACTATCTTTAATTTTTGATAGACTTATCTTGACTATCAATCCAACTAGATATTAAAAAAATGAAGATAATCAAGTATGTCTGGATGAAATAATGCGAGGAGAGATTAAAAGAGTAAAATAAGAGGTCTGTTACTACACATATGACCACTTTAACCACTAGTGGGGAAGGTTTTATGATTTAAAATGTTTCATCCAAAAATTTATTGAATGAGTGCTCATAAATGATTACAAAGTGATATCATATTTCTCTCACTAATTAAAGATCCATGAGCAGATCTACCCAATGCATGATTTGGAATTGGCCGTAGTGATCTTTGCATTACTAATTTGGTTGAAATATCTCTACAGGGAGATGCATGACATATATACAGTTCATAAAAGGATCATGTATATATTCACATAAAAGGATCTCAATATGTCCCAATGAAGGTGGATATATATAATCTATGATTATTATTGTTGAATCCATTACCATTATGGGAAGGTTAAGAAA
Organism: Viscum album; assembly: GCA_963277665.1. Taxonomy (NCBI): domain Eukaryota; kingdom Viridiplantae; phylum Streptophyta; class Magnoliopsida; order Santalales; family Viscaceae; genus Viscum; species Viscum album. Next base: position 786,819,953 of record OY728140.1, read on the forward strand.
GAGTTAGATGCTTGGAGTAGAAAAGATATTGAAACGATATCCATGATGAGGATTTAAATGGATCCAATATTCTTGGAAATAAAAAGGACATACATGGGAATGATAAAAGTATCTTTATCCTAAATTTATCAAATAAAATCTTAGCTATCCATTATTGAGGGGATCAATGAGACCCAAAAAAATGATGAGGTGGTACATAAAAGGTAGATAATATTTTAGAGTTCAACATTAATAAAGATAAATTTATTATGTTTTGAGATTGGATATGTGTCCTATAAAAACCATAGATGAAGAGATAAATTTTTTATGATTCATATAGCTCATCCACTCTATTCATCCAGAAAGTACTAATTTGTACTGGCTTCTAAATTAAAACTTATAGTAGGATAATACGAAGAGTGATATTACAGAATTTGTATCCTGATCCTTAGTTTACCAATAAGTTAAGGCTAAATGAAAAAATTATAAGGGTATGATTCAAAAGTTTTCCATACTATTATCAAAATCAAAAAAATAAATATAGATTTATTTATAGGACTCTTGAGGCTATCTAAAGACAATAAATCCTTATTGGTGGTATTCAATCACCATTAAAATTCATCATATTTCATTACTATCAAGGAAGATTTATCTCTTGACCAACTCACTATGATAAACATAATTTAAGTGTTAATAAATCATGCAGTACCACTATCCATTATATTTGATCAGGATGTGAGGTTTAACACAAGGTTATAGAGAATCCTTTAGTAATCATTGGATATAGAGCTATTTTTCAGCACTACTTATCACCCTTAGATATGAGGTAAGTCTAAGAGAACCATTTAAACTCTAGAGGATATGGTGAAATAATTTTCAATAAATTTTAATGGATGTTTGGATCAACACCTCCCACTAACAATAGCTTCCATTAAAGATTTCAAATGGCACATTACGAGGATATATATAAGAAGAGGTGTCAGACGCCAGCATGTTGGGATGATGTTGGAGAGTGGAAATTGATGTGATGAAATATTATGTAATATATGATGGATAATGTTCAAAATATTAAATTTAATATGAAATACAAAAAAATTTGATAGAAAATATATATAGATAATTATTGAAAAGATATAGAGTTTGAGGTTAGAGATAAAGTATTCTTGAAAATATTTTTTTGGAATAAATTCTTAAGGTTTAAGAAGAAGGTAAGTCTTAGTTCATGATACATCATCCCTATTAAGATCCTTGATCACATTAGATCTATAAACTATCAATAAGAAATATTACCTATCCTATATCAAGTACATTATGTTTCCCTTTGATAATGATTTTTAATATAAGTATAAGTTAATAGAGATATTATATTTTATAGAAAAAGTTATACAAAACTAGAAAACTCACCAAGTGAAATTGATTTGGCAGAACCCCAAGTTTGGTGAAAAAAATGGGAACAAGAAGAGGCAATGAAATATAAGTACCCTTATCTATTTTAGTGTATGGAATGAAATTTATATGGTGAAATTTATGAAAATTGGAAGAATGTAATGACCAAAACATTATTAAATGAATATCCCTTTTTGAATGAATAAATTCTTTGTTAAGTGATGTAGTTATATAAAACACACGCTCTATATTGGTTTTTGGAAAGATATAGTATGTGTGGTTTAAAAGACTATTAAGCATCCAAACCTTTGATATTATAGTCATTGTATAATTTCCAATATGATTAATATATATTACGTTTTATGATAAAGTCAAATTGATATAAAAAAATTAGATATGACCACAACTGGTAGGATAATAACCTATAAAGAACATTTATCAGAGATTCTGGGGGAAATAGAATCACTAGGATTTTCCCTTAGGAAGCCCAATATGATATACAACAACTGAGACATGAGAAAAATAGATTATGATATAAGTTAAATCTAAATGAGATCATGACCCAAACAATGTTCTCTGAACCACTATAAGAAAGTGTCACCATCACACACCATACCCTTTAGGCGTACACTAGTGTAATAAGTGGTTTTGTATCTAGACCCTATTTGTATGAATTTTTATATTCTATTTTTTTAATTAAATAATTATTATATTTATAATTTTTCATCATTATTTCATTTATGCAATTATACATGAGTTTTAAAAAATTATCTTTTAATCCAAAGAATCAAAAATTGTATTTTTGGAAAATACATGGTTTTAATTAAAACATAGTTTTTGATAAATTTAATAATTTTTAAATAAATTATACATTCATGAAGTATCTTTAAAAAATATATATTTTGAAAATATAAATTATAATATAATTAAATGATGTAAAATGTAATCTTTATAAAGGTGAATTTGTTTTAAAAAAACTAGAACTTTTTTAAATAAATGAGGTTTTTTATTTAATTTTAAAAATTATCATATTTATAGAATTATTTTTATAAAATAAATACTATATTTTAAATCATAATTTTGATATTATCCAATGGTCATTTATTCAATATTTCACGATACATTCAAATTTTTGGGTTAAGATTAAATAGGGTATAAATATAAATTATGTATTAGGAAATTATAAAATCACAAAAATTGAAGTAATAAATACTATAAAGAGTTTCCAAGATCAAAATAATGTTATATATTTAACATAATGTGTTTTGGATGTTATTTTATTTATTTTGTAACCTATTAACGAATCCTTAAAAAACCTATATTATATTTTAATATTTTAAAATCACTTCTTTATTAACGTACCCAATTCCACATCACCAATGGTATTATTTTAAGAAGTTACATTATTATACTTATAAATTATTAAAAATCACTTCTCTTTAGTAGAAACCATGTTAAAAACCAGGGTAAGGTCTTTTGTTTTGATTATTTTATTATATATAGTCTAAAACCTATGTTTAGAAACTAATAAAAAAATTCCCCTCCCCTTTGCTATAATTACCTAACTAACCTCCAACTAATCTTGCCTAAAAAAATTAAGGATTATTTTACTCTCTCCCCCCCCTCTATAAATTACTTCCATAGTGTTACAAATCTATTAATAATATATTCTAAAGCTTTTATAATCTCTCTCTCATGGTAAGGGATCCTCTCCTATTATTTTATTTTGAGTACTTTATTTATATTAAGACTTATGATTTCAACAATTTAATATTCTAATTTATTTTTTACATCCCTTTTACCAGAATTTTGATTCCCATTTAATGAAATAACACCTTTAACTCTTATAAAATCCCTTCCATGATCTTTTATGTACACCTGTTATGATGCCAAAACTATCATATGACTTTCCCTACTAGATTTTTGTATTTTGAATAAGAATCACCATTTCCACTAAATGGTTTCAACATAGATAGGACTATACTTAATTTATATTTTATTACTATTTATATAACCCAAAATCCTTAATTTTGGGATCAAAAGTGCTTAAATGTGTTCGTATGTTATATGATTTATGTCTCACAATAATGAATGTACATGATATGAATGTGATGGGTGGGCAATGTTTCTATCTCATGAGATAGAATTTATGATGCAAAAGATGTCATCATAAGAACACTATGTTATGATTTCTTATAAAGTAGAATTAAATTTTGTTTATGATTATATGTTTTATGTAGTTTTCATATTTCTTATGTTTCTTTGATGTAATAATCTTATACCATGATTCTATATTCATGATTATGATTCTCACATTTCTATGTTACATGTTAAGCCTTTTTGATCAAATAAAATGCTTTACCTTGTGATATTATTTGATAATTAACTTACTAGGATTTATAACTCACCCCTTTCTTATTTACATCCCAGTGTTATCCCATGTAATTTTAGAAGAGAGATGAAATTTTAAGACCATGTTAAAGAGTTTTAAATAATATAATTTAATCAGTATTTAAGTTGCTGTTCTATGTACCTACTTTAATAAAGAAACTAGAACTCCTAATCTTTTAGGATTTTATTAAGTGTGTTTCTATGTAATAAATTTTTAATTAAGGTATATAATAAACATGGGATATCATAGTTGGAATTATAGGAATGTTAATTTATTTTTCGGGATTAGGGTTAGAAAATATTAGTGAAATCATTATTTACAATACTAAAATAAGAAAACATCACTAGATTTTGGTAAATTTTAGAGTAATAGATTTCTAAGAAATAAAATCTCTCACTAGATACTATAAGTGGGTGTGGCTCTTGCATAATTGTACCTAGGGAAAATAAAACAAAAAATGGTGCTTGGTAATTGAACTGATCATCACCTTATGTATGATATAGAGGATACTATATAGATATGATTTTACACTACCAAAGTATATTCTTTAGTAAATTCACAAGATCCTTATAAACCATTTTGAATGGAATAAAAATGCCCATAAAAGTTTTTGTTAGAAAATTAACCATGGTTAGCTTAGATTGAAACCTATAAATTCATTGGTTTTGGAATATATTTTATTTATGAGTTATATATTCAATGTTCATAGTTTTCCTTTTATGTGTAATAGTTTGAAAGTTCTCATCCCTAATTAAAATTTGGATGAAGAAAATGATCAGAACTAAATCAAATAGTGAATGAAATGATTATCATCCATTTAAAAAAAAAATTGTACAATATGATTATAGTTATACACATTATTTTATATCAGTTAGTCTATAAAATCTATTAAAAAAATACCTCAAAATATGGAAGTGAAGTTATCAATGAAGTAAAAAATTGGGAAATTATTTCATATTGAGCATATAACTCCTCCCATATCCACATTATTCAGATGAACTTCCTAGTGAACCTTATCATAATACCTCTAGTGGAATTTATGAAATTATGAGAATGGATTGTTATTAATTATATAGTGTGAACAAAAATTGATGGAAGTAGGAAATCAACCTCTATATCATGAATTTTCCTTTTATTCTATAATAGATAATGAAATAGGGGGAATATATTTTAGAATCATCATCTCAATAATGGATATTATTTATTTATGAGTAATTGTATATTTTTTAAATGATTAAGACTAAGGGAAGGATTATCCTCTAGGACATGACCATTTTAAATAAATACACATATGTGTTTTATAAATAATTTCCTAGTATTCCTTCAAGATTTGTGGTTGATTTCTTAATCAAGCATATACCCAGAGATTTTCTAATTTCCATGAATTTATATAGAATAACCACTATTAAATTGGAAGAGATGAAGAAGAAACTATAATGGAATATAGATAAAGGGTTTTATGTCCAAGTGATTCATTATGGGTTGTATTGACCCTATTTATCAATAAGAAGGATGGGTCAATGAACCTAGACATTTATTTTGAAGACCTTAATAAGATCGTGATAAGGAACAAGTATATTGTTCCAGAGATTACTGAGTTTTTTTATTAGCTATTTGGATCTCAACACTTATATAAAGTGGATAATCAATCTTGATTTTATCAATTAAATGTGGATAATAAGGATATCCCCAAGATGTGAAAATGCATTATTTCCATCATCAGGAAGTGCAACAACCTTATTTCTAGCACCACTGAGGCCACTCATACCTGGAGGGAGGGGAACAAAGTTGCGGATCACCTTTATTTCTAAACTAATAAAACTATCAAAGTTAGCTATCTCCCAAACATATATTTCTTTAAACCTGACGGGGTGAATCTGATATGGGGGGATGCCCTTGGTCTACATTATTACAAACCTCCTTAGGCCTATAGGGCCTCTTGGGATTGTATTTCTTTTGTGAAATAAAAATAATAATATTGATGATGAGGATGTACCCAAGAATTATTTTCATACAAGTTATGAAAACTAAAAGTTCATAGTGATGTCATTTGGACTCACAAACTCTCTATATATCTTCATGGACTTTATTAATAGTGTCTTTATGGATTACATAAAAAAAATTACGGAAATATTTATAGATGATATTATTGCATAATATAAAATCTAGGAGGAACATGATGAGTATTTGAATGATATACTAAATAACATGAAAAAAGAAAAGTTTTATAAAAATTATAGTAAATACACAATTTTTATGGATCAAGTAATAATCTTACGACGTGTTATCATTTAAAAAGGAATATCCGTGGATCCTTAGAAAATAGAGGAAATTAAAGGATTTCCTAAACCAACATTTTTATATGTAAATATATAGTTTCATTAGATTTGATAGGTAATATATTATAGTTGTGATAAAATTACCCCAATTATCATTACCACAAACCATTATAACATGTAAGGGAGTCAAGTTTTAATTGACTGATGAATGTAATTAGATCTCTGAAGAATTAAATGAGTATCTAATTACTACACTGGTTCTCACATTAACCACTAGTGGGGAAGGATTTTTGATCTCTAGATATTATTCTAAAAAGGTATTGGATTATATACTCATTTAATATGATAAAGTGATAGAATAGTCATCCCCCTATTAAATATCCATTAGTATAACTACCCAACACATGATTTTTAATTAGGCACAATGATCTTCACAATATTTATTTGGAGGAATTATATCTACTAGGAGAAGTGTGACATATATATGAATCATAAGACCCTTAAATAAATATTTACACAAAAGGAGTTCAATATGTTCCAATGAATGTTGTTATAGATGGTTAGGGATTATGTTTATTCAATCCATTACCATACAGGTAAGGTGGATAATGTGGCGTATGCTCAGAGTAGAAAAGATTCTACAACCATATCCATGATAATGATTTAAAGGGATCTGATATTATTTGACATAAGTATATACATGGGAATAATAAAATAATCTTCATCCAAACTTTCTCAAATATCTTCTCAACCATCCATTCTTTAGTGCATCAAGGAGGCCTAAAAATATAACTAGTTTCTATTGAAAGAGGTTGCGAATATTATAGAGTTCAAATTTGATAAATATATATTTATAAGGTTTGTAACATGTATATGTGTATTACTAATACCAAGGATAATGATATAAATTTTGGATGATACAGAATGATTATCCTTCTTTATTCATCATGGATTCCCTAATATCAAAGGATATTTGAATAGAAACTTATGGTGGGATAACATAAAGAAGGATATTTCAAAATTTGTATCTTGGTTCTTGGGTTTTCAATAAGTTAAGGATGAAAGTAATAATTATATGGTTATGATGTATCCATCTTCCATACCAGCATAGAAATGGGAAAACATAACCATATATTTCTTCATTGGACTCCCTATAACATCTAATGGAAAAAATGACATTTATGTGGTATTCAATTTCCCTAACAATTCATCACATTTCATTGCTATCAATAAATATTTATCTCTTGAACAAATAAACAAGATATACATAATGGAAGTGTTAATAAATCATGGAGTACCACTCTCTAGTGTATCAAATCAAGATATGAAGTTTACCTATAGGATATAAACAATCCTTCATTAAGAATTGGATACAGAGATGAGTTTCAGAACCAATTATTATCCTCATATTGATTAACTATTTATGTAAACCATTAAAACTCTAGATAATATTCAAAGATAATTTTTAATGGTTTTAATAGGATTTTGGGATCAACTCCTTCACCGAGTTCAATTCTCATATAACAAAATATTACATTCTAGAATTCAAATGGATCCTTATAAGGATATTTGTGGGAAGAGTTTTTAGAATAAAACATGATGGGATGGAGTTGGAGAGTGGAAACTGATGGGACATGTTCTTATATAAGAGATGACATAGAAGGTTAAATCTATTCAGTATCATATGAAATCCAAAAAAAATCGATATAAATTCTATGAATAAAATTGTTGATAAGACCTAGTGTTTGTTGTAGGAGGTAAAGTGTTCCTATCTATATCACTATGAATGATATTCATGAGGTTTAGGAATAAGGTAAATATTATTATGAGATACTTCAATCCATTTGAGATCCTTGATCTCATAAAAGTTGTGGAATATATACCAGAAATCTCACATAACATATATCAATTTCATGATGTGATCAATGTATCCCTCTTGAAGAAGTACATAACTGATCCCTCACATGTACTATGTCCAGAGTTGGTATACATAGTGAATGATATTTCATATTAGGATAATTTTATGAATATATTATATCATAGATAAAAAGTTCTATGAAAAAAAACTCACCTGGTCAAAGTTCTGTAGTGGAACCACATATTTGTGGAATCATCCTAGGAACTAGAAGAGAAAATGAAATAGAAGTAACCACGTATATTTTAGTGTATGAAAATAAATTTATAGGGTTATATTTCTGAATGGGGGAATAATTTAATGACCCAAAAATTCATTAAGGAAACTCCCCTTTTGAATGTATAAATTCCATATTAAGTGATATAGTTATAGAAATTAATGTACTACCTTGGTTTTTTGACCAATATAGCCTGTAAGATTAAAAATACCACTAATAATTTCAAACATTTAAAACATTTCCATTGTACAATTACCATTAATATTAGTATATATAAATGGTTGTGATAAATTGTAACTAACCCAGAAGAAAATTGTGATGGCCTCAACCAATAGGATCATACCCTATGAATTTTATTTATTGGATCTTTCAAGGGAGATAACATCAATGAAATTTTTCCTTGAAAAATCCAAAGATTATATCCAACAAGTGGAAAATTAATTAAAACATTCACAAAATAATTTCAACCTTACCAAGATTACTACCCAAACCATGTTCTCCAAACCACCCCAATAAAGATCCACCATCACACACCTCACACCTATGCAATATACTGGTGCACTAAGGGTTTATGAATCTAGACCTTAGACATATGAATTTTTATATTCTAACATTTAATAAAATAATGATTATATTTATACATTTACATTATTAATTTATATATATATAATTATATCTGAGTTGATAAAAATTAGATTTTGATTAGAAGAAACAAAAATTGTATTTTTGGAAAATGTGTAGTTTTAAATTAAAACACTATTTTTAATAAAATAAATAATTTTGAAATAAATGATATTTTATTATTTATCCTTATTAAATAATATTTATTTAAAAATTAATGATAATTTAATTTAATTAAGTCAAATATAATCTTATAGGGGTCAGAAAATTGTTATTATCATGAAAACTAACATTTTATTCAATAAATGAAGATTTTATTTAAAGGAGTAAATTCTCATATTTAAAAAATTAATTTGAAAAAATAAATATTACTTTTGAAATAATCACATTGAAATTATCTAATGGTTAATTTTTCATATTTTTCTGAGATAGTCAAATTATTGGTAAAAATTAAATGTGGTATAAATATAAATTATTTATTATGACATCATAAAATAAAAACAGTGATTTAATAAATACTGTAAGGAGTATAAATGGAAAATATTGAATTTCCCTTTTAAAATTATATTTTTACGTTATCTTATTAATTTTATAATCCTTTAATGAATCCTCCAAAACCTATATTATATTTTTAAGATTTTAAGATGAATTATTTTTGAACATGACCCACTCCCACATCAAAATTGGGATTATTTTAATGAGTTAGATTTTAATAATTATAAAATATTTAATAAAACTTATATTTGGAATAAATCATTTTAAAAAACCATAAAATGGTTTTTTCATGTGATTATTTTATTATATAGAGTCCAAAACATTAGTTTAGAGTTTTATAAAAAAATCCCCTATTTCTCTATAAATACCTACCAAAACTCCAAATCATGTTCTCTAAAAACCCATTAAGTATGAATTTACTCAAAATACCTATATATAATTACCTCATACTGTGTTTAAATTCCCTTATGAAGCTTCTCTCATTCTTTTAGTAGCACCTTCTGAAGGTAAGTGATCAACTCCTCTTCCTTTTTATTTTGAGTAATTTATTTATACATTGCTTTTTTATTTACAATTTTTCATGTTTTAATGTGTTTTTGAACATAAATTATATTGTACTTATGTTTTACATTTAATTATAAAACACCTTTTACAATCATTAATCCCATCCATGAACCATAATTTACAACTGTTATGCTGCCAAAATCATCCCATGATTTTCCATGCCAAACTATTTTATTTTGAATACCCATCCCCATTTCAACTCAAGGGTGTTCACCTAGATATAAAAATAATTAATATATTTGGTTATTAAATGTATGTAACCCACACACCTTAATCATTGGATTAAAAGTGATTAAATTCTTTCTTATGATGTATGATATTTATGGCACAATAATGGTTATGCATGATATGGATGTGATGGGTGGGCCATAAGTTATGTATCCCTCCAACACAATGGGTAATTTTTTTATCTAATTAGATACCATGTATGGTTCACATGAGGTTATCCTAATCTCACTATGTAATTATTTCTTTGGGGTTAGACTAAACTTATGTTTTTTAGTCATGTTTTATTTTACTTCCGCATTCATTATATTGCATTGATGGTATCATCTTATACCATGATTTGATTTTCATGATTTGATGTTCATGATTTGGATTCTCACATTTCTATTTCACAATTTCATGACTCTTAAATCACATGTACATATTTACCTTATGGTATACATTAATCATTACTTTACTGTTCTTTATAACTCACCCTTTTCTTATGTACATCCCTAGTTTATCCCATGTAGTTTTAGGAGAGTGATAGAATTTTAAGAGCATGTAATGGAGTATTTAAAAAATATGTTGTATCCTTGTTCACATAATTTTTATATATACCGAATTTACCAAATAAAATATACCTAAAAATATTATAGTATTATATTAAGTGAGTTTATATGTAATAAATCATGAATTGAATTGTATAAAAGACATGGGTTGTGATATTATCCATTTCACACTCCTGGATAATTTATAGAATAGTTATCCATACTTTAAAACATGAAAAAACACATTTCCACTTGCTTATTATAATCATATAGATTTTAAAAAAGTCTATCTACTATGTCTAATAAATAAATAATTATCGTTGTTGAAATTATTATCAATAATACTTATATTAAGAACCCATTTCCCATATTCTAGGATGACATTATTTTTCATTAGAATGAAATATTATTTTTAAATTTAATGCTAAAAATTAAATAATAATAGGTCAACCATCTTATTTAAGTAGTAAAATTATATTTCATTTATTTACAAAATATTAACACATAAATTTTATTGCATCCAGATTAGAGTATTAATAAAAGAAAACATTCTGCTACAGAAATTAATTCTTCATTCCAATTTTGGAATTAAGAATCTCTCATTAACATAATTACTCAACATGCATTTATCCTCATCTTTTACAATTTATTGATTATCAAAAATTTATTCCTAATGATAACATTTTCTATAAATTGTATATGATTATATTTAATCTCATCCATCGAATCAAATAATCCAATGCATGATAATTTCACACTTTTTCAATAAAATTTGGAGAAGTCACAGATCCCCAACCTATTACATTTTTTCTTAAAGTAACTTATAAATAAATATTAAAGGTGTTTATTATTAGTTTACAAATTCTAAAACCGTGAAAATTAATTTCAAAATATACCTTTAAGACATTTACATTACCTATTTAACATGAAAAATAATTTTAAAACAACTTTATAAATTAAAAAATCGTTTTAAGTCAACTTATAAAATTTATGAAATTTCTCCCAAATGACCAGACCTCCTACAATTAAAAAGGAAGGATTGTGAGTATTTATAAACATTACATTATTTACCTATAAAACAATTCTATTCCTTGATAAATAAATAAAAACTATGAAGTATAGGGAATATAGTGACCCATACTTTTCATACAATGATATTACATCTAAATTGATGAATATTCATTACATTACATAAATATACATTAAAAAATCCTATAGTTTTAGTTTATTTGGAAACCTGGAAACATAAGAAATTTTTTAATAAAATATCTATATCGTATCCCATATATTGTTTCACAAATAGAAAAATTCTTAAGCATATCATACTTAATACATTTCTTCATAACCCATGGAACAAAAAATTTAATTAAGGGTGAGATCAAATGCTTTGTAAGGGTAAACATGGGGGATATTAATCTATGATTATATGAAGAAATAATATAAGTGTAATAATATGAGATCACTAACATAACTTATAAAGTTTATACAGAATATTTCACAGATCCTAAACATTAGTCATGGTATAAAACTTTATTATTTCAAATGGAATGAATCATAATCAAGAAAAGTCATCATAATTTAGTCATAAATCATAAGATAATGTCATAAATGTGTGGAAAACACATAAGTATAAATTTGTTTCACAAGTTCAAGGTTATATAACAAGATAATTAAACAATATAATATTAGGAATCAGTGCCTATATCTCCTAGTAGATCAAGCATATTGAGTTGTATCCCATAGTAGATCAAGAACAAAATCTTGCATCCCCTATTTATCTCATGAGATATAAAATATTAACTAATTAATTAAAGGGAGATATAGTTCCCAACCATTATATAAGGAAAATAATATATATGTTTTATATAATATCATAAAATATTCAAAATATTAAAACACATGGAAAGAAATAGGCTTCATAAAAAATTCTTCATATCAAAACCCATGAAAATAATTTGGATTTATAAGAATCCTATCATCATAAATATAAAACCTCAAAATAAATAATAATGGTAGTATAATCGAATATTATACTCAGTAAAATAGAATTTAAATCGTGTTTTTTTATTTGATGAATATAATACCATTAAAATATCATCAAAACTTTATTTTGGAAAATAAAATGTCATTTTTTAAATCATTTAAAAAAGATATGTAATTATGATGAAAAATATCTTATTTGAAAATAGCATTGTAAATTTTTAAAGGACTATTAAAATAAAAGAATAATAATGGTATCAAAAAAATTATTTCACCTTTTATAAGTTAAAAAAACATTCTTACCATATTTTTTTAAGAAAAATCATAGAGTATACCTCATTTTAAAAATAATAATAAGTTCCCTTTTAATCAATTTTTTAAAATTCAAACAAGGGTAAAAATGAAATTAAATAACCATAAGGTAATAGTAAAATCCTTCTTAAAAAATTTTTTACAAAAAAATGTATATGGAATACAAATATTCTCTAGAGGAGACTTAAACATAAACAATCTTGAATATTGATGATATTGTGAAATAAAACCCTTACCACTTGGGTATCTTTTGAATCGTATGACTCTTGAAATAAATAACATAAAATGACACTTTAAATAACATGAATAAAAATGTATTCGAGTTATAATTTATCCAAGGGTTAGTATTTACACCCCAAAAATTTAATAATTATTGAATATGACATGTCTCCCATTAGTATAAGTGAGACCAGAAACCCTTGCCTCAAGTTTTCTTTCCTTGGAAATCACTCTAAACACATATAATAAATTAAAATTTATTATAATTTTATACTAGAGTCATTTTCATAATTATAATATCATATATTACCTCTATTTATATAATTTCAATGCCCCCTTTTGTCAATAATTCTTTATTAAAATTTTTATTTCTAGGTGCTAACTATTTCGTTTATCATATTTCAGTTCAGTAGTTCCTGTACTTGTACATTTATCTTGGATCAATTAAATCCATAATATTAATCATGATATAAATATATAATATATATTAATTATATAAATATTAGCATCTAACTATAAATTTATAGATAGAAAAATGAATTACACTATTCATAGAGTTGATTGGCTGTATGTACGCATAAACGCTGATTTCATTTTTCAATGGATTGAATTAAAGAATTTTTTTATTAATTAACCTATATAATATTATTATTATACCATATATATCATATTTATTCATAAAATTCATCATTATTTCTATCCAAGTGAAATATAAATGGAAAACAAGTCACATCACTTCATGGATGAGGTAGTCCACACATATGAATGAGCAACATTATCATTTCCAAAAGCATTCGATGATAAGAATGTAGATAGGGTATTATCATTAAAAAAGAATAATTATGTCCTAAATATCATATATAAATATTATTCTAATCATAATACTAATACAATAAATATGTATATGAAAAATAAAGTGTATCATACTGGGAGACCGTAAACCGTACACACACACGAGCAATTATTTCACTTCTCATTTGATGGGAAAGAGGGTGTATAATGGGTTTTCCATAATAATAATTAAATTTAAAAATATTTAATATGATTAATTTTTTTATTTTATTATAAATACCATGGATTTAAAGGAGTAAATAATAGTAGAAAGTAAAGTGATCAGTTGGGGTGACTACATCTTTTCGGAAACAACTCCTTTAAATCTTCTATAAAGGACTCTAGAGTAATAATTTTTAGAAGAACAAAACCTATAAAATGTGGATATGTGTTTTTAAAAGATAAATTATCAGATTTTGGTTGAGATAAAAGATCAATGTGATATAATTAATTGAGGGAGCAGGTTCCATTCTATAATTGAGGTGAGGGTCACTTTTGAATTTATCAAAAAATTAAAATTATAATAAATTCAATCGTAGGAAAAATTCCTCCCAATGAACATGTATTATAAGATAAGTTAGGATAAGGTTTTAATCCCATAAAAAAAATATTTACACGCGTTTTTGTGTAATTTTAAATGTTACATTTTGATTAACCCTTAGTTAACCAATTTTAATTTTAACTACGGTACCACATTTTTCAACATAAAAGGTTTATAATTATTATTTACAAGGGGAAAATGAGACAATAAATAGCCATGCAATGAAATTTTAAACCATATAATATCCTTATGGTATTATTTTAAGTTTTTTTTTACTATTTTTAAAAAATTTAATTGAATATTATTTTGATAAAAAATCACTATTGTCAATTTTGATACTATTCATTTAAATTTAGTTGAAATTCCTCAAGAAAAAGGTAAAATTAAAATTTAATACTTTAAAAGCTCCCTTATTCGTCCAATATATTTTTAAAATTATAAGTTCACATTAAAAATTCAAATTTTATAACTTTTAATATTTTTAAAAATAGATATTATATTTTTTATTAAATATAGAAATACTGTATCAGTGTTGCAAAATCATTTAAGGTCGTTATATAATAAAAAATTTACGTAAATTTATAGAATAAAAATATTTTTATTAATATAAAAATAAATATTTATATTCATTCATAACATACTTTTTCTCTATTCTCACACATTAGAGATATTAAAAATAATGAGAGTGGCATTTTGTAACATTCATTGATTTAAATAATATATAAGTCATTTTCATGGAAATGTGTATATTAAAAAAATATATTGCTAACATAATGTGTAAATGGTTGAATTAATTTGATAAAATATGAATTAAGATGAAAATTTATGGTCTTACCTTTTATTTTTATTCGAGATTAACCGGATTTACCCTTTATTAAGGTGATAAATTTTAGATCGGTTAATATTCATATGAACCAAAAATAAAAGCAGTAAATTTATAAATTTTAAAACAATAATTATAAGTACTCAAATAATTTTATCTAATTAAATACTTATAAGTTGAAGATATTATTTTTAATGTATATGATCAAAATTTGAAAAAATCTTCTTTTTTAGGAAAAATACATTTGTAAGAGTAAAATATGATTTATTCATATGATATGCCTAGAAAAATATTTATTGGCTGTATGAAACATTTTACCATGTAAATAATATATATTTCATTAAAATCAATCAATAATAGTGATAAATTTAATTTATTGAGAAAAATACATTATGCGCATTAAAATCATTTTTCAGAAAAAAATCACTTTTATTTTCAAATATTTTTTTTATTCCTAATCATTTGATAACTATTGAATTAATTTCATAAATGTATAAAACAAATATTTTTCATAATTTAATTTTCACTATTTATCCACACAAATAAAATGGCTAGGAGAAAATGAACACCTAATACTTTAATAATGTTATGTGGGTTATCCAAACTCCTTGTTGCATGTAACAAAAACTATCAAAGAAGTCAAATTATTTAAAGAGAAGTATTTCATAAAAATATCAGGTTTCTACATTCTTACCCAATTAAAATGAATTTATCCACTTAAATTCATCATTTTGATATAAAAAATGAGGACATCTCTATATTATTACATCCTAAAGTTCCCGTGAAGATTATTTGAATTTCTTGTTTCTCAATAGAACTTTATCCAGAGGAGTAGTCTTGTTCTATAGAGCTTTATTTCTATGATCTAATATTTCCATTATTTGTTCCTCCTAGTAAAAATCATGATATATTTTTACAACCACTGATTTTAGTACAAGTGAAGGATCATGTATATACTTTCTATAGAGAGATACATGGAACACATCATAAACTTGAGATAGGTTTGCTGGAAGTGCCAAGTGATAGGCCACCATCTATACTTGATTAATATTCTAAAATTGGTGAATATACCTAGTGCTCAGCTTACGTTTCTTCCCAAATCTCATAACCTTATTATATGGAGAAATTTAAAGAATGAAATCGAACCGAATTTTAATTCCAAATAACATCAAAGATTATCAGCATAACTATTTTATCGACTCTGAGATTCCTTTATGTGATGCTGAAGAGATCTAACTTTCTCTTCCACTTCCTTAGTAGGCTTAGGTCCCAATAGATTTCTTTATCTATATTTATCCCAACAGGTTTTAGTTCTACACTTCTTTCCATAGTTGGCTTCATAAGAATCCATCTAAAATCTTGATTAAAAGATATTTTTTTAATAAAACTAAACTAGAGTAATGTGTTGATTCCAACCACATTTGAAATCCACATAATAAGATATATATATATCTCGTAGGGTTTTAATGGTTCTCTTAGACTTACTATATATCTTTGGATGATACGTCATACTGAAACTCAACTCTGTATCTAGATCCCAGAGAATCCTTCACCAAAACATTGAGGGAAATCTAAAATACCTATTAGATACAATGGAAAGTGGTAATCCATGAAATACTACAACTTTTTAATATATATTCCCTCAATATGATCATGAGAGAAATCTTCCCCAATAGTAATGTAGTGTTATGAATTCATAATGTGATCGACTATACGAAATATAAAATTATAGACTTTTGATATTTTGGGGATTCCAATAACCAAATCCATGGTTTTATTTTCCCATTTCCATTAAGGTATAGTAAATGGTTATAACATCCCATTATAATCCAATATATCAACAATAAAATTATGAAAAACCAAGAACTGAGATACATATTATGCAATATCTCTTTTAAAACCATTCCACCAAAAATATTCTATCAGGCCTCTATAAATATTTGTAATTCCATGATGAATAAAGAATAATGGACTTTGAGATTTATCCTATAGATCCTTTTTAAAATCATGTATTGGTGAGACACATACATGATTCTAGAACATTATCATTCCCTCATAATCAAGATTGAACTTAGGAATATCTCTTACCTTCTTTTACATCTCTACAACTTCCTTTTAAACCTGATTAATACTCACATGGATAGATGGTTTAAAATTAAATTGAGAAAAATAATATTTATCCCCTTCGATTAAGATTTCAAGAATTATCATTTGAAATTCTAGAAATATTGGATCTTTTGTGATCATAATAATTGATATTCCATTATGATATTTTCGAATAAGATAATCTATCACCTTGTTATCTTTCCTAGGGATGTTATGTATTGAGAAATCATAATATTTGAACGATTTTAACCATCTTATTTGGAAAATATTTAGATCATTCTATGTAAAGATATACATCAATTTTTTTGATACATATATATGACACATTTTCAGCATAAATATAATTCCTCTATATCATTGTTTCAAAAATTATCACTCCTAACTCCAAATCTAGAGTTCAGTAAATTTTCTCATAGGCCTCTAATTTTTTTGATTCATAATCTATAACATTATCCAATTTAATGAGTACCTATCCCAGTCCCTTATTTTATGAATCACTTTAGATTATAATCCATTATACACTATAGGGTAGTGTAAGAACAGGTGCACAGACTAAGCTTCTATTTTGTTCATTAAAACATTTCCATCATTCATTTATCTAAAGGAACTTGTCTCCCTTACAAGTTAATATGATGAATGGATTCTATATTCATGAAACAGCCTCCACAGAGAACATTAATATCCAAAAAACAAAGAAAAATATAGATATCAGTCATAGTGGTAGGTCTGAGCCAATGTCCAATAACATCTCTCTTTTAATGGTCTATTGATATAACCTCACTAGATATTATATGAATTTAGAGTGAAAATTTGTGTATCCAAAATTTAAATATGATAAATTTTTCATAAATCCTTTCTTTCTTTCGGGTGGTAAATTTAATTCTCAAATGATATTCTTACTCATCCTTTATCATTAAATAACTAAGAATATCATCTAAAAATAATATAAAAAACTAATCAAGGTAATCTATAAATACTCTATATATTAAATCAATAAATATATTATGGGAATTAATAAGACTAAATAGAGTCACTATAAATACATAGTTTCTATACCATGTGAAAAATATTGTATTGGGTATTTCCTCCTTTTTGAACCCTAATTGATGATATCTATATTTAAGATCAATTTTATAATAGTTTTTGGCTCCACATAGTTGACTGAACAAGTCATCAATATTGGATAGAGGAAACATTTTATTGATTATGATATTGTTTAGTTCAAGATAGTCACTGTAGAGGCACATTGATCGATAATTATTCATAAAAAACATAATAGGTTCTCCCCAAGGTGATGCATTTGGCTAAATGAATCACTAGTTAAGATTCAACAACAGTTTCTTCTTGAATTCTTACAACTAAATCAAGGAAATTATATATGGTGTCTAGGAACTAGTTTTATCACCTAGTATGAGTTATATTGAAAAACAGACCTCATGATTCTATGTAACATAAAGAAACTCTTTCATAAAAATATTAATAAACTCCCAAATAATAGGAGTATACTTAATTATTAGTTTTTTATCAACTGTATGAGACAGATTCAATTTCTGAATAGGAATTAAGCCCACAATATTGAATTAATTCCCACTAGTAATTCATATTCAATATAAAATTGATAAATTTTCATAATTTCATTTAGAATTTGAAATGTGACTTCCCTCCCATGACAATTGATTTAATCTCAATATAAATAAATCCAACACATGCATAAATCATATAAAATTCAACTAAATAGATATTTAATTTATTTTCAGGAAGCACCTCCCCACAAACATATCAGATAGGATCTATAAAATTGTTATGCAACCACCCTAACATTATGAGTTTTCACCAGTAACTTACTATCTAATAATTGATATGGTTATTTAATACCCTTTACAAATTATTTAATTGTAATAGATTTGGTAGATATAGAATAAAATATGACACTGGGTGTTCTAGAATGGATTATAAGTATACCTTTCACCACATCATTCTCATAACTCACTTCAGCAGTCATGATCACAAGAGATTTCCTTTTATATTTGGGTTTAGGAGGCTATTCACGTTTATCATCAATGATCATCAAATTCATGAAATTATTTTAATAATTCCTATACTCCTTATATTTTAAGAATTTGAGTGTAGATGGTCCATTAGATGGTTTCATATTTTCCTCCTTTGTATTTAGTAGTATATTATTTTCCTTTTGAATATCACGGGCTTTATAAACACCGTTTCCACATCTAAATAACCTCCCTATTACATTCAAGAAACTCCCTTGATATTTCATCCCACATTTCCTAAAAATATATGGATGGAATTTCATTCCACCCTGTGATTTATTCATGATTTTATGAGACTCAATTTCTTTATCAAATCCATGAGAATGGTGGGAATCTCTGATTTCTATTTCTACACTGAGTGCACAATGAATTATTTCTTCATAGCTACTAAAGTATTTTATAACTAATTATTTTAGGGTAATTATTGTTAGTAAACTAATGAATTGATAATTTTTCTTATTTTATGACTAATATTTAAGCTATAATCATACCTTTAAAGGATTCTAAATTTTTTCTCATAAGTGCCAATGGATTCATCATCTTTTTTGAAGCTAAAATAATTTATTCTCCATATTTTTTCATTGAATACAAGGGATGTAATTACCATAAAATATTCTCTTAAAATAATCACATTTCATGGAGTAAAGTTTTTCCTCTTGTATCATATTACTAATAAGTTTCTACCCTCTATCTTCTTTACCTTACAAATAATAAGTGACTATAATAACCTTTTTATTTTCTGAGCTCTAGAGAACACAAAATATTTTATCAATGGAACTGATTCACCACTCATACACTAGTGGGTTTGGAGATCCACTAAAAGAAGGTGGTAATGGAATCATAAAGGACTCAATAGAACATTGTTTTTTTAATCATAACATTATTCATTTCTTGATAAAAGTTTTTTAATTATAGAAACGATACTTTTCTTTATAATACCCATATAATTTGGTTTTTCAAGAATAAAATAATTGAATTTCCTATCACATTCAATATTAACATGATTTTTTTAGATTCCATCCATTCAATAAAACTAAAATGATAGTTTGAGAGAAGATATTCATAATGGGAAACCATAAAATTCTGAACAATAATTTATTGAATATCTAAATTATGACACCTTCTACTATGAAAACTTATGTTTAACCTAGGCCAACTATGATCATTAACATAACTATATAATGCTATCATATAATTATAATTTTCCCTTTGAATATCACTAAATTTTTCTTATCTAAGTTTCAAATGGTAAACAAAACCATTTTATGAAAACAATATTATGGACCACACTTTCCATGCATAGATGTTACATTTAAATTGATGAATATTATTTACATAACATAATAATATATTCTATAATTGTATAGTTCTAGTGCCTTTGGAAAGTTAGAAACATAAAAAAATAGTTCATAAAATATCTAAATTTTATCCTACTTTTTTCTTCATAACTAGCACCCTTCTTAGACATATAATACTTAATACATTTCTTCATAACACATGGAAAGGAAAAGTAGGAAAAAGGTTATCTTAGATGACCAGTAAGGGTAAACATGGAAGATGAAAATCTATTATCATATGAAAGAATAAGAAAATTATAAGAATATGATATCATGAACACAACATAAAATGTTCACACACAATTTATCATAGTTAAAAAACATGAGTCATGTCATAAAACTCTATCATTTTAAAATACATGAATCAAAATAGTGAAAAATCATCATAAATTAGTCATGAATCAAAATCTAAAGTCCTAAAATAGTTAAAACAAAATAGGTATGAAAAAAATTTAATAATTTAATTATTAACTACCAAGACCATTGAACCATAATAGACCAGGAATCACCACCTCCATCTTATAGTAGATCATGCACATCAACTTGAATCCCATTGTAAATCATGTTCATTAATTTGAACCCCATAGTTATCTTATGAGATATAAAAATTTTCTCAATGATTTGGAGGGATATATATGTACCACATATAAAATAATAAGAATAACACATTTTTGTGCCATAAGATCATAATACATTCATTATATCAAAACCCATGAAATGAAATGGGTTTCACAAAAACATTCTTTATATCAAAACCCTTGAAAAAAGGGTTTCAATAATATTATGAAATCATAGATATGAACCCTCAAGATAAATAATTATGAAGATATAATTAGATCATATCACCAGTAAAACATAATTTAAATCATGGGTTTTCTCCTTCTATTAAAATAAATACCATTAAACAATCGTTAATAAATTCTCAAGGAAAATAACATTTCTATTTAGAAATCATTTTAAAAGTAATTTATCAATTATAATGGAAACATACTTTATTTAAAAAACCTTTAAACTTATAAGGGGGTCTATAAAGAAATTAATATTTATGATCATGGGAAAATATAATCATTATTTATAAGTTAAAAACCATTCATTCTATAATTATTTTCAGAAAGGTCACAAGGAGTCTTGTTTGGAAAATTAAAAGAAGATCCTTTTCAAACCATTTTAAAAAATTAAAACATAGGTAACAATGAATCTAAACAATAATAGGGTAATTTTAAATATATCCTTTAATATATTTTATAAAATATTGACATGGAAGAAAAATATTACCCAGTGGAAACATAAATATAAAAAATATTGAATAATGATGAGATTAGGAAATAAAATCTTTACCACTTGGGTAACTTTTGAATCATAAGACCCATGAAATAAATAAATTAAAATTAAAAATTATATACTGTGAATAAAAATATAATAATTATATTACATATAAAATGATAATTATATACACCCCATGAAATAAATAAGTGGTGAATATGACATATGTCCCATATAAATAAAAGTGAGATGAGAAACCTTTTCCTCGAGTTTTCCTGACATTGAATGAACTCTAAAATCATGTATAATAAATTTATATTTATTATAATTCAATAAAATATTAATGTTGATATTTATAATATCATTTATTATCCCTTTAAAAACTTTCAACACCCACTTTTATTTATAATTCCTTATTAAAAATGTTAATTTTGGGTGTTAATTATTTCATTTTTCATGAGAATTTTTGTTCAATAGTTCCAGTCCGTGAAAACTTATCTTAGTTAAATTACCTCTATAATACTAATAATTATATAAATAATATATATATAGATTAATTATATACATATTTATAGTTATCCATAATGTTAGAGATAGAAAAGTGAATTACACAGTTTATAGTGACGGTAAACCGTATGTACAAATGAATGTTGTTTTAATATTATAATGGATGAAACAAAAGAAATATAATTATTAATTCACCATTAAAGGATTATTATTATATACTATATATAATATATATTTATAAACTCCATCCTTATTACCATCAAAATAAAATACAAATTAAAAATTATTCACATCAATTTGTGGAGGTGGTAGTCCACATATACGCATGGGCGATATTATCATTTCTCAAAGGAATTGATGATAATAAGTTAGATAAGATATTTTAATTATAGAATAATAATTATATCATAAATATAATATATAAAAATAAAAATCATCATAATACCCATCTATAAAATATAGCAATGAAAACTGAATTGTATCTCGATGTGGTGATGATAAGACGTACACACATAAGAGTGACACTTCCACCTCACATTTTTTGGGAAAGAGGGAATATAATGGTTTTTACATAATAATAATAATAATAATATATAATCATATTTCACATACATAATTTATTATTTTATGATAAATAACATATATTTAGAGGAAGTAGATTAAAAAAGAAAGTGATTTATTAATGAGATTACCTCATCTTAGAAATGACTCCTTTAGATATCCTATAAATGACTCTAAGTGTGGTATTTCGGAAAAAAATAAAACCTCTATAATGTGTGTTGAGTTTATAAGAGAAATTAATAGAGGGTTTTTTATCTTTATGTCTCAAAAGTATGTGAAGAAGTGAGGGAGGAGGTTCCCTTTTATAAATGAGGTGAGGGGTACTTTTAGAATTTCACAAAATATTAAATTACAATGAATTAATTCTCATTAAAATGAATAAAAATGTAAATGGGTTATAATATAAGTTATAATAGGGTTATAATCAAATAAAAATATAATTTAGATAAGGTTTTGTTTCATTTTATGCATTATCATTTTGATTAACCCTTAGTTAATTTTTTTTAATTTTTACTACGACAACACCATTTTCAATTCTAAAGGGTTATAATTTTTAGATATAATTTTAATATTGGAAAAAAGTTGATAATTTATGAAATTTTATGCCATAAAAAATTAAAATTTTTAATGATTTTTAAATAATTTTATAAAGGTTTATTTTTATAAAATATCATTATTTTAAATTTTGATAGTTTTAAATTCAAATATTATTCTCTAAAACATCCTTAATATATCCTATATATCTAAAAAATTATAGTTTCATAATAACTCTTTTATATTATATCACTTTTAATATTTTTAAAATCTTTTTTTATATTTTTTTTATTAAATGGAGAAATAACACATCAGTATTGTATAATCAAAACATATCATTATATTACTAATAAAAATTATATATAAAATCATATAATAGAAATAATTTCGTTATGATAAAAATATACAACTATATTTCTTTATAACATACTTTTTTCCTTATGTGGATAGAGAAGAGATATTAAAAACAAGGTGGGTGACATTTTATAACTTTATTTGATTTACATAATATATAATCCATATTCATAGACAAATGTCCATTAAAAAACTAAATTTAGAACACAATGTGATAAGGTTAGAATTAAATTCTTCCAATAAGAATTTTGAAGAAAAATATGGCCATATCACTTTTCTTTGATCCAGATTTACTGGATTTACCCTTTACCGATTTGATAAATTTTACCATGATTATTATTCATATTGAAAAAAGGGAAAAATTTGAAAAATTTGAACCCCATAATTATAAATAATTAATATATCTTATCTAATTTATTACCCATAAATGGTTAAAATTAATTTTAATGTAATTGTGCAAAATGCAGAAAAAATATTTTTTAGAAAAAAACGTTTTATGCCTAAAACTGGATTTACTCTTATCACATGCCTAGAAAAATATTTTATAATTATTTAAAAAATTATTTAAATTAAACAATATATATTTCCTTAAAATCATTAACCAAGATAGAATAATTTGATTAATTAATAAAAATATTTTTCATCCATCAAAAACAATTTTCCAAAAAAATGTTACTTTTATTTTCTAATATTTTTTGATTTTAATTATAATCATTTGATAAATAATAAATTAATTCCAAAAATTTGTAGATCATATTTTTTTATAATTTAATTTTCGCTATTAATACCTTATAATTCAATTAGTATATGATAATAGATACATAATATTTAAGTAATGTTAAACATTTCATCTAAACTTGATGCATGAAACACAAGGTATCAAAAAAATTAAAATATTTTAAGAGAAATATTTAATAAAAATATAGGGGTGTAATATGAAAATAATGGAAGGAGGATAAATCAACCATCCAATGAAATTCCTCTTAATTCTATCACTATACTTGGAACACAACAACCACTATAGAGGTTCCAAGGGCAAGGCTACAAAAAAATTTAAAACAACTTCAAAGAAATCATCCGAGGGAGATACCTCTAAAATAAGAACAAGGTCACTAATAAAGAATTGTTTCAATATAATAAAAAATATAATATATCAAAATGTTATCAAATACTAGGTCGATTACATCCACTCCCGCAGAACACATTGTAAGGAAGAAAATTGCAGTAAATCGCAGATCCCGGGACTTGATCCCGTGACCTGCCCCTCACCCCACCCAAACCCTTAACACCCCACCACCAACAGTGGGGAAATATGTGATCAAATAATTCATACCTTAAATATTAATCACTAATAAACTTGTAATATCGAGTATGAATCCATGGATCATGTTCCTGTAACACCCAAAGTTTTTATAGACTTTTTTCTAGAATAATTTAAATTGTCGTTGATATCTTACATTGAACTAAGTTAAACACTTCTTTCAAATGAAACCTAATTGTAATAAGATACAAAAAAACCCGATTTTACTACATTATACATAACACTGACTTGGTGTACATTACATGCAACATTGACTTGGCATAAGATACACACAACGCTGAGTTTCTATGAAAAAACTTGTTTTTGTTATAATTATTTGAATGAGATAATTATAACCTATAAATTATACATAGTAATATGAATAGTAATAATTAATTATAAAATATATTTTATAATTTTTAATATAAAAAAAATCATATTGAAAATGAATCATATAATTTTTGATAAAGTCCTTATATATTTAAAAATATTATTTTCTCAAATGAACAACTTTTCAAGTCATTTTTTGAAAAATAATAAAAATAATTTTAGAAAAGTTTATAAATTATTTTTTATTAAATATTATTAATTTTTGAATTTATGAATTCTAATTTAACTTAGGGTTAATTTTTGCGATTTTTCTGAGAAACATCATTTTTTGGATGCATAGTGAAAAATACTGAATTTTAATTTAAAACTGTTTCCTCGTATAATTTATTTATAATTTTAAATTATATTTTAAATACATTTAAATGTTTAATTAGGTAATATTTTTTTTCCAATTAATACAATTTATTTAATTATAATCTATTTCACATTGAAATTGGGTATAAAAACATAGCAAACCATTGGTTGTTTTTACTTTAAAAACCTGCAGTGTCATCCCATCAATGGGATTAAATTTAAATTAATGTCTTAAAATTATGTTATTTTAATTTGGAAAAATGGATTATGAATTTTGAATCCACATAATTTATAATTTCAAATAAGGCCAAATTAGTTTTTGACCAAAAATATTAGTGAATGCAGTTAAAATTAATTACAGTGATTAAGGTAGAATTATGCTTAATAAGGAAAAAACCTTATACTTAAGGGCCCAAAGGACCTAGAGACTTGTCAAAAACACATTGGATGACCACATTTCATCCGTAAGCCTTCCATTGTAGAGTTATTTTGGTTTGTTATGACTTTATTTAAGTAAAAACATGGGTATACATAACTTGTTTTCAAAAAATGACAAGTGTGTCCTTTCCCTTTCCTATAAAAGGCCGCCACCTCTCCCTCTTCTTCACACCTCCCAAAACACATAGGACCAAACAAGATCTAACCTATCCACTTTTGAGAAATCATATATTACTCCTTTAATATTCCATTTTCTTATAAATCCTTATAAAGAATCCCTTTCTTGCAAACCAAAAGGATTTACCCGATTAAGAGGTGGTTTGAATGAGTACTATGAGAATCAAGATACAAGGTAAGGGGATTTCTAGTAAAACTTTTATTCCGGTGATATTTATGAGTTATTATCCAATAATATATTTTTATGGTGATTATAATTCCAATTAATATATTCTATGATTGTTATCCTTCATTTTATGGGTTTTTATATATCCATTTGATGAGCTCTCTTTCATGGGGTTTATGTTTCAAGAGTTACCAAAGTAGAAAAGTAGTTTTTTCCCAATTTTACTTCATTGAGACTCACTAAATTAATATCAAGAAGCATGTTTTCAAAAACTTCTTCAATGATTATCTTTTAAGCCATTTTAATTGAAAAATGAATTTAGTTTTCTTATGGTTTTCAAGATTCCATTAAAAATTTTCAATGAATTTATAAAGAAATAGTTTTCAAAATGTTTTCAAGATTCTTTTATAAGATTTCAAGGAAAATTATTTTCAATTATTTTCAATATATCTTCATATGTTTTTAATGAAAAATGTTTCCTAGTTTTTTTATATATTTGTTTATATTTTTTATGTTTATTTTCAGTAAAATAGATTTCAAAGGGTTTTATGTTTTAGAGAGACTTTTTCAAAGAATAAAGGATATTTTCCTCAAGAAATGTTTTCAAAACATATTTCTGAGCTAATTTCCATATATGATGACATCCTTTGATGTAACTCATTCCCTTATAGGAAATGATCTAAAGGCTCCAATCATATTCTTTCTTGAATGGAATATTAGTTGATGGAATTATGTTTATGACACATATTTCTCTTCCATGGGTTATATTCTCTTGAAACACGCTTATTTTCACGGGTAATGATTTGATGAAATGATTATAAAAGAATATCTTTTTTTGTAGGTTATTATGTGTTGAAAATTTATTTTTACCCATTTCATTTCATGGTATTATGATAGTATGGTTATAAAATCCATCACTTTTTATGGGATATGATATGGTGAATGTTTTATTTTCTTGTGGCACATATATGAATGATTTTATTATAAGATGGGTGGGACCTATATCTCAGTCTAATTAATTTGGTAAATATTTTTATATAATTAGATAATGATTAGAATCAAGTCGAAGATCTTGATCTACAATGGGACTATGGTTAAACCTGATCCCTTACAAGGAAAGGACTATGACTTGGGATAGTGGTGTGTCCTACCCAGTAAGTGTAGTCACCGTAAAGATGAAATATGGGAAAACCTGATCCACTATGGGCAGATGGGGAAACATAATCCACTATGGGAAGATGGGGAAACCTGGTCCCTTACAAAGAAAGGAGTGATACTGGGGATGGTGTTGTGTATCTCCCATTAGGTGTAGTTCCCATGAAGTGTCTTGATAAATTCTAGGAATGAGTATTCAATTAAAGGGAATGATATCACATGTATATGTATTCTACAATTCTATGTATTATTCCTATAATATTCTTTCATGGATTATGTTATTTATTTCCTTATGATTCATGTTTTATTAACTTATATTTTTTATTCTGTTATTCATATTTATGATCTTAAATATACAGGGTATGATCGTATTATGTTATGATCACATTCTCATACCCCTTTTCTCATGTTTATTCTTACATGTCTCCCTAGATTACCCAAATTGAGCATCTGGATCACCCCTTTTTTGGTTTCCTTCCCAAAGTTATGAAGATACATATTATTTTTGATGTGTCTATGAAGAGTTCAAGTAAATAAGAACCTAATAGAAGATAATGTACCTCAATCATATACTAGTGTTTGTGTTTACATATTTCCAAAGGCACTAGACTAATATGGTCTTTGATCATCTATTTGTTTAATGTTTTAAGTATTTCTCAAAAGTTATGAAAAGTTAATGTATGAAAAGTAAGGGTCTATATAGTTCCCATGTAAGATCACACAATCTCATCAAACTCCACACAGATTTCCATCAACTGAAAATATGTACATAATTTATTTTCATTTATAATGCAATTAAACATAATCCATTACATTCTAGATATATCATGCTTAACATGTCATATGAAAGTGTATCTTTAATTCTTAGATAACTATTTATTAAAAAATTTACTTATTCTACTTATTTCATTTTTTAAGTCTATACTATTAGGGAAATTTAAAAAATAACATTTTTTTCCAAAAAATAATTTTTTCTTTCAAGATAGTTATCCCAAAATTTCACATTTAAAACTCATTAAATTTTAAAAAATGATGATAAAAATATTTCACCAAGTCACTCATTTTTATAATCGGGTACATTAAGAAATCATCAAATGGAAACCCTTTTTAATCCTTCTTTTTAAAAAGTTATTTATGAAGTATTTCTTTGAGAAAACAATTCCAATAAATTTTCAAAACCACATAAAAAATAATTCATGTTTCATGGAAGAATTGAAAATTTTTATTTATGAAAAGTGGTTGTCATAAAATAAAATTTTGCAATATGGTCTCACCTAATATTATTATACAGTATAAAGAAACAATTCCAAGGATGACATACTCAAAGTAAAATTTACAGTTCTTAAAATTTATTTATATTTAACATGAGTTCTATGATAACTCTCAAACCTATGAAAGCTACATGAATAAAAAAAATTATTCAACTAATCCAGATATCCCATGTTCTTTAGAAAATTTAAATATATATTAGTACATATAACTTTAAAAACTTGGAGAACTCATATTTAACATATGAAATGTATTTAAATAAATCATGAGGTTTAAACTATCCATATATCCATCATTAATTTTTTAAATGTTTTTATCAAAATTTTATTTACAAGGAACACACTCATGAAAATTATATAAAGGATTCAACATTCCATAAACCATTTACTATAGGTTCATTCCATCACTCCCAATAGTTATATATCAATGTCACACAACATTTACCAATCATCACATTCTTCAAGATAAACATAAATAAAGATGTTGTTAGTATAAATATCAAAGGAACCCATTCACTGCAAAATGATATTATTCTCTAAGGATGCTACCAACTCACCCACATAATTTTAAAACATTTTGTAATATAACAAGTCATGATGGGTGAAGTGTACCCTCTCTCTATATGATAGAGTCTATAAAAGTATGAGGGAAACCCCCTCTAGGGATGAATGTATACCATGACACAACCATATAGTAAAAAAATCAACATTCTATAGTAAAAAATTATAAGAATTTAATTAACAATAGGTCAATTAATTATTCTCACATTAGAATGAAAAAAATTAAATGAAAAATAAAACATCTTCCATTTCCCAAACTAGGGCCCATATCACTTGGAATGGGTGAAGTGTATATTTATTAAAACAAGGTATACATACTATAACCCCTTACCTTGGATCAAAACTCCACCCCACCAAGCTCGATATATTAGTAAAGGATGCACATAATTATAAAAACCCCTCTCCCCAGACCAAACAAGGGTCCGTGGAGAGAGTAAATAGTGACCCCACCTACAAACCAAAAAAGGGGTTGATGAGATAGATATATAATGATATGAAAAGGGGAATAAAAACCCATTCCCTAAAAAACATCTCCATATTAACACCAATCTATCAGAATGATTTATCCTTACCAAATCTAAAAGTAATTAGGTGTGGAATTTAAATGAAAAGATTAAAGTGATAAAAATGATCATGGATGAAAGATTTATTTGGTGGATTTTAATAAAAGGATAAAAGTGGTTTACCTACACTCATTATGAAGTGTTAGAAATAAATTAATGATTATAAACATGGTCCTTCACTTTAACGGTCTAATAATCCAAGGTTTTTCTGATTTGTAAGACAATTCAAGGACTGGCTACACCGCAAGAGAAGATATTATAAATCAAATAATCGAGGGAAACCATAAATAACCTAGTAGCCTCCCTAGTTGGGGTTAAAAAAATGAACCCATCCAAGAATATGATATCATAACATACCACAAAAAAAACCAAATCCTAATAAACTTTAAGGAAATGGAACCAACACTTTTTTTCTGACCCATAAATTATCATCACATTTAGAAAATACAAATTCCACTTTTAAGAATGATTTAAACAGATGAATATCTTTCCATCCTCTAAGAAAACCTCTCTTCCACAGTTTAAAATGGATCCATCATACTTATATAGACTCTAGTTCTAGAACTCTTCGAGTATCTTATTTTAATAATTTTCATCATCTTCCTCTAATTTGATATGATTTACTAACTCATGTTTCTAAATATCCTATAAAGTACCTGATGGTGTGACCAACCTAGAGCTACTCCTACAAAAGAAAATTGATAGGGACTCTTAACCAATGAAACATATTATTTAAGGTTTATTCATTTATTTTTTAACTATTTCCAATTTACTACTTCTATAAAAAATAGTATCATAAAATCATGATGCATAATTATTTCCCAGGTATCTACCTTTCATGCATCATCACTTTTACAACCATAATTAGTAAACTTTAAGGTCCTTATGTAAAATCATTGGTGAGCCTAAAATATAAATTCCTAGACTCTCTCCATAGTTTAGAACATGTACTTAGATCATCTGACATTGTTTCCCTACCAAGCTATGAATCCTCACAAATTTCTAACTCCAAACACTATCATATCTCTAAATAATCACCTTTGATACCACTCTGTGATGACCGCATCCCCCAATGGTACCTCTAAAAAGAAGGAAGTGATAGAAGAGATATAATGATACTTGAATCATACCTTCAATAATCCACGAGTTGGTGACAAGTTCCTAGGGTATAATATACACACAGATGAGTGGAATTACCTAGTAAGATATGATAAATGAAAGAGATAATATAGAAACAAAAAAAAACTCATTCTCATAAAAAAAGAAGAATAAATCCAAATACATTATATAAATGTAATTATATACAGATGAAATTGTTGAAAAAAACTAAAATAGATCCTGAAAAGTGACCAAGAAGATCAAAAAGCTTCAGAACAACTCCTCAAACTAGTATTGTCTAGATCAATCACAAATATACTTATGTTGACCTAATAGACAATTTATATATATTTAGAGTGAATATAACATGCATACTTATTAAGGTTTTTTATATGTTGGATTTTTTACCCCTTTATTATAAAAAATAAAAAACCTCTTTGAAAAAGGGTTAAGATGTAACCCTTAAATGACCCAGAGGTCCATAGGTCCAGACACATAGATAAACATGACCTAATGGTCTACCAACCTGAAAACCAAAACATACCTCAAATTCCTATAGTGAGTATCGAATAACATGACCTATCACGAGTACAAAGACATGCCCCCCCTTATAGATGACATCATCACATGTGACCAGTTTAAAAAATGCATTAACACCCTTCTAAAAACATTCCACCTTTCTGGAGAAAACAAAGGAAGGGTATAAATCCTTCCTCAATGTGGGAGGAGTTCTAGATGATGGATTCTAACACACCAATCTCTCTTTCAAGCCACCCACCTATTGAGGCCTAAAATAGTGCTTGCATCACCTAAAAAATACATTGCATCTTTAAACTGGATCCAAGTGAGAAAATCATATATAAACGTAATCCTCTATTCTAAAAGGAGGAACAAGGGATGGATGATACACATCAACATGAACAACCCTCAAGATAAGGCCTCCCACCTCATAGTTCCTCAACACTACCAACCTAATGCACCAGATTATTTTTCATATGTCGGTCATTCCACCTACAACTCACAAATTAATCACTTAGAAAAAATAACCCCAATTACCCAAAGGTCCAATGAAACCCAAAAGACTAGAGTAAAAAAATAAAGAAAAGACCATAAGCCCCAATGGTAATGATAATCTAATTAACTACCCTACGCAAGACCAATCCTCTACTGACCTCCCTTCCAAATTAATATTCTATAAAGTACAAAATTATCTATTGCATCAACACCATATATGTCATTATATTTAATGAAAACTTGACTCCTTGAAGAGTATAGTCTACCTATAACCCTATTCAAAATTTCTGACACCACCACCCCCTAATCTAATACCGCAGGAGTTTCTCAAATGATCATCACTACACTAGGCTATGAGGGATCACAACCTTCCCTGACACTAACCATCTGAATCTGATAGACACCTATATTCCCCTCCGTTGTTGACTTAATATCCATGAATCCTCCTTCATGAAAGACCATTAAAGAGATATATTTAAATATAAATCCCAAATATGGAGAATATTTGAGTCATATATAAACCCAAATACCGAAAGATGAAACTAAATAGAAAACCAACACACCTTTCAAGGACGAAGAATAGTGGGAGAGAAGCACCACAGTGCATGAGTGAGGGAAATAATAACAAAATCATTTCTATCATCACCATATCACAAAATATATATAATAATAAGTGAAAACCCTAGAAATATATTTGGAAGATTAAGGAGTTATTAAAAGAATATAGATCCATAATCTGTATACTTATTTGTGTTCTCCCTTCAACCACTCATGGAAAATGTTATAGAATAAAACTAAATCCCAATGAGTAAAAAATGAGAACAAAACGTCACTTAAATAGGGTTTAGGTTTTTTCCTATCCTTTACCTAGATATATATCACCTTGTAACACATAAAATATATCATATAATATTATAAAAAATAGTGTTCCTTGTTAAAATTTCCCCACTAGTTTTTCACTCTAACACAATGTCACACGTCTGGACCCATCTATCTCCAAAATCCAACCCAAAGACACCGAGGATAAATTAGAAATTCCCAATGAAACTTGGGATAAAATATTCTCCTCATACATTAAATAATATAACCATCCCAACCACATCTCTATATAATAACCAAGTGGTTTCTAGTAGAATCCACAGCTCATACGTCATGTATTATTCCTCAAGTATTGTACCTCAATACATCGAACCCAAAAATCGAGTATTTTAACTCAAAAATAAAAGACTATACACTATATACCTATAATAATCCATATCATACTATATCCAGAGATATATGTGTGTGAAAATAACCACAATCTGTTAAAACCATCTATAAACATTTATGGGAAATGATAACCCCATGCATACCAGTACATAATACAACCGTGAGAAGTTATTAGGGTCATAGGGGGCAGTTAGCCATCCATTCCTCACCAAACTAGATATTGGGGAAAAAACCCTCCCACAGTAAACTATGTGTCAGTATCTGTACCGTGATTGGTATGGTAAAAAATGAAATCACAAAACAAATATGATATATATAAGGATCAAAAGAACACTATGGGAAACTACCTAACCTTAAACTCATCCACTACTAACATCACAAGATAATATCAACAACCACTAATATGACCTAGGAATGAAAAAAATAAAAGCATAAATTTCAACATTAATTAATAAATTTTTTATCCATTCATTAATATTGATATATTATATTTTACAATATTTACCGTCTAATCTTCTAAGACAAGTTCCGATGGTAAAATTAATTCTTTAAATGTGTTATTGATTATGTCATCATCATAAAGTAATAATCCAGAACCAACCTCATTCTTTTATGAATTTAATTATTATATCATAATCATTTGGGTATTATAGTACTCAAGCTAGGCTTCTATATAAAATATACAATCATAGTGTATAGTATGAAAATTATTCTTAAAGTTGGAAACAAAAAACATAAGTATCAACTAGAAATTTTACATTATTCAATTATATTTATTATCAAGAAATAATAATATATTTGATCACAAAAACAATGAGAAATACTATCTTCAACCCATTATATAAATTGTGGTTCCATCCCCAGTACCAATAGACAAAGAGTCACATTCAACATCCTATTACAACATCATCTTATAACTATCACCATGTTCCACCATCATATCCTTTGGATTTTTTCCCATTATCACCATAACTGACAGCCCATTCCATTATCACATCCTTAGTCATCCCCACCCATTTTTCTAACTATACAAGGTTATCATTTAATCACATAAAAAATAAAAATCCATAGAGAAAAGTTATATATAAAATGTAGTATTTCATACATAAAAAATAGGAAATTATGGCTACCCAATAAATGAATTATAGCCTTTATCAAAAAACATTGGGATAACTCTTCCCAAAATAAATTATTTAAGGATTAATTCATTTTCATAGTTTTTTAGTTTAATTATTTCTTAATAATAAATCTCAGTAGCTCCAGCCTTATGAATTTCCAAGTTTGATTACTATTTTTTTAATCTGGTGTTCTACCCTAATATTCTATTTTATAAATATCATCAACCCCAATGATAAATATTTTAACATTCCACTTTTTTTATAAACATGTCATTTTTTAATTTAAGTTGTTATTTAATATCCAAAAATATCATCTATTCATAATAACTATAACCATATATATCACACCATATATTAAATCTCATAAGGAAAAAATTTATTTTCAAAATCATGTGATCAAACATTTCCATTATTTTAAGAATAAATATTAAATATTCCCACATGTGATAATACATACAGTTCCAAAAATTAAATTAAAATCTAACATGTCATTATATCCATTTTAATCCTCTAATATCCAAAATTATAAACGTTTTTTTCATTAATTATATTTAAGTAGTTTAATAATATATCATGCCTTTATTTCATTTTATCAAATGCTAATTAGAAAAATTCATGTAAGTATCCATTTTTCTCTCACATATAATTTCCATAATAATTATTCTTAACTCAATACATGAAGAAACCATTTCTTCTTTATAAAAAAATATTTAATATCATTAAACATTATTATATATTTCTTTTAATAAATCAATAATCATGTTTGTTGAAATTAATATAAAAACTATTTATCTAAAGAATCAATTTACCATATTTTATAACAGATTTAATTATCCTTGGAATGCAATATTTTTTCTAGTTTTAAACTTAGAAATTGAACAATAATAGGTTGACCATTTTATTCAAGTAGTGAACTACTACTGCATTAATCAGAATAATATTAACAAATTAATTATATTTCATGGAAATTACAGTATTAATAGTATTAAAAATAGTACTACATAAATTAAATTTATCATAAAATTATAGAATTAATAATATATCATTGATAAAAATAATCAACATGAATTTATCCTCCTATTTTATAATTTATAGATCATCAAAAATTCAGTCTTTTTGTAATAATTTTCCATAATTTCTATTGGATTATATTTAATTACATAAATTTTAGGAAAGAAGATAAATCCTAATAATTTCATACTTGAAAAATAAAATATGGAGAAGTCACAGACCCCCTACCTCATGGAAGAGGACATCACACACAATTTCCAAAATAGAGGGGGAGGAAGAGGGTATTCACAGATATCTAGACAAAAGAGGGTCCTCAAATGAATTCTATATAGTCTTATAGATCTCTAAAGGTTGGGTTCAGACCACCCAAACAGAAGAGGAATGGAGAGAAACTCAAAAGTGGGGAAGGAATAGATTTTTTTATGATTTACAAATATTCATGTGTGGATACTTTGGAAACATCATAAAATTATACACTATTCATTATTTAATTTTACCCAATTATTTTTGTTGGATTTAATTAAGGATACATACAAATGTTCCAAAAATTAGTTATAAATTATTTAAATAAGTTAAAAATGGTAGGCACACTAGAACTATCAAGAGGGGGTTGAATTATATTTATAATTAAAATTTTTATAAAATAAAATTTAAAAATTTAAACCCTTGATTTATAAAATACATCCAGTTAAATAAAATAGTAGAGTTATATAATTTTAACTTTAGAAAAGTTTCTCATAAAATTTATCACAACTTAGTTAAAATAATTTTGAAAATACTTTAACATTTGAAACTAATTTAATTGAATCAAACATAGAACATAAAATAATTTTTAATGTTTACTACTAGAGAAATTTTTTGTTAAAGAATTTAGAAAATAAAAACAGGTTCATTTTTAAAATAGTGTAAAAACATACATAAAATCACATAAGAAATGAATATGGGGTTTATTCCCAAGAAGATACATAATCCACTACACTTGGTAATTAAAAACTACCAAGTAGTTTATTAAAAAATATACTCATCCAAAATTTGGATCAAGTTTTACATAATAACTCACAAGGCTATCTAGAAACTATGCCTATTGAAAAATTATACATGGGAGGAAATAGGTCTGGGTCACACATGACCTCTTCCGTAGTTATGCATGGGATTATAGATGAAAATATTTTAAATATAGTGTCAAGAACTCTTCAGTTAATTATAAGAGACAATGGATATAGATGAACATTGTAAGAAATATAATATCCCAAAAGATAAGTATAAATATAAATAGAAATGAAATAGATATGTAAAATTTAAGTGATGATCAATCTAATAAGCTTTGGGTGTTCAGATATATTTTAATTTCTTATTTAAAATATTCAACCAAGCTTTCAAATATGTTCAGGAAACCAATGTATTGTAAATAGTTACAAAAAATTCCTCTGTGTATCAGATGCTCATGCACATATTCCTCTTTAAGATTACATACATCTATATAGTGAATATGGGATTATTTTTATTAAAATTAACTCCATCTATAAAATAACCATTGAGGATAATTCACTATAGAATTAATTTCACTAATTCTACAAATAATTCTCCAAAAAAGAATATGTTGGTGATTTAAAAGTAATCTACTACTTATTTCATAGATGATATTCTAGTATTTATATAAGCATGGCTACTTTGTCTCATGGTTAACATGAATGGTCAGTTGAAATAACAACTAGGCACAATAACCTCATTCCATTATACGGCCGGTAATCCTCTTTATGTTGTAATTACTCTTATTCAACTGGTAGGTACATTACTTCTCACAATAGTTACTTTTCTACTCATGGTAGGTACTTTCTTTCTCATAGTATGTTCTTTCCTTCTCATGGTAGGTACTTTCCTTCTCACGGTAGGTACACTCCTTATCATTGTCACATGACTTGTCCTTACATAAGGCATGGTAGTTCTCATTGTCACTAAAATAACACATGAAATTAGTATATTAATTAGTGAAATTTATTACCTATCATATCATGTTAACTAGGTTTCTTCATATGGTCACTTCACTATATCACACAATGTATTCATTTCTTTATGTGGTAGGTTCATCACTTTGCATGGTAAGTAAAATTGTTCATGTTGTAGGATGAATCCAGATACATTCACTTAAAATTCAATGCACAATAATTTTTATACTTAAAAAGAATTGTAACATGGTAGGTAGTTTATTCATATATATAATATAATGGATTCATATTGTAGTTATGAATGGTATATTCTAGAATTAGAAATTTTCACAATATTTCTAGAAAATCAATTTACTAACAAAAAACATGAATTTTTTTAATAACATAATAAACATGCGTTGGGATTAATAAAATAAGTAGGTTCAATTATAATACAACCATATACCTATTTTGATGATTATAAATCTTAATATTTAAAATAAAATGAATTGAATACATTGGAAGTAAATTTGTAATAAATGAAAAAATAATTTTCGAAAAACATTCAATATATTAAGAAATTCAATTTTTTTCACCATATTTAATCACCTTGTTGGTATTATCAAAATATTTTTTTGAGAATGAAAAGATAACTAAAAATGGTAAACAAAAATCATAGACAAAAAGATCATTTCATTAATATTTCAAAAGTAATTAAAAAAGGTTTTAGATATAGTCTTTATCAAGAATTAAAAAAAGAATATAAATCTCAAATATCAATCATAAATTAAAAATTGGATAATATTATTTTCATTTGAAGTAGAAGTAGGGATATAATATTTAGTCTAGGGTGAATAGGGGTAAATAAGGTCACCAATAACTACACATCTCTAAACCGGTCT
Organism: Viscum album; assembly: GCA_963277665.1. NCBI lineage: Eukaryota > Viridiplantae > Streptophyta > Magnoliopsida > Santalales > Viscaceae > Viscum > Viscum album. Next base: position 786,858,561 of record OY728140.1, read on the forward strand.
TTGATTCTCATGTTCATATCTTAGAAATAAGAAAAAATTGTTAATTATAAATGAGGAAATGATAGTACCTAAAAACACATGAATTGTTGGAGGAGATAATACCACTGCATGGGTAGTGTGATGTTATGGTTCCATCAGCCAAGTAGAATCACTTATTGCTTGAGAACCATGCTCTAAATCCTGAATAAAGACTTTTCTTGTATCCTTGAAAGCTTATAACACTTTGGTCAACACCTTAAGATTCTCAACATGATACAAAAAACTTGTGGCAGAGGTGGAATATCAAGATCCAAAGCAAGATTCCGGAACATGCCCTTAAAATATGTCTTAGTGAAGATTTAACATAGGTAGAAATAAATGTTTTTTTAATTTTTTCTTTATCAGGTACAACATTCATTAAATCATTCTTGACAAGTTCCGAGGTTTTAGAATGATTTATTTGAAATCCATCAAACAAAATATATATATTTTGATTTAATTCATCGAAGACATACTTTAATGCCTATTTAATTAAGACTTTTATCCTAACTTTGTCAATAGAAGGATGAATAGGAGGAGCAGTATGTGGAGTAGTAGATGTAGAAGGTTGGGAAACTAAAATGATACACCGTAGGCTTTTTTGAAGCATCATATAAGATAAATCCTTTGAAAAGTCTCCTATATTTGATATCAAATCATCAATATCATTTCTCATTAAATTCATCTTAAGATAAAATAGGGGCTGAAGATGATAAATTACCAAAAACACTATCAAACTAATATCTTATTTTTATATTTCCTCTAAGGAATATATGAAAATAACAAACACTTACTTGAACATACCCATGTGATTTTCTTTTAATTGTTTCAAATAATCATTAGGGAGACATTATGTAGAAGGGATATAGGTAAGAAATGATGTATATGGATCATAATCCGGAATCACACCATCTAACTCAGGAAAAACCTTCATTTATCTAGCTCTTTCAAAATAAAATATAGCTCTAACAATAATTTTTTCTTCATGAGAAAAATGATCAGTAGATTCAAAATCTTCACCAGTTTCACTACTGTAATGACCCGGTCTTTTAAAATGATATTTTATTCCTATATAAATTTGTGTTATATATTATACTATATTATACATTTACAAAATATAGATAAAAAAATTTGTTTCTCAATAATAAATATCATAACATTATTTATCTATGAAACCAATGAAATATAGAAGCATTACAACTGGAAAAAATATAAAAAAGAATAGACAAAATAGGAAAATATAGATCACCCAAATAATCAAGAATTATTTCCCCCATAGAGAAAACTATAGAAATGAAAAAAAATATTAGTACACTAATCAACATCTTAAGAAATTAAAATATAACATTATGAGTAATTTTAGTGAGTATTGAGTGAAATAATGAAGGGGTAATTATAGGGTATAATGGGAAATGTGATAGTTGGGATCCGATCATTATTTGACCATTGGTTAAATATGACCATTGCTCAATATAATAATTATGACAACCCTGCTCTTTATTACACAATAAAACATGATTTATTACATAAACTTCACTTGATACAACATAGAAGATCGAGAGGTCTAGTGTCTTTGGGGATTTGGATAATTAAATAATAAATTAACACATGAAATACAACATCCTTATTAAAAACTTTATTTACATGACCACTACATTCCCTTGTACTTAGCATTGCATGGGATAACCTGAGGACATGCATAAGAAAAGGGTGAGATATAAAGCCCAGTAAGGGAATAAACCTGGAATAACAAGAGGAATAATATACATGTTAGACAATAGTCATATCAATGGAACATAAGAGAAACATGAACATAAAGGTATGATAAATCTTGATAATAATAACATGGAAATGTGGAAACAATAGCTAACATGGAATTTGCATGAGCCAAGGATCATTGCACATGGGGCATGAGTTAACCCTCATTGCACATGAAGCACTAGTAAACCCTTGTTTCAATTTAATTAGCATGATCCCACACTCATTTGACATGATGTATCATGATACTATACTTTACGCAATTCATTGGAGCACTATCAGGGCACACCCTTCTTAAACATTTCATTTCATGCATAAGTGTGCCACACAGATCATAGAACATGGAATCAATCAACATCAAAAGTTATTATATGATTAATTAATGTGGAATAAATAAATGAAATTACTATTAAATATGTATATGTTAATAAAGGTGAATAACCTTGATAGAGACATGAGTATGGAATTCACTATACAATGATCTTGGCTTGGAAAAACGCATTGCAATTTCGGAAGCATAATGATCTGACATATGGATTCATGAAAATAGTTGATGAGAGGGAAATAAGTGTCTCATCATATTTACATTAAATGGACATTAAGGGGTCATATAGATACATATTCCAACAAACTTAATGGAATTTAGATGCATAATACAAGAGAATTACTTGGATGTAAAAGAAGAGAGAGAAATCCCTCACGGAATTTCGGCATGGTAATGGATGTACATGAGAGAGATATGGGTCTACAATAATCCAAAAATAAATAGAGTAGTATGGGGGAGGTGAGAAATCATACCCCAACATTTTTAATTGAAAACAAATGGGCATAACAACTTAAAGAAAATTGGAAAAAAATGAGAAAGGAAAAAATCCCTTACTTGAAAGCATGACCCCAAATGCTTGAGAGAGGCTTGAGAGAGGATTCTTGGGAAATTGGGAAACCTGGGGAGGATTTTAGAGATATTAGGGCAGGTGTTGGTTGAACTCTAATGGGTTTGAGTGAAGAGTAAGTGGGATCTTGCTTAGTTTTATATAGGAAAGGAGAGTAAATTATTTATTATTTAGGTTTGGGACACCTCACATTAAACTAATCAAAACCACAAACCAGACCATGGTATTTGCTCATGGATTTTTCCAAAGGGTAGTGGAGAAAAATATTTTATAAGTACAATTTCTGATCTTCTTAAAATAATAGGGTTTCTTACGTGGAGGTGAGTCACACTCTAAATGAAAACAATTTAAAAAGGAAAAATGTTTTATAAGCCTTGAAGGGTCCACTAAAGCTTTGTAAAATAAATAAAACAAACCCAAAATAACATTATTTTAATGGTAATACATATATTGGACGAATATGATGTTTATAGTATTTTATTACATCACTAGTTGATCATTATGATGTCATAAAACACATTATATAATTAAACGGTATTTAATTTTTACCCAAACATTCGATTGTCTCAGAAAATTATGAAAAATTCACCATTGGAAAATTTCAACCTCATTATTCCAAAAATAATATTCATTTTATCTAAATAATTTTCTAAATATGTGAATTTTTAATTTTAAAATAAAAATTGACATTTATCGAAAATTCATGGGTTTTGACAAAAAACAGCATTCAAACATTAATAAAAATTACAATTGCATTCATAAAATTATACATTAATTTATATTTAATAAAAAGTAATTTGATAATAATAATATTTTAATAAAATTTTATTTAATTAAAAAATCCATTAATACATCAATATATATTTCTTAGTTGAATATTAACTAAAAATATAATTTGCGCTTTAAAAACTATTTACAAAGTAACAGTAATAAAAAGAATGTATATTCTCTATACAAGAGTAATTTACATAATCATAGTACTAGGGCCTTGTTATATAACCTCTTAAAACACCCGCATAATACTTTAGGGTATGGTGCATGATGGTGAAAGACTCTTGGGGTGACTTAGATAACATATCTCGAGTGGTAATCTCTATCAACTTCCACTTCTCTCGTAGGCGGTTCCGCATGAGATTCACGTGTTCAAGCACAACTTGGTCTTGGTCTGGAGAGAAGCCCAATGATTCCACCTCCTTTCTGACCTCTGACAAATGGGCTTTGTACGGGCCAAGTCTACTGAATGAGGCCATCACTTCCTTTATCTAAGTAAATTGGATTTGTTAAAGCCCTATATTTATACTAATCTTGTGATCACTTCTCAATAACTATATTAGCAACTGTCACAATTTTTAACGGAATTTTAAAATCAAAAAACATAAAACCAATGAATTTAATATTTTATAGAACCATAATAATACATTTAATTAGATCTAGAGGAATTTTCATTAATGAATGTTTGGGTTATTATAATCTCCCCCCTTAAGAAATTTTTCCCTTGAAATTTATTCTTATGACACTAAAACTGATATGGGTAACTTTGCTTTATCACTTCCTCGGATTCCCACATCGCTTCTTCAAACTTTTGGTTTCTCCACAAAACCTTGATGAGGGGAATTTTCTTATTTCGTAGAACTTTTTCTCTACGATCTAAGATCTTCACTAGTTGCTCCTCCCAAGAAATATCATCCTCTAACTGTACTACCTATGAAGAGAGTACATGTAAAGTGTCTGGTATGTACATTCTTAAGAGGGATACATGAAAGACATCATGTACTTTGGCCATGGTCGGTGGAAGTGCTAGTCAATAGGCCACAACCCTGACATGATCAAGAATCTAGAAGGAGACAATATACCAAGGAATTGAATTCCCTTTCTTTCCAAACATCATGACCTTCTTACGCGGATATATTCATAGAAATACCATGTATCCAACTTTAAACTCATGGTCTCATCAATAGTTATCTATATAACTCTTCTGTCGACTATGGGATGCCTTGATATGCTGCTGAATGGTTTTCACCTTCTCCACCATTTCTTCGACCATTTCTGGTCTTAGCAGATTATTCTCACTGACTTCATCCCAACATACTGGTGTTTTTCACTTCTTTCCATATAAGGCTTCATCAGGTTCCATTCAGATGCTCGAGTGGAAACTGTTATCAAAGGAGAATTCAACCAGTGGAAGATGTTGTTCCCACCCTCCATTGAAGTCCAAAAAACATGATCTTAACATATCCTCCTGTGTATGAATAATTTGATCATATTGACCATCAGTTTGAGGATGATATTCTATACTGAAGTTCAGTTCAGCATCTAGAGCATATTGAAGACTCTTCCAAAACTTAGAGGTGAATCATGGATCCCGATCAGATATAATAGATAGTGGTACTCCATGTAGCCTTACCACTTACTTGATATATATCCATCCCAGTTTATCCAATGAGAAATACCCCCCAAATTGAAATGAAGTGTGCAGACTTTGTAAGATGATCCACAACAACCCAGATTTGATTATTGCCTTTGGATATCTTTGGAAGTCTGGTGACAAAGTCCATGGTGATATTCTCCCATTTCCATTCTGGTATGGGTAATGGTTGCATCATCCCCTTAGACTTTTGTCTCTCTACCTTCACTTGATGACACACCAGACACTTTTATGTATACTCAGTGATCTTCTTCTTCATATTATCCCACCAATAATGCTCTCAGAGATCTCGATACATCTTTGTGTTTCCCAGGTGAATAGAGAAATTCGAACTATGTGAATCTTCTAAAAGTTCCTTCTTCAGCTCTAGACTTAATGGAACACATAGTCTTTTCCAAAATCTCAAAATTTCTTCTTCATTAACATTGAACTCCGAGGATTTCCCTTTTCTGATAGCTTCCAATTTCTTTGGAATTCCCACATCATTATTTTGAGCATCCTTTAAATTTTCCAAAATAGACAGTTGAGAAATCATTTGTGATAGGATTGATGATGTTTCATTCTTTATGATTCCCATGTAAAAATTTATCAAATCTATGAAGATTAGATCCTTTTCAATTTTCATCAATGATAGAATCAATTGGCCCTTTATACTTAGAAAATTCACCACCTTGTTCACTTTCCCAGGGTAGTAATTGATTAAGCAGACATAGTCATTGATCATCTCTAACCATCTTCATTAGCTCATGTTCAACTCTTTCTATGTGAATATATACTTGAGGATTTTTTGGTCCATATATATTTCACACTTTTCCCTAAATAGATAATGCCGCCAAAATTTTAAAGTGATGATCACCACATCCAACTCTAGATAATTTGTTGGATAATTCTTCTCATGAAATTTCGATTTCCTTGAAGCATAGGTAATGAATTTATCATTTTGAATCAACAAACAGCCCAGTCCCTTCTTCGAAGCACCACTTAATACCACAAAAAGTTCTACACATGTGGGTAAAGTGAGCACGTGCACAATGATAAGCCACCTTTTCAACTCCTTGAAGCTTTCTTAACTTTCATTACTCATAGAAAAATTTACTCCCTTCTGAGTTAGCTTGGTAAGAGGGTTGGACAATCGTGATAAATTTCTCACAAATCATCAATAATATCCAGCTAACCCCAAGAAGCTACGGATATCTATTACTGATGTTGGCCTCATCCATCCCTCTATTTCAGTTGTCTTGGAGGGATCCATAGATATCCCATTGCTTGTGATGATATTTCCCAATAATGAGACCTCCTTCAACCAGAACTCACACTTGCTATACTTTTCATAGAGCTTCTCCTTTTTCAAGGTCTCTAGTATGGTTCTTAGATGCTCCTCATGATCCTATTTGGTTTTGGAGTATATTATAATATCATCTCTAAAGACTAATTTTTTTTCTAGGTGATATCTAAAGACTCTATTCATTAAGTCCATGAATATTTATGGAGTATTAGGGAGTCCGAAAGGCATTAATATGAATTCATAGTGCTCAAACCTTATACGAAAAATAGTCTTGGGAATATCGTTTTTATTCACCCTTACTTAATAATATCCCGACCGCAAATCTACCTTGGAAAAGTATTGTGCTACACGTATATGATCGAACAAGTCATCAATTCATGGGAGATGATACTTGTTCTTTATCGTGGTTTTGTTAATCTCACTATAATCGATTAAAAGGCACATTGACCCATCATTCTTCTTGACTAAGAGGACTAGTTCACCCCAAGTTGAGGCAGTTGGGAATAGAAACCCATTATCCTGATTCTCCTATAGTTATTTCTTCAGACCCTCAAGCTACACAACAACCATTCTATATGGATTCTCTGATATTGGAAACCCCCCAAGTATAAGTTCAATTGAGAATTCAACATCTCTTCTAGGAGGAAGACTAAACAATTCCCTGGGAAACACTTCAGTGAATTCTCTCACAATAGGCTTGTCTTCAAGGATGAATGCCTCCTTAGACTCAATCATTTGATCCAGATACACATGGTCATAGGGAAGTAATATCCATGCCTAAGATGATGGAGCTAAAGAAGAGTCATCTTCCTCATTTCACTTGTATAGAATCGGGGGGTCGATTCTCCACATGGAGAGTGATTTCCCTCTCATGAGCATTTATGTTAGCTCTATATAAGGAAATACAATCCATGCCAAGAATTGCATCAAATTCCACCAGAGTCAGTATAACTAGGTTCACCGGCAAGTTAAATCCACTAATTAAGACAAGGGTGAAGTTATATTCATGGTATGGAATGATTTCCCCATTTCCATACTCACTGACATATTTACTTCCATGATTTTTTGTGGTTTTGGGAATATTCTACTAATCTTTTGGGATATAAATGAATGCGTAGAACCATAATAAAAAACTACGTTCACTATTTTTGAATTAATAACTACTGTACCTAATACCACTTCATTTTTGGGGTTCACTTCGGTAGTAGTGATGGAAAAAACTCGCCCTTGCTTCCTTGAATGTTGTTGGTTGCCTTTAAAAACCCTTGGATTTGGGAACTGATTTGCAAGATGCCTTGGTTCTTTACTGTTGAAGAAATGAACAACACATTGAGAGTCGAACAAAGAATTACTCTCCTCTATTGTAGACTCAAGTTTTTCTTTTCGATAATTAATGGCTAGATGCCCTTCTCTTCCACACCTAAAACATTTCCTCGTCCCATTCAAGAAATTTTTGGGGTGCTTCTTTCTGCCTCTTGGGCAAGTGGGATGTTGGATTTTCTTTATACTATTGTATTTATCCATTGGACCTCTAGAATTGAAGTCCACCTTATGATTATTATTCCCATGATACCCCTAAGGCTTTCTGATCTCTATTTCAACCTTTAGGGAACATTGAACAATTTCCTCATAGCTGTCGAAGTCACAGATCACTAGGGATTTCCGCAAGCTAGGTTTCATCCCACCAAAGAAGTGGACAACCTTGTATTTGGGGGTAATGACAAATACAGAAGCATATCGTACAAGAATTGTGAAGTTTTCCTCGTACACTCTGATAGATTCCTCATATTTTTTCTTGAGGGTAAGGAAGTCCCTTTCTATATTATGCTGGAGGGCACATTGAAAAATATTTATCAAAAAACATCTTCAAAAAATCCTTCCATTCCAACGCCTTTATATCCTCCTCAGGATTTTTATTTTTGATTAATGTCCACCATTGATCGGATTCACCCCCTATACGATAAACATCCAGAATAACTTTCTCTCATTCCGAACATTGAAGGATTGAGAAGATATTTTCAATGGAGTTGATCCATTGTTCGACGATTGAAGGATCAAATGATCCATTAAAAGTAGTAGCCTTTATCTCATGAAGCTCTCGATAGTGACTTGTTCTTTCTTAGGGGGGTTGAAAATTCCTCTTGACCCTTGTTTATATTCAATTATTGAGTTAAATGAGAGAGTATCATGACAATTTTCATGATTACCACTCCCATCAGATTGGGTAGCTCATTAGAATAGTCATCACATTGGTTTTCACATCGGTTGTTAGCCAGAGTCCTCCTATTACTGGCCATTGGCTGGAATAAAAGGAATGTTTGGGGTAACACATAAAGCATATTCCAAAAACAGATGACTTATAAATAACTTTTATTTCCTTAAATTATGAATCTATAGGCTTCAATCTATTTTATCTATGATATACTTTCTAACATATATTTTAGGGGAATTTTTTTATTCCATTAATAATGGTTCATACTAAGCTGGTGAATTTACCAATGCATATCCCTTGGGAGTGTCATAACCAAGAGTGTAACAAGGCCCGTTGTCATGTACAAGGATACCCTGGGTGAAGCCCAAAACTCCTTGTCCGGGTTTTCACCACTAGGTACATCTGTGCCCAAGTCACCTCTACCTGCTCGTATCCAGATAGGGATGAATTTTCTTGATAAACCACTTAATCAATACCCTCAAAAACAAAGTGATGTTTTTATTATACTTAGTCTTTTCTCTAAGGCCTCACTAGGTTTTTCTAATCCTAATACAAAAAATAACTAAACCTATCCTCTGATACCAACTATGACAACCCTGCTATTTATTACACACTAAAACATGATTTATTACATAAACTTCACTTGATACAACATAGAAGATTGAGAGGTATAGTGTCTTTGGGTCTTAGGATCATTACATAATAACTTAAACCAATAAATACAACATCTTTATTGTAAACTTCCTTTACATGACCACTACATTCCCTCATACTTAACATTGCATGGGATAACTTGAGGACATGGATAAGAAAATGGTGAGCTATAAAGCCCAGTAAGGGAATAAACATGGAATAACATGAGGAATAAAATACATGTTAAAGAATAGGCATATCAATGGTGCACAATTGAAACATGAAAAAATGTATTATAAATAATGATAATCATAACATGGAAATGTGGCAACAACACGAAACATGGAATTAGAATGAGCTAAGACTCATTGCACATGGAGCATGAGTAAACCCTCAGTGCACATGAATCACAAGTAAACCCTCATTGTACTTGAATTAGCATGATTCAACACTCATTTCACATGATGTATCATGATACTATACTATACCCAATGCATTGGAACGCTATTAGGGCACACCCTTCTTAAACATTCCATTTCATGCATAAGTGTGCCACACGAATCATATAACATGGAATCCATCAAAATCATAAGTTATTCCAAGATTAAGTAATGTGGAATAAATACATAAAATTACCATTAAAGATGTATATGTGAATAAAGGTGAATACCCTTGATAGAGATATTGGTATGGTATTCACAACACAATGATCTTGTCTTGGAAAAACGCGTTGCAATTTCGGCAGCATAACAAGTTGACATAAAGATTCATGAAAACGGTTGATGAGAGAGAAATAGGTGTCTCATCATATTTACATTAAATGGAAAGTAAGGGGTCATATAGATACACATCCCAACATATGTAATGGAATTTAGATGCATAATACAAGATAATTACTTGGATGTAAAAGAGGAGAGAGAAATCCCTCATGGAATTTCAGCATGGTAACAGGTGTACATGTGAGGAATTAATGAGAGATAAAGGGGTCTACCATAATCCAAAAATAAAAAGGTAAGTATGGGGGAGGTTATAATTCATACCCCAACATTTGAAATTGAAAACAAAAGGGAATAACAACTTAAAGAAAATTGGACCAAAATGAGAAAGGAAGAAATCCCTTATTTGGAAGTGTGATCCCAAAAGCTTGGGAGAGGCTTGAGAGAGGATTCTTGGGAGCTTGGGGAACCTTGGTAGGATTATATAGAGATGAGGGAAAGGGTTGGTCAAACTCTGAAGGCGTTGAGTGAAGAAGAAGTGGGGGCTTGGGTGAGTTTATATTGGAAAGGAGAGGGAATTCTTTATTATTTAGTTTTAGGACACCTCACATTAAACTAATCAAAACCACAAACCAGCCCATGGTTTTTTCCCATGGGTTTTTTCAAAGGGAAGTGTAAAATAATATTTTATAAGTCCAATTTCCTAAATTATTAAAATAATAGGGTTTCTTATGTGGAGGTGAGTCACACTCTCAAGGAAAACAATTTAAAAAGACAAAATGTTTTATAAGCCTTTAAGGGTACACTAAAGCTTTGTAAAATAAATAAAACAAACCAAAAATCAAACTATTTTAATGGTAAAACATATATTGTTGTAAAATAATGTTCATAGTATTTTATTACGTCACTATTGGGTCATTATGATGTCATAAAACACATTATATATTTAAATGGTATTTAATTTTTACCCGAAAATTTGACTATCTCAGAAAATTAGGAAAAATTCACCATTGAAAACTTTAACAATGGGAGATAATTTTAAATTTATAATTAGTGTTTATAATTAGTAATGAAAAAGTATAATTGTAGATTAAATGAGAAATTATTTCCTCAACAAGTTGATTCACTCATTTTGAAGCCCATTTTTCATGAAATGGGAGGGATGTAGCATCACTGGGTTTTACCCTTGACTACGACTGAGATTAGCTTCAATAATTTAGGCTTTAATGAAATCATCTATTGGTTAATTTCAAGTAGGTTTACATTCCCACTCGATCAATGTTAGTCGAGACACCATAGGAAACTACCATCATCACACACCTTACCCTTAAGGCATACATGAATGTAATAAGGGGTTACATGTTCAGACCTTAGTATAATAAATTGAAATTTCTGATTGAATTAATAAAATAGTTATTCCATAAATCTCAATTTGAGAATAATTTTTTTTAAAAATTTATGTTTATGTAAGAATAATTTGATAAATTTATTGTTGGACTTAAATAAAACATAATTTTATTTTTTATAAAATATATACACTTCTATAATATAGTGATGTATTATGAATAATATTTTTAATTAAATGTTCTTTTAAAAAACCCTTATTTAAATATAAATGAAATATTATTTTATAATGTTCTGGGGCAACTTTTTTATGTGTCAAAAATTCGACTTCCTTAAAAACTACTATTTTTAAATAAATAGGGGAATAATATTTACATATTAAAATTTTAATTTTTTAAAAATTATTTTGATGAAATAAATATTATATTTGAAATAATTATATTTAAATTATTTTAGGGTCAATTTTTCAGAATTTTCTAAAAAACATTATTTTTCAGTGAATTGTAAAAATTACAGTTTTGAGTTTTTGGTATGTTTTATAACTTAATATTAATTTAATAATGATGAAATAATTAATTAACCACACTCCATGGACAAAAATAATTCATTTTATTAATATTATGTATTTTAATTCATTTTAATCAAATTTCAAATCTGTAAGTGACCTTCAAAAGTATATAATGGAAAATTGAATATCAAAAGCATTATTTTTTGTTAAATTTAACTTTCCACATCTAAAGGAGTATTAAAAAATGATGTTCAGTTCTAATGGATTATAAATGATTAAAATTATTTTATATTCAATCATTTAATCACTTATACAATCAATTATTTTATATGAAACTTGAACATTATTCTCCTTGGATTATTGAAAAAAGGATTTATTATGATTAATTTAGATCACATGAAATTAATACATTTGAATGGTGCGCCCTGATAGTTCTTCAATTCATTGGGTAAAACATTTAATATCTTGAGATGAATTTTTTTACAATACCTTAGTGAATTACCATTATAATTTCCATTTATGACAGCTTGGTGATGAACCACAATGATATTTTTATGAATGCCTAATATTTATATTATAGGGAAATTTCCATGTTATGATTCATGTTCTTATTAATATTGTATGCCCCTTGTTCATGCCTTAATTTTATAACTCAAGTTCTTCTTGATATGTCCCATGATCACATGCTATATGTCCCCATTACTTATTCCGTAACCGAGCTTCATTCTCACCCCTTTCCTTTGGTGTATGTCCCCAAGATATGATATGTAGTAAAAGTAACCTTGGTTGAACTAAGGAATATGTATTTCAAGTGAATTAAAATAATTTTTTATGTTTTCATGTACAATGTACCCGATTCAAAATTAAGTAAACCTTAAAATATACGATGTTTTGTTCCATGTACTGACAAGTTTATGTAATAAAAATGTGGGATGCCATAGTTGGTATTAAAGTACAGTTTATTTATTTTTTAAAATCAAGACATGAAAACTTTTCTATGATCCCTAGGGACTATTTGAAATATAAGAATACATCTTGGTATTTTGGAAAGTATTAAGTAAGTGGTTACAATATAAATACATCCCCATGTATATACTATAATTGGTTTTGGCTCTAGGATATATTTACATAGGGGAACACCTGAAAAAAATACATTGATATATACTCAATCAATAACTGGTGCATGAAAACGAGCATTAATTAAAAAATTGTTTGACACTTCTGGTGGATATGTTTTATTAATCAAATGATTTTTATGAACATTTATGAATGATGTATAGAAAAGTTAAATGTTATTAGAGGATATTAATAGTGTATTTAAGCATTATGTTTTAATACATAAAACCCCTTTAATTTATATGATCACTAAAAGTTGTACTTTTATCACTAAGGTTTTCTTATTTCAGAAAAATGGTGTGAAATAAGAGGAACCATGTAATTTATCAGTGTAGTGGACATTGCAGTGTTGACTTTCTTATAGAAGATGAAATGAAAAACTTCATGAGTATGATGAATAAAAAAACTTGTGTTCTGAATAATAATTTTATTAATGTTGAGAGACAAGATTCACCCTAAAGAGAATAACTTTCCATTGAGTCTTTCATATATCAATGACCACCTCCTTTTAGTGGATCTAAAATCCCATTTATTTCTAAAAAATGGATTATATCTATAGAAAATATCTTTTTTTGTACTGCATTGTGAAGAGATAGAGAATGTCACCCAAATAGTATACCTATTATAAGTAGAAGTTGATCAATGGTAGACACTAATTAAAAACACCAACCAAGAAAGGTTATTGATGATATGGAGGGGTAAGAGTTAAAAAAATAATTTTTAATAAATATTTTCCCCATGTAATGTGAAAAATAGAGATAGAATAATTAAAGATATAGTATAATGAAATTGAATCAGTAAGAATCTATGAGATGAACTTCACATGAATTTTTTGTAACACATCTTCCTTTGTTATTTATCATAAGGGAAATCTTGATAGATACTTCAGTGTAATGATAACCATTATGTGGTTGAATTTTTCAAATAAATACTATGAAAGTGATGATGAGATATTTAAGATTTATAATAAGGTTGAATTAGATTTTGGAGAGACCCAGTTGTCACATAGGTCAAATATAAAGAAGAGAGAAATAGAGCCAAACTCAGGGAATAATTTTGATCATATAAGAGGAGCCAATAAATTGAAACTCCCCACATACAAAAAATGTGGGAATAAGAATTTAGGGAACTAATTATTTGGGAGTTTAAATTTATAAAAATTAGAAAGATATGGTAAAATATCTTAGAACTATGTAATATGGTGAAGACTTAACTTCTCAACACTAATGAAAAAGGAAAGATGGTGCAGTCCACACCTAATGTTCAATGATACAAGTGTGGATAGATTAGGAAATTTTACAATGAATGTCCAAATGAGAATGTAATATAGGGATACCACCATCAAAATCATCATAGAATAGAGAAAGTTAGGCTTTTCCAATCATGACTGCTAAAGAAGAGGCTCCAAATGATGAGGTGGTAAGTACACTTGTTGTTCTCTCAAATCTAGAAAGTATATTATTTTATTATGGTTCTATACATTAATTTAATTCATCAATGTTTTCAAATAATATAAAATCAATACCTAAGATATTATAAGTATAGTTATCAGTCAAGAACCATGGAGAGAGTATCATATCATCAATAGTGTATAGAAACACTAGGATTAACTTTGGTGAGTATAATCTCCTTGAAAATATAGTAGACATTCTATGGTGGAATTTGACATGATACTAGGGATGGAATGACACCCAATGGATAATGATAATATCAAATAAAAAATAAAATAAGTTTTAGTAGTATTGAATGGAAAACATACAGATATTTTCAAAGGATAGATATCTCAGCTTATGATTTTTCTAGAAGCACCTCCCATAGCGTTCTTTATGCAGATGATCTGTGAAGAGGGAGAAGAAAATGAAAGTATAATTATAGATTATTTCCCCATCATTAAAAAATAAATTAATATATTTCTTGAATAGTTATATAGACCTACCCTAGAAAAATAGATATAGTTCTCCATTAAACCCATACTCTCTCCAAGATGATATCGAAGACCCCATATAAAATAGAAAATTTGGATTTAGAGGAATTAAAGAATAAACATCAAGATATTTTGGAGTAGTATTTTATCCAAAAATGTGTGCCTCTTTGGGGAGAACATATTCTATTTGTAAAGGATAATGATGTATTAATGTGGGTATGCATTGATTATAGGTAATATAACAAGATCAAAGTGAAGAACAAGTACCCTCTCCAAAATATTGATGATTTATTTGACCAGCTTTGTGGGGATAAATTATTCTCAAAGACTGACATCCAATATGGGTATCGTCAATTGAGGGTGAATAAATAATATATTCTAATTATTTTATTTCAAAAAATATATTGGAATTATGAGTTTTTTGTTATGCTTATTGGCTTGACTAAGGCTCCCACTATATTTATTGATTTTAACAATAGAGTATTTAAGGACTTATTTCAATAATTAATGGTTGTTTTAATTGATGATATTATGATATATTAAAAAGAAATCAAGGAAAATAAGGATTATCTAAGGGGTTTATTTAAAATATTGAGTAAGGATAATCTTTTTGAAAAATTCATAAAAAAAGAATTCTGGTTATAGAAATTTTCATTCTTGGGGAACATTATAACCAATGAAGGAATATTAGTTGACCCTACCAAGAAAAATTATATAGAAAAGTGGCCTTATATAACAATATTAACTGATATTTATTGTTTCCTAGGTTTAGAAGTATATTATATGAGGTTTTTTAAAAACAATCATGACTTTATAATCCATTAACCAAGTTAACTTGAAATAGAGATAAGTTCCTTAGAAAAAAGAGTGCGAAGAAAGTATCCAATAATTGAATAATAGATAAGCTAATTCACCTATGTTAACTATACCATATATTGGAGAATAATTTTTTATTTATTATGATGCATCTCTAAAATGTCTTGGGTGCGTACTCAGGCAAAGTGACAAGGGTATCACTTATGCATCTCAACAGCTAAAGCCTCATGAGCAGAATTATCCTACAAAAGAATTAGAGATAGATGAAGTTATTTTTAATATAGAGATATGGAAGAACTATATTTATGTGGAGAAATGTGATTTATATATATAAAACTATGTTTTGAAGAGAATATTTCTGAAAAAGTAATTGAACATGAGACAAAGGATATGGTTGGAGCTTCATAAAGACTACGAATCTTCAATTCATTTTCACCCTAGATGCATAAAAGTTTTCATTGATGCATTATGTATGAATGAACTTGTTATTATATAAATTATAAGGATTTAAGGTGATACATTCTTTAAGGATCGAGTAAGACTATAAATGGGAATCATAAGGGAATAGACATCATCAATCTTATACCAAATTATTTCTCAACCATCATTACTAGAGAAGATCAAGAGAGTTAAAATATAATATTCATTTATATAAAATAAGATAGACAATGTAAATAAGGGAAGTTTATTGTGTTTAAAATTTATCAAGATTGTGTAATAAAATTTTAAACAAGGATATGTGACCCATATATTCAAGAGATATAGAAGGAGAAGATATATGAAGCTAATAGATCATGATTTTATCTAAATCTTGGAAGAATTAAAATTCATAGGTAAATTCATAACCATTATTGGTGGGATAATATAAAATGAGGGATTTATGACTACAATGTAAGGTGTTTGGAGTGTCATCAAGTGATGGAGGAGAGATATCTTCCTAAATGGGTATTTCAACCACTGCCATTACCAACATGGAACTGATAAAATATCACTATGTACATTATACCTGGTATCCCAAGAACATCAAAAGGAAACAATGTGATATGGGTTCTAGTGGATTGACTAACCAAGATTTCCCATTTCATCACAATTTAGGAAGATATCTATCTTGAACAACTTGCTAGGATATATATAAAGGAAGTGGTGAGGATTCATGGGGAACTATTTTCTATTTCTTTCGATTGTGATCCAAATCTCAAATTGAACATATGGATAAGTCATCAACTTGATCTTGAAAATGAATTTAATTTTAGTATGGCCTATCACCACCAAACTAATATCCAGTCTAAAAGAACTATTTATAATCTCTACGACATGATGAGAACATGCTTAATGGAATTTCAAGGTTTATGGCGTCAAAACCTAACATTAGTTGAGTTCTCATCAAAATAGCAACTCGAGTATTCAAATGGCACTATATGAAGCTCTATATGGGAATATATGTAGAACTAATATATGGTAGGATGAAATTTGTGAGAGGAAGATACTTGAGATTGATCTTGTACAAGAGATGATATAAACGTTTTATTCCATTTAACGATATATAAAGGATGCTCATATATAAAATAAGGGCTACGTACACAACCATTGGAGGGACTTAGAGTTTGATGTTTGATAAAAAATTTTCCATCATATATCACCATGGATGAAAGTCTAGTATTTTGGAAAGAATGGGATGTTTATACATAGGTACATTGGACCCTTTGAAATTATTTATCTCATAGGATAAGTGGCCTATTTTCCATCACTTACACCAAATTTGGATCAAGTTTATGATGGATTCCACATATCTATCTTTGGGAACTACATACCAGATCCATAACATGTACTGAATCTAAAGGTGGTACAACTAGAGAATGAGATGTATTATGAGTAGCATATGGTTGAGATCTTCGATTGTAGAGATAAAAATATACACAATAATAAAAATAACATTGTCAAAGTGTAATTGAAGAACCATAAACATGAAGAAGCTATGTGGGAACTAAAGGATACAATGAGATATAATTACCTTTACCTTTTGTCAACCAAGATAATGAGATGAAATTTAGGGGATGGAATTTCATAAGGGGGGAATAATGTTATGAACCATTATTTTAAAATGATATTTTTTTCTTGAATAAATGTTTGTTATATATTACATAATATTATTCATAAAAAAACCAAAAAACCAACAAAATTATATCTATTTAATAAATATCATCACCTTATTCAGGTATGAAACCAATAAAAATTCTATGAATTTCAACTAGATAAAAAATATAAAATATAATAGCTATAAAGGAATATTATGTATCATCCCAATCTAATAGAACAATCACCCCCATGACCAACACTATAGAAATGACACAAAATATTATTAAACCAATCAACATTTTAAGAAATGAAAATACAACCTTTGGATGAATTTTATTTATTATTGAGTGAAATAATGAAGTGGTATTTATTGGGCATATAGGGAAATATGAATCATAGGATTCGACCAGTATATGACAGTTGATCAAATATTACCATTGGTCAGTATAAAAATTGGTCTATATTATTATTGGAAACTATACCCTTGAGTGTTAATTTTATTATTGTAATTAGTGTTTACAATCATTAATGTAAAAGGACAATTTATGTATAAAGGAGAAATGATGTCGTCAACCAGTAAGGTCATATCGTTCGAAGAATATTTGTTAGAACATGATTGGGAGGTAGCATCACTAAGTTTCACCTGTGACTATGAGTAATATAAGATTCAATAAGTAAGGCTCGAATGAAATCTCGTATGGGAAAATTTCTCGTTAGTGGAGATTACCACTCAATCGATGATAGCCAAGACACCCCATGAAACTACCACCATTAGACACGATACCCTTAGAGCATACTTCAGTTTAATAAGGAGTTACATGTCAAGGATATAGTTTCATAAAGTGTAATTTCTACTTGTATAAATAAAATAGTAATTCCATAGATACCATTTTTAGAATAATTTTCTTTAATAAAATGTATGTTTTAGTAAGGCCAATTTGATAAATTGATTGTGGTACACACAAAAAGAAAAATTTTACTTTTTTAGAAAAATATACAATTTTATAATATATATAGGTATTCTGAAAAGTATTTTTAATTAAATAGTCTTTTATAATACCGTTATTTATATGGATGTGATAAAATAATTTTATAATTTCCAAGGAAAATTTTATAAGTGTTAGAATTTTGACTATATATTAAAAATATACATTTTTTCAATAAATAAGGATGTTTTTTATTTTAAAATTTTAAATTATAATTTTTAGAAGATTAGTTTTTTAAACTAAATATTTCATTTTAAATCATCACATCCAAATTATTTTAGGGTAAATGTTTGGGAATTTTCTAAAATATGATATTTTTAGTGAATAGTAAAAATATAGTTTTTGGTTTTTAGTGTGTTTTATGACTTCATATTTATTTCAAAACGATGTAATAATTAATTAACCAGAACTGAAGACATAAAATATGATATTTATTAAATATCATTTTTTATAGTATTTTAATCAATTTACAAACCTATAAGTGAAATTTGAAAGTCTAAAATAAAAAATTTGATTTTAAAAGCATTTTTTGTGGAAAATTTAGTTTTATATGTCCAAAGAAGTATTAAAAAATGGTGTTAGATTGTAATGGATTAAAATATCATAAAATGTGACTCAAATTTTCAAAATCATGAGAGAAAAACATGGTCAATCCAAGTGTTTTCATTTTAGATAACTCATATTTCCAAAGACTATATTCCGAAAATTATAAAAAAATCCTCTACTTTTGATATAAATTCCCGCACGTTTCATGATTTCCCTTCACTAAAAAGCCATCCTCTAAGAATTTATTCTAATTTTCTTCAAAAAGTGTCCCCCAAGGTTTACTTAATCCCTATGGTTCTAATCCTCAATGATTTAGGAACAACTCTTCAAGGTTAGGAAATTATCCTTCCTTTCTATTTAATTCAAGAAATACTTTTTTTGTATATGTATTTTAAATGTTATGTTACTACATTTGATTACTTTTTTATCATACCCATGATTCAAAATTATGTTTTATCAATGGGAAACCATTGTTCAGTCTCATTTCACCTTTATTTAAATCCACATTTTATACCTATCACGCCGCTGAATTTACTTCTCAAATATCTCTCATTTGAATGAAATATTCTTATATTATGAATATTGAAACCATTTATTTATCCATGGATATTATAATAGATGTTAATATAATTTATTTATATTTGAATTTACATATACTAGACCCATATTCCCTTTCCGTGGATTTAAAATGATTTTAGGTACAATCATTAAATCACTTATGGATTTAATACTTTTATATGAAACTTATAGATTATTCTACTCAGATTATTGAAAAAATGATTTATTATGATCAATGTGGCTTATATGAAATTAATAAATATTAATGATGAACCCTTATTATGATTATATTCATTAATTAATGAATTTTATCTCTATATTTTCCATGTTTTATGATACCTTGGTGAATAACCATAGAAATTTTCATTCGTGACTCCTTGGTGATAAAACATGGTTATATGATTATAAATGCCTCTTTTTTTTATGTTCTAGGAAAATTTCCATGTTATTATCTAGATTTTTTTTATTATTATATGACTCTTTTAATTCCATATTTTTATGAATCATGTTCGTATAGATATGTCTCATGATCATATTCTATATATATCCCTCACTTATTCCCCTAATGGGATTCTTGATCACGCCTTTCTATTGATGCATATCCCTCAGATATGAGAAATAGTTAAAGTAACTGAGGGTGATCCAATGAAGATGTATTTCAAGTGGATTAGAATAATATTTTATTTTCTTTCTTGTATTACGATATTAATTTACAAGAAACTATAATTTAAAAGATTGCATGTTTTGTTCCATGTGATTAAAAATTAATGTAATAAAAGCTGGGATTCCATAGATACCCTTTTAAAGAATACTTACTATCCTTAGTGGGAGTATTAAAAAATAACCCTTTTATGTTTGGTAAAATAAGGTACTTAAAAGATATATCTCAAATATTTCTTGATAATCAATTTCATCTATCAGATATCCCTCTATAACACATTGATAAAATGGGATGGAAGGTCCACCATGCCCAGGTGGACTACCCCATCATCATCATAACTTCTAGATTTTGAATAGTATAAGGCCAAAAAAATTATATCTAGGGTACTTTACCCCCTTAGTCGATGCATTAGGTACATTCCGTGTGGGAGTAAATAAAATTACTGGAGATCCATCTAATCCACTCCCATCTTCTTCAAAATCTTCAAACTCATTCCATTATGGGTCATCCAATTACCTAATAACAGATACTTCAGTATCAACTAGATCATTATAATGAAGTTATTATTCATATGATGATAAAGGAAGAGGTGAGTTAGGTGGTAATTAAGACATAATAGGTCTGACTAGTCTATAAACCTCATGATACACCCTAGATTCCCCATCAAGATCCACCAACTCTTGTTTAACTTATACTTATTGAACTATCTGAAATTAAACTTCTTAAATACCAATAATCACTCCACCATAATAATATAAAATAAATTCAACATTTTTAGGAATTAGATCCACCAAATACATTGTCCTAATAGGATTTTTAATTGGATCAAACCTCTAATACAGTTTCCCAATGTCTTCCACCCACTCTTTATTCCAGGGGTTTCTGTTAACCATCATATTTTTAATAATGTATTGAGATAAGAATGTACCATTATATTATTTTATTATTTCCTTATACTTATATATTAAAACATTAGTCTCTAACAGGGTTTATATAAGTTTTTTTTATGGAAACATACTAAACATTGAAGATGGATTATAAAAAGAACTCAAGTTTTATATTAAATACCATTCTAAACTAATCTAGGTACCATTACCATAAAAAATAGAAATAAAATATATGTATGCCTCATAATACTGATGTCACCTTTTCTAGGATAGGTAAGGAACTATATAAACTTTTATAATAACCTTTATTCACCATATATCTCTATATATGTTGGACATCTATGGGTTACATTCCCAGTTAACTCTTCCAGATCACTTTGAAACTCAAAATGAGCATGTTTTATTGGATAGGAACTTTGTTAATCATCATATTCACCCTTATGAGGAATATTTCAAGATTTCACCCATTTTTTTGAAGTAAAATCAAGAGGTTTCTCATTGATCATTATCCTTATGAAGCCAGTTTTCCCTCTAGGAAAAAATTCTCGATGCGTAAATTATTTTTAACAAGATTCATGTAAAATTAATTACTTTTCTCTTTAAAGAAATCACCCAATAAATATTTATAAATCAATTTCAAAACTAGCTATTTTATCGACATTATCCACTTATCATAAACATAAATCTCCATAAAAACATGAAAATCAACTATATTCAGATTCAGAGACTTAGCCATAGCACATAAGCTAGCTTGGTTTTTCTTTTATTTATTTATAGGATGAGATTTAAAAGGATGTGTGGTATTGGAAGCATGTATCATCATTAAAATTTTGAATTTTTTATTTGAAATTGAAATTTTTAGATTCATGAGGGATTATTCAAACCTGACATTTTTAGTTGAATAGAGGTATAGTGAAGGAAAGATTATGTATAATGTGAGGTGTCAAAAAGAGGAAATTAGTTTTTTGGAAGACGATGAGAATCAATTCATATTATAATTATAATTTTTGAATTGAATTATTTTGGTATTAAATATTAGTATATTTATGTGAAATATTTCCTAAAAATTTTCATGAAAAATTCTATGTATAAAATAAGCACGATTGGTATACTAACCATGGATCCATGAAAACAATGGTGTGGTAGGTACACTGACTATGACCTCATGGTATGTATTGTAAATATATTAAAAAAACTCTTGTTAGGTATTTATTGACCATGTGAGTAAATTTTCATGGTAGGTATAGTGACTGTGTGAGTTAAGATTCACGATATGTATACTAACCGTATGACCAACTAGCCACAATAGTTATAATGACTATACAAACCAAAAATAATGGTCATCACACTAATAATGTGAAATATACTTCCTTGTTACTCCAAGAAAAGTTTTACATAAAAAAATAAATAAAAATTAACCAAATTAATATTTAAAAGGAAAGAATAAGATCTAGAAATTATAAATAATTCATAGTTCATGAATGATATAATTAATTCTCTCAACATTCAATGGATTTTTAAATATATCAGCATGTTTATATTCCATACAAATGAATGAAAGGGATATATAATGTTTTAGAAAATGATCACTTATAAAGTGATTTATTATATCAATATTATTTTTCCTTGAATGTGATGCAAGATTCTTAGAGATATTTATTGCACTTGAATTGTTAATGTTTATTAGGTCACATGAAAACTGATATCCCTAGTCTAATAATGTATGTTTTAACCATATAATCTATGAACAAAAACAAACTATTTCTATATACTCATCTTCACCATTAGATAATGAAATACAATTATAATCATTAATACACTAAGAAACTAGAGAATTTCCCAAAAAATAAAAGTTTCATAGGTTCTTTTTATATCTAACCTATAATTATATTAGAATAACTAACTAAATAAAATTCATGTCTTATAGAAGAATATAGTCCCAAGTTGGTTTTATTTTTGATTAATTTAGAAATTATTCTCACAATAAGTAAATGTGATTATTTTGGGTTTTATTAAGAATGAGATCACAGACACACACACTAAAAATTTTATCAGGTAAACTATAATTTAATTTTAGTAAACTTCTAATCAAAATTCCATAAGTGGTTTGGTCAAATGGTTTCAGTGTTTCAATAAGATCCAATTTATATCCTTTATTAAGGGGAGTATTAGTACCTTTAGTTCTATGTAAACCAAAAAATTAACTAATCTTTATTATACATGTTTCATATAAAAATATTAATTCCATATTTTGAAAAATAAAAAACACAGGGAATAATTTTAACTCAACCATTAAACTTATTTAAAATTAAATTTTCATTATTTTTGAAATTATAGTACAAAATAAATTTCTTGAATATCCAAAGATAATATCATTAACATAGATTTGTAAATATAAAACATCTTTTCAAATTATGTTAATAAATAAATTAGGAACATCTATTCCTTTAGAAAAACATTTAGAAATTAAAAATGAGAAAAATTAATCTTATAAATCCCTAGGAGATTTTTTTAAACTATATAAATATTTTTTTGATTTAAATACATGATTTAGAAAATTATGATTTTGTAATCCAAGTGGTTATTACAAAAAAAATTCCCCGACTATATAACTATTTTGGAATTTACTATTAACATACATTTAATATAATTTGAAGTTCAAATGTTATTTGTAGGTAATAAATATTCTGATAGCTTCATGTATAGTATAACAACCCTACTATTTATTTATCATTTAAATATGATTTATTACAAAAAAATAACTTAATACAACTCAGAATATCGAGAGGTATAGTGTATTTGGGGTTTATGAAAATTACATAACAAATTAAAATACAAAATACAATACCATCTATATTAAAAACATACTTGACATGACCAAAGAATTCCTTCACAATTAATACTACATGGAATAACCTAAGGACATACATAAGAAAGGGGTGAGATGTGAAGCCCAATAAGGGAATAAATAAGGAATAAAATGAGGAATAAAATACAGGTTAGAAAATGGGAATATCAATGGAACATAAAAAGAACATGAATAATAAGGAATGATATATAATTATAATCATAACATGGGAAATGTGGAAATAACATACAATATGATATTATCATGAGTTAAGTCTCATTACACCTGGAGTAACATGAGTCAATGATCATTGCACATAAAGGAGCATGATTCAAGACCATTTTACATAGAGGAGTATCAGTCAAACTCATTGAAAATGGAGAATCATGAGTCAAATCTCATTTCACATGATGTATCATGATACTAAACATTACCCAATGCATTGGAGGGATATCAAGGTTCACCCTTCATAAACATTTCAATCTCAAGCTTATGTGTGCCACAAAGATCATATAACATGGATTAATTTAACATTATAATTTTATTCCAAGATCTATAAATGTTGAATACATACATTTAAATCCGAAATCAATAGGATTATTTATATAAAGTTTAATACCCTTGATAGATAAATGGGTATGACATTTAGTAAACAATTATTTTGGATTGGTAAATCATGGTTCGATTTCGGTTGCATAACAACATCATATAGAAATTCATAAAATGGGTTGATGAGAGAGAAATGTGTCTCTCATAATTTATAAATGAAATGGAAAGTAAGAGGGAAATATAAGGACATGAACCAACCTAATTATTTTGAAATAAAATACATAACATAATACAGAATCTTGAATATAGAGGGGGAAACAAAAGAACCCTTACACAAATTTGACATGGTAATGGGTGTATGTAAAGGTTCTTCGGAGGTCTAAATGAGATTTAAAGGGGATATAATAATTTATAAATCAAATTTATAGTAATTTGGATAGTTATGAATGTATCCCAATAATATAAAAAATAAATTAAAAAGGAATGTCAAAGATGAAGTGCTTGATTAAAAGAGGAGAAAGAAAATCACTTATGGAATTTCGACATAGTAACGACATAGGTAATGGTACAAATGAGAGGGAAAATGATCCCTCTAAAAATATAATTAATATTATTATAAGATAATGATTAAAAATGAATGGAAATACAAGCAATAAAAATTGAAATAAGTATTCTCAAAGGAGGTGGTAGAATTCAAATGCAAGGAGATAAATCCCTTACACAGATGTGTGGCTCTAATGTCTTTGGAGAGGATTATTTGGAGATCGGGGGTGACTAGGGTGGGCTATAAAGAGTATAGATAATTGGGTGTATGAACTTCAAGGAGTATTAGTGAAGAAAAATGGGAGCATGGGTGGGTTTATATCAGAAATGAGGGGGATCTATTTATTATTTTGGTTTTGGACACTACGTGACAACATATTCAAAACCACAAACCATCCCCTGGGTTTTTCATATGGTTTCTTCAAAAGGGGAGTGGAATACATTATTTTATTAGGCCAATGGCCAAAAATAATAAAATATTGACCTTGATTATATGAAGGTTAGTCACACTTTCAAAGAAATGTTTTCAAAATATTAAAATATATTATATGTCTTGGGGGATTCACAAATGATTTATAAAATAAATAAAATAAACATAAAAGTACATTATTTTAAATTATAAAAATATATTTGGATGATAATAACTTTTATAATATTTATTACATCACTATTGGGCTATTATTATGTCATAAAACACACCGTATATTTATACGATATTTAATATTTACCTAAAAATTTGACTTTCTCAGAAAATTATGAAAAATTCACCATTAGATATTTTCGATGCCAAATTCCAAAAATAAATTTAATTTTATATAAATAATTTTCTAAATATGTGAATATTTACTTTTAAAATAAAAACTGACATTTATTGAAAATAACAGGTTTTGTCAATAACTATTTCAGAACCCTAATAAAATTTACAATTGACTTCATAAAAAATATATGATCATTTAAATTTAAAAATTAATTTAATAATAATATTTTATTAAAATATTACTTATTATAAAATTCATCAAAATATATCTCTTATTTTAATTTAAATGTTAACCGAAAACAGAATTTTTTATTTTAAAATCATTTACAATGTAACAATAATAGGAAGAACATATATTAATTATTTTATAAATATCACTTTATTACAAAAGAATATTCACTAAGAGTAAGGTGCACGATAGTGGGCCATTCATGGGGTCGTTTGATGAACATGGTTTGGGCCGTGATCTCAATGAGCTTGAAATTCTCCGATAAACAGTTTTGATCAGGCTTAAGTTGTTGGATATCAACTTGGGCTTGGTTTAAGAAAATGCAAAAAATGCTATCTCACTCAAAATATTTGATAAATGGGATTTATAGGGTATAATCCTACTAGATATGGCTATCACTTCCTCTGTATATGTCAAAAGGATATGTTAAAACCCTCTATTTATAGTTGTCATGTGATCCCTATTCAATAGATATATTATCAATAGTAATGATTCTTAACAGTCATTTAAATCAAATCAGATTAAATAAAACATTATAATTTCAAGTGTTTTCTATATCCATCAAATCAAAAATGGGAATTTTATTCTTAATAGTTTGGGTCATTACAACCTTCCCCCCCCTTAAGAAATTTCTCCATTGAAATTTTCTTTTCCCACACTAAAACAAATGAGGGTAACTTTACCTCATCACCTCCTCTGATTTCTAGGTTTCTTCTTCAAAATTTTTGTTTCACCACAACACCTTAATGGGGGGAATTGTCTTATTTCATTGAACTTTTTCCCTACGATCTTAGATATTAATTAGCTTATCCTCATAAGAAAGGTAATTATCCAATGATACCACCTCTGGATTGAGTACATGTGATGGGTATTGGATGTACATCCTTAAGAGTGATACATGGAGTATATCATGTACATGATACAAGTTCAGTGGGAGTGTTACTCAATAAGCCACTACTTTGATGCAATCAAGGATATCAAAAGAGATGATGTACCTTGGAATAAGCTTTCCCTTCCTCCCAAATCTCATCACTCTCTTCCATGGAGATATATAGAGGAATACCATGTATCCAAAATTGAACTCTAGGTCACGTTGATGATTGTAAATATATCTCTTTTTTCGAATCTGAGTTGCTTTAATATAAGGATGGATTGTATTAAACTTCTCTGCCATTTCTTTGACCATTTTTGAACCAAGAAGTTTTCATTCTGCAAATTCATCCCAAAATATCGATGTTGTGAAACTCTATCCTTAAAGTGCATCATAAGTGGATATTTGGATGATTAAATGAAAAGTATTGTGGTAAGAGAACTCTACCAAAGGAAGTTGTTGGTCCTATATGCCTTTGAAGTCCATTGATAAATCTCTCAACATGTCTTAAAGTATTTGGATTGTCCTCTTAGATTAGATATCAGTTTGATGATGATAAGACGTATTGAAATTCATATCAGTGTTTATGGAATACTAGATACTTTTCCAAAACATAGAGGTGAATCTTGGATCTCTATTAGACACAATTGATAGTGGAATTACATGCATCCTCACCACTTCACTGATGTATATCCATGCCTATTGATCAAGTGATAAATACTCTCGAATCACAATTAAGTGTTCAGTTTTGGTAAGATGATCCAAAACAACTCATATAGCATTATTTCCTTTGGATATCTTTGGAAGTCTAGTGACAAAGTCCATGGTGATTTTTGTAACATCCCATCATGACTCACCACTAAGACGGTGGCTGGACCAGTCACCACATGAACTCAAGAGCACCTCCCCATACGATAGAGGCTGCCAACTAGCAATGAGGGTGTAAGGATAGTCAGTGGGGATAATATAACCTCTTATTAGAGTTTTTCAGTGGTTTAAAAGAATAAATAATAATCAACAATGGAAGCAGTAATACATAATTTAAAAAGTAGCAGAAGACAGATTCATATAAATGAACAAAGGTGGATAATGTCAGTTTATAAAATAGATGAATTCATGACATGATGTTGATACATTTTTGAAAGCAGTAAACAGTACAACATGATTTTATATACAGTTCAAAAATAATGAAAGGGATCACAAATCCCCACGACGATCTCCTTGAGCATCCTGAGCTCCATCTCGGTCTTTTTCTCCTACTGCAGGCACAAGCAATATAACAATCAATCATAGTCCATAGACCAACGAATAAAAAATTTATACTCAATTACCCTATTACAATGGTGGCCCGAGTAGGGTGTGAGATATAAATCTCTATAGGATGGAACCACCGATGTCTAACCGAATCTCGAAAGTACGATATAAATTAAACAATGTACATGCATGCATAAGTTAAGTAAGAAGTGCAATGTAACTAAATACCTCAGTACATGATTCATCCCTCATCTGGTGGCTGGACATGTAATCAGTTCATTACTTGTGTATTGCTAGTTTATTCATAAGTCACATGTGAGAAAGTCTCCTACTGAATCCAAGGAGTTTCCTCCTAGGTAAAATGGGGCTAGGCAAGGACCGGGACCACTGGGATTTAACCATGGCACCTACTTGTAAATGCTAGACCCAAGAAGTGTATCCAAGGAATCGTATGATGATATTTAGTGATAAACTCCCTAGGTAATAAACCAGGCAAAAACCTCGTGATAGTATAAGTAGTGAAGTCCCAAGACGTGACAAGGTAACTTAACATAGATATTTGGTGAGAGAGTTCTAGGGTAATAACCAAGGCAACATAGATCTCATAGAATGCTAACTCAGTAGTATCTGATTCTAGCCAAGGGGTAGGAATTTAATATAAGGAATATAATCCAAGGAATTCCACAATAAGATACCTACCCAGTCCAAAGTGATCGACCAAGGTAAAAAGATGCTAAGTACTGATAGGGCCCTATGGGAAACCATGGCACCTACTAGTCAATGCTGGAACCGAGGAGCGTATTCAAGGAGTCTTGTAATAATGTAAGAATAGACAAGGACTGGTGTCTAGGTAGGTATTAACCTATGAAAACAACATCCTGGAATTGGAATGGGGTTCTCGAGTACCCAAGGTACTCTCCTTTAAGGATCTAAGGTGAGCCCAGGTAAACCCATTCCTTTTGATATGGAAATCATGAAGTAATTTATTTGGTCCATGTCTTGCCTTCCATTAGTGTGAATATGTCAAGTAGAGTTGAAATTATTTATTTATTGGTTCAAGCCTTGTCTTTAATTAGTGTGGATAGGTTAAGTAGTATTGAAACCATTTATTTATTGTTACAAGACTTTTCTTCCATTAATGTGGATATTCCATGTAGCGTTGCCACCATTTAGTAAATTAAATTAAGGAATTTTTAATAGTCAAGGTCCACAATGCTACCTTCCCTTAATATGGTAAGGGTTTCCACTGATGTGGAACCAAACATTTTCTTATGAACCCGGGTCCATCCATGGAATTCCTATATAGGAATCCATGTATCTCCCAAGGTATGAGTATGAAAAACCCATTGAGTCCATCATGGAATTCCTACTAGGGAACCCATGTGTCACCCACAATGTTATTAGTATTCAAAACATTTTAAAACAATTGCATAATTTGTTTTGAGGGTAAATCTTTAAAAATTAACCATTAATTTAACTCATCTCATTCTATTTACCAAAAAATGTCAACTGTATTTATAGGGCTCCAAGTATCCATAAAAAAATTTACCTACATGGGTAATGCCAATCTTAAATTGGACCAAACACCTAGATGGTACCTTGGTCCTTTAATCATTTTAAAAAAGGAAAATCAATGTTTCTAATGCCATTAGGTCTATGTTCTAAACATGTGGTATCTCAATATAACATCAAGGCATAAAAATTCTAAAAATGAAAAGTCTAGTAAGAAAGGTATAACCACTAAATTTTAGCTAGAAGGAATCGCACCTTCATTGGAGGGATTTTATTATAAAATAATGATGTTACTTATCAAACAAATCATTTACCACCTTTATCATTTTAAATATGAAACATGCTAAATCAAATTTAAGAGAATTAAATATAGATAATTAACTACACGAATTCAAATTTTAACAAAATTGCAGTGAGTAACTAATTAATGTATTTATAAAAATTTAGGACTTGGAAAAAGAACCCTACCTTAGGGTGGAACCAAGCTATCCACTTTAGATATTGGAGCTTTCTAAATAAAAGAAGCTTCTCCCCCACTGAGTATACTCACCTTCACAAACATGCAAGGAAACCTAGACCCAACGCACACACCCACATTGTCATGGGTGTGCTCAAATGGATCCTTACACATATGATTATATGCATATAAAAATCTCCACCCACATATGCATGCATTTTTATATATATGAACGGGAAAACCTAGACCCATACATGTTCATTCACTTCCATGGATGAATTTAATATAATGGGGGAACCAACATACTACAAATATAGCTTTTATGAGTGCTATAAAAGTGAATTAACATTTCTAAAAAAAGTGTTGTTAATTGAGGCGAAGATAAAGGGTGGTCCCTTTTATCAGCGTTTAGAAAAGTGCTGATAAAGGCACCTTTTATGAGGGCTTTTAAAAAGCGCCGATAAAAGTCAAACAAAAAATAAAATAAATAAAATAATTATATAATGCGTGGGGGGGGGGGGTTAACAATACTGGACCCCACCTTTATCAGTGTTAGGTGGAACCCCAGCCTCACACTCTCCCGCATGCTACCCTTCCAGCACATCCCCCACAGGCGGACACCTCCTTGCTTCAACTCGAACTCGAACCCACGACCTCCCCCTTGCGCGCCTGCACCTTTACCACTAATCCATTTCGCGTTTTTCTATATTTAATGACATATCTATTTATTTATATATATATAGTTATATTTATTCATATATTAATATAGATTTATATTAATATAAATATATTTAGTTATATTAATACATATATATTTATTCATATATTAATATATACATATTTATTCATATATTAATATATATATAGTTATATTTATTCGTATATTAATATAGATTCATATTAATATAAATATATTTAGTTATATTAATAGATATATATTGATTCATATATTAGTATATATATATATATATTCATTTGTATATATATATATATATTCATTCGTATATTAATAAATATTAATATTTATTTATATATATATATATTTAGTTATAGTTTTTTATCCGTATATTTATTTGTATATTAATATATAATTATAAGATTAGTTTTAAATACATTTATAAAATATATTTTTATGTGTGTTTATAAATAAATAAATAGTTACATATATACATATATACAACACATACACACAGACACACACACACACATATATTTATGAATAAATACATATATATGTGTATTTGAAAAGACATAGAATGTTAAAATGACCATAACTTCTAATACAGAAGCCCGTTTCAATACCACAACCAGTCGAATCGAATAAAATGAAACAATATTCAATATGACTTGTGTTATAGGCCTAACAGACATCTGTATCAGAAGTTATACATGTTTGAATGTTAAAAAATTGGGGTATCCTAAATAAAAACTCAGTTTTGGAGGCCTTTTTGGGATTTTTTCGGATCAAAAAATGTGAAAAGAGGTTCCATTGTGTCACTATCATGTAGATCACGTCACAATATTTGATTTGATATGATGTAGATCTCATAAAGACACCCAGATCAAAAGTTACGGCAGTTTGAAGTTTGAGTAACATTTTCAACTTATTTTAGATCTTTTATTACTTTTTTATGATTTTTTGTGTCTTCCAATTGTTATTAAATGATTTTGAATCGATGATAATTATCAAATTATTAATTAATAATATTTTTTAAAATATTTTAAATCCATTTTCACTAAATTTATTATATATTAAATTTAATAGTCTATTTGTACTTATCTAAAACATATTTAAAACATATATATTATATTTATATCAATAAAAATATACTCATATGACCATATTATTTTTGAAACATAAAATTTTTTAGTGCTAGGAGAAATTGCTAATAAAGCCCCCTTTATCAACGCTACTAAAAAAAGAACTAATAATGGGGTCCCCTTTAACAGTGATAAAAAAGCGCTGATAAAGGGGGGGGGGGTCTTTATGAGCACTAGAAAAAGCACTGATAAAGAATGCAATTTAAATGGTGAGGGACCAAGAAATAAGGGGAAAAATCTCACCTCGGTTGTTGATTATGAAACAAATCGAAGAGAAACCACCCAGAATAGCTCAACGATCGAACAATTTATTAAAAGGGATTCGACGACACATAATGATCTTAATACAAGAGGTGTGAAACCATTTAAGGCATAAAATTTTACCTCAAAACAAAACTGGTAGACCGAAAACACCCAAACTGCCTCACCTTTGGTGGCTGTTGCCAAAACACACACCCTCGGGTTCTAAGAGACCATTTTTACCAACCTAGAGTAAGAGAGAATCCGAAAATTGGATTACCCCACAACCCTAGGGTTTGACTGATTCTCAGCAGGTGACGAAGAGGCCAAAATCTGATTGAAGAAATGAATGAGAAGGGATATAGGATCTTCTCATGATAGATAAAAGGTGATTTGCAAAGAAAAAGGTGGAGAGATCAAAGAGCGAGGGAATCCTGAGGGAGGCCTCTCTGTGTGTCGAATGGGAAGCCCCTTTTGGGGGTGTGTTGTGTGATTTGGTGAGAGAGAGGGGAAGAGTGAGTGTTTTAGTTTTATTTTCATATAAATTTAATTTTATTTAATTTTCTAAAATAGGGCATAATGCATGGTTTAACCTGCACGGTTTTCCAAACTGTTCACAAACCATGCAGTGCCTACAGCATCCAAGACACACCTCGCTTGGTATAGGTGCACGTTTTAGGAAAATGTGCACAACCTGTGTACAAAGTCACTGCCCCTCTTAAAAAGGGTTCACACAATTACCTCCAGTGGGCCGCATGGTTTAGCAGACTGTGCGCAAACCGTGTTCCCTCTACTCTCTTTAATAACGTGAATTCTTTCAGGTCCAAAACTCCCAAAAATTCTCAATCCACTCAGGAGACTTCTTGGGGATTCATCTAAGCCCAAAAACATCAATTAGGAGTGATCCAAGTCTCATAATCTCATTATAAGACTTGATTTAAAAAAAAACAGCTTCAGTGAATGAAAAAGTTCAAAAACCATCGTATTTTAATCTGGTTAAAAAATAAGGGATTCTATAATATACCCACCTTAAAACATCTTATCCTTGAGAATAATTTAGGAAAAATGTAAACAATACCCAACCTACAAGGGTAGTGAAGTCTCATTTAAATAGGTGTGAGTATATAACATCCCATTACCATATCAGGTATTCGTAAGCCTTCTTGTATTAAATTATTATTACGTTAAATGAAAAAATAGTTTATCATTGAAAAGTTGTGTTTTTTTAAACATGTTGTGAAATGGTAAAACATCCAATTAATACTCTGGAATATTGAATTAAATATTTATTTAGTTAAACACTTATTCAGTATTTGTTTTTGAGGTCTACAAAGTCTTAGAGAGGACGAAATAAAAATATTAAATATAATATTTAAAACATGGTCAATTTATTCAAAAGAATTGAATGAATCCAAAATTTTTCTTCATATGAGAAATTTGAGACCATAATTATGTCCAAAATATGGTGTTTACCCTAGGAGGGTTATAACATTCGATAGTGTCAGACTTTTGGATGCCTCGCTCATGAAAGAAAATTTTTAAATAATATGTATTATATTATTGATTAAAAATAACTAATATCTTCCAAACGGTGCATCATATGGGAAATCTGAGACAACGAATGTTTCTGAAATGATGGTTTTACAGTAAACGGGGTATAACATTTGTTATCATCAGGCGTTTGGACATCACGATTGCAAAAAATAACTTTTTTAATTTAATTAATTAATTATTCAGTTTTTTAATTAATAAATCCTTAATATCTCTTAAACAATTCATCCTTTGAGAAATCCAAGACAATTGTTATGTCTAGAACTGGGTGTTTGCCCTATAAAAAGTATAACTTTCATGCACAAAGGTATTTTTGTGTTTTTCAATTTTTAAGTTAAATAATTAATTTTATTAATTCAATAAATAATATACATTTAATAAAAGGCTGTTTCAATATTCTTCTCCGTACACCAACTACCATTGATGTACCATTCCATTTTCAAAAGCTTATGTTTCAGCACTATTTTAATCCATTTCTATTTCAAGCCATTGATTAGGTGAAATTAATGACTCCGTAATTAATTTTTAGTTGAACAACTGATTAAATCGGATGTTTAAAATAGGGGTTCTAAATGATCTGATTTTAAGGGTTTTTAAATTGACAAAATCCTTCATCACTCCTGTTGG
Organism: Viscum album; assembly: GCA_963277665.1. NCBI lineage: Eukaryota > Viridiplantae > Streptophyta > Magnoliopsida > Santalales > Viscaceae > Viscum > Viscum album. The sequence continues at coordinate 786,893,182 of OY728140.1, forward strand.
TTGATATTGCCAAGTCTGACAGATTTTGTATCTCCTCTACGCTTGATCCGAAAAGCCTTGGTGTTAATCACATTCTCATCCAACAACTTCAAGCATAGGTGATCTTCTTCTTATGCTTGATTCGCCTGGAAAAAATAGGTTTTCCTATTTTGTTTTATCTATTTAATTTATTCTTCAATTTCTTTTTATCCATAATAATTTTTTAAAAAATGGTTGATTTTAATATAAATGGTCAAACCTAAATTATAATCCCTAAATTATCTAAGGATAATTATTAATATCATCAAATGGTATTTATTAGAATTATGATAAAAGAATAATTTATAAACGAATTATCGAATGATAATTTTCACAAATTATCAAAGGGATGATTCCACAATTTTTCATTGAAAATATATAAGAAAACATTTGGTAATATATATAAAGAATTATTAGTAGTTAAATATTGAGTGATATTATCAGAAGACAAAGACATATAATTATCAAATAATAATTTATAAATTATTATAAGATAATTGTCATTATCCTTTTGCGTGCAGTTATGAAATACAATTATTTTCAGCTACAAATTGCTAATTTTATCCGGTTATCCAACGTTTTTTAATCACTTTGAATTATCAGTTTTATAGTTGTGGAAAATTATGAAGGTTTAATTTATAAAATTATCAAATGATAATTTTTTTTAGATTATCAATGATAATTGTTAAATAAATTATGAAAATATGTTGTCAAAAATTATCAAATGATAATTTCAATAATTTATCGAAGGATAATTTATCAAAATTATCAAAGGATAATTAATATAATTATCGAACAATAATTTCAAGATTATAAAAGGATAATTATAATAAATAATCAAGAGATTATTGTGAGTTTTCCAAATGATAATTATTAAAATAATTTATCGAAGGATAATTATTTAAATCATCAATGAATAATTATAAAGGGCCACCACATGTGTTATAATTTTAATCTAAATATATTATAATACTGAATGTGGTTTATAATTATTCAGATGATAATATTGTGATTTCATGCGTTAACATAAAATGATAATCCAGAGATTACCCAGGAGAGAGAAAATATAATCACATGTAATATGTTATTCACTTATGAAATAAAATAGTGGGATATGATTATTGAATTAGCTTTATAATTATTCTTATGGATATTTCATGGGATTTCATGCATTAAAATAAAACAATAATCTAGAAATTATTCATGAGATAGAAACTATAATCACATGTAATACATTACTTCCTTGTGAAACAAAATAGATGTTTTTGTTCTAGGAACCCTTGATGAACGTCAAGCATTGGTTTGTCGATACTTATGATAATAATGTCGTGAGGAGATGTATTGAACCACACTGGGTATATTATCATTGCCTCTAACATTAATGACCTTGAGGTAGGTGGTTTCATTCCAATTAGCCAAATTGATTATCCTTGTATTGCTTGATTTATTTCAATTGTTGATTTAAATTAAATTTCTCAAATTTTCATCAATTAAATTGATAAAAGACCGATTCCAGTGAATTGAGATATTTGAAATGGTTTTGGCATTTAAATTTGGGAAACCCCCAATACCATTGAATTGGGTGTGTATATAGAAATTGGATGATTTAAATTGTTTAATTTAAATTATGAATTTGATGGAAATGATTTCAATTAAATTTTTGAATTTAATTGTGGAATTAAATTTTGTAATGATGGAATTGGTTTTGATTGGATTTAAAACTGGTGAAAATGGATTAAAATGATTTGATATAAACCCATTGGTTTTATCATGTGAAAATGAATGTTTTTTAATATAACATATTTTGGTTTTAAATGGAAACAAATTGGAACTTTTGATATAGAAGAATGGGATTGATTGTGTTTTTAAGCAGTCTTAAAATAGTTCTCCCATCTTGTAAGAGCACATGCATGCCTTAGGTAGTTAGTGTGTTATTTGGATACACCCTATGCTATGACAACGTTCTAAATTATACTTACAGCGGGTTACATCCCCGATACATTGGTGATGAGTCTCCTTTGTCCAGTGTCATAGGGACATGTGTATACCCATTTTTCTGAGTTCACATAGAGAGTGCGGAATCCTATAATAGGTTAATACTTTCGTACCTTTTAGAAGATGACCATGTTTCTTGCTTGTTTATTTATATTTTAGATATAAATGTATGCCAATGCTTTTGAATTTGTTTACATGACTGCTGAATTTATATAAACTATTTTATATAAATGTTTTATTAAACCATTGTTTTAGAAATTTTCCATCATTTTGTAAAGTCTTTGGTTAAAGTACTTTTCCATCATTTTAACTGTATAACATGATTTGTTTAATTACGATTTAAAATGTCCAAACTATTATCTTTAATATTGAAATCATTACACTTGATAATCAATTGTTGAAAACTGTTATGGAATCCATGGTGATACCATAATGGGATTTTTATCTCACACCCTACTTTTACATTTGGGTTTTAGTAGACTTCCTTCTTCTAGGTTCGAGTAAGGGGAAAGGATCACATGGAGGTGGATCCAACTGTTGAACCTCAGTCTTGGTGATTTGTGTCCTTAGGGACCTTGGGGTTGTTTTTCCCATTTTAGTACTTTTGATGTAGTACTTTGAGCTTTTTAAGCCTTATTTTATTCTGGTACTTCACTCCTAGTGGATATTTTTTTATGCATACTGCCTTGTTTTATTTTACTTATGAATTATTATGGTAAAATTGTTCCCACTCGTATGTTTTATGATGATAGGTGTTAGTTTCCAACCTGTGGGGATCGGGAATTCCCTTCAGGCTATGTCAGGGTTGGGTTGGTTATCGGGTTACCAGGGTACCCAGGCTAGTTCATGAAAAATGGTATGAGAGGAAGGTTAAGAATCTTTCCTTGATGAGAGTATGAATGTGAGTATTCTTGTTGGGACTGAGGAGGTAGTTTAAATTGAGTTCCTGGACAAATCTCACCGCAATGAACTTTAAGTCACCAGGGGTGGTTAGGGAAAGACACCTTGTGGATTAGTTCTAGTATTTTCCCTATTTTAATTTGGATAGACTGAAATCCAAATCATGTATGTTCTACTGGTTAGGGTCATATTTCCCTCGTTTCTATGTATGAGTGTTATCTAATGTCTTACTTATTGTCTTCTGATATTGTGTAACATAATTCCTATGAGAAGACATACGAATTGGATCCGAGAAGGGGCTAATGCTAAACCTCAGTGAGGAAATCCTCCAATGGACCCGAGCCTACTTGAGGTGATTGTGCACACTATCCAAGCTATGTGATAAGCACCACCTCTAGTCCCTATTCAATCTCTAGCTGTAGAACCTTAGGGGGATGCTCTTCGAAATTGTTCTCAAGAGTTCTTTAACCAGAAACCACCAATTTTTAAAGGATCCACTAATCGTCAATATACTAAGGAATGGTTGGGAAGGATTGAATATCTATATGAGTTATTGGATACCCCTTATTAGATCTTGGTTAAGTGTGTCAACTTCATGTTGGAGGGACTAAGTAGGAGATGGTGGGATACGATAGTGATATAAAAGAAACATGGGGACATAGAGTGGAAGCACTTCAAGGTTCTTTTCACTGGCCACTTCTGTCCAGAGTCAATGGTGTTGTCCAAGGCTCTGGACTTTTTAAAACTTGAGGAAGCCAATAGAACTGTGTCTTCTACATATGTTTTGGGAACTTGTATGACGTCTTCCACAACGTTTCCACTCCACATAATGGCACAAGATCATTAAAACCTTCAAAAACTGTGGTGCAATCAAATGATTCACATAAAAAAGAGTTACAGCCAAAGGAATCCAGAATGAATCTTCTTCACACAGTGAATGAGTCTCCAAAAGAAGATGATACACATCCAACGACCATGATAGGTATCATTAATATAGATTCATCTTTAGTGACTACCCTATTTGATACGGGTGCTTCTCGCTCATTTATTTCAAACTGTACCGTTAATCTTCTTAATCATCATATAGATCTGTTTTCTTTTGCATTGGATATTAAAACACACCTTAGTAAAAAGAGAGAGTAGGGTCTATGTATTTCTTCTTATGTCTTATCTATATCAAATTTAAAACTTTCTTTTAGTTTTCTAGTACTCGACATTGAATCTCTTGATGTTATATTTGGGATGGATTGGCTAATTTCAAATAAGGCCTAGATTGATTGTTTTCTTAAATGGGTCTACCTTACTACACCCAATGGTGTGCCTCTTGTCTTTCAATTAGAATGATACATGTGTTCAAGAAGAGTCAAACATTTTTATCTAGATTTAGGGAATGTAATATCAATGTTTACTTTTGATCTTGAGCGAGATTCTTGGTGTGGTGATCTCCCTCCAATTGTTATTGACTTTTCCATCATGTTTCCTTCTGATTTTTCTTGTTTATCACCACAAGAGAGGTTGAGTTTTCAATTGAATTGATGCCTGGTACTCAACCATTTTTTCCCTCTTACCAAATAGCTCCAACAGAACTTAAAGAACAAATTTCCTAGTTGGATGATCTTCTTGGGAAATCTTTTATTCACCCAAGTGTGTCACCTTGGGCAGAAATGTTTCTCTCCTCCCTAAAAGATTATGGTTCTCTAAAATATTCTCCTCTCAAGATTATTCTTTAGGAACATAAGGTTTTTGATGAATCTTATAAGAAATAGAGACTCTCTTTCTGGTGTGGAGACTGATGCCCCATGGTTAATTTTCAAATAGGGAGTTCTGTGTTATCAGAACCGTTATGTTGAACTGTTAGAAATAATTAAGGCTATAATGGGGTATTTATATATTTTACAATGGGTCATTCACCCATGAAGCACTAAGACATTCTAAAACTTGATGTAGCAGTTTTGGTGACCATGTATTCTTGAAGGATTCACCCGAGTTGGGTCATCGAAAGTTTTGGAGGCAAGGGAAGCTTGCTCCTTGTTTTGTGGGATATTTCAATGTTGTTGATCGGGTGGGGGAAGTTTTTTACCATTTAGCACTAACACCACTGATGATGTCAATACATAACGTGTTAGATGTATCACAGTTACGAAAGTATCATTCTGATCCATCTCACGTTTTGAGAGGGAGTGATATTAAGATTGAACCTGATTTATCTATGACTAAATGACCAGTCAGGGTTGTTTATTCTGAGACCAACGTATTTTGTGGTAGGACGATTCCTCTAGTCTATGTTCTGTGGAAAAATTGTTCTGATTCTCATGGGATGTGATTGAGGGAGGCACTGATGTTTTAAAAGTGACCTTTTCTCTTTTGACATAGAGTCTTCTTCATAGGCTTTCTGGGGAAAGAAAGTTCCTATGGTGGGTATGTTGTAACATCCTGTTACCGTATTAGGTATTCCTAAACTTTCTTGTGTAAAATTATTATTACGTTAAATGGAAAAAATAGTTTATCAGTGAAAAGTTGTGTTTTCATTAAACACGTCGCGAAATGGTAAAACTCCCAATTAATACTTTAGAATATTCAATTAAATATTTTTCGAGGTAAACACTAAGTAAGTATGAGTTTTCATGGTCTAAAAAGTCTCAGGGAGGATGGAATAAAAATATTAAATATATTTTTTAAAGCATGATAAATTTATTCAAGATAATTGAATAACTTTAAAATGGTCTGTCATATGAGAAAATTGAGACCACATGTATGTCTGAAATATGGTGTTTACCCTAGTAGGGTTATAACATTCAAAGGCGTCAGAATTTTGGATGCCTCACCCATGAGGGAAAGTTTTTAAATAATATTTAATATATTATTAATAAATAATAATTAATATCTCCCAAACGGTGTGTCGTATGGGAAATATGAGACCATCGATCGGTCTGGAATAATGGGTTTACCCTAGATTGAGTATAATATTTGTTAGCATCGGGTGTTTGGATGCCTCACTCGCAAAAACAACTTTTTTATTTTAATTTATTAATTATTTGATATTTAATTAATAAATCATTAATATCTCTCAAAGAGTTTATTGTTTGAGTAATCCGAGACCACCATTGTGTCCGGAACGACGTGTTTACCCTATACCAGGTATAAAATTCATGCAAAAGGTTTTTTGGTGTTATTTAATTTTTAAGTTAAATAATTAATTTTATTAATTCAATAAATAATCTGTATTTAATAAAATAACATTTCAACCTTCTTCTCCACACACCAACGACCATTGACGGCCCATTTGATTTTCAAAAGCCTCTATTTTAGCACTGTTTTAATCTGTTTCTGCTGTATGTCATTAATTAGGTGAAATTAATGACTCTATAATGAATTTTGGGTTGAATAGAGGATTAAATCATAGGTTTAATATAGGGGTTCTAAATGATCCAATTTTGAGGGTTCTTAAATTTCCAAAATCCTTCATCTCTCCCGTTGGTTGATATTGTCATGTCCGACTGATTTTGGATCTCCTATGTGCTTGATCATTGAATCCCTAGTGCTAATCACGTTCTCCTCCATCAGCTTCAAGCATGGGTGATCTTCTTCTTGTGCATGGTGTGCCCGGAAAAATCATTTTTCCTATTTTATTTTATCTATTTAATTTATTCTTCAATTTCTTTTCATCTATAATAATTTAATAAAAAATGGTCGATTTTAATATAAATGGTCCAACCTAAATTATAATCCCTAAATTATGTAAGGACAATTCTTAAGATTATCAAATGGTATTTACACAAATTATAATAAAATAATAATTTATAAACGAATTATCGAATGATAATTTTCACCAATTATCAATTGGATGATTCCCCTATTTGTCGTTGACAGTATATTAGAAAATATCATGTGATATTTATAAAGAATTTTTAGTAGCTAAATATTGAGTGAGATTATCAGAAGATAAGGACATATAATTATCAAATAATAATTTATATATTATCATAAGATAATAATCATTATCTATTTTCACGTAGTTATGAAATACAATTATTTTCAGTTAAAAAATGGAAAATTCATCGGGCTATCCAATGTTTTTTTATCACTTTGAATTATCATTTTTTTAGTTGTGGAAAATTATCAATAGTTAATTTATAAAATTAATAATGGATATGTTTTTTTAGATTATCAAAGATAATTGTTAAATAAATTATGAAAATATTTTGTTGAAAATTATCAAATGATAATTTCAATAATTTATCAAAGGATAATTTATCAAAATAATCAAAGGATTATTAATAAAATTATCGAACAATAATTTAAAGATTATCAAAGGATAATTATAAATAATTCTCAAATGATAATTACAATCAATAATAAATAGATAATCGGGAGTTTTCCCAATAATAATTATTTAAACAATTTATCAAAGGATAATTATTTAGATCATCAATGAATAATTATAAAGGACTACCACATGTGTTATCATTTCAATCTAATGATATTATAATATCAAATGTGGTTTATAATTATTTTGAGGAAAATACTATGATTGTGTGCATTAACATAAAATGATAATCCATAGATTATCTAGGAGAGATAAAATATAATCACATGTAATATGTTATTTCTTAATGAAATAAAATAGAGGGATACGATTATGGAATTATATTTATAATTATTCTTAAGGATATTTATTGTGTTTTCAGGTGTTAACCTAAAAAGATAATTGAAAAATTATTTAGGAGATAGAAAATGTAATTGCATGTAATAGTTTACATCCTTATGAAATCAAATAGATGTTTTTGTTCAAGGAACCCTTGATAAACGTCGAATATTGGTGTGTCGATGTTTATGATAATAATATTGTGATGAGGTTTATTGAACCACACTGGGTAGATTATCGTTGCCGCTGATATTAATGACCTTGAGGTAGGTGGTTCTGTTCTAATTATCCAAATTGATTATCCTTGTATTTCTTGATATATTTCAATTATTGATTTAAATTCAATAGCTCAAATATTATTTCAATTAAATTGATAAAAACCCAATTCCAGTGATTCAAGATATTTGAAATAGTTTTGGCATGGAAATTTGGAAAAACCCCAATTCCATTGAATTGGGTGTGTTTATGTAAATTAGATGATTTAAATTGTCTAATTTAAATTATGAAATTTATGGAAATTATTTCAATTAAATTGTTGAATTTAATTATAAAATTATACTGTGTAATGATGGAATTAGTTTGGATTGGATTTCAAACTAGTGAAAATTGATTAAAATGATTTGATAGAAACCCATTGGTTTTATCTTGTGAAAAAGGAATGTTTTTGAATAAAACCTATTTTGGTTTTAAATGGAAAAAATTGGCAATTTTGAAATAGAATAATGGGATTGATCATATTTTTATGCAATCTTAAAATTGTTCTCCCATCATGTAATAGTGAATGCAAGCCTTAGGTAGTTAGTGAGTTATTTGGATACACTCTATGCTACGAATACATTTTAAAACATACTTATAGAAGGTCACATCCACAACGGGTTGGTGACGAGTCTCCTTTGGCCCATGTCATAAGGAAGTTTGTATATACATTTTTTAAGTTATCATAGAGAGTGTGGTATCATATATCTGGTTAATACTTTCATACCTTTGGGAAGATGACCATGCTTCATGCTTGTTTATTTATATTTCAGATATAAATGTATGACAATGATTTTGAACTTCTTTACATGCCTGCTGAATTTATATAAACTTTTTTATATAAATGTTTTATTTACGCCATTTCTTTTGAAATATTCAATCATTTTTAAAGTTTTTGTTAAGTATTTTTCATCATTTTAACTGTATAACAAGATTTGTTTAATTACGCTTTAAAATGTCAAACCAGTTTTTCATTAACATTGAAAGAATTCCTTTGGTTAATTAATTGTTGAAAACTATTATAGAATCTATGGTGAGACCCTACTAGGCTTTTTATCTCACACCCTAATTTTTTCCTTCAGGTGTTTCTAGACTTCCTTCTTCTAGGTTCGAGCAAGGGGAAATGATAACTTGGAGGTGGATCCAACTATTGACCCTCAATCTTTGTGAGTTGTGTCATTAGGGACCTTGGGTTGTTTTTTCCCATTTTAGTACTTGGGTAGTAGTACTTTGAGATTTTTATGCCTTATTGTATTTTAGTAATTCACTCCCAATGTAGATTCTTTTGTTATTCATACTACCTTGTTTTATTTTACTTCCACATTCTTGGGAAAAAATTGTTCCCATTGGTATGTTGTATGATGCCGGGTGATAGTCTTCGACCCGTGGGGATCGGGAATGCCCTTCGGGCTATGTCAGTGTCAGTTTGGTTATCAGGTTATCAGGGTACCCGATCTAGTTTGTGGGAGACACCTTTCCAATTCCCACGGAACATTAAAAATTCTTAAGCATTCAATGCTTAAACTTTAACAACATGATCCAATGCTCACTTTCTAAACTAAAAAACTGAAATAGAGCTTACACAAGAATGTTTAGATAGAGATATGATCACACCACCAACTTGATAAAAACTTAACCAATGATTCTTACCATCAAAGTTCATGACTCAAGGAAGGTCCAATTCTAATCCATGGTATCTCCACTAATGGATTTGCTGAACCAAAACACTCTAAGTGTTATTATGACACTCCTTGCATGATTATGTTAAAAAGAAATGGTTGAATCCTGATTGACCTAACAGAACTAGTCGATCATGATTTCTTAGAAGAAACTATTAACATTGAGACCACACTTTCTTCCACCTGGAAACATGCTTTAAAATGGTCCCTTAAAAATATAAACATTGAACTAAATGAAGAGAGAAAGAGTCGATCCATTTGGAGGAATTATCTTAACAAAGTACGACTTAGTTGTCTAGTGCAATTCAAGCGGAATGGCTGGAGTCTGTGATTCCAAACAAGGGGTTCCTACTTGGGAACCCAAGAATCACTCAGAACTTATCATGTCTCAATAAGAGCCATGCTTTAGCAACTAACACTAACAAAGATCATCCAACCAGCTCAACATCTTTTAAGGATTTAACATGGCATAAGATTGACACTCTCTTAGTGCATCGAGGATGACGTAAAGATAGGGGACATGATCATCATTAAAGAAGATTACACTAATATGATTTAAGATGGGTTTTCTAGTCATACATACCAAGAAACGGTAAGATAAAACAGTCGAACTAGATCAAATTCATGCTACCAAGCAAGCACCGACATGATTTAAGACTTGCAAGCCTCAAGAATATTCAAGAATTAACATACCATTTACCAAAGCTCCCATTAGGGTGTGATCCATCTACATGGAAGTACACATTTACCAGGTTCAACAAGACACTAACCACCTTAGGAGTTTCCTAGCCACAAAATGAAAGGAAACCTAACTGTTCGTAAGCATGATAGATTATAACAATGAGACTGACATGTCAAAATACCAGAGTGTTTTGAAAACCATCCCGAGTAGTGGAATGAAACTTGTTATTTAACACTCTAGTCACTTTACTTGTATATTACCCAAGACCATAATAAATAGTACAAGAATATTTATTTTGAAGTCATATTTCCTCATACGACTATCATCCTGGATGATGCCCTAACCCAGTCATCCACTACTAAGAATAAGAGAGGGTCCAAATACCCACGAAGTGGCCGACCATTCTAAAGGAACACCTAACTATCTAAAAACAAGCATTAATCAATGCTTAAACTCATATCAAGGTCAAGAAACACATGACCACTCATCTGAACAATGGTGTCATTGGAAAATAAAAGTCATACTTGGGAAAACCACACCCAAACGACACCAAAAGTGAGAAAGTTCATAGAAATAGTAATTAATATATGTTCTGAGGGTGCTACCTACCACAGGTTTTTCCCTTACAGATAAGTGACAACCCTAATACCGGGTCACATAAAACAAAAGTCACTAGGCTCAGAAGCCGATCATAAATATATTTCTATGGAGAATAGAGCCTATAGAAATTACTCATGCTTCTATTCCAAGGCAACCCAAGAGAAGTCCAAAATTCCCTTTACATGAGGGTTTTAGATAGTAGACACCACTACATATCCCATTTCCAAACCTCTTATATTTAATCACATTTAAACATTATGCATAAAATATTTAATCAAAACATCAAAGTACCATTTTCAAAACAAATCATATGGTAATTTATTTTCTTAACCAACACTCCAAGGGAAGAACATGAAAGTTTTATGAAACTCCCATTTAAAAACATTTTATATTAGTTGAAATACCATCATTTTTAGGTAACTTATCAAACTAAATTATATTTAGGTAGATAAGGAGACCTTTGAGGGTCCCATTTTAACCAACCTAGGTTCTTTATAAAGCAACTGAATACCAATTTCTAAAATCATTAAAATTAAAACACCAAAAAGGTTAATCTTATAAAAACATTCCTCAAATGACCTACTTGGGTCTAGTTGTATTTTTAAAAGCTAACCATTTTATTTAAGGTCAAAGTTGAACCTCTTTATCATTTATAAGCATTTCTCAAGGCCTCATTCCATCCCATTTTATATGGGTTGTCATTTCCAATTTCATGAATCACACATACACTCTAGGGATGGAAAATTGGTCCCCATTAATCGATGCCAATGTAAATTCTGAATTTAACATGATAAAAAACAATGTTCAAAATTATATGGTTGGCCATCTACCAACCTGAAAAGTGCCCATACACTTTATAGTTTGTCATTTGGATCCTTTTAGTCCAAATCGAATTAATTTAGAAAATGAATTTATAATCCTTTTTACAATGGTTCAATTACACAGGTTAACTTTTCCCATCTATAATGCACCTATAAACATTACTACTAAAAACTAGATTTCGTCATAACTACAACCAATAAAATAGCCCCTAAAACCATTTACATATATCAAAGTAATCTAGCATGTCTCTACAAGAAGATAACACAAAGAAACAATCTAATATCACAGAAGCATGACATTTTAATCATAGAAATATGATATAACAAGTAGTAATCATAGAAGGAATGCTAACGTATTTCCAAAACTAGTTTAAATCTAAGCATGAAATATCAATGAGGCACTAAATCATACTTAGTAGGCAACCTACTAATGCAACTACATGGCATGGAATATATACATGGCATGTGAATTTCTATGTGCCTAATATGGTTAACGTAATGAATCTTCCTTTCCATATCAAGCCAAGGAATGTTTCCTAAATTCCAAAAATCATAATAAGCGGAATGTACACCAGTAACTCTAGGTGAAATCATATCAATTGTAACATCGAACAACATAAACAATAGTCCCAACCCTGGACACTTGGTCATTCCCTGTATGTGGGGTGATCAGTCCCAAGAATGACTATTAACCAAGCATTGACACATTCATATTATCCTATATACCAACCTAAAACAGTAAGATAAAAGAAAAAACTAGCTCTAATATCAATTTGTAACGTCCTGACTTAGATCACCACTAAGATGGTGGCCAGACCGATCTCCAGAAGACTTAAAGCACGCATCCCCCTATGCTAGAGGCTACTGACTAGCAGCGAGGGTGTAAGGATAGTCTGTGGGGGAGAGTATAAACTATTATCCGAGTTGTGCAGTTGTATAATGGAGTAAATTACAATCAACAGTGGAAGCGGTAATATAAATAATAAAGTAGTGGAATACAGATTTCATATAAATGAAAAAAAGTGTCCAATGAGTGTTTATAAAATACACGAATTCATGACATGATGTTGATACATGTTTAAAATAAGTAAATAGTAAAAAATTATTTTCTATACAGTAAAAAAATAATGAAAAAATAGCAAAGCCATAGGACAATCTCTTTAAGCATCCTAAGATCCAGCTCGGTCTTTTTATCCTACTCTAGGTACAAGAAATACAACAATCAATAATGGTGTAGAGAACTACGAACAAGAAATTTCTACTCGAGTACCCCAGTGAAAAAGATGCTCGTGTAGGGTGTGAGATATAAATCTTAGTAGGTCGGCACCACCGGTGTCTAACCCAATCCTGACAGTTTGATATAAATTTAACAATGTACAAGCATGTATAAATAAGTATGCAATAAAATGTAACTAAATATCCAAGTACCTTCTTTAGCCCTCAGCTAGTGTTTGAACATGTAATCAGATCATTACTTTAGTATTACCAGTTTATTCATAAGTCACATGTGAGCAAGTCACCTACTGTGTCCAAGGAGTTTCCTCCATGGTAAAATAGGGCTAGGCAATGATTGGGCCCACTGGGATTTAACTAAGGCACCTACTTCTCAATGCTGGACCTAAGGAGTGTATCCAAGTGATCCTATCATGATATTTAGGGATAAAGTCCCAACGTAATAAGCTATGAAAAAACATTGTGATAGTCTAAGTAGTGAAGGTCCCAATACATAATAAGGCAACCAGACAAAGATATCCTGTGAGGGAGTTCCAGGGAAATAACCAAGGTAACATAGATCTCACAGAACACTAACTCAATAGTATCTGAGTATATCCAAGGGGTAAGAGTGTAATATAATGTGAATAATCCATGTCTCTCCACAATAACGAGCCTACTAAGTCGAAGGTGACCGACCAAGGTAAAATGGGGATAAGAAATGATAGGGCCCTTTGGGCTTTAACCATGAAACCTAATAGTCAATGATGGAACCAAGGAGTGTATCCAAGGCATCTTGTAATAATGTAAAAATTGAAAAGAACCAGAGTACAGGTGGTTATTAACCTATGAAAACTATATCCTTGAATCAGAATGGGGTTCCAGAGTACCCAAGGTACTCTCCTCTCAGAATCCAAGGTGAGCCTAGGTCAACCCATTCCTTCTGATATGGAAATCATGTAGTAATTCAATTGTTCCAAGTCTTTCCTTCCATTAGTGTGGATAGGAAAAGTAGAGTTACAACCATTTATTTATTGGTTCAGGCCTTGTCTTCCATTAGTGTCGATTGGCCAAGTAGCATTGAAACCATTTATATATTGGTCCAAGCCTTGTCTTGCATTAGTGTGGATCGACCAAGTAGCATTGAAACCATTTAGTAAAATCCATTAAGGAATTTTCAAAAGAAAGTTCCACACCAATACCTTCCCTTAACATGGTAGGGGTTTTCACAGGAGTTGAACCAATCATTTTCTCATGAACCCACGTCCATCTACAGAATTATTACATTAGAATCCATGTATCTCTCTGGGTATGAGTATGAAAAACAAATTATGTCTATCATGGAATTCCTACTTGGGAACCCACATGTTACGAAAGGTGTTATTAGTATTTAAAACATTTGAAGACAATTTGGTAATTTATTTTGAGGGTCATTCATTAATCATTAACCATTCATTTAACTCAACTCATTCCATTTACCAAAACATGTCAATTTCATTTATAGGGATCCAAGTATCCATAAAAAGTGAAATTCCCTACATGGGTAATTCCAATATGAAACTAAAAAAACAATTAGACGGTGCCTTAGTCCTTTAATCATTTTAAAAAGGGAAACTCAGCGTTTCTAATTCCATTATGTCCATGTCCTAAACATGATACATCTCAAAATAACATCATGACATAATAATTATAAACACAACCAGTCAAGAAAACAAGGTCTAACCACTAATTTTTAGCTTGAAGGAAGCACACCTCTATTAGAGGGGTTTTATTATAAAATCATGATGTTAAATATCACAAAAATCATTTATCACCTTTAAAATTTTAAATACGAAACATGATAAATTTCATTTAAGAGCATTCAATATAGAAACTTCACTACATGAATTTAAATTTTAACTAAAGTGAAGTGAGTAATTAATTAATGCATTTATAAAAATTGAGGACATGAAAAGGGAACATACCTAAGAGTGGAACCAAACCGTACTTAACAATATATGGGATAACCTGATCATAAACATAAGAAATGAGTGAGCTATAAAACCTAGTTAGGGAATAAACAAGGCCTAACATGAGGAATAAAATAAATGTTAGACAATAGGCATATCAATGGAACATAAAAGGAATATGAATAATAATGTATGATAAATAATGATAATCATAACACAGGAAATCAGGAAACAACATATAACATGATATTAACATGAGTCAAGGCTCAATGCACATGGAGGAGCATGAGTCAAAGCTCATTACACATGGAGGAGGATGAGTCAAGATCATTGCACATGGAAGAGAATGAATCAAACTCATTGAACATAGAGGAGATGAGTCAATATGATTTAACATGACAAATCATTATACTAAACATTACCCAATGCATTGGAGTGCTACCAGGGTGTATCCTTCATAAATAGTTCAATCTCAGGCTTAATTGTACCATATAGATCGTATAACATGGATTCATTTGACATTATATGTTATTACATGATAAAGTAATGTGGAATAAATACATTTAATTCCATAATTAGTAAGTATATGTGCATAAAGTTTAATACCCTTTATTGAGAAATTGGTATGGTATTCACTACATGATGATTTTGGAAGGGAAAGTCACAGTGCAATTTTGTTAGCATAACAACATCATATATGGATTCATGAAATCGGTGGATATGTGGGAAATGGGTATATAATAATTTATAAATTAAATGGATAGTAATAGGGACATGGAATGAAATTCCCTAGAAAATGGAATTTGTAAATATAAGGCATAACATAAAAAAATAACATGAAGAAAGATGAGAATGAAAAAGAAACCTTATAAAATTTCCACATGTTAACAGGTGTGTGTAAAGGTTCATAGGATGGTTAAATGAGAGTGAAAGGGGATATAATCATTTATAATAAAAGTGGAATTATTGTGGGATATGTAATATTGTATCCCAACATATAAAAATAAAAATTAGAAGGGAATGTCATAAATGAAATGCTTGATTTAAAAGAGGAGAGAGAAAATCCCTTATGAAATTTCGGCATAGTAATGACTCAGGTAAGGGTCCAAATTGGATAAATAAATGATAAATCATACAAATCACATAAAATGGATAGTACAATAATGTTTATAAATGAATGTAAATATAATAAATTTAAATTAAAAAAACTAATCTCAAAGTAGGTGCTTGAATTCAAAGGATAGAAGAGAAATCTCTTACTTGGATGTGTGACTCCAATGGCAGAGGAGGGGCTTATTGGGAGAGAAGAAGAACCTTTTTAGGACTCTAGGGAGTATATGGAAGTGTTTTTTTGTGTTCCAAGTTTTTTTAGTGAATAGGAATGGGAGAATGGGTGTGTTTATATAGGAAAGTATTAAGGATTCTTATATTATTTTGGTATTAGAAACAACATAATAAAATATTCAAAACCAGAAACCATCCCATGATTTATGTAAAAGGGGTGTGGAATAAATTATTTTATAATTCCATGGTATTAACATATTAAAATAATTTCCTTGCTTATGAGGAGGTGAGTCACACTCTCATGGAAATTAATTTTAAATCATAAAATATATTATATGTCTTGGAAGATTCAAAAAAGATTTACAAAATAAATAAAATTAAATTAAAACCACATTATTTTAAACAAAAAATATATCTTTGATTTAAGATACATTTTATTTTATTTATTACATAATTATCAATCCATTTTTATGTTATAAAACACACCATATATTTAAATGACATTTAATTTTTACCCAAAAAATTCAACTATCTATGAAAATTATGAAAAATTCACCATTGGATAATTTTAACATCCTGATTCTAAAAATCACATTCATTTTATTTAAATAATTTTATAAATATGTTAATTTTCACTTTTAAAATAAAAACTGACATTTATTGAAAATGACTGGTTTTTTGACAATCATAGTTTTTTGAACCCTAATAAAAATTACATTTAAATTTATGAAAATTATATGATTATTTATATTTAATAAAAGTAATTTAATATTAATATTTTATTAAAATATTATTTATTTAAAAAATATATTAATTCGTAAAAATAGATTTCTTAATTGAATTTGAATATTAACTAAAAATACTATTTATGCTTTAAAAATCATTTATAAAGTAAAAATAATCAGTAGAAAATATAATAATGTATATAATATTATTTCTAGGGTCTTAATACATATCTCTTTATTACACCATCATATTCCCTAAGAGTAAGGTGTGTGATGGTGGGGATTTCATTGGGCTGTTTGGGGAAGATGGTTTGGGTCATGATCCCAATGATCTTAAACTTCCCCCATATTCAGTTTTGATCATTATTAAGTTGTTGAATCTTATCTTGCAATTGGTTTAGGGAAATACTAAAAATTCGGTCTCCCTTGGATGCTTTGTTAAATGGGCTTCATAGGGTACAATCCTACTGGATGAGGGCATCTCTTTTTTCCTTTTCAAAATTATTTATTAAAACCCTATATTTATACTAGTCATGTGATCCCTATTCAAAAATTATATTATCAATAGTAATTATACAAAAATGTCATTCAAATAAAATTGGATAAAATAAAACATAATAAGTTCATGTGTTTCTTATATCCATTAAATAAAAAGGGTAATTTTATCCATTACTTTTTTGGTAATTATAACCTTCCCTATTTAGGAAATTTCACCCTTTAATTTTTCCTTTTCTCGCACAAAAATACATGAGGGTGACTCTGCTTCATCAACTCTTATGGTTCCCATATTTCTTCTTCAGACTTTTGGTTTCACCACAACACCTTGATGAGGGGAATTTTATTATTTCATATAATTTTTTCTCTATGATATAAGATCTTCACTGGATGCTCCTCATAGGAAAGGTCATTCTACAATGGCACCACCTCTGGATTGAGTACATGTGATTGGTATGGGATGTACATCTTTAATAGGGATACATTGAATAGATCATATAAATGAGACATGTTTGGTGGGAGTGTTAATCAATGAGACACTACTCGGATATGATCAATAATCTCAAAAGTGATGATGTACATTGGAATAAGGTTTCACTTCTTTCCAAATCTCATCACTCTCTTACATGGAGATATGTAGAGGAATATAATGTCTCCAACATTGAACTCTAGGTCATGCTGACGATTGTTAGTATAACACTTTAGTGGACTCTGAGAAGCAATGATGTACTATTGGATAGTCTTAACCTTCTCCACCATTTCTTAGACCATTTATGAACCTAGAAGTTTTCTTTCCCCAACTTCATCCCAACATTTCAGTGTTCTACACCTCATTGCATAAAGGGATTCATAAGGGGCAATTGGGATGTTGGAATGGAAATTGTTTTTATATGATAAAACTACCAAATATAGATGTTGGTACCATCCTCCTTTTAAGTTCATTGAGAAATCTCTCAACATGTCCTAAATTGATTGGATAATCTTCTCAGATTGTCCATCAATTTGAGGGTGATAAGACATAATAAAATTTAGCTCAATGTTTAGATCATGTTGTATACTTTTCCAAAACATAGAGGTTAATATTGGATCTCAATTGGACATAATTGATAGTGGTACTCCATTAAGCCTTACCACATATCTGATGTATATCTATGAATGTTGATCCAGTGATAAATCCTCTAAAATAACGATGATGTTTATTGTCTTTGTAAGGTGATCCACAACAACTTAGATAATTTTTCCTTTGGATTTCATCAGATTTACAGTGAAAAATTACATGGTGATGTTTTCCCATTTCCATGTTTGTATGGGTAATAGTTGCAACATATCCTTAGAATTATACCATTCAAACTTCACTTACTAACATACCAGGAACATTGAGGTATATTCAACGATCTCCTTTTTCATTTTATCGCACCAATAATGATTTTAGAGATCTCAATATATATTTGGGTTTCTAGGGTGAATAGAGAAAGTATAACTATGAGCATCATCCAAAAGTTTTTGAAAAATCATGATATGATGGAACACATCGTCTTGATCCAAATCTCACAATTCTCTCTTCATTAACATTGAACTCCATCTATTTCCCTTTTATGATAGTTTCCACTATTTTTTGAATTCCCAAGTAATTTTTTTGATAATCCTTTAACCTTTCTAAAAGATATGGTTGAGAAATAATTTGTGAAATGATTAATGATGTTCATTTATTTATAATTTCCATGTCCATCATCTTCATGTCTAAGAGGATCAAATCTTTCTCAATTCTTATTAATGATATAATTGATGGGTACTTTCTACATAGAGCATCTTCCACCTTGTTCACATTACTAGGATAGTAGTGGATAGAGTAGTCATAATCCTTGATGAGATATTTCCATATTCATTGGTGCATATTTATCTCCTTCAGGTTGAATATATATTTGTGAAATTTATGATCTGTATATATTTCACACTTCTTCCCAAAGAGATAATGCCTCCAGTTTTTTAACACAAAGATCACCGCTGCCAACTCAAGATCATGAGTGGGAAATTTTTTCTTGTGAATTTTTAATTTCCTTGAGGTGTAGGTAAATAGTTTTTCATTTTTCATCAATACGCATCCCAACCCCTTCTTATATTAATCTATAAAAATCATGAAAATTTCCCCACTTGTGGGTAGTCTGAGTACAAAGGCAGTGAAAATTCACCTTTTAAAAACTGGAATCATTCTTCACATTCATCATTCCAAAAATATTTTACACCCATTGAATTTATCTTAGTAATAGGGTTTGAAAATTGTGAGAAATTTCTCAAAAATCAGCGATAATATCTAGATAACCTAAGGAACCTATAGATATCTACCACAAATATTGGCCTCACCCATCCATAAATTTATTTTGTATTGGAAGGATCCATAAATATCCCATTTCTTGTGATGATGTTCCCTAAGAATGAGACTTCCATCAACCAGAACTCACACTTGTAGTTCATTGCATATAGCTTCTCTTTTTCACAAGGTCTTAAGAACACTGATTAGATGGTCCTCATGATCCTCCTTGGTTTTGGATTATATTATAATATCATATTTAAATAATACCAAAAACTTGTCTAGGTAATCTCTAAAGACTCTATTCATCAAGTCCATGAATATTACTGAAGCATTGGTGAGTCTTAAAGGTATGACTATGAACTGATACTTCCCATACATTGTGCGAAATGAATCCTTAGGGATATGCCCCTTATTCACCATGACATGGGAATATCCTGACCATAGATCCACTTTGGAGATGTATTTTGATCCATATAGCTAATCTAACAAGTCATAAATTCATTGAAAAGGATACTTGTTCTTTATCGTGATTTTGTTAAGATCATGATAATCAATGAAAAGGTGAATTGACTCATCCATCTTCTTGACAAAGAGGAATCATGCACCCCTTAGTGAAGAACTTGGTTATGCAAGCCCTTTATCTTGATTCTATTATAGTTGTTTATTTAGCTTATTATGTCCCACAACAACCATTATATATGGAGTCTTGGATATTAGAAAGACCCTAGGTATAAGATCAATAAAAAATATGACCCTTAGACTAGGAGGAAGACTAAGAAATTATTCAAGAAACACACGGACATATTCCCCCACAATAGGCATGACTTCAGTGATGATACTTTTCATAGACTCAGGCATTTCATCTAGATAAGCTTTCTCATAGGTTAGTAATATCCATGCTTGAGATGATAGTGCTAAAAAACATTCATCCTACTCCTTGTACTTTTATGGAATTGAGAGTTGATTTTCTATATAGGGACTGATTTCTCTCTTAGATAAATTTATGTTGGCTCTATATAAGAAAATACAATCCATGACCAAAATTACATAAAATTCTCCCAAGTAATGTATTACAAGGTTCTATGAGAAGATCAATCCAAAAATTTTGGTAGGGGAGGAGTTATATACATGGGATGCAATAATTTCCCCATTTTTCATTCTCACAGACATCTCTACTTCTATGATTTGTGGGGGTTTTGAAATGTTCTTCTAAACATTCTTAATACAAAGGAATGAATAGAACCAGAATAAAAAAGTATTGTCACTATTCTTGAATGAATAACAAGAGTACCTTTCACCACATCTTTGTCGAGATTAACATCGGTGTTAGTGATGGAAAAATATCTCTCTTTATTCCTTGTAGTTAATTGCATGCCTATAAAAACCATTGGATTAGGGTGCTAGTTTGAAAATTTCTATGTTTCATTGTAGCTGTATCAATAAAAAACAACTTTATAATCAAATATAGAGTTCATTTCCTCTTTCAAAATGGTGGGTTTCTCCTATCGGTAATTTTAATCTAGGTGTCCTTCTCATCCATACCTAAAGAATTTCCTTGATCACCATAGGTAATTTACACAGTGCTTATTTCTACACCATTAACAAGTTGGATTATGGAATTTCTTACCACTATTGGACTTATCCATTGGACCACTAGAATTACAGTCCACTTTCCACTTCTTAGCCCCACTATACCACTGAGATTCACCGATCTCCATCTTGACATTGAGGGAAAATCAGACAATTTTCTCATAGCTATCAAAGTCTTGTACTTCTAAGGTTTTTCATGGCCTAGGATTTAGCCCACCAAAGAAGCGGTAAACCTTGAATTCGAGGGTAAATACAAAACCATGGGAATATCATGCATGTATTTTTAATTTTTCCTCTTATGACCCAATAGATTCATCCAACGTTTTCTTGAGCATAAGGAAATATCTTTCCATCGTAAGATAGAGGGTGTAGGGAAAATATTTATCAAAAAACATTTTCTAGAATTCCTTCTACTCCATTGATTCTATTTCTTCCTTAGGCTTCATATTATGGATTAATTTCCACCAAAGATCAACTTCACCCTCCATATAATGAACTACCGGAAGAACCTTCTATTGTTTATAACATTGAAGGATATATAGGACTTCTTCAATGGAATTTATCCATTAATCTATGATTAAGGGATCAGATGATTCGCTGAAAGTATGATACCATGGTCGCATGAATCTCTCGACTTTGGGTTTCTCTCTCTTCGAGGGGGGGGGGGGGTTGGGAGATCCTCTTTTTCTATATTTATATTTAGAACTTGGGTTAATTGAGAGTGTATCGTGAAAATTTTATTATTACCACTCCCATCAGGTTGGGCCTCTCATTGGGGAAATCATCACACTGCCCTTTGGATAGATTGTTATATTGATTATCATATTTTAAACCATTGTTTAGAAAAAGGGAAATTAGGGATGAGTATTTAATAACACTAAACACATTAAGGGGAATCCAATGATGATAAAGGGATAACTTATGAATTACATTTATCTCCTTAACTTATGAGTTTCTAATATTTAGTCTATGTTTTCCATGATCTACTTCTAAACATATATTCTTATGGGAATTTGTTATTCCCTTAACAATGGTCTTTTTTGATCTTATGAATTTACCAAATGATATACCCTGGGGGTGTTAAACTAAGTCCACAATAAGGCCCATTTTCATTTACTAGGTTACACCAAGTAAAGCCTAGAACACCTTGTTAGAGTTATTACTCTTATGTACATCTATGCCAGAACAACATCCACTTTTTGTATCCATACATGGATGTATTTTCTTGATAAACCACTTAATCTATACTTACCAAAATATAATGTTGCTTTCTTATATTTAGTATTATCCCTTTGGATTTTCACTAGGGTTTTCTAATCCTAATCCAAAAAATAACTAAACCTATCATTTGCCACCAACTATAACAAACCTTCTCTTTATTTCATATTTAAACCTGAATTTTAACATACAATTTCACTTAGTAGAACTCATAAGATTAAGAGATCTAGTGTATTTGGGAAATTATATATATTACACAACAACTTAAAGCATGAAAATTAACATCTTTATTGAAAACTTATTGTATATGACCAAAAAATTCCTTCGTACATAACACTACATGGGAAAACATGAGGATATACCTAAGAAAGTGGTGAGATATTAATCCTTATAAGGGAATAAACAAGGCATAAAATGAGGAATAAAATACATTTTAGAAAATATGAATATAAATGGAATATAAAGTAACATGAATAATAAGGCATGATATAACATGATAATCATAACACAGTAAAAGTGGAAACAACATACAACATTATATTAGCATGAGTTGAAGATCATTTCATATATAGTAGGATGAGTTAAAGATCATTGCACATGGAGGAGCATGAGTCATGCTAATTATACATGGAGGATCATGATTCAAACTCACTTCACATAAAGGAGAATGATTCAAACTCATTTAACATGATTTATCATTGCATGGTGTTCTCTCTTGGATGTTGTGGCGCATCAGGTTGATGGTTCAGTGAGTCTTTCATTGGCACCATCGCGGGGTGGCTCAAAAGACAGATAGGTGTGCTGTAACCTATAATCTAGTACTCCTCTCATATTTCTGTATGAGTTGGAGGAGTTATCTACTTTGGATGTGTTTCCAGTACGACACATTTCATCGTAGAGGTGGTGACACATCATCTAGGTGGATTTCTCTGTGGCATTTTTGGTTGGGGGGGGTGATGAGACTTTACTGCCTATTCCTTCTTTGATTTTTGTTTCCTTTTGGATTTTGGATCCTTGTTGGCCATTTGGCCTGCTCTTTTAAGATGTATTTCATATGTCTCTATAATGGGTTTCTCCTTCTTCTATAAGGCCCTAGACTTAAGCCTTACTTAATCTTGAGTTATTACAATATTACACATTGAGGATCTTTTCACGTTTAGAGTTTTAGAGAATTAGAACATAAAACTTGCATTTCATTCCACATTTAAACAAAGTGGTTACATAAAAGATAGTATTCATTTTTCCCATCAACGGAAAAATATTTAAAATAAAACATGGATTCTTTCTTGACACTTCCTTGACACTATCACCATATCAAGTACCATTCCCTTGACCTGTGAAATACATTTCAAAAAACTTGGTATGAGCAAAAAAAGCTCAGTATGGGTTATAAAAATATGGAAAGGAAACCTGAGTTCATATATACATAAGAATGAAACCATACTTTACCCATAAAACATAATCACTTTAACATACCTCATCAAATCATGAATAAATCATAGAAATCATAAGACATAAAGGTAACTTGAGGATTTCATAACATTCTTACGTAGGGAGTAACCCTCTTGGTTACGTTTGGAATACCCATCATAGTATATTCCCTAAATCTCTTCAGACAAACCTTAACGTTTCACTCCTTCGCGTTACCCAATACATTGGAGAGCTATATCGGGCTCACCTGCCCTTATTTTATCACAGAACCACCCGTCTTCATAATAATGCCCAAGAACCACAACATAATCGTATCACATAAAACATGCATAAAGGAAACATAACATTTCCACCTTTCAATCATAAGATATCAATACAACACATTGATATAAAAAAATTATGGAAACTATTTTCAATACCAAAATAAAAGAAAAGTAAAACATGGTATTTATTTTTCATTTAAAAAAAAGGTATGGCTTGTAGAGGAAGCCAAAACTCAAATAATGGTCACAATGGCAGAGAAGTCGTTGTCGCCGCATACGTACGACAAAAACATTCCCTTTTGTCATTTTGTAAAACGCTTTGTATAAAAAATATTCCTTTTGGATAAACGTAAAAGTCAAAGGGGTTTATACACCGTATAAAGGAAAGTTGTGTATAAAACAAAATATGCCTCAATGAAAGGAGATTGAGACGAAGTCCCATACCTTGGGTCCGACTTGACTCGATCATTCTTTAATGTCCTGAATAATAAACTTGAGTTAATTTCTACTTCCTTAAGAACCTTTTTAAAGTTCATTATTCCTTTTATATCACTTATTACCATGTTATGAACATTATGTAATTATTTAAGTTAATAATGGTCGTTTTTTTGATCATTGGTACTTGACTCAAAAGTGAGCTTCTTATATTTACAAGTTGTTCACGTAGTCAAATATCCATTATCTCAATAATGATATTCATGATGTATATGAAATATATTTCATATATATCCAGTATATACATGCATTTATAATATTAGATAATTATTTTGAGGTAAGAAATGAAATGCACCGTTCATGGAGACGGTAAGCCGTACGTACGCATGAACGCTACTTTCATTTCTATTTAGTATTTTATGGAATGGAATCATAATGATATAAAGGTATATTATAATTACACTATAATATCATATATAATATCATAACTCCATCCTTTATACGTCCCACATATGGTATTAACGAATCAAATCACTTTGAGGGGGTGATAGTCCGCACTTCCTTAAATGAAGATATCGTGCTTACCCATAATGGAAATCATAAAGGTATGCCCAAAATGAGAAATACATAAGCTTAACGAAAACATAAACATATGATATATCATATATAAATATAGTGACATCTTAATGGCCACCTTTGAAGGTGTTAGAAGAATATTGAACAATCATCGTTTCGTGAGGCAGAAATTCGCCATCCACGGAAACAGTATATTATTTAACCATTAGATGTAGGTGTGTGTAAGTGTAGCTCTAACTATTATTATAAAAAAATCCTAGTATATTGAAGATACTGGAGTTGTTACAAAAGAAATGAATAAAAAGAGTTTAGGGGGTTTGAGAAACAAAATAAAACAAAAGAACACAAGTGAAGACATTACCTTAAAAACGGGTAAATCTTTTTGATTTGAGCTCAAAAGATTCCTTGGGAAGACTTATGCCCAAAGTGAAGCTTCAAGGAGTAAGAGATGGATGTGGAGAGACAAAATGAGCAGGGGTTGGCCGAGCCAAAGGCTTTGGAAGTTTGAGTAAGGTGGTAGAGGTGGGGGCCTTTTATAAGAGGAAAGGAGGGGCACTCTTGGAAAGTAAAGAAATGTTACTTTATTTTAAAATGAGTTTCAGATTTAAAAGGTACCACATTGATATAATCCGAGGATAAGGTGACAAGGGTTCGAAATATACCCATCCAATAGGGTTTTTACAAGTGTAGGTCTTAGATTTTACATTATCTTTTCATTTTATTTAAATCGTTAAATAATGAGGTAATCGCTGCATCATCATGATGTCATAAATAATTTATTTTATTTAATGTATAAAAATTATAAAAAAACCACTATGATGTAGGAAATCTTTTTAGATTTTCAATGACTATTTATAGTCAAAAATATGACTTGTATAACCCCATGTAAAAATTGTTTTAGTAAAACAATACATTTTTGTGATAGTTTTATTTTAACATTAAATAAAAAGATATTAATGTCATTTTCCTACCGAAGTGGCTCCATGGGATCCCCTAGTTGACCCATGGATTTTATTGGTTGGACATGACACATCCAATAAGGTCAGGACACGTGTATAGGTATTTTCATTTTATTATAATATCATTTTTGCCTTAAATTGCACTAATTACCTCTAATCGCGATTAAAAACCTAATAAGTTACTATTCACCAAAAAATTATTTTAATCCCATTGAACCACATTTTACTTCTTAATGGAAACCATTTATATCATATTTTTGAAATTTAAAACACAGAGATGGTAAAATTTCATTTAAACGGAAAATCAGTTTTTATAAGTACCACTTAGTGGTTTCACTATTCATCAAAAATTGATGTTTTTCCGAAAAATACCAAAACTTCACCCTAAGCTATATTTGATATTAAAAATTCAAAAATGATGTCTATTTTAAAAAATTCAAAACATATTAGTTACATTAATTAATTTAATAATTATTTCCCGCTGTCATGACAAATAGTGTGCTTTTATGAAACAATATATATCAAAATATTGACACTAGTTTAAGTCCAATTTCAATGTGAAATTAATTCCAATGACCACTATTGGATTAAATAGTAAAAATATATTCTAATTGAACTTTAAAACCAAATCAAAATATAATCTAATCATATAAATAAATTATATTAAAAAGAGGTTTTGAATTAAAATACAACATTTTTCACTATTCATTAAAAAATGAAATTTATCAGAAAAATACCAAAAATTTACCCAAAGTAAATTTCAATGTCCCAATTATAAAGAATAAGTTTATTTCGACAAATAGGGATTATAAAATTGTCAAAATTTTGATTTAAAAATGGGTTTCCATCAAAAGGAAGTAAAACAATCTTTTAAAAATATTAGTGTATTCCATGCTTAAGATTGGATTTATTCTCATTTTAAGCCTCTAAAACACCATCTAATTCATTAATAGACATAGATAAAAATATCTATTATTCATTACTTACTTGGGATGTTACATCCTTCCCCCTTTAGAAAATTTCATCCCCACGATTTATTTACTTATCGAATAAGTGGGGGTATTTAGCCCTCATTGCATTTTCAGATTCCCATGTTGCTTCTTCAATCATGTGGTTTTTACACAAAACCTTTACCTGATTAATCACCTTATTCCGTAATACTTTCTCCCTATGGTCAAGAATCTGGACCGGTTGTTCCTCAAAAGATATGTTCTCTTCCAGGTGATCTACCTCTGGACTCAAAACATGAGATGGATCTGGCATGTACTTCCTTAACATTGAAACATGAAAAACATTGTGTACCTGAGATAAACTCGGAGGTAAAGCCACTCGGTAAGCAACTGATCCAAATATCTCCAGAATTTCATATGGTCTAATGAACCTTGGACTCAACTTTCCTTTCTTACCAAATCACATCACACTCTTCCATGGTGAAACTTTGAGAAAAACATGATCACCTACCTCAAAAGAGAGATCCTTCCTCCTGTTGTCCGCATAACTCTTCTGCCTTCTCTGAGCTGTTCTCATGTGTTTCTGTATCAACTGAACTTTTTCTACCAACTCTTCTACCAATTCTGGTCCCATCAACTTCCTTTCACCCACTTCATCCCAGAAAGCTGGAGTTCGACACCGTTTCCCATATAATGCCTCTAATGGTGCCATCTGTATACTGGAATGAAAACTGTTATTATATAAAAATTCAACCAAAGAAATATGTTGGTCCCAACATCCCTGATAATCCATCGAACAAGCACGTAGCATATCTTCCAAAGTCCGAATTGTTCGTTCTGACTGCCCATCTGATTGAGGATGAAAAGATGTACTAAAATTTAATTCAGTACCCAACGACTTCTGAAGGCCTTTCCAAAAGTTAGAAGTAAACCTGGGATCACGATCAGATACAATGGAGAGAGGAACTTCATGTAACCTGACTATCTCTTTAAGATACAAACGGGAAAGTTGATCTAGGGAAAACATATCTCGTATAGCAAGGAAATGAGCAGATTTAGTCAAGCGATCAACAATAACCCAGATTGCATTATTACCTCGAGGGGTCTTCAGCAATCCCACAACTAAGTCCATGGATATATTTTCCCATTTCCACTCTGGCACTGGTAAAGGATGAAGCATCCCTTTCGGTAACTGCCTCTCTGCTTTAACCTATTGACAAGTCAAACACTTCACAGTAAAATCATCGATATCCCTTTTCATTCCGTCCCACCAGTAATACTCCCGAAGATCTCTATACATCTTAGTACTGCCATGATGAACTAAAAACAGAGAACTATGAGCTTCACATAACAACTCTCTCTTCAACTGTGAATCACAAGGAACACACAATCTCTTCCCAAATATCAAAACAAAATCATTATCAATATTAAATTCAGGCAACTTACCCCTCTGAACCAGCTCTACCTTTTTTTGAAAATCACTGTCTTGCCTCTGTGCTTGCTTGATTCTGTCTGATAGAGATGATTTCACTGATACCTGAAACAAATCAGAAGGACATCCTGCACCAACAACTTCTATGCCAAAGTTCATCAAATCCTTAACCAAAGGATCACGTTCCAAATGCAACATTGTTAATGAAGCATTACTTTTTTGACTCAAAGCATCAGCCACTTTATTTGCTTTTCCCGGATGGTAATGAATTGTACAATCATAATCCTCGATTAATTCTAGCCATCTCCTCTATCTCATGTTCAATTATTTCTGAGTGAATATATACTTTAAACTTTTGTGATCGGTATATATTTCACACTTTACTCTATACAAATGATGCCTCCAAATTTTTAGAGCAAAAACAACAGCAGCTAATTCCAAATCAGGTGTAGGGTAATTTACCTCATGAGTTTTCAACTGATGTGAAGCATAAAGATTTACCTAATCATTCTGCATTAAGACACAACCAAGTCATTTCAATGAAGCATCTCTATGGATAACAAACTCACCATTCCTGGAAGGAAGTGCCAAAACTGGAGCATTCACCAATATTCTTTTTAGTTCCTGAAAACAATCATCACATTCTTTTGTCTAGATAAACTTAACACCCTTCCGAGTTAGCTTAGTCATTGGACTAGATAACCGCGAAAAATTTCTAACAAACCTTCGGTAATAGCTTGATAAACCAAGGAAGCTACGAATCTATGTTACATTTTTGGGTCTTGGCCATTCTTCAAAAACCTTTGTTTTTTCCAGATCAACAGTTATCCCATCTATAGAAACAATATGACCAAGGAAAGAAATTTGTTGGAACCAAAACTCACCCTTTCTGAATTTCCCATACAATTTCTTTTCTTTTAGGGTTTTCAAAATAACCCTTAAATATATTTCATGCTCATCTTTACTTTTAGAAAACACCAAAATATCATCAATGAAAACCACCACAAAATTATCCAAGAACTCATGGAAAATTCTATTCATTAAGTCCATGAATATAGCAGGTGCATTGGTTAGCCCAAAAGGCATTACTACAAATTCATAAGGGCCATATCTTGTACGGAACACGGTCTTCGGAATATCTTCTTCCTTAACCTTCAACTGATGGTACCCCGATCTCAGGTCAATCTTTAAAAAATACTGAGCTCCTCGGAGCTGATCAAAAAAATCATCGATATGAGGAAAAGGATATTTTTTCTTAACAGTGATGTTATTCAAGGCTCTATAATCAATTAAAAGTCTCATAGAACCATATTTCTTTTTAACAAATAAAATAGGAGCACCCCATGGTGATGTGCTAGGTCGAATGAAACCTTTCTCTAATAAATCTTTCA
Source organism: Viscum album (assembly GCA_963277665.1). Classification (NCBI taxonomy): domain Eukaryota; kingdom Viridiplantae; phylum Streptophyta; class Magnoliopsida; order Santalales; family Viscaceae; genus Viscum; species Viscum album. Next base: position 786,922,998 of record OY728140.1, read on the forward strand.
ATTGCTCTTTCAACTCTAAAAGTTCAATTTTAGCCATTCGATAAGGGGGTTTTGAAATTGGTTTAGCATCAGGAACTACGTCTACAGTAAACTCAACTTCCCGATATGGTATTATTCCAGGAAACTCATCAAGGAAAACATCAGGATACTCATTTACCACTGGCACATCATTAATCTGGACAGTTCCTTTGTTTTCAACAATATGTGCAAGGTAACATTAATTTCCATCTCTTACAAGTTTCTCGACCTCTTGATATGTTATCAACAGTAAGGGTTCATTCTTGTACACAAACTGAAAGTCTTTCTGAAAAGAAACTTCTTTAGCTCTACAATCAATCTTAGCATGGTAAATAGAGAGCCAATCTATACCCAGAATAACATCAAATTCTTCTAGAGGTAAAACAATAAGGTTCGCAAGTAGGTTCTTTTCACGGATAAGGATAGAAAGATTCTTATAAATTCTTTTTGCCTCAACATTTCCCCCAGGATTTTTTACCACAAGTTAAGTAGTCATTTCTTGAGATGGTATTCCCATTTTACTAGAAAAGTTTTCAGAGATGAAAGACTGTGTAGACCCCGAATCAAACAACACACTGGCATAATCTGAAAAAAAAACAAAGTACCTGATACAACTTCATTTGATGGCCCGACATTTACTGAAGTAGTTGCAAAGGATTTCTCCACCCCTTTCTGCTTGTATTCTAACTGCTTCCCATCACTCAAGCTCTTTGTCGGACACTCGTTTTCATAGTGACCCATCTCATTGCACTTAAAACATTTCACTAACTGTAAATCTAATTTGGACTTACCATCACCTTGATCTTTTTCAGTGCAATCATGAGATTTATGTCCCATCTTTCCACATCGGTAGCACTTTTCAGAATTTAGAAGACATTCCCCAGCATGCCTTTTACCACATTTATCACAAACTGGAAACTTAGTTTTCTTACTGTCAAACCTTTTTGAAGAATTATTTCCTTTCTCTTGCCACCTCGGTCTCTTCTTCTGCTGGTTTTTATAGAACACTTGATCATCAGCAAACTCCATTTCGACCTTCTCAGCACATCGAACAAGCTTCTCATAAATTTTAAACTCACAAGGAGATAAATCCCTTCAATATTTTGGATTTCATCCTGAGTAAAAATGATTGATTTTACTATCAAGGTCTCGGATAAAATTTGGGGCATACCTTGACAATCGAGTGAACCTTTCTTCATAGGCAGCCACTGAGTCTTCCTCATGCCTCAATTCCATGAATTGGTTTTCCATCCTAATTCAAACAACCTTAGGAAAATACTTCTCAAGAAACATACCTTTGAATTCATCCCAGTCGAGAGCATCAATCTCATCAGCATCCCTGATATTTTTAACCATCGAACACCACTGATCTGCTTCACCCTCCAAACGGTAAATAGCAAGACTAACCTTTTGATTTTCTGAACACCCCATGACACCAAAAATCTTCTCCAGTTCTTTAATCCAACCTTTAGCTAGCACAGGGTTAGATGATCCTCTGAATAATGGGGGATATTGTCTCATGAAATGTTCGACCACTGACATGTTCCTCTACGGTTGATCTGGCTGATCTCGTGCATGGATACCACCACCATTTATCTCTTGATTCAACAACTCCATCACTGCAAAAAACTGTTTAGTTCTGATTCTGAACATCTTAGGATACTGATTTGAAAGGTCATTTCCCTCTGTATGCCTTCCCAGAAAAGCTGTTCTGTTTCCTCTATGAAAAACCATTCTTAACATAGAAATATCTTAGGCGAAGTAACATGGTAATCTTCAAATGCTATATCATTTCAATTTGACCATAAAAAAAATATTTTTGGATAATCATTTAATAAAATTCTAACTCCTAAAGTTACTTAAACTGACCTCTGATACCAACTATAAGGCCCCATCCTTAAACCTTACTTAATCTTGAGTTATTACAAGATTACACATTGAGGATCTTTTCAGGTTTAGAGTTTTAGAGAATTAGAACATAAAACTTTCATTTCATTCCACATTTAAACAAAGTGGTTATATAAAAGATAGTATTCATTTTTCCCATCAACGAAAAAATATTTAAAATAAAACATTGATTCTTTCTTAACACTTCCTTGAAACTATCATCATATCATGTACCATTCCCTTGACCTGTGAAAAACATTTCAAAAAACTTGGGATGAGCATAAAAATCTTAGTATGGGTTATAAAAATATGGACATGAAACATGAGTTCATATATACATAAGAATGAAATCATACTTTACCCATAAAACATAAGAACTTTAACATACCTCATCAAATCATGAATAAATCATATAAATCATAAGACATAAAGGTAACTTGAGGCATTCATAACATTCTTACGTAGGGAGTAACCCTCTTGGTTACGTTTGGAATACCCATCACAGTATATTCCCTAAATCTCTTCAGAGAAACCTTAACGTTTCACTCCTTCACGTTACCCAATGCATTGGAGAGCTATATCGGGCTCACCCACCCTTAGTTTACCACGGAACCACCCGTCTTCATAATAATTCCCAAGAACCACAACATAATCGTATCACATAAAACATGCATAAAGGAAACATAACATTTCCACCTTTCAATCACATGATATCAATACAACACATTGATATAAAAACATTATGAAAACCATTTTCAATACCAAAATAAAAGAAAAGTAAAACATGGTATTTATTTTTCATTTAAAAAAAGGTATGTCTTGTAGAGGAATCCAAAACTCAAATAATGGTCACGGTGGTGGAGAAGTCGTTGTCGCCGCATACGTACAACAAAAACATTCCCTTTTGTCATTTAGTAAATTGATTCGTATAAAAAAGATTCCTTTTGGATAAACTTAAAAGTCAAAGGGGTTTATACACCGTATAAAATAAAGTTGTGTATAAAACAAAATATGCCTCAATGAAAGGAGATTGAGACGAAGTCCCATACCTCGGGTCCGACTTGACTCGATCGTTCTTTAATGTCCTGAGTAATAAACTTGAGTTAACTTCTACTTCCTTAAGAACCTTTTCCAAGTTCATTATTCCTTTTATATCAATTATTACCATTTTATGAACATTATGTAAATATTTAAGTTAATAATGGTCCTTTTGTTGATCATTGTTACTTGAGTCAAAAGTGAACTTCTTATATTTACAAGTTGTTCACGTAGTCAAATATCCATTATCTAAATAATTATATTCATGATGTAGATGCCATATATTTCATATATATACAGTATATACATGCATTTATAATATTGTATAATAATTTATAGGTAAGAAATGAAATGCACCGTTCATGGAGACGGTAAGCCGTACGTACGCATGAATGCTACTTTCATTTCTATTTCATATTTTATTGAATGGAATCATAATTATATAAAGGTATATTATAATTCCAGTATAATATCATATATAATATCATAACTCCATCATTTATATTTCCCACATATAGTATTAACGAATGAAATCACTTTGAGGGGGCGATAGTCCGCACTTCCTTAAATGAAGATATCGCATTTACCCATAATGGAAACCATAAAGGTATGCCCAAAATGAAAAATATAGAAGCTTAAAGATAACATAAACATATTATATATCATATATAAATATATTTACATCTTAATGGACACCTTTTAAGGTGTTAGAAGAATATTGAACAATCATCGTTTCGTGAGGCAGAAATTCGCCATCCACGGAAACATTATGTTCTTTAACCATTAGATGTAGGTGTGTGTAAGTTTAGCTAGAACAATTCTTATAACAACATCCTAGTATATTGAAGATACTTGAGTTGTTACAAAAGAAATGAATAAAAAGAGTTTAGGGGGTTGTAGAAGCAAAATAAAACAAAAGAACACAAGTGAAGACATTACCTTAAAAACGGGTAACTCTTTCTGATTTGAGCTCAAAGGATTCCTTGGGAAGACTTCTTCCCAAAGTGAGGCTTCAAGGAGTAAGAGAGGGATGTGTAGAGACAAAATGAGCATGGTTTGTCCGAGACAAAGGCTTTGGATGTGTGGGTAAGGTGGTAGAGGTGGGGGCCTTTTATAAGAGGAGAGGAGGGGCACTCTTGGAAAGTAAAGAAATGTTACTTTATTTTAAAATGAGTTTCGGATTTAAAAGGTCCCACATTGATATAATTTGAGGATAAGGTGATAAGGGTTCTAAATATACCCATCCAATAGGTTTTTGACAAGTTTTGGTCTTAGATTTTACATTATCTTTTCATTTTATTTAAATTGTTAAATAATGAGGTAATCGCTGCATCATCATGATGTCATAAATAATTTAATTTATTTAATGTCTAAAAATTATAAAAAAATAATATGATGTAGGAAATATTTTTATCTTTCCAATGACTATTTATAGTAAAAAATATGACTTGTATAACCCCATGTAATATTTTTTAGTAGAACAATACATGTTTGTGACATTTTTATTTTAACATTAAATAAAAAGATATTAATGTCATTTTCCTACCAATGTGGCTACATGGGGTCCCCAAGTTGACCCATGGCTTTTCTTGGTCGGCCATGACACATATAATAAGGGTAGGAAATGTGTCTAGGTATTTTCATTTTATTATAATATCATTTTTGCCTTAAATTGCACTAATTACCTCTAATCGTGATTAAAAACATAATAAGTTACTATTCACCAAAAAAATTATTTTAATCCCATTGAACCACATTTTACTTCTTAATGACAACCATGTATGTCGGATTTTTGAAATTCAAAACATAGAGGTGGTAAAATTTCATTTAAATGGAAAATCAGTTTTTATAAGTACCACTTAGTGGTTTCACTATTCATAAAAAATTGATGTTTTTTTAGAAAAATACCAAAACTTCACCCTAAGCTATATTTGATATTCCAAATTCAAAAATGATGTATATTTTACAAAATTCAAAACATATTAGTTACATTAATTAATTTAATAATTATTTCCCGCTTTCATGACATATAACGTGTTTTTATGAAACAATATATATCAAAAGATTGACACTAGTTTAAGTCCAATTTTAAAGTGAAATTAATTCCAACGACCACTATTGGATTAAATAATAAAAATATATTCTAATTGAACTTTAAAACCAATTCAAAAGATAATATAATCATATAAATAAATTATATTAAAAAGAGGTTTTGAATTAAAATACAACATTTTCACTATTCATTAAAAAAATGAACTTTATCAGAAAAATACCAAAAATTTACCCAAACTAAATTTCAATGTCCCAATAATAAAGAATAAGTTTATTTAGACAAATAGGGCTTATAAAAGTTTCAAAATATTTATTTAAAAATGGTTTTCCATCAAAAGGAAGTAAAACAATCTTTTAAAATTATTAGTGTATTCCATGCTTAAGATTGGATTTATTCTCATTTTAAGCCTCTAAAACACTATCTAATTCATTAATAGACATAGATAAAAATATCTATTATTCATTACTTACTTGGGATGTTATATCTTCCCTTCAAAAGGAGTTTCTTTCTTTTTCAATAAACGGGGGCTTTCCCCCTTTACCTTTTAAATTTTTTTTCAATTAAAATTTATTATTTTTTATTATTCTTCAAAACATGAAACTTATAGGAAAAATACCAAAAGTCGAAAAAATTTATTTTTTCTATTACTATTTAAAATTAGATATTTATTTTTTAATGTACAATATATAAGTATCAAAAATCAATTTAAAATGGGTTATCCATCATAGGTGACAAAATTAACCTTTTGAAAAATATAGGTAGTTGTGCATAAGATTGGGTTGGTTCTTATCTTATGCCTATATAATCTATTTGAGGAATATCCAAATAAATTATTGAATATGTCACACACACACACACATATATATTATTAATATCATTCACTAATTTTAGATAATTTAATTAGTTATGATAAAAATACTTTTGGAATATAAAACTATTTCATTTAAAATAAAATGATATATATTTTTTGTTTCTAATTAATTAGATACCAATGATTTCGTATTATAAACCTTATATTTTAATAATTTAGTTAATTCTATTCATCATCTCTAATTTAATGTCTAGGTGATATCTCATTATATTTCGTAAAAATATTTTAATAATGTACTTTTGTTTGGTAAAACATGGTATTGCATGAAACACAAGCTCTTAAAAGAACTATGCACTATGAAACACAAGCCAAGAATTGTATTGGGTATACCACAAGCTAATCTAACTGTTTCATGTAGCACAATATTGAATTTGGGTTTCACATAACACAATCCAAGATTAGTGTTTTTTTACACCGAAATCTAGATTGAGTATTGTGTGAAATGTAAAATATTGAAAAGAGTAAATTAATTTGAAAACAATATCTCACAAAATCTTTGGGTGTTGCAGTTTCAGTGTACAACTGACCATTTACATATATTTCTAGACATTTCTGTATTCGTGTACCTCCATGGGTAGATGTAGAGCCACCAGAAAAGGTTCACACATCATGTGATGATTATATCTATGCACAAACCCTACCAGATCATAAGGGATCCCATACGATGTTTAAATTTAGATTATACAATTCGTGGCCTAAAATTTTCCAAAACCCCAGACCTGTTTCACAAGTTTTTATCCACTAATCTAGCCTCTGATATGGCCATGAATCATACCAGTAATCAAGGAACACATCCAACTGATCCTTTCCATTTCCTCTCTCTAGAATCTGACAACAAATCGTATGGGAAAACAATTCCATCAAATCTCTTAGTCACATGACACAAAAATAAACTTGAAGAACTCTAATTCAATTCTGATAAATTATCATAGGTTAATCCCATCATTAATATGGACCAATATATTTTATTTCAATCCTTGTCACCCAAAAATGAGTTCCCAATGATTGATTTCCGGGTATTCATCAATCCGTGATGGATGAAAAATGGGGAAAGAAATGAAAAAAACATAAATGTAAGGAATGGAACTCGGAAAATGTTTATTTTAGACTCAATTAATTTTATTTTTAATCATGAATGAATATGTATTAATCTAATCAACAAATAAATCCCCAATCCCATATAATATCTATCACATATATCCAATACACGCAACCCAAAAATAAATTTGTTGTTTTATTAATTCACATTTATCTTAGGAATTAATTAATGGGGATAAATTCAAAGAAAAAATGGAATAAATTGAGTTGGATCTAATACTTAAGAAAACAATTCCACATCATTTTCATTAGAGTGATCATCAAAATACAATTGCACAATGATCCTTGATCTCAATCTGATGTAATATCGTCTGCCAAGATCAGTCTCTACTGAAAGTCTTATAGGTCTCCAGGGTTAATAGAACAACCCTAATAACTCTTCATTGTTGTATATATATAATGTAATTTAGGTCAATTTTTTTAAAAAAATAAAAAAAAAAATATTTTATTAATTCTCCCAAGTATGAACTTTACATAAACGCCTAACACTGAAAAAATTATGTTGTGCCTATGGTAAAGCCCATCCTAGGAGATCAATACGTGTCTCTAATTTATGATATGTGCTTTTTACTAGAGGTTATTCCAATTTCTCATAAAAAATACACACGCGTGATATATAATATATTTCAAAAATTAATTTTGGGCTCACATATCGAAATCACACGTCATGTCAGCGCCTAGATCAAATAATAATCCATTTAATTTAATTTAAGTAATACATGAAAAAATAAAATTCATTACACATGATTACCTTATGAAAACAAAGTTTTTTCCCTACCTACCAGATAAGAATCTTTGCATCCACACCACTTGATCATTTTTAGGAATAGTAGTTCGGAGTATCTACATTGTATCCAAAATATCTTTAAATATTAGATAAATATCATAAATTTATTTTTATTGTTTCATTTTAAATTTATCGTATTTAATAGTATATGTATTTAAACACATTTCTTTAACATGTGATGTTACCTCATGATAAACAACTAGTGTATCCCATATTTCAAGGATAGTAGTACAAGAAGATAGTCTATTAAATTCATCTTCTCTTAACGAAAAATATAATGCATTCATTGCTTTAAATTTAGAATAATTGGAAACATTTACTATATAATCCCATGAGTTTCTTATAATTTTGGGTATTTTATATTTTTCCTCAATTATAATCCCAATATCAAATCTCGGGATCTCTATATTATTTTAACATTGGTCTTCTATTCATCAAAATTGGATCCATTAAAATATAGAGGCCAATTAGTAGTATCTCCCTTAAGATTAGTCTTATGTATTGAGATATAAATTTAGATATAATTTTTTTAATAAACTTTAGTAAAAACTAGATCACAATAAAAATATATTTTGATATTGGTCTAATACCAAATTTTTGAACCACTAGAATACTCAGGCGGTTATTTGAGTTTCTAATTAGAATATATGATAAATTCATTTTAAAGATTCAATTCCCCAATTTATAAAATACACTAGTTAACTAAAATAGTAGAGTCATATAATTTTGTCTTTATAAAATTTTCTTAAAAGCTCGATCAGATATTAGTTAGAACAGTTTTTAAAATAATTTCACTTTTGAAACTAATTTACTATAATTAAAAATAGCATATAAAATATTTTTTAAAAAGAAATATCATGGAAATGTTTTAAAAAATAATTAAAAGATTGAAATTATTTTAGTTTTAAAATTGATTAAAAGAAAACACATAATGGCACCCTAGAAAAAAAGGGTCTTATTCACAAGTTGGGACATGATTACCTCCACTTTTCAACCACCGTCTTCTAATTAATTTTTTATGAAATAAACTCTTCCACAACTAGGATTGGGTTTTACATAATATCTCAGAAGTAAGTGAAGTGCCCAGATCAGTGTGAATCACTGAGAGGGGGAGGGGGTGAATCAGTGATCCCTTAAAACTTTTTACTAATTGATTCTTTATCAATTAAACCTCTATGGCTGGTTAAAGCCTCGATCCACTCTTCTTGTATCTCTCACCTTTCCAAAAATGATGCAGTAAATGTAAAGGCACTGGACACAAGGATTTACAAGGTTCAGCACCAAAGGCCTACATCCTTTCCATGTTGGTTATACACCCCAACATGGTTTCTCCATTATAACTTGTTAGAATTACAATGGTCGATACAGCATCCCACTGTATCTCTCCTGAGTCCCACAGGAGGGTCTTTATACTACGTCCCACAGTGTTACCAGAGTCCCACTGGCCTACTCTAGAATCCCACTGAAGACTTCTTCTCCCTGAGTCCCACAGGGTCTTCTCTTGGCTCCTCGAGTCGCACGAGTAGCTCTTCTTCACTTTAAGCTTCTTCAAGTATCTTCAGCAGTCTGGGATAAAGACTGTTGGCCTTGCTCTGTACCTCTGATCACTTGAGTTGATCAGGTCTTCTCGTCTTGCTCAGGATTTATCTCCTTCTTCTCAGGATGACCTGGCTTCTCTCCAACTACTGAATACTCAGACAACTGATATCTTTAACATCAGTCTGGTGCAGTCTCACAGCAATTCAACTTCTTGCACTGAATGTATGGAAACTATGATTCTTCAAGATCTTCTGGTCTTGGACTTCTCAATTGCACACAGCCTGATTTAGCTTTGTTCATGTGTGCACGTGCATGCATGCATGCATGCACTCCCCTTCTCTTTCTTTGGTGTGATAAACCCTCAAAGGGTGTAAACACTTTCAGCACAAACACCTTCCTTGAACTTCACACACTCTGTTCAATTTGTTCACACACTTAAAAGTGTGTTATACTTTAGTGTGGAAGTCTTCCACTTCTTCTAAGTGTATACACTTCACTTAGTGCACACACTAGGTTCGGTCTTTTTATTCCTTTGCACACACACCACTAAGGTAAGTCTTTAGCCTTCCTCCTTCACTTTGCACACACACACAAAATATGTTCTTTTATTTGTTCTTAAAAGTGTGCACCCACAAGGCTACGGCCTTCCTCCTTTGCACATACACTACCCGTAGGTGTGTCTTTGGCCTTCACTACACTTCTTGCACACACACGACCTCTTCTTCAATTGCACACACAAATGCCTATAGGGTGTTCTTCCTCTTTCTCCTTATAGGTTATATACTGCCTCACCCGAACTCCCTACTGCCTTCAACAGCCGCGCAAGACCTCAAGATACAAGCGGCGCGCAAGGGGTGCGGCCTGTCTTCCTTTCTTCAATCGCGAAAGTCCTCTGGACAGGGTGCAAGGGCGCGCAAGGTCCTTGGATAGCCGCGAGCGATCAGGGTGTCAAGGACACCAACTTCCACGCAAGTGCGGGCTTCAACCGTGGGCGCGCAAGGTGCTGCGGCCCCAGGTTCTTCCTGCCATGCAACGGAGGCACACAGGGGACCTCCCTTTCTTCTTTCGCGCAAGAAGTGCGCAAAAGGAACCTCATGGAGCAAGGGGTGCTCCGGGCTTCACTGCCACGCAGGGTGCTACGCGGGGCTTCGACTTCGCGAGGCACAGAGTGCTTCTCACGGGACTCCTCAAATATTCAGCAAGCATATAAGAGGGCTCGAGCTCTCTTTATATAGGCAGAGGGATGCCCGGATCATCCGCGTGCGATAAAACTTGAATCCCCGAGTTTTTCAAGATTTCGAGATTCTGTGAAATCTTGTATATCTCTCTGTTTCCACGCAGGTTCATTTATTTTTCATTCCTCTACGTGCATGCGCATGCAAATTCATGCATACCTTCGTTTAAAAACAATCCACGCAAAGCACGAATACACCGAGGCCTCGGCACTTCGTTTTCCTTTGGCCAACCTTGAATTTTCCCATTTCTTTGAATGCATGAGTATTTTTATGCATGGTCGTGTTCTTCTTGGCCAGAAGAGCTCCATGGTGCCTTTATCTTCGACAATGGTGGTTGAGAGCTTCAAAACCATCCTCGGGGAGGATCTGGTTCAGGGGAGGCAAGCGGGTGGCTTCGGGGAGGCCTCGGACGAGTTCGAGGATGAAGACGAGCTCTCGGCCGTCGGATGCGATGTTTAATGATGCTCAACAGCCAGGATTATAACATCTCGGCGCTAGATGAGATAAGTGGTCCAGATCGGCGCGCGATGGAACGGACGGCCGCGATTAGATCCCTGATGAATTTTCGCCGTCCCACATCGAAACGGAGCGCGGTTTTTCCGCGGCTTATCAACCTAGCGCTCCCATCAGCTCAGCAATTGAATCTCCTCCCCTCTCAGTGCCGCCCCACACCGAGTTCTCTTAGCGGGCGCGCTCTTGCACCCACCCCTGCCACTCGGGCGCGCCACTGGCGCCCACTATGCATGTCACGGGCGCGCTCCTCGCGCTCACGCTGCGCGGGCTTCATCACCGTGTGGCCTCGGGGCTTATACACGGCCCCGACCTCTCTCGGGCTGGCCCCATGGGATCCCCTTGGGCGTGGTGACTTAGTCCCACATGTGCCTTGGGTTGAACCCTTAAGGCTGGCCCTTGGTGGCCTAATTTTTTGCTTAAGTAGAGACTTAGGGACTTTGTATAAAAACAAAGTAACCCAAGTTCAAATGCCAAATTCCACTTCTTCCAAGCCATTCTTCCTCTTCATTTCTTCTCATCTTCTTCTTCATTTGAATTCCTCAATGCTTCTTAATCATGTATTCAATATTTAAGAATGGACGTCCCAAAGGTTCTTCTTCAACCGAAGCTCCTGAATCAAATAATTCTTCAACATTCTTCAATGATCCAATCAGAGATCAAGTTGGATCATCTTCAATTCATCATGCACTAAGAATTAGTCCATGGACTTCATTAGCACCAATTCATCCACTTAGTGATTGTGGATGGATCACTTCAACTCCTCATGCATTGTCAATACAATGCATGGTCTTCTAATCATGTTGTGACTTTGTATCATCTTGATACAAGTTCTTTACACTTAAGGTTAGCTCTACAATCGTCTGATATTCATAGAGAATGTTTCAACCACAACATCCTATGTCACTTAGTGAATCTCCTAAGTGACATGAATCTTAGTACCATGGCCATTCTCCATTCATCACCATCACCATCACAACCTTTGTCATTCACATATTGAAACTCCTTGACATCCATCCATTCATTCCTTGACAACAACATACCTTATTGACAATAAATTCAACACAGTGCACTTCAATCTCCCCCTTTGTATTTGTTGGCAATACACTAGAGCACATATGAATGGGTCAATATGTGTGCCAATATTTTCTCCCCCTTATTGGCAATCAAATGCAAAGGTGTGGTGTGGTTCTCTTCAAAATATCACTTCCTCCCTTTGAAAAGTATTTTCTTGAAAAACACTGAGAGAGGGATGATGTCACATGTTCTCTTTAGCAAAGAACCTTTAGTAAATCAACTCTAAGTCTACTTGGGCTAACCCGGTGTAGAAAACAAGAGTGATGTAACCAAGGTACTCAATGCTGTCCAACATTCACTGTACATGTGAGATCATGCTCCAAGGGGTTGAAATTTTTCAGATATAACAATAAATTGCTAAATCCTGCACATACTTCACAAGACTCATTAGAAAGTTCAGTGCAAAGATAAAGCTCCCCCTTTCATCCATTTGCCTTCAATAAATACTCTCCCTTAATTGACATGATGAATACAATTAAGAAACAAGGGATGAAAGTATGATTGGAATACCTTCACTTTTCTCAAGATGGTATTAAATCTCAGAATCCCATCTTCTTCAGATAGGCTCCCCCTCAAGGGGTGCACTCCATTCCTTCCAAACCATCCTCCAGTTGAGAATGATCATCATCTTCAATTCCCTGCAATGTCAGCACATGTAAATACAAGTGATTAGGGAATAAGATGGAACCTCCTTGGTTCATCAACGTGAACAACAAGGTTGAGAAGATTCTCTCAACCGAGATGCCCCATTTTCACTATTCTTCACACTTGCACATCTGATCTTCAATGATGATTGTGCTGGTGTGGATCTCAATACATCTTCATGTGAAATATTCTTCTTCCCTTTTGCCTTAGCAATTGCCAGAACTTCATCTTTAGCTCTTTGCAGATCTTTGGCAAGTTGCAACTGATTTGGCCATATGACTAGTAAGTCACTTGTGAGTGTGGCCTCAGTTCTGGATATTCCACATGGTTCCTTTGATGCTTTCAAGCTACCTTTCATAGGCAACTTGTTTTCAACCAATCCCTTCTGCTTCATCTGGATTGATTGTCTGTTTGAGTCCAGTCTTCCTCTATTGAATTTCATGGCTTGTTTACAAAGATCCATGATATGTCCTTTCTTTCCACAGTAGAAGCATGTTTTCTTGGTGGTCCTTCTGGATGCATCACCGTTCTTGGATTTAGACTCCAAGGTCTTCTCTTCCTTTTTCATAATCTTCTTGGGAGAATCTTCCGCTTTCTTATGCTTGCTTCCCAAGGATTATTTCTGAGCCAGGTTCTGTGATCTTTTCTTCTTTTTAGCTCTGGATACTGTTGGAGATTGACATGTATCTTTTTGACCACTTTTGCAATCATCCCAGATGTTTTCATGTAATCCAAATCTATTTGTAGTAAACAGATGTCTCTGGACCTGTGGATGTTTCTTATTTTCCTCTGGCTTGCTCCCCCTTGGCATGGGCTTGCTTTGTGCTTTGACATTCAGTGGATTGTACCAACAATCCTTTGCACAGTGACCATACTTATTACAACACCAACACTGACCCAAAAATCTTGACCTTTTGAGTCCTTCTGATTGTAGGGTACTTTTCTTGACTTGTTGTGATGTTTCAGGAGAGATCTCTTTCTTCATCTTCTTCATCCATACTTGATCAGTGTTATTCTTCCATCCTGTACTTTTTGTGGAAACTCATTTAGAAACATGAGTACAAGATGGGATGGATGGTACCATCTTTTTAGAAGTTGTTGCCCTTTTATTAGAGGATGTCTTTCTTTTAGAATCATCCTTCTCAATGCATACTTGAGTAGCAACATTTCTCCTTTCAGCTGACTGGGAGGCTTTGGCTTTGGGTGATTGCTGATTGTTCAATATCACCTCCAGTTCTAAGCATTTCATATTGAGGGAGTTCTTCTCATCCTCAATAGTTCTTATCCTTCCTTCCCATTTCTCTTCCAGCTGCTTTATCTGGTCTTCATGCACCTTATTCATTTCAAGCAATGAGTTGTCAAGCTCCTTCACCCTTTTTACTTTGCCTTCAAGTTGAGCATCTTTAACAACCATTGATACTCTGTGTAATTTTTCAAGTGCACGGAAAACTTCTTTGACCATTGTCTTAAAGAATTCTTTCTCAAAAAGGCTTCTTTGCAATTCTTCAGTAGTGTCTTCATATCTTTCATTGCAAAGGGAAACGGTTTCATCTTTAGCCTTCACCAGCTTTCTGAGAGTGTTGGTTATGCCAACCCTTTTTTCCAATTGGACTTCCAGAGAATTGGCTTCATCTTCTAGCTGTAATTTTTCTTCTTGAAGATCAAGGAGGCCTGTAGCTATACACATTGCCACTTCCTTGGGGACTGTCTTCTGAAGATATTTGATTTCATTTAGAAGATCATTGTTTCTTCCATCTTCATCACAGCTAGAGCAGGCTTCATTAGAAGAATGATAAAAGGAATTGTCATCTGATGTGACTTTCACATTTCTTTCCATAGATGGAGTTTCTCTGATTGCAACAACCTTCTTCTTCATCTTCTTTGCCTGTTTCTTAATTCTGTTTTTCAGAGTCTTGGCAGATATCTCCATTTGAGGCTGTTCTTTCATTTCCTCAAATCTGCACTCCATATAGACTCTCTTGGATCTTTTAGAGGTAACCTTCCTTCTGATACCAATTGAAGTGCCCAGATCAGTGTGAATCACTGAGAGGGGGAGGGGGTGAATCAGTGATCCCTTAAAACTTTTTACTAATTGATTCTTTATCAATTAAACCTCTATGGATGGTTAAAGCCTCGATCCACTCTTCTTGTATCTCTCACCTTTCCACGAATGATGCAGTAAATGTAAAGGCACTGGACACAAGGATTTACAAGGTTCAGCACCAAAGGCCTACGTCCTTGCCATGTTGGTTATACACCCCAACATGGTTTCTCCATTATAACTTGTTATAATTACAATGGTCGATACAGCATCCCACTGTATCTCTCCTGAGTCCCACAGGAGGGTCTTTATACTGCGTCCCACAGTGTTACCAGAGTCCCACTGGCCTGCTCCAGAATCCCACTGAAGACTTCTTCTCCCTGAGTCCCACATGGTCTTCTCTTGGCTCCTCGAGTCGCACGAGTAGCTCTTCTTCACTTTAAGCTTCTTCAAGTATCTTCAGCAGTCTGGGATAAAGACTGTTGGCCTTGCTCTGTACCTATGATCACTTGAGTTGATCAGGTCTTCTCGTCTTGCTCAGGATTTATCTCCTTCTTCTCAGGATGACCTGGCTTCTCTCCAACTACTGAATACTCAGACAACTGATATCTTTAACTTCAGTCTGGTCCAGTCTCACAACAATTCAACTTCATGCACTGAATGCATGGAAACTCTGATTCTTCAAGATCTTCTGGTCTTGGACTTCTCAATTGCACACAGCCTGATTTAGCTTTGTTCACGTGTGCACGTGCATGCATGCATCCATTCACTCCCCTTCTGTTTCTTTGGTGTGATAAACCCTCAAAGGGTGTAAACACTTTCAGCACACACACCTTCCTTGAACTTCACACACTCTTTTCAATTTGTTCACACACTTAAAAGTGTGTTATACTTTAGTGTGGAAGTCTTCCACTTCTTCTAAGTGTATACACTTCACTTAGTGCACACACTAGGTTCGGCCTTTTTATTCCTTTGCACACACACCACTAAGGTAAGTCTTTAGCCTTCCTCCTTCACTTTGCACACACACACAAAATATGTTCTTTTATTTGTTCTTCAAAGTGTGCACCCACAAGGCTACGGCCTTCCTCCTTTGCACATACACTACCCGTAGGTGTGTCTTTGGCCTTCACTCCACTTCTTGCACACACACGGCCTCTTCTTCAATTGCACACACAAATGCCCGTAGGGTGTTCTTCCTCTTTCTCCTTATAGGTTATATACTGCCTCACCTGAACTCCCTACTGCCTTCAACAGCCGCGCAAGACCTCAAGATACAAGCGGCGCGCAAGGGGTGCGGCCTGTTTTCCTTTCTTCAATCGCGCAAGTCCTCTGGACAGGGTGCAAGGGCGCGCAAGGTCCTTAGACAGCCGTGAGCGAGCAGGGTGTCAAGGACACCAACTGCCACGCAAGTGCGGGCTTCAACCGTGGGCGTGCAAGGTGTTGCGGCCCCGAGTTCTTCCTACTGTGCAACGGAGGCACACATGGGACCTCCCTTTCTTCTTTCGCGCAAGAAGTGCGCAAAAGGAACCTCACGGAGCAAGGGGTGCTCCGGGATTCACTGCCGCGCAGGGTGCTACGCGGGGCTTCGACTTCGCGAGGCACAGAGTGCTTCTCACGGGACTCCTCAAATATTCAGCAAGCATCTAAGAGGGCTCGGGCTCTCTTTATATAGGCAGAGGGATGCCCGGATCATCCGCGTGCGATAAAACTTGAATCCCCGAGTTTTTCGGGATTTCGAGATTCTGTGAAATCTTGTATATCTCTCTGTTTCCACACGGGTTCATTTATTTTTCATTCCTCTACGTGCATGCGCATGCAAATGCATGCATACCTTCGTTTAAAAACAATCCACGCAAAGCACGAATACACCGAGGCCTCGGCACTTCGTTTTCCTTTGTCTAACCTCGAATTTTCCCATTTCTTTGAATGCATGAGTATTTTTATGCATGGTCGTGTTCTTCTTGGCCAGACAAGCTCCATGGTGCCTTTATCTTCGACAATGGTGGTTGAGAGCTTCAAAACCATCCTCGGGGAGGATCTGGTTCAGCGGCGGCAAGCGGGTGGCTTCGGGGAGGCCTCAGACGAGCTCGAGGATGAAGACGAGCTCTCGACCGTCGGATGTGATGTTTAATGATGCTCAACGGCCAGGATTATAACATCTCGGCGCTAGATGAGATAAGCGGTCCAGATCGGCGCGCGATGGAATGGACGACCGCGATTAGATCCCTGATGAATTTTCGCCGTCCCACATCGAAACGGAGCGCAGTTTTTCCACGGCTTATCAACCTAGCACTCCCATCAGCTCAGCAATTGAATCTCATCCCCTCTCGGTGCCGCCCCACACCGAGTTCTCTTAGCGGGTGCGCTCTTGCGCCCACCCCTGCCACTCGGGCGCGCCACTGGCGCCCACTATGCATGTCACGGGCGCGCTCCTCGCGCTCACGCTGCGCGGGCTTCATCACCGCGTGTCCTCGGGGCTTATACACGGCCCCGGCCTCTCTCGGGCTGGCCCAATGGGATCCCCTTGGGCGTGGTGACTTAGTCCCACATGTGCCTTGGGTTGAACCCTTAAGGCTGGCCCTTGGTGGCCTAATTTTTTGCTTAAGTAGAGACTTAGGGACTTTGTATAAAAACAAAGTAACCCAAGTTCAAATGCCAAATGCCACTTCTTCCAAGCCATTCTTCCTCTTCATTTCTTCTCATCTTCTTCTTCATTTTAATTCCTCAATGCTTCTTAATCATGTATTCAATATTTAAGAATGGATGTCCCAAAGGTTCTTCTTCAACCGAAGCTCCTGAATCAAATAATTCTTCAAAATTCTTCAATGATCCAATCAGAGATCAAGTTGGATCATCTTCAATTCATCATGCACTAAGAATTAGTACATGGACTTCATTAGCACCAATTCATCCACTTAGTGATTGTGGATGGATCACTTCAACTCCTCATGCATTGTCAATAAAATGCATGGTCTTCTAATCATGTTGTGACTTTGTATCATCTTGATACAAGTTCTTTACACATAAGGTTAGCTCTACAATCGTCTGATATTCATAGAGAATGTTTCAACCACAACATCCTATGTCACTTAGTGAATCTCCTAAGTGACATGCATCTTAATACCATGGCCATTCTCCATTCATCACCATCACCATCACAACCTTTGTCATTCACATATTGAAACTCCTTGACATCCATCCATTCATTCCTTGACAACAACATACCTTATTGACAACAAATGCAACACAGTGCACTTCAGTAAGTCTAGGAAAAAATCCTCTTATATAGTTATATGTAGGAGAGAATTAGTTCATGTCACAAACTTCATCTTTTACAGTTATACATGTGATTAGAGTAGAAATGATTTGAATGAGTGTTTCAATCACTATCCACTTCAGTACTAGAGATAGTTTTTATTGATTAAAAGTGAAAGATAAAAGAAATACAAAAATTTATTCTTAAATAAAAAGAGAATTAATTAAGATAGGTGAAAATTAGGTGAATATCAATCTGATCACATTCGGCTATTCAAATGTCTTTGAATTTTTCATTGAAAAACTTCAAAAGAGTTTTCAAAGAGGTGAAAGAAAATAGTGTATCATAATGTATTCTGAAAAAGTCCTCTATGTAGCATAGGAGAATGTGTATGTTATTATATAAGGATATATACATCTATATAGTCTATAGAAAATTATTAATATTAAAAATAACTCCATCCAAAAGTAGTAGTTGGGGAGAATTCATTGTATCCTTAATTTCACTAATTCTACAATTAATTATTTGAAATATTTCCATTAGATATTTCAAAATACTCTACTAATTTTGATGGAAATGGTAGGTTGGTCTTTACATAAACACATTCACCCTATCTCATGATTACTAGGCATGGTTCTTTGGTAAAAATACTAGGAAAACCAACTTCCTTCCTTCTTATTGTTGGTTTATTTCTTCATGAGGTTAGTGAAATTCTTAACATTGCAAGTACTTTCCTCTTCATCATATGTACATTCCTTATCTCGGTAGGTACTTTCCATCTCATAGTAGGTAATTTACTTCTTACAATCACATGACTTTTTATTTCGGTAGGTAAGACTCTTTTTTGACTCACTACAATAACACTTGCGGTTAGTACATTACATGGTAAAATTTTTTGTTACCTTCTCATAGTAACTAAATTTCTTCATAACATCACTTCACTGGATTTCACATTATATTATCTTCCTTAAACAATAGGTTCATCACTTTTCACTATAAGTACATTTTTCATGTGTTAGGTTCAGACCCCATATATTCGATTGAACATAAACATATGGTTAGTACTAGACTTAGATAGAATCAGAACATGGTAGGTAATTTGTTCATGGGGTCAATATATTGTATTCATATAGTATGTATACAATGTAAGTTCTAGACATAGAAATTTTTGCAATCCCGTCTTAAAAGGAAATTCATTAACATAATACTTGAAATTAATTAAAAAAATAATAAACAAGATTTGGGATCATTAAAATAAGGAGGTTAGGTTATAATTTTAAATAATCATTTTAAACCGTGATTTTAGGTTATAAAAAAAATCATTGGAAATGAGTTTAGGTTGTTTTTAGATAAAAATGAGGATTAAAATCTAAAAACTAGGTAAATATAGGTTCTCATATGAAACTCATATAAACTCTGTAAGGGTATGGTTTTATCATTATGCATCATTCTACCCATACATGACACCATAGTGTTGGGTAAGGGTAATAATTTTTTTCCATTATGGGGTAGATTACCCTTATATATGTAGATTATCACCATTTCATTGGCTTTACAAAATCAAATATACCCTTATATGGTAGTAAAATACCATTACACAAGTATTGCAAACATTTTATTTCCCTTATAAGTAGTTAGGCGTAAAATTACATATGCTTTAGAAAAAACTATCTGAACCTTATATATGTTCATAATTACACTTACATGAGACATATTAGATTTACTAATTCTTTAAAAAGTAAAGGTACCCTTATGCAATTATCCTAACGCAACTTAAGAATTTTGGTGCTTCCATTACACAACATATAAGAGACATAAATTACCCTTACATAACCTGTATAAAATAGGTTTTACACTTAACTATAGCTCATATGACCATTAAAAAATAATTTAAAAACAAAAATTAACCATACAAACTACATTTTGTTAGAAAAACTTAAATAATTATTTGAAATATTACTTTTATGATTAAACTAAATAATCAATAATTAATACATGGGTTTATTATAACTTTAAAATTATAAAACACTTCCAAAAATTATAAAACACTTCAATATATTATAAAATAATTTAAAAAAACCAAATTCATTTCCAAATAACTTTAAAATCATTGGAATTTTTTATTTAATTTATAAAATCATTTTAAAAAAAGTTGATAAATTACAAAATCATTTTCAAAAAACTTCTAAAATTTAGGAAATTAATCCCAAACCACTGGACATCCCATAATGAAAAAGGAAGTCCATGTAATAATCAAGATATTTATAATGATATCATAATATCAACTCCGAAATTTATAATATCAATACTTAAAGGATGTTTACAAAGATGAAAAATACATTTAAAGTATCATTTAAGCCTTTATTTGAAAACATGTAAAAAAACAAATTTTTTATTTTGATAATATTTTAACAAAACATTAATAAAATATTAAGAAAAATATTTTCATTATAATAAAAATAGAAAATTTTAATTTAATATTAAAATTAAATAATATTCATGAATATATGAAAATCCCCAAGTGAAACAAATGTTAAAACATATATTCCATTTCAAAAAAATCATAAATAACTAGTTCAAAAAAAAATATAAAAATAACTTTTAAATTTTTTTGAAAGAAATTAAAATATGGTTGAAATTTAATTGAAGAAATCATTCCATCATGAAAAATAATATTCTTGTAAACATTTTTAAGAACATAAACTTGAGATATAATGTTAATTTACTAAAGAGGAAATACAATCAGTTTTTCTTAAAAATAGTTTCTAGGTCATTTTTTGTACCAAAGAGAAAAAAAAATTATACTATTACTTGAAAATTATAGTAATAACTATAGGAAATTAAAATAGATGGATTTTAAAATATAAGGATCATATAATTTTTCTCAATGACAATTTATCATAAAAATCCTAATAAATTTGATTGTATCATAAATCCCTTACCTCATGTTCATTCTTTATTTACAAACAATCAAACCTATTCTGTAGTAAATATAAATTTATTATAAATATATTATTGTACCATATTAATACATAACTCACATTATATAAGTAAGATGATCATTGGAGTTTCACATATAGGTTCCTTGATCTAGTTAGTTATTTAACCTCAATCACGACTCCCCATACACCAGAGTCTATATACTGTAAATAAGGGTCTAATGTTGATTATGGGAAGACTATACACTCTTTATTATATTAATACCACAACAAAATTAAACCAGAAACAACCAAATGAAATATAAACATAACAATAATGACTCTAGTATCGTAATATGACCCAAAATAGAAATACAATATCATAACTGACAATAGATATACAATGCTAAAATACATGCCAAGTGTCAAAATGGAAACCCAAAATTAATGACACTGAAAAATCCTAAAAGGGTCATGAACCATGTCTATTTCCTTTATCCCTTCTTCATTCCAAATTATCTATCTAACATAGGGCCTTTTACCTTATATTGTCTTGCAAACATGAAATCTATTCAAATACTAATTGGGCATCCCGAATGGGGTGTGAGTACAACTCAGTAGGAAACCACCAACAGAGTCTTAAACAATATTCAGTCAATAAAAAGTATAATCAATTATATAATGAAAATATAAAATAAATAATGTAAATATTTTACACTTATTCAATTACACATTATTCAACCAAATAATGCCTGGGTTCCATAGGACACAAATACTCTCAAAACATGATTCATCTCATGTCAGAGTCTAAACTATCCCCAAAAAATATCATATATCAAAAATATATTGTTACCATTATTTATCTAAAATAATATGTGAATTCCATTTTTACCATTCATCATTTCATTTTACACTATGGGAATTTAATTCTATAGACCATGTCCCAGACACAATTATCATATGAGAATTCCACTATTATCATTCATCATTTTTTATCACACTGCGGGATTTTGATGCATAAGATCATGTCCCACACACAGTTATCACATGAGAGTTATCATGTAAGCATTCATTATTTCTTATCACAGTATGGTATTTTGATGTTATATATGATATCCCACACACAATTATCTCATTAATTTATTCACCAGCTAATTAATCAAATTCAAAAATTACATATACCCATCATTCCCTTACATAATTTAGAAATTAATTAATCATATAAATTGCATTAATTAATTAAAAAATTCATAATCCCAATATATAATAATTAATTTCACAATTAATTATTTTTATATCATAATCTCAAAATCCCATAATTATTCCATAAATTAATTATTTATATATCACAAATCAATATCACGATAATTAAATAAAAAAATAATTATCCCAAAATCCCAATTCAATGTTATGATAATTAACTCAATAATAAATTATCCCCTATTCCCACAATCCTTTAATTAATAATATGATAATTAACTCAAAAATTAATTATTCCCAATTCAAAATTTAATATTTTGAAAATTAACTCAATAGTTAATTCTCCACAAATAACATAATTTAAATAATCTAATAATTAACTCAACAATTAATTATCCCCAAGTCATAATTAAATACTCTGATAATTAACTTAGAAATAATTTTTCCCCAATTCTACAATTTAATATTCTGATAATAAACTCAAAAATTAATTATCCATAATTCCACAATCTATCAATTAATTAATTTACCAAATTAATTAATTAAATTAAGAAATTCAATCACCAAAAAATATATATAATTTCTAAAATTTATTACACACAATTGAAATAATGACTATGTGATTTGAATAATAGATCACCTACCTTGATTTTTTGACAAAGATATCTAATGGAAGAGTCCCAAATTTGATGAATATTAATCAAGAATGTGATGAAGAAACTGATATAGATCTGAATCCTAAATCCAAAATTAAATGAATAAAGAGATAAAAAACATAGATCTAGATTTAGAACCAATAGTGGATAAGCATCCCTATTTTATACAGAAACTGGAGTGGTAGAGAGAGAGAGATAAAGATCAAAACGGGAAGCAATCACATGCCTGTGGAGGTTTTGAACTTCAATCTATCCTTCCATTCAATAATAATGGAGGTGGGGAAGGCTTGGAATCTATTTGGGAGCATCCAAAATCATGACATAGAGGTTAGGTCTAAATGGGGGTCGATTAGGGGTCAAAATGAACAGTTTGGGAATTTTAAAACCGTTTTTTTGGGTTAATTTAAATCATGTTCATGGTTTTCTAGGAAGAGATACATGGTTTACCCTAACAATACACATGAACCATGCACCTCTTATAGGGGGTGCATATTTTCTCTTTTTAGGTTGTATAGTTTGAAAAACTGTGTGCCAGCCATGTGAGGCCCCTCTTACTAGGTTTTCATGGTTTTCTAGACCAACACACACAGTTTGGGGAAACCATGCGCCAACCATGAAAATGTCCACCTCCTTCCAAATTTCCTAATTTTCACCCAAAAATTACCCCAAGAAAAAAACCAATCAGAGTATGCTCAAAAAATGAAAAAAATAATACATAAAAATGATCATGAGACATCTCTAATAATGGTAGGTATCTTACAATATCCTCCTCTTATAAAAAAGTGCCCTCAAGCTATACTCCCAAGAATCTTTATGATTCCGGGTCAAAAAGATTAGGCCATGGATCCCTCATATACACTTTTATCTCCCATGTTTAATCCTGCAACCACCTTTGTTTCCACAATACAAGAACTATCCAAATAGTATTTCCTAGAAACATTTTCTCACTATGATCCCACACATGTATCAGATGATCCTCAAAGGATCCATCTATCTCAAAATTGACATCATTTACATCGATCACATGATATTGGTTGGGGTGATACCACAAATTTTTTGACACATGGAAAACTTTACGCATAACACTATATCTCTCTAGAGGATCCAATTGGTATACCACATTTTAAATTCTATCCACAAACTCAAACGATCCAATAAAACTAAGTGCTAACTTGGATGGCCTCCGTATCCTATAGTGGCCCAGTATTTCTGACCCCTAAAGGAATACATGAATACCCTATGTAAACTCTAGTGGTTGTTGATGTTAATCTTTATATGACTTATGTCTAATTTTAACCATATCCATACATTTCCAAAATATTTAAACCTTCTATGACATCTCTCACATGAGACTTGGTCCCAACAGCTCTGACTCATCTGCCTCTATCTTGCATGGATTGATTAGCATGACATACTATAAAGAGACTCATATAGTTCCATCTATATAGTTTTCTAATAAATTTTGATATAGGAAAACTCGACAAGTGCTAGTAATTTCTCCAAAGGCCCACCAAATTCTAGAACACGTACTCACAACATATTCTCAAGCACATGTATAATACACTCTGAATGCCCAATTGTATATGGGTGGAAATATGTACTCAGTAAAACCTATATACCAAGCACCTTATATAAACCGTACTAGAATCATGAAGTAATGTGTGAGTCATAGCCTAAAACAATAGTATGTGGAACCCCATACATATGGAATATTTCCCTAATATATAAATCACTAATATTATTCACTAATAAAGACTCCTGTATAGGAAGGAAATGTGCTACCTTCATTAGTCTTCCCATAATGACCTAAATAACATCATTCTTTTAAGGATTCCTTGAAAGACCCACAAAAAACCCATAGTAATTTCGTCTAACATCATCTTCGGAATGGGAAATAGCTACAAAAGACTACTAAGCCCATTTTGTATGTTTAACATCATCTCACAAACCCTTATATATCTTTTTTCATGCCGGACCACCAAATATATTGACGTAGGTCACAATACATTTTGGTCACAAATGGATGTACCACCCACTTTGAGGCATGAAAATAAAATATCATCTCCTCACGTATTCTCATAGGCACTACAACCCAATTCTTGGCATAGATGATCCCATCCTCACCTATTCCTGAATCAGATGGTGACTCCCCTTTTTCATATAATTACCTCATGGTCAAGCACTCCAAATCCTCATACTGTCTATCTACAATCCATCACATGTGTGTAGAATGTAATAAAAGAGATGTGAGATTCATATGATCTAAACTCTCTAGAACTACAACAAGCATATCAACCATCAAATTCACCATCTTCCACTCAGGACTATACTCCTAAACTGCCTGAGTCATATTTTTCCTTCTCAAATAATCAACCAAAGTTTCCCTCTTTTTGGGAATATATACTAGCTCAAATTCAAATGAATTCATATAGTCATCCCACCTCAAATTATAGAGATTCAAATATCTCTATGAAAAATATACTTCAATATATCTTGATTTTTATACACAGTAAAATCTTCCCTCAATAGATAATGCTGTGAGATCATCAAAGCATAAACCACTACAGCGAACTTGGGGTCATGTGTTGGGTAGTTACATTCATGAGGCCTAAATTTATGAGACATGTACACCACCACTTGATCACTAAGCATCAACATTAGTCCATGTATGATCCCAGATGTGTCCCAAAACACTGTGTACTCCTCACCTGGATAAGGTAGGATCATTATCGGTTTTGATTTCAATAACTTATTCAACTCATAAATGTCATTAGTTTATTTTTCTTACCATTCAAACTTTAACCCTTCTTGTTCAATCCTAAAAGCATTGATACCAATCAAGAAAATACATTGATGAATATCTGATAATTTCCAACTAATACTAGAATGCTATGGATATCAAAAATTTAATTGGTCCTCTTCTAAGAAATAACCTCTGGAACTTTCTTTGGGTCCAAAGAAAAACCTTCCTCAAGATGGTGTCACCCAATAAGTGTACCTGGACAATCCAAATATAAAACTTAGATATATTTTCATAGAGCCAATGATATATCAATATAGTTAAGATGATGTTCATATATTATGCATCCTCATCATGAGTCTTGGAGTACACCAAGATATCCTCCACAAACACTACCATAAAATGATCTGGGTATAGTTGTATGATTCTATTCATCTAGGCCATAAAAACATTTGGTGAATTTGTCAACCCAAATGATATTACAAGAAACTCATAATGCACATACCTTCTTCTCAAATTATTCCTTGGTATATCGGAAGCTCTAATTCTCAACAGATGATACCCTGATCTCAAGAAAATCATGGAAAAGACACATGATCCTATCAATAAGTCAAAATGATCAACGATACACAAAAGAGTATACATGTTCCTTATTGTCATCTGTTTCAACATCTGGTAATCAAAAAATCGGTGTAGAGTATAGTCATCCTTCTTAAAAAACACTGGATAAAACCATGTCAGCATGCTCGAACAGAAAAACCCATTATCCTCCACCTCTACCTGCTATGTCTTGAGCTTTTTAAGCACTATCAGTGCCATTCTATATCATGGAATAGAAAATGGTTGAGCCCCTAACATGATCTCAATGAAAAACTAAACATCACTCTTTGGTGGAAGCCCTGAGAAGTCTATATGAAACACATAATGAAACCTATCCAATATGGCATAAAAACATCTTGATTTACACTTCCATCATCTAGAAAGAAAGTAGAAACCTTGGTGGTAAGCTTCTCCAGTTCTTGTTGAATAGGTCCTTCATGACTCACCTTCATATCCCATTCACCATAGTGAATAAAATTATCACCCATAGGAGATATAATATTCATGATCCTTCAATAACAATCTATGTGGGATTGGTATGCTACCAAATAGTCCATAACAAATATTATGTTAAATCCACTCATGTATTGGATTTAAAGATCCCACAGAAAATGATACTCACAAACCTTAAGAGAACGTACCTTGAAAAGGAAGATATCTATAAACCTTAGTCCCAACAATGTTTCTATTATAAACACCCCACTCATGAACTCCACTTACTGGCTCAAACCATTCATAAATTGTGATAAATAAAAGACTGATAAGAACTATTCTGAAATAAGAAACTAGCTATGTAGAAGCTACATAAATAGTACCTCTAACTGTTGATGGTCCAACCTCACTATCCACAAGTGTAGGCTAAATGAAATATAACTATCCTACCCCACTTTCTTATGATTTCATAATATTCCCCAATACTGCACCGCTCTGCTGATATATACACTCCTTCCCAAAATACCATTCCCACATCATCTACCGTGATGGCTAGTATAACTGTAGCTACCAAGTTGATATTATAAAAAATATACCATTAATTAAACCTAGTTTTTTTCTAGCTCCTTCATCACTACTCACATTTCATGAGATCCTACAATACCTCTGTATATGTCCCATATTTATAAAAGATCAAAAATTTACTAGTGCTCATGGGAACTATTTCTAGAAGTGTCCTGACCTTCCACACTAGTGATAAGTCACTCGAGTTTAATCTAGATAAATTGATCCTTATGTTTGAGTACCCTAATTTCCACTACACTGGATAATATTTCCATAGTGATAATTCATTCTCTCATTAGTTGTACCTCCTGATCATCCAGCAATGAACATCTGCCTTACAATGGATGTCTCCCTTAGGTTCCCCTTAGCTATGAGAGCATGATCCACTAACTCAATGAACCTCATTAACTGAAAAAGGTTATCTTGGGACTTAATATCAAATTAATGTACTTTTTAGGAACATCTCTCTCTAGAAGTCTCGTCCCCTTATAATGGTGGGACAAAGATCAATAATTATATAAAGTATCTATAATAGTCCATCACAAACATACTCCCCTGAGTCAATATCATGAACTCAGCTTCTATCTCCTGCCTCAACGTCTCTGGAAATATTGACCTATGAAATTATCTAAGAAGTACTTCCACAATATACAACCATCCAGAAGAATCTAATCTTGAACATCCCACCAACTCTTCACCGATCTTCATATCATGTGAGCAACCAACTTGAACCTCTTATTAGTAAGAGTCTCTAAATCGTGAAGTATTTTCTTGATAAACTCAATCCATACCTCAACTCCCTCAGTTCCACCCTCTCTAGTAAAATTTAGATGGTTATGTAACTGAAACTCTCATGTTAAGTCCAACATACTCTTCATGACCCCCTCTAGGTCTTTTTCCATGAATTTCATGAAGCAATAAACGTTTTCTTGGAACTACCCTCTTTCTTCCTCATTTAGTATTATCAGTTTGTTCAGGTTCCACTACTGGTAGATCATCTACAACCATATTATCCATTCATCATCCCAAAATGTTTCATAATGGAGGCATATCTCTATAATTCCAAATAAAAATCATGGGAAACATAACACTACCTTATCATATTTACGTAAGAGGAAATAAAAACAAGTCAAACAAGTCTATCCCCCAAAACCCCCCACTATATAGTCAAAACTGAGATGTTATCACTACCCTTAACCATCCTATATCAAGTTCATAGTTAAAAAAATCTAAAATTATTTTCAATATTCATGTTTCTCATTTAGACGCCCATTTTTTCAAAATTTTCATCATTTTAACACTTTAAATTTCATATTAAGAAGTAGTTTGAATTCCATTTCACAAACTAAGAAAATTAGTTCAAGCTCAAAAACTTCCCCAAAACCTATTTTCATGTGCATTCTTAAAGTGTTTAATGTCAAAAATAATCCTAAGTTCCAAGAAATATGCATTCTTACTCCACTCTCATTCAATACATGGCCACAAGTCAAATCTTATAAAATATTAGAAACAATTATAATATTACACAACAATTGTAATATCCAAGTTGAAATAACATCCAACTATAACAACACACATCAATAATAGTAATCCCACCCCGGGTACATGGGTTTTCCCCCGTACAAGTGTTTGAAACCCCCATTAACGAGACCATGACTATGGCTAGGCTTGTCCAATTATCTTTTCTACCATTAAAAAATAGTAAGATAAAATAAAAATAAAAGAAAACTACCCTGATACAACTTTGTCATATACCGACTTGGGTACCACACACTAGTGTGCCTTGTCGGTTAGTTATGTGACCTTAGGCATGCCTCCATGTACGCCAAAGGATTCCGACTAGTAGTGATGGTGTAATACCGATCATGGGGATACATTAACCTCTTCATCAGAGTATTACCATAATGAAAATACATAATAAATAACCATATGACATATAACCATAACAATAATTATACTAGTGCCAAAAGATTAAAAAAATGGAAATAAAATATAAAAACTGATTATAGATATTACATGATAGAATACGTGCCAAGTTTGAAAATGAAAAACCAAAATAAAAAAAAATCCAAACACTCCTAAAAGAGATGTGGACCATTTCTGGTTCCATTATCCCATCTCCATCCCAAATAAACCATCTAAAATAGTGAATTTGCCTTAACCATATCCAAAAAACATAAAATCCATTTTGGTACCGCTCATGCAGCCTGATTAGGGTGTGAGTACAACTAAGTAGGCTGCCAAAAATGACATCTATAATAATATCTAGTCAATAATAATTTTATGCAGTTGTATAATGAATAAATAAAATAATAATTAGTTTATACTTATTCCATTACTCTTTTTTAACAACATAACACCTTGGTTCCCAAGGACACCCAAACTCTCAAAACCTTCTTCGGCTCGTGGTGGATTATAGACTATCCACATGGGATATCATATCTTTGAATGTAACTATTACCATTTTTCATCTCCAACCATATATGAATTCATTTGGTAAAATTCATCATTTCAATTTTCAATGTGGGATTTTTATGTAATAGACCATGTCCCACACACAATTATCACATGAGAATGCCATTGTTAAAATTCCTCATTTCTTATAACACAATGGGATTTGTTTTGTAGAAAACCATGTCCCACACATAATTACCACAAGATAATACCCATGTTACCATTCATATTTTTTATCACACTATGGGATTTTGATACAGAAAACCATTTCCCACACACAATTATCAAATTAATTAATTTTCCAATTAATTAATCAAATTCAACAATTACATATACCCATAAATCCATTAATTAATTCAAAAATTAATTAATTTGATAAATTCCATTAATTAACTCATCAATTAGTTAATCAATTCAAAATATCAACATTAAAAAATTATTTAAGCAATTAATTATTCATATATCATAGTCTTAGAATTCCATAATTAATATAACATTTAATTAATGATATATGAAAATTCAATATTCTGATAATTAACTAAACAATTTATTATCCCCAAATCAAAATTCAATGTTATGATAATTAAATGAACAATTATTTATCCCAAATTCCCAGAATCCCTTAATTAATAATAAAAAAATTAACTCAATAATTAATTTTCCCCAATTCACAATTAAATATTTCGATAATTTACCCAACAATTAATTTTACATAATTCCCATAATTTCAATAATCCGATGAATAACTCAAAAATTAATTATCCATAATACAAAATTTAATATTTTGATAATTAACCCAATAATTAATTATTCCCAATTCCATAGTTAAATATTCAAATGATTAACTCAATAATTAATTATCCCTAATTCCACTATCCCTTATATAGTTTATTTAAAAAATTAATAAATTCAATTTGTAATAAAAATCTAGTAATTATGCAATAAAATACATGTAATTGAAATAATTAATATGATATTTGAATAATATACCACCTAACTTGATTTATCGACAATTATATCCAATAGATGAATTCCCCATTTGAAGCGGCTTAATCAAGAATTTGATAATGAACATGATCTAGATTTGAATCCTAAATCCATAATTAAAAAGATCAAGATATAACAAACCTAGATCTATATATAGATCCAATAGTGTATAAAAATACCTCTTTTATTTGAAAAGAGGAAATGGAGGTAGAGAGTGATAGAGATATCTAAATAGGAAGAAATCACATACCTATAGAGGAGTAGATATTCAATCTGCCCTTTAATTTTATAAGAACAGAGATCGAGAAGGCTTGGAATCTATCCAGGAACCTCTAAAACCATGAAAGAGTGGTTATGGTCAAATGGGGGTCAATTAGGGGTGAAAATGGAGGGGGGGGGGTGGAAATTTTATAATAAAATAGTTTAATTTAAATATATCTTATGGTTTGCTGGGTATGGGTGCACTGTTTCCCCTAACTATGTCCCTTAACCATGAACCTCTTCTAGGTGGGTTCACATTTTATTATTTCAGGGTAAAAAATTTAATAAAATATTCACTAACCATGTGAATTTTTTTTCTTGGGTTCGTAGGATTTTCTGGGATTGGGCGCATTCATTGGCCAAACTATGCACCAATCAGGAAGATGCCCACATCCTTCCAAAATATCCAATTTTGACCCAAGCACACCCCAAGGAAAAAACCCATTAAAAGTATTTTAAAAAATGAAAAAAAATCTGAAAAGGTTCTTGATGCATCTCTTAAAAATGTTAGAATATTATAATATCATTTCTTTATAATTTCAAATTATAATTTTTTAAATTATTTCATCATTAAAATGAAAATTTTGGTGACAACCGGTCTTTTTTCAATGCGTGTTTCTATTTGATGCTTCTGGTACTTTCATATTTCTGATTGTTTCATCAACTAAAAAAATACAAATCATGAAGTAAGAATCATATTTATTCATTATATACAATTTTACAACCATTTTATAAAGTGTTGATGAATAATTAATTACATTACTTCATGGAGACGATATTATATATGCATACACAGGTGATGTTTTCAGTTTTTGAAGGATTGAATGAAATAATGGTAAATTAGAATTAAAATTTATAGAATAATTATTATATGATAATTATCATATTATATATATATATTCATTAAATTTATCTTTATTACTAGTCTTATAATGAATAAGTGAAAATAGAATCTGATCACTTTTTGGTGGTGGTAGTCCACATGTACGCATGAGTGACATTAACATTTTCCCATAGATAGTAAGGTAAGAAGGTTTATATGATATTATAATTATATAAGAATAAATATGTTGTAAATATAAAATATAAATATTAAATCCATCATATTGACCCACCATTAAATATAGTAGTGGAAAATAAATCATATCACTATATCGATGTGGTAGTCCACACATATTCGCGAACGATATTTAAATTTACCATTTAATGGAAAAGAGGTGGAAATAGTTGTCTCATTATTGTAATAAAATTAAAGTATATTTATGATACCGGATTCATTATGTTCATATGGATACAATATATTTATATGATTTAAAATAAGAAATAAAAATTGAAAGAGTTAGGTAAGATTCTTAACTCTTCTTTGAGAAGTCTCCTTTGTTTTGCACCTTAAGACTTTGTAGGATGGAAATAGAGTAAAAATAAGAGATCATGAATTAATGGAAGGAATATTTTAATTTCGTTAGGTATATACTATTTTAATATGGGATAAAAATGGTTCTCTATTACAATTGATTGGAGGGAAACACATGGAACAACATAAAAGATATAAATAATATAGGTGCATTTTTTCTTTTAATTGGAACAAAATGGATAGAAAATGGAATTTAAGAAAAAATCTATTTGTAATATACTTGAAAAATTATATTTATAATGTTTATGAGGCATGTTTGCCCTTATCTCTTAGTTTAACATCCCTATAAACTTGTTTTAACCCTATCCATGGTAAAAATATATTCTATTTTTATATTCATTAAAAAAAACATTAATTTTAACATATTACATGATATCAATTATTAATATTCCAAATATTTAATCCATTTTACAATATTCAATTTTAATAAGTGGATGATTTTTTGATTATAAGTGCACAAAATGCAACAAAAGTGTTTCCAACAAAACAAATTTCTAAACATTAAAAAGAGTTTAACTTTATTAATTTCTCGTTAAAAAACATTATATTAATGTTAAAATATTTTATTGAAAATATTATCTATACATTTAATTAAAATAATTCATTAATATGGATTAATTAAATGTTTTTGTATCAAAACACACTGTGCACTTAAAAACAGTTTTTTTAAATAAATATATTTTTTACCTTCAAATTATTTTATTTTAATTTATTACTAAAAAACCGATTAATTAATTTTATGCATTTTTAAAAAATATTTTTTCACAAATTCTTAGTCCAATATGTACCCTACAATCCAAGGGTTAAGTGATAACTACCACTTCAAATTAGAATATTTCAATAGTATATCATGGTTTATTTGAAATTAGTGTTGAGTATAAATAATCGAATCCAATAAATAAAATTTATTTAAATATAATTATATCATAAAATATTAGGGTGTTACACATAGTGTATAACATTAAAACATATCAAAAAATAATTTTTTAGAAAAAAAAACCTTGTGTATTTAGTGTCATTTTAATCAAAATACCTTCTAAGATAAGTCTTTTAACTGGAAATAAAATATTATTTCTAAAATATAAATCATGAGTCGATAAATGAAATATTTATTATATACACCACATAAATGAAATTAGGTTCAAAATACTAAATATGTCTCAAATAGATGAACTTGTGATGAAAACAATTACCTTGTATTCCTTATTACTTAATCATGCACTAAACTCTTGTATAATGAACATACCTATTATAATCACTTATATCATAAATATAATAAAAATATACTACCCCTTTTATAATTGTTTTATAATGATATATTTAAAATATTTTAACTGATTATAGTTCATTTTCATTATCAGGTGTTTGAACTATCGGTTATGGGTGTTGTACATACATCAGGAAAAAGAGAGAGATAATTAAAAAGTGGTTAAATTTTTGTCATTAATTTATAAATCAAGAGAGAATAATAATTTTTTTAAATTATTACTTACATCCCATTACCATTAGGTTAAAGACAAGAATATGTCTTTTGAAAATGAAAATTGTGAAGAACTATTTTTTATCGTGTTTAAGGATTGAAAGGTAATATATTAATAAATATTTTAAATATTAACAACAAATTTCTAGAATCTATAAATCTATTAAATATTTTATTATTATATGATATAAGCATTACATGTTATACTATAATTATTTATGACACAAACATTATAACATCGTTTATGTTGGTGGTTAAATAGACCTAAAAGTAAACTTGTTATAATGATTTAATGAGTAAGGGGATTAATTTAGATAATTAAAATGTGACATATAAAGAATAATAAAAATTTAATAAATAAAATATATCCCCATTAAATCAATTCTAGGAACTATCATTTATTGGTTCTGATGAAAAATGAAATTCATCATTCGTGGAGGCAGTAGTCTGGATGTACACATGATTAATGAGCCCATTTCCCAATGAATGAACAAAAATATGGTTTATGAAAAACTATGTCTTTAGAATTTGATTTATGACATATAAAAAATATTTATTCATAAAATAAATACTTTATTCTTTATTTGAGTTGTAGTGATGAAAAAAACCACATTGTGTCATGGAGGTAGTATCCTACATGCATACACATGCAATGTTTTGGTCTATCTTAGTGGATGGAATATATGGAATAATTTTTGTTAAATTAATATTTTAAAAATTCAATATACTAATGATAATTATTTCATTAAATTAATAAGTTTATAGATGATTTAGTAAGTAGTGGAGTAAAAGAAAATAGAATGTTAAAGCAATACTCATGTTGGAAGATTGATTTTTCTCTTACAAAACTACATGGAAATAATTAAAATGATAAAATTAAAGGTGGATAGAAAATTATTTATTTAGGATAGGGTTATATGAGAAGTAAATTGGAATATTTTTTACAATAAATTTAATGTATAGGTGAGTCTTGAAGTTATGGATGTGTTACTATTTTATAAGGTAATAGATTGGCAGTTTTAGAAGTAACCCTTACATTTTCAATAATGTAATATTTCTATTCAATAGATAATGAATTTCAAATAAAAATAAGTAGAGTTTAAAGCTATTTTTGGTCATAATTATCCTCAAAGAATCATTTTGGATACATCCTTGAGTGCTTTAGTGATTTTTATTTTAACTTTTTAACTTATACCCAAATTTATTTTTAGCTTAGTAATTAATTTTTTACTATAGTAATAAATCGAAATAAATAAAAATACTAATATTAAATCTTTTACATAAAATTGACTACTTTATTTCAATTTTTTGAAACAATTTTAACAAATAATGATTCAATTTATTTGGAAAGTGAATTTTATGATAAGTGTATATAACGTGTAATAAACACTTTTTTAAAAAACTCCATTTTAATGATTAAAATTAATGTGTAATACATAGTTATTAAGTTTATCAATTCCTATGAAATAATTTTCTTTATTATAAAGAAATATATGTTTTTAGGATTTCATGGAAATTGAAAACCAAATCACACCTTGAAAATAGTTTATTTATAGAAAAGATCATATAAAGTTTTGATTAAAGTATCGAATTCATTTAATTCTAATAATATTGGAAATAAAATTTATAAGATCAAAGAGTATATTAATACTCATAATGTTATTCCATAATTAAAACTTATATAACATAAAAGGGGTTTAAACTTCTATAATTAGTTTACATAGTTATAAAATTATGCGAATTATAATTTCAAAAAACCCATAACTTTTGACAAAAATTCAATATTTTTCGAAACAATTAAAAATTTAATAAAAAAATTATATTTTTATTATAAACATAAAAATTATTTTAACCTTGTAAAAAATTATAAAAATTATAAATTGAATTTTTTAATAACATCATAAACTATATTGAAAACCCATTTTTAATAGAAAATTATGTTTTATAATATTAACTATTTTATTCTTATTTCATATCATTTTTTAACTAAATTGTAGTTAACCCATTATTAATTTAAAACACAATTAATTATCATTAATAATAAGTTTCTTGAAAAAGAAATTCATATTGAATAAAAAGAAAATTTAGAGTGAAATACTTTCTTAAAACATAAATGATCTTATTATTCATTTTATGAAAACCAATTGAATGTCATTTATTTTAAAATATTGTTTATTTTATTTTAATATATTTTTAATAAATTAGATAGTGCTTTTCATTCTCACTAATTAAAAAACTAGGTTTCAATTTTCATAATTAAGTAATAATATTTTATCAAAATATATACTAGTTTTAGTTAAGTTTTGTATTACGTCAGAGAAAGATATCAAATGGATTAAAATATTTTAAGGATGAAAGATTTTAAAATCATAGGATGTTACTCGTTTTCTTATTAAATTAAATCTTAGATTTATTATCCCTTAATAATCAGTATACTGATTTCAGGTTGATGAATATGCTTCCATAATAATTCATTCACAATTGTTTCAGTATAGATTTTGGTTATAGTACATTCACCCAATGTTTTTATCATGTTTTTATATCATGCACCTTAGTTGGTATTCCATTTATAGATTGACCATCCTGGTTCTTTTTGATGGTGGTACCTCTATCACATAACGATACATCATTCTCCTTATTGTGTGTAGGGATACCTAATTCTCTTAAAGATATATCATTAGCAACTATTTTAATGATTATGGATAGATATTATTCCCTTTAATTTAGATGAGTGTTGACACAATTTTCGACCTATTATTTTGTAATTTTTCTATATATTTCTCTCTGTAGTCATGTAGTGACACATCATTCACCGAATAATACATAATTCACTATATTGTTGAGACATAAAATGATTTTTTATTGTTTTCAGGTAAAGATATTTAATATTACATAATATAAAAAGTAGGAAAAATAATATTAAATTATAAATTGATCATGATACATAAAAAGGATGAATTATCCTTTAAGGATAGAATATGTGTAGCATATAAGGTTTTTCATATAGAGAATTTAACCCAGATAATTATATATAATGGTTATAAACTAATGAAGTTTGTGATTGCACACATGTACACAAGCTCAATCCTCCATGAAACTTTTAATAATAATTACATAATTATTGATAATAATTATTAATATTATTTTAAGTACATGACATCCATCATATACACACATGAAATTTTTATAATGAACTATATGCCAGTATGAGTTTTTCTTAGATAGAAGGATACTTTATATCTATTTTTTAATTGAGAAATATGAAACATGAAGAGGAAGTATATTTGAATGGAATACAAACTATCAAGGATGATTTTGAATATTTTAAAATTTAGTAAAAACTAAAATTTTTCTACATGGAAACATAACATAATAAAAATACTCCACAAGATGTTATCCCATACATGACAAAGTTACCTATAGCTACCTATTTAAATTTTTTAAGATACTCCTTTATAAGAGGTTAAAAACCATCACCTCTCATCATATATAGTGAAGTAATTTAGATATAATTTCATTATAATTCATTATGTATTGTTTCTATACAATAGCTTCTAAATTATCTCCTTCTATGATTCACGTTGTGTTTTACCTCCATTACTTTCTAACTCCTTGATGGAGGAGAAATAACTCATATATATTTTATCCCATTAGAGGATATATTGATCATGCATTTTTATGATTCATTTATTATTTTTTAATATAATTCAATATGGGTAGTTTATATATGAGAGATGGGGTTGTAAATTATTTCTTTATTCTTACATGCCTTAGGACTATTACTTTCACTATTCAAAAGGATCTGGTTTTAGGATAAATTTATTTACTCAATTGAAATGTCAAATTAATTCTTAACTATTGAATTACATGGGGGAATGATGTATTTTAAGAAAATTTATGTCCATTATGATTCAAAATCATAAATAGTGGAGGTTAGAAGATAAATGATATTAATTATATTTAATGAAAATAATTTTCTATTAGTGTTCACTTAAATAAAAATTAATGGGTTTTAATTATTTTTTTATTTTATATTTTTTCACACCATAATAACTTATTACAATTTTTCATTAAAATTTTAAATATAAATTACCAATAGAAAAAATAAAGTTAAAATTATATTGAGAGATTGATAAAAAGGATCCCTGAAAGAAGTCTTTGGTCATCCACTATGTTGAACCGGTAGTAATAAAAATTTTACTTTTGTATACGTCATGTTAGGTGTATCAAAGACTAGGAACCATTGTAGGGGATCCAATTAACCTGTTATTTTTTATTTATACATTTCAAATATGCATTTTGTTCATAAAAAACAAAAAACATAGTATTGGTTTGTGATGAACTTCTATGAAGAACAATATTATTATTAGAATAAGAAATATCAAGTTCAAGAAATATAATTTCATTACTAAAAGTGGTAATAGTTTCAGGAAATCAATGAATAAATTCAAGATCTAAAGAAACAATTGACATTTATAGTTTAGCACCTTTAAGCCTTTAATTAATAATACCATGTGACGAATGTAAAATAACAAGTAGAGGAAGATCTTTCTTGTAAGTGTCTGTATTTTTCAAACTAGTACTTTTTATTTTTTGGGTGTTAGTGGTTCCAAATTAATTTTACAGTAATGGATGTGGAATTGGTGTTGATATTTCATATAAAAATTTGGTGTTGTGTCATGGCCCTGAGTGTTTCCATATGGATAGTTATCTATAATAAGGGTTTCTTGTAATCTATTGGGTTATTCCATGAAGGGTTGTGTACTGAAGTAGTTATTATGTTCTTGAATTTGGGTGTGATCTTTGAGAGTTTAGTCCCACATTATTTCAAAGAGTATGTTTGGTCACAACATGAGGGATGTTGGTTATTTTGTGACCAATATTGGTTGTGGGGATAAGTGTATATACTATGAAAACATATAATCACAAAATTTACTCTTACATAAGTAACCCTCACACATCATCCTATATAGAATTTTCTTGGTATCGAAGGTCTTATCAAAACATGAAAGGGATTTGAGTTTTTTTTAAATTTTAACCAAAGGTACCATTCTATTGTGGTCACAACTATAATGATATAATACTTTGGTTGGATAATTTTATAGTTCATCCTTTTTGATTATCATTATTTCATAGTTTTTTGCATCATGGCTTGGTTTGGGGTTTCATAGAGTCCTTCAAAGGGACAATAAACAATAAGTTACTAAATTTTTTATACCATGACCTTCCTAATTTACATAAAATTATGATGGTTAATCGAGTATCAAAATTGGGATATATGGGAGATAAATATTTGAACTTGAGAGATTCATTTGATTTACATTGTCATAGTGTGACCATGAACTATCAAGATGTGATTCCAAAAAATTATACTTTCTAAATAAATTTATTATCCCATCTAAACTCATATAGATTACTTCATTTATCCTTGAACCCCATGTGACCAAAGGTGCATCATTATATAAATTTTAGTGCTATTTGATTTAATTTATCCCTTAACTTTAAGAGATAAACCTATGTGTTATCTTAGGTAAAGTTATCTTCCATTTTTTATGTTCTCCGCCTGTTATTATTTTTATATAGGTTTGGATAGTGGTTTGGATATCGTTTGTTTTTCCTTGATTAATTATTTCATGGAGGTTGTTGTGAAGTCGGTTTTTGTGATGTTGGGTGATGAGGTTTTCCTTGTGAGATTTTAGCCACATGATCTTCTATCTATCTCTCTCTCTCAGCATTTATTCTTGCACAATAGTTTCATAAGCACTGATTGAGGTAGGGGATTCAACCCCTCTAATTCTTAATTTAGTGTAAGTTATGGAAGCATCATAATTTTTTCCTTGTGTGTATGGTAAGGATTAACCTAATAAAGATAATGAAATTGACTAAGTGACATTTAATGGGAGGGGTGATTCATAAGTGTTATATATAATTATTTGTAATTATATAATATTATCGATTATTTAACATTTATTAAAATATTTTTTTTCCTATTATAGTATATGTATTGATACTATAATTAAATTGTTGGAATCAAATATCATATATTGTTAATACATTAAATATCTTAATGAATCAGTTGTGTAAAATATGGCAACTGAGGCGATTCTTCTTATTCAAGATATATTAAAATAATATAATCTCATATTTAAAAAAAGGAAATATGGAAGTGTTTCATTATTGAAATTGGGTTTCATTTACTTATTTTATGTATTTTTGTATTTCTATTATTAGTATGGTTAGGGTAGTATGTTATTGTGTGATATAATTTAAGTGTTAATGTGGAT